>CM043701.1:9027316-9747316 GCA_023935145.1 Bretschneidera sinensis
ATAGACGACATCATGGATTAAATAACTTATCAAAAGATCTAGTGAGCAGCCACTCAACACTGAGTCAAGAACATAACCGGCCAATACCAAAACCCAACTCAAGCTCTGATACCAATTTGTTATTAAAAAAAATCACCACTAGAAATGATAAATTCAACCAACCACGAGATTACAAAATAAATAGGCAACTACTTCAACAAGAATCAACCATACAATAAGACATGATATTTGCGTGGTTTGGCGTAAGCCTACTCCGCGGACACACACATAGAGAAATATTCCACTATAAAATGAGAGATTACAAATTGTGTATGAATAACCTATGACTCAAACCCAATCCCCAATTACACCCAAACTCACTATTAAGTGTTTGAGAATATGAGCCACACACTATTATTTTCTGCAGATCACTAGAATCTCTCTGTTTCTCTATTCAATATTGCCTCACTCTTTCAATTTGGCTGTAGCTCACTTGCTGAATTCTCTCTTAATGCCTCACATATATAGGGAGATGAGAGGCCTGCCAAATCACAAACCGGCTGAAAACATGCCAAAAGTTTTGACCTAAACACCGGCCCTTGTCTTTGCCAAAAGCTGGCCTCTAAAGACCTGCCATGTCTCCCTCCAACACCGGCCCATCATGGAGAAAGAAGCTTGTCTTCACCAGGCCCCACCACAACACGTCATTTATTATATTGTTGTCCATCCATTTAGGCTTCTTGACAGCGATTTGGGTATTGTCTGCTAAAACTCCTTTATAAACAGAGCCAAAATGCTCTTCACCAAGAACTTGACGACCATCATAGTTGTTGGTTGCTTTTACCAGCCCTGCCTCACTAAAAATCCTAACTCTTTGGTGCTTTAACACCATTCCTCCGTTCTGTAAAAGAATTGATCTCCCTTCTTCGCTTCTTAAATACAATGAAAATTAAGAGACTGATAATCATAGTTGAAATGGTTGCTCTAGTAGCTGCAAGCAAAGAAAGAAAAAAAGAAGAAGAAGACTACTCATTCAAAATTAAGGACGATTATATAAAAGATTATATAATATTAATTACATGTGGCAATTGTTGTTATAGGAAATCCTTGACAGTCATTGACAACTAATTTTACCATCATCGTGCTTCGTGAATCCAACCTGAGAGACTGAAATCTGAAACGTTGAAAGACTTCTGATCAGCTAAAAATGCGAATCCCAATGGATTGAATTCCAAAACATTACTGTGGCTGTTTAAGATGAGGAGTTCGATATTCAATGTCTTGAGACTTTTGGGTATTGAGGTCTGGCAGTATCCAATACCCGAGCAAGAATTTTCCTCTATTATGGACTTATTTTCATTGCATAAGGAGAGACAGCGGCTCCCAAATTTAGGTACTGCATCAGTCATGAAGGCAAATGTATCACACCCAACAGCAGTCAGCTTGTTTCTTGTGTTTGCAAAATCTAAAAGGGCCTTCCAAATGTATGTTCTGACTGAAAGAGTCTCCCTTTCCAGACTCATTGTAGCAGTCGAATGCTGCATCTATGCTGACAGTTAGGGTGCCTTCCTCTACTGATATATTGAGAAAAGGAATGTTATCCCCGGACTATCATCCCTACTCTTTGTGCATTTTAACACGAAGAAATTGTCGGGAATTATGACATCTCTTTATACCTATGTTTATAATAACTATCTATTTTTTATGGGTCTAGAACTACTTACAATAACACTTTTCTCATGGGATTTGAAGGGCATCTCAACAAATTTCTCCCTCAACTTATATCCCCGAATACTTTGATCCCTGATCCGTATTTGCCTCTACTTGTTGGAAATTCTGACGCCCCAAAACAACAATGATTCGGCACCTCTTGCCTGTTAAAACTCACTACACCACAATTCACAATTTTTTTAGATAAAATTGTGTGAAAACTCTCCCCAATCTTACAACTCAAAATCCTAAAACACCCAATGTTCACTCAACCTTTGATCCCTATATTGATATTTGATTACTACACTTTTATCTAACCAACTATTCCTAGTTAAAAAATAAAGGTGAGAGACTACATCTCTTGATGCTTATATTTATAATAACTAGTATCTACATTCTTTTGACACGGCGATGTAAGATTAGAACTATTTACAATAACATTTTTCTTAAATATGAGATTTGAAGAACATCCCAACAAAAATCACTCAAGGTGCATCATGGTTCATCGATCCCAAATGGGTAAGGAACTTTCACCTTCCCACATTTTTCCTGACAACCTGGTTTTGCTCCATTTGAAATTGTTGTTGCTGTTATAGCTGGAACCAACAACAGAAACAACATTTGATGGGAAATGTGAAATGAGTACTTCAAAGTCAAAGTGTGATTTTTATACAGTACGTGAACAAGGTTAAAGGGTTGAAGACAGTTGACTGAATTTGATTTTTTTATAATGTTGACTGAATTTGATTGCAAGTGCAAGTACTTGTCATTGAACTTGGAATTTTAATTGATCTTTTTCTTCCCATTATATGGGTGATTTTTCAAATTATGAACAACTAGCAACGTAAGTAGTTACTTGTGCATGTATGAGAAATCTCATAACCTATGTTAAGGTTGTGTTATTTAAACATCCGTCTAAATTATATGCATAATTAATTGAATTTGATTTTTTGTCACGTTGACTGAATATGATCGCAAATGCAAGTACTTGACATTTTATACTTAGGCTTTTAACTGACCTTTTTTTTTTTCCATTCTTAGTGATTTTTCAAATTTAGAACAATTAAAAACGTACCTCGTTTAGCATGCATGTATGAAAAAACTTGCGATGTTGTTATTCAAACATCCATTTCACAGTTTGTTTTATTGCAAGTAGACTTAGATTTTAGGTTTCACAATTTTAATTTACTTTTATGTTTCAATTCACATCACAAAAGTTAAATTTTTTTTATAAAGGATTTGCTAGTAACTTAGAGAATTTGATCACCAAATTACTTCGACTTTCAGTGATAATCAATGAGTTAATCAATATTGATTGTCTGAAGTTAATAATTAAAAAATACATTTACGTATATATTGGAGTTAGTCAATATAGATTTATATTTCTTTAAAAAAAAATGTAAATTTATATATCAATACAATTAATAGGACGAGAGAAAATGCCACTTTTATAGTTTATGCACCCTTATAACTAGCAAATATATTTCAATGTTGTTGTATAGACGTGTGTATAGATTAGTAGATATAACTCCATCTAAGTTAAAATCAAGTGTCTAACATATTAATTCACTAATTAATTTTTTGCGTGTGCATATTATACTGTATTAGTACCCCACATGTATTTTAATTATTCAATATATATCTTACAATTTTTTTTATTGTAGTAAATTTCTCACTAAGTTTAATAACTATATATTTATTTTACAATATACATGCATATTAAATATAAGAAAAATTATATAGAAAAAAATGATATTATATAATGTAGTTGAAAGTAAAATGTTCGCTTTATTTAAGAGAAGTTTTGATTTTTTTTCATGTATCTTTTTTTCATGACATAAAATTATTTACTTTAAATAATAATGATCTTTTTGGTAATTTCTATCAGAATTTAAATAGGAATGAAAATATATTCGTACATCTTAGACCTTCACTCAATAAAATCGCTTTAGGTAGGTGGGTAATAGAAATTTTATTTTGAGTCCATACATGTTACTAATAGAGCTTCAAAAAATTACCAATAAAAATTTTATTTTGAGTTTTTCTATCAATGATTGGAATCATTGATAATATCATGGTCCATAGAGGCCAAATGAACATAAACAATGGATTTTCTATGGAATTACACTAAAAACAAATTTGTAGATGTAAGAAATTCTTTAAGCTGAAAACTTAGCAACAACTTAAGAAAAAAATGTAACACCAATTATTCTCCACAGCTTCTGTGGAATTACACTAAAACAAACTGGAGAACTAGAAGAAAAGAAGGGAAAAAAAAATTAAACCAGAAAGCTAAAGAAACTAAACATGTCTAAATCAACAACCTATTAATATCTATGTTGCCTTAACAGGCTCAGTTGTGAGTCCAAAACCAAATGGGAAAAGAGGGTCATAATGTTCATCACCAACATTCATCGGCAACTGATCTACTGTCTTGAACCAAGTATGAGGTAATTTCCCAGTGAATCCATAGTCCCCAAAAAGAACATCAGCAACTCCTTGGCCTTCGGTACCCGGTAACCAAGCAGCAACAAGGGCATCAAGATATGAAACGTAAGGCTCAATTACAACAGGTCGACCCGAAACAATGATAACAACACACTTGACTCCACCGCAGACATTGCTGATTATGCTTGGTCCTGGTTCAGGGATTGTCAAGTTCAAATTATCCCCAGCCATCTCGGCATAAGGATTCTCACCCACAACAACAATTGCGTAAGAGAAATTGTTAGATTTGACAAAATCGGCATCTGGGTTCTCATCAAACACGATTTCTGTGCTAGGATCGACAACATTTGAGATACCATTAAGAATGGTTGTTCCTGTTTTCATTTCATCACAACAATACAAGATTAACCAAACTTCACAATTACATACTTCTAAAAAAAATTCGATTAGCAAAAATTGGAAAAATGAATATAAAAAAACAAGTACCAGTTGTAAGGTTGTTGCCAGTAAGACCCTGCCATGTTATAGTCCAACCTCCACATTGGTTACCCAAATCATTGGCATGAGTTCCTGCAACAAGGATCTTGTTTGCCTTTTTGGGTAGAGGCAAAACAGGACTATCTGCATTGTCTCCATTCTTCAAAAGAACAAGTGATTTTCTCACAGCTTCTCTTGCTAAGTCTCGATGAGCCTGGTAAGTGTTAAATTGTCAAATAATATCCATACCCTTTAAAAGGAAATTTTCGAGAGTGACTAACAAATTACCTGAGCTCCTAGCTGATCCACAAAGCTCTCATCAGCCAAGGGTTTTTCAAATAAACCTAAAGTGAATTTGACTCTCAAAATCCTCTTGACAGCATCATCAATACGACTCATGTGAATAGCATTGCTGTTAACCAAGTTTGTCATAATATTGATAAACTCAGTGTGGTTGTAGGGAATCATGACCTGAACAGAAAACCCAGATCATATATTTCAGTGTTAATTTAAGAATTTCAATGTGACAAACTTCAGTTTCATAGTTATAACATCAAGAGTCAAATATCAGATGAAAGCTCAAGGTCACTAACCATATCAATACCGGCTTGAATCCCTTTCAGAAGTGAGTCTGGATAGCTTGAATGAGGTGGATCAGTGATCTTATCAATCCCCTCCCAATCAGAGATGACAAAACCCTGCAATTTGAACAATTTCACATAATTCTGTTAGCATTTTTTTTTACTTTAATTAGTTTCAATCAATGACTTGCTATTTAGAATATTTGAATTCAGTAAAGTTTACCCTAAATCTAAGAGTGTTCTTGAGAATATTGGTGACAAGATCACGATTAGCGTGCATCTTCTTTCCATTCCAGCTCGAGTAAGAAACCATGATTGTCGAAACACCCTTGATGATGGATGGGTAGTACCCCGGCATGTGAATGCTCATCAGTCCATGCCTATCAATCACAGTGTTGTTCTCATCAATTCCCTTTGTGGTTCCTCCATCTCCCACAAAGTGCTTTGCACAAGCCGCAACTTTATCCCTATCAAAGTTTTGAAGATAAGCTATTAGCTGAAAGCAAAACTACTATGTTTACAAAACAGAAATCTTCACAAGTAATTTGCCTACATAAAAAGTATTTTTCACCCCAAATAAATTAGCAGCAGGGGTCCTAAAAGCAAGGCCTGAAGACCCTTCTCAGAATTTATTTCATATTTTGTAATGGAACAAGGAAAAGTACTGCCAATATTCAGTTTTTTGAGAAACTGCTAGTGCATGAAATTAAGTATAAATTAGCATAAAAGAAATTCATTAAGCGGAACTGCAGAAGCGAACTTACTGTCCACCAATATAAGGAACACCCTTTCTCGAATTTGCAGGAATCTCTCCTTGCAATCCACTTATAATCTCTGTCATTTCCTTGACAAGATTGGGATCTTCACTGTAGCTCTCATAACATCTACCCCATCTAGGATCTCTGCAGACCTGTTTTTGCAAAAAATCAGACATATAAATTTTTAGAAATCTTCATTCATGACAAAAATTACCTAATGAAATAAAATTGTATGCGTATATATAAGTTCCTAAATTGAAAAAAAAATGATTTCTGGAATTGAAATCATACCGCAATGCACGGAGCAAAAACATAGTTAATCCCGGTGGCTCTGACTTCAAGAGCAGTTGCAGCTCCAATCCTCTTTCCCAGATCAGGATCTCTGCAATACAGATGTTGATCACTTAAGTATCAAACTGAGACTTACAATTTGTTTAATTAAAGCAAAACAAAACAATTAATCAACTAATTAGATCAATTGTAAGTAAATCATTATGTTCATGACTTGCCTTGTAGCTCCAAGACCAATATTATGAGGGAAGATTGTTGCCTTATAGACATTGTTGTGTCCGTGAACTGCATCAATGCCATAAATCATAGGGATCCCAAGACGGCTTGAAAGCGAACCATTTTGGAAATCATTAACCATTTTAATCCAATCCTGTGGGGTAGCATTAGGAAGCGGCGCGCTTCCTCCACCACTCAGGACACTGCCAATTGAGAAATCCCTCATGATATCAGGGGTGGCTGCTGTTCGGTCCAATTGCGCCATCTGACCGATCTTCTCTGCTATAGTCATTCGCTTCATAAGGTCGTGGATTCGCGTATTGATGGGTTGTTTTGGGTCTTTGAACTTCATGTACTCTGAATCTGCTTGTACCGTGAGTGCCAAGCAACTTAACAGGATCAGAAGACCCACTAAAGGGGCTGAAATCCTCACCATTTTTCCTCAACTAGATTCTGCAGAAAAAGAAAACTAACACATCAGATTGTATACCCAGTTGTCAATAAGATGCAGAATCTGTGAACACTAACTGAAAACGCTTCTCTCACAAAACAACAAGAAATAGTTAAATAAAAACATAAAAAGCAATGGAATTAATACATTTTAATAGCTAATTAAGAAACCATAAACACCCAATAATCAATATATGACGCACAAAAAATCTAAGAAAATTTGAAACACGAGAAATTAAGAAGAAGAAACCAAAAGTCATACACCCAGAACCCCAAAAATCATATTTTTCTAAAAAGAATGGAAAGAGAATCATAAACCCTAATTACCTGATAATAAAACACAGCTTAGAACTTGTGACTAAAGAATTGAGTAGGGAAAGTGGAGAAGGGACAAGTATTTATAGGTGAAACTTGAGTTCGTATAGAACAAAGATACGGTGTGGAGAAAATGATGACTGTTCAGTTATGGATGAGTTAACAACTCAAATCACAGCTTAATATTAATCGGATAAGATTAAGATTCAAACTAATATTTTTTTTGTTACTGTAGGATTTTTTATCAAAAAAAAAATTTAAGATATTTTTTAAAAATAAAATCGGATTTTCTACCATAAAAAATATAAAGATATTTTTTAAAAATATAATCACATGATATTTTATATAATTAAATCTAATATTAATTGGATATGCAAATTAAGATTCAAACCAAATACAAGACAGATAGATAATTCTTGATAAGAACAAATTAATACTTTTGCCTTCCAAATCTGATTTCTGTACATTTTTAGCAGAATAATTAGGAAATATACATTGAATGATAAAATAGATAGTAAATTTGCAAATTAATATTCATACCAAGGACAAGATAAATAATGCTGGATAAGAATAAATTAATATTTTTACCTTTCAAATTCTATATTACATGAATTCATATATGAGTATTGGTCACATGTATGTGTTTGAATATCGGATTTTTTTTATTTTTTTGTAATTTTTAATATTTTTTTAATTTAAAATAATTAAATGTTAAATTTATACTATTATCCGAAATATCCGACATAAATATTACAAAGTAAAATTAAGAGTCCAATAACATAATCCAAATATGATTTCTGTAGATTTTTAACCGAATAATCAGGAAATATACTGCGAATGATAAAATAGATTTGTTCCTTTTTTTAGTATAGTTTATTCCTATTTTGTTGCAAAACAACACTAACAAATTAACTAGATTTAAAACTCAAAAGTCAGATCTATTTTAATCTATGCACATCTCTCTCTTATCCCGAATCCCTAGTGATTTCTCACGACAATGGGGAGACTGGTACCGCCTTACGGGTGAGAGCCATTTATGTGGGTCCCACAATACGGTAAGTAGAATATCCGTACAAACTTATTTTTTTATAAAAAAAATTATACCTTTTTCAATTTTCAAGAGTAATACTTATTTAAGTTTAATTATATTTTATCTTATTATATTAATTTTTCAACGCAAAACAGTATTGAGAAATTTCTTTTTCTTTCTTTGGAGTTTTATCATATATATACATCTTATATATCTTTTTAAAAGAAAAATGATAGAACGGTGAGGATGAAGTTCATATTAATGTTGTTTGATTGTCTTCACACACGAGATTAGAGGTGACAAACGGGTCAGGTTTGGTTCAGGTCGGATTCAGATCATATTGAACCATATGTTGTATTAATTACAGGTCACTTCAGGTCGAATCGAGTTGGATTCGGGTCATTTTAATCTCGAGTCTCGGGTTTTGTTGAGTTGAGTTGGATCAGATCGGGTCAATAAAATAGATATTTATGTTTAATTAAAAAAATTACTTGAATATAATAAGACTAAACGAGTTATATTGTCAAATCCGTAAAAATTGATTAATAATAAATCAATGCTTAATTTTTTAATGTAACATGCAATGTTATAACTCTTAGTCCCAAATTTCAATATTAAATGATCTTAAACAAATAGTTTATCTCAATAGTAACATCTTATTTCAAATTTTGGATATTAAATTTTATATAATCATTTCATTTCATTATATTTTTTATGAAAATTAAAAATAAAATTTTATTGTGATTTGAAGAACAAAATTTATTCTTTTCGATTTTTTATTTAAAATTAATGAGATTACTCACATTAATAGAATGTTGAACAATGCATATTAACATATGTAAATTCATAAATAATTAATTATGATATAATTTATTTTATTTGACAACTAGTAAATTAACTATTATCCCAATTTTAGAAAGAAAATTGGTTTTTTTTTTAAATTATATTTTCGAGTCATTTCGGATCAGGTCGTTTCGAGTTCGAGTTGTTTCGAGTTTCTGGGTCGTTTTGGGTTTATAGTCGTTCGGGTTTGGGGGTCACTCGTGTTTGGTTCGGGTCGGGTTCAATTCATATTATTTTGATGTATTTTTGAGTCGGGTTTGGACCAGGTCCGGTTGAGTTTTCGATCGGGTCAGATTTTGCCACCTCTACACACGGCAAACACAAATGATAGTACTTGTTTACGAGTGAGCCTTAATGATTCCGCTAAAGCTTTGGTTGGAGGTGAGTATGGGTTGGTTTTGAGTGAGCATGAGTCGATTTAGATTAGGTTAACCTAAAAAATCAACATAATCTAATAATATTGGGTTGAAAAAATCTCAACTCACCCCAACTCATGAACCTATCCAACCTCAGCCTAACCCACCCCATATAAATTAGTTTGAGTTATTGGTTTAGTTATTTTTTCACTTAAAAATTAATGCAAACATATTACGTAAGAAAAATATTTTACTACAATTATTTATCATTAATTAGATCCAAAATCAAATTCGTTCAAAAATTTATTAAATCTTACAATCCATCATTTACAAATTAAGTCCTTAAATTACTTTACACAAAGTTGAAACAACTTTAACTTAATACAAATCATACAAAAATAAATAAAAATTAGATTTTAAAAGTGATTAATCAATCCAATTCTTTAATATTTCAATAGTAGTATACATTTAGTCCTAAAATCTCTATAACAAAGTTTCATCATACCAAAACATAAAGTGAATGAAGATAAAATAAAACAAATC
This sequence comes from Bretschneidera sinensis, assembly GCA_023935145.1. Taxonomy (NCBI): domain Eukaryota; kingdom Viridiplantae; phylum Streptophyta; class Magnoliopsida; order Brassicales; family Akaniaceae; genus Bretschneidera; species Bretschneidera sinensis. The sequence goes on from CM043701.1 coordinate 9,037,314, forward strand.
AATTCAGTGAGCTTTAGAAAAATATACTGAAAGTTCGAAAAAAAATATTTTCACAAGAATAAACGGTTTTTTTTAACTAAAGAGTATTAAAAAGAATATTCCTTTGGGTTTGGACCAGTCGTTGTTTGAGGATGCCTTGGGAATTCTTTTCCCCAAGGGTTAACCCTATTGGTTGATATTTTCTTATGAAAAAATGATACATACTCATCATGTATTTAAATTATCATTGATATTTTTTACGAGGAAGTTCACACTTTTTGTTGGAGAGTTTATAAAAGAAATGAAATGAGAATATATATATATATATATATATATATATATATATATAAATGTAATTCATTCATCTTTAAAATAAGTATATTTTAAATATATATATATATAATTATATAATCATTGGGTTAAAAAATTTTAACCCATAGCCTGACCCAACATAACACATCGAGTTCAAAAAAATTTCAAATCTAACTCAACTTTAAAATCTCCAACACAATCTAACCTATTACAAAGGTTTGGGTCCGATTCCACCGGTTTCTATGCTCCCTCTAGCTTTGGTGGTACTTACACCTTATATTTTAAGTGAGTACGAAGTTGGACTCAAATTTTCAATTTGTTATAATTCTGTTGTAAATAAAAAAAAATGCGTTTACATTTATTCTACTATATTTTGTTTGCATGTTACTATTATTTTAAGGTTATAAATTTGTATCTAGATGTTGGCCCATGACTATTTTTAACAAAGGGAGTCAAAGATAATTACTTTTAAAGAATTTTAGAAATTTATACACGTAACCCACTATAAAAGATTATATACACAATCTTTCAATCGCAACAAATGTGTAAAAAAAAAAAGATCAAGTTGCATCGATTTAAAAGAAATGATTCCAAGTGCATTTATCCCAAAATTGACGGTAACAAATACAATTAAACCCTTTTATGTCTTATATTATCTTCAACATCAGCAAGTGATCGATCTCATCACAAAGAGAACACTCTTTTATGTTCTAAATCGTTAATGTCATACAATGCCTCAGTATCCTTTGTGGAGCTCCTCAACGGAGAGGGTAAATGATCTGAAAAAGGTTTCTGCAATGAAATATAGAGGACAAATGCAAATAAGAAGCAGCGTTCATGAAGAGATGTTTTTAGTATTGCTTGGTGGGGTTAGTGGTCAAACCAAACCCAAATGAAAATAGAGGATCATAATGTGGATCTCCAACATTCATCGGCACCTGATCAACTATCTTGAACCACGTCATCGCAAGCTTACCAGTGAAACCATAGTCACCAAATAGAACATCAGCAACACCTTGGTCTTCAGTTCCTGGAAGCCAAGCAGCTACAAGCGCATCCATTGAAGCAATATAAGGCTGGATGACAACAGGGCGGCCAGATATGACGACAACAGCGCATTGAACAGAACCACACACATTGGTGATAGTGCTCGGGCCAGGTTCAGGTATGGTGAGATTGAAGCTGTCACCATAAATTTCTGCATATGGAGGATCACCCACAACAACAATCGCATAATCAAATTGGTTGGAATCGACAAAGTTTGCATCAGGATTCTCATTATAGACAACTTCGGTGTTAGGATGAATCGTTTTCTTCACTGCATCAAGGATTGTAGTACCTGCTCGTGCAAATTTATATTTCATTAGTTAAATCAACTCTGTAAAAAAAGGGAAACTGCAAACTACTATTGTAGCATGCACATCAAAGCACACCGTAGCAAAATGATTTCAGAAATCAATGCTTCATGTAGTGATAGTTTATGACAATCTTCTTAAACTGTCTACTTTTCCCATTAACACACATGATAATCACCACTTGCGTAATGACTAAATGGTGGAATTCACTGCCTTTGCTTCATACTAGTTGATAACGAGGGCTCTGGCAGCTGATTTCTGTTTGCTTTCTACTATGGTTTTTGGAGTACTGCCATTTCCACTAACAAATCATACTAAGATTTTTACAAACTTAAGTGGGATTCATTTATTTGTCCAATGGCACGCTTCGTGTGACAGATTCAAACGGTAGTGGGGTGATGAGAGTCATAAAACGCCTCTCAGCGGTGGTTAATTGTTAGCATTTTAGGATTAATCTCGGTCTTTATTGTGCTTTTATATGTTAATAACTCTAAAGTAATATTATTGGACCACTGACTTATTTCAGTGTAATTTACAGGTACTTTAAGTTTAAAACAGAAAAAGAAGCGATCGTTGCTTAAAAGACCAAGATCCCATGCTTCTGGAAGGACAAGATGGATTGCTGCCTGAATTGCGATTGAGTGCACAAGCAATGCGATTGAGCGCACATCCCACATCGAGCAAGGTACTCTGCAGTGCTTATGCGATCGAGCGCACAAGCCGCAATCGAGCGCATGTGCGATCGATCGCACCAGGCTGCGATCGAGCGCACCTGGACAGTATCCCACATTGGCTAGATAACACATAACATTCCGGGAGTTTGCCTATATAAAGACCCACTCTGCTCAGCTGGAATAAATCAATCGGGGATGAATCCAGAGGGCCTTTAGGAGGAACCCGAAGTTTAAAGTTTGAAGATCGGGAGAGATGATCGTCGGGAGGCCGGAGGTAACTCGAGGACGCATGAGCCCTATGGCCGGCTAGTCTCCAAGCAAGGTGAAGGGATGAATCCCTAGGTGTAGTTGTTCTTATTTTCTTTTATTTGATTCGGTTGTAGTTGGAATTATTTTCATTAAATATTGTTATGTTTTATTCTTAATTTAATTAGTAGATTTATTATAACTCCGGTGGTTGCATGCTTCTTTTCCATATAAGTTCAGTCAGGATTTTCTTATGTGTACCTGTTTGGGTGTGATTGAGTCCGGTAGATCTCTTTTATAGATTTGTCCATTGCTGCGGTATCGTCATTTTAGATATATCGTCGTCTCTTGATAATTTATAAGTTAGGTCATGTGTGTTAGAAAGTAAAGAATAATTCATAGCGTTTACATTAGGATTTATAAATGTGCTTTAATTGAATATTTTTCGATTGCCTGTTTGGGATGTGAAACCTGCAATCGAGATAAAAACAACTGAATCAAGTTAGGATTAGAGCAACGAACCTAGGGAGAATTCTCGGAACCTTGTTGTCATTTTTATTTTAAACTTATTTACAAAATTACCCTTTCCTCAAAACAACTCAGATTTTATCCTTTTAATCTTTTATCGTTTGTGTTGAGGTTTACACCTTCTGTTGTACTTAATTTGTTTCCCTGTGGAATCGACACCCAAAAACTGTACTACAATAACCGCGTTATGTTTTGGGTGTAATCAAATTTTGGCGCCGTTGCCAGGGAAATGGGCTTAAGTACAAGGAAGCTTGTCAACTTTGAGTGTGACGGTAAAAAATAAAAATAAAAAATAAAAAATTCTTGTTTTATTTCTTTTATTTCCTCTCTGATTCATTTGGTGCATGCTTAGACAAGAGATCTGTAAGGTAGATTCATTAGAGGACCTAAGCTAGAATTACCCTCTCATTCCGAGTCTGATAGTGAAACCTCGCCTAGATCAACCCATAGAGAAAACCCAAATGAAAATCTAGAGGATTTTGTTAACATGGCCGATAACTATAATGAGAATGTTGCTAGGACACTTCAGGATTACCTCCACCCTACACGCACAGCCATAACATCATGCATCATGTTTCCAGCCAGTACTCGCCATCAAAATCTTAAACCAGGGATGATTCAATTACTCCCTATATTCCATGGCTTGGATAATGAAAACCCATATGTGCACATTAGAGAGTTTGAGGAAGTAGTTGCGACTTTTCATAGTCAAAACGAAACTCATGACATTATGAAACTTAAGCTCTTTCCTTTCGCTTTGAAGGATAGAGCCAAGAGTTGGCTATACTCACTTAGATCACGATCTATTGGGTCATGGACTGAGATGACTCGGGTTTTCTTTAACAAATACTTTCCCCAACATAAGACCAACGCTTTGAAAAGGCAAATCTCCGCCTTTGCACAAAAGGATAGTGAGACCTTATATCAGTCTTGGGAAAGATTTAAGGAGTTATTGAGTATGTGCCCTCACTATGGGTATGAGAGTTGGCGCTTAGTGAGCTATTTCTATAAAGGACTTACCTATAGAGAGCGCCAATTCGTAGAGATGATGTGTAATGGTGGGTTTTTAGAGAAAGATCCTGATGAGGCCATAGAGTACCTCAATGAGCTTACTGAAAAAGCTCACACTTGGACTGGACCTAGTGCTACTGAAAGCACAAATAGGTCACGACCTATAGGGCACCCAAATGGTGGTGGAATTTACCATCTTAGGGAAGAGGATAACCTTAGAGCCAAGGTCAAGATGCTCACTAGGGAGATAAATGAGTTAAAGACTAAGAGCTTAAAGCCAACACACGTGATTAATCATGCAAAATCTTTTGAACCATGTTTTGTGTGTGGCGGGGTAGATCATCTCGCCCAAGAGTGTCCCACATTTGCTGAGATGCAAGGGATGTATAAGGAACAGTGTAATGCCTTAGGCATGTACAAGAAGCCTTTTACACCCCTCTCTAATACCTATAAGCCGGGATGGCGCGATAACCCCACCTTCAGCTGGAAGTCTAAAAACCAACAGCTTGCACAACCCCCTGCACCATATCTTGAACCATATCATGCACCTGTGTCTTCTAGGAGTTCTTTAGAAGATACTTTACATGCTTTTATTGAGGCACAGGGTAAGAATAATAAAAGACTTGAATCGTTAGCTGTGCAAGTTGTTGAAGAACATAAAGAAATAAAGAGCCAAGTGTCCAAGTTGATGAGCTATTTGAGTGTGACTGAGCAAGGTAAGTTCCCTTCTCAAGCTCAGTCCACACCCCATGGTCAACACCTAGCACAAAAGAATTTGGAGGAGGTGAATGCCATTGAGACACTTGGTGGTAAATTAGTACACATCCCAACAACGAAAAAATCAGAGGATGTGGCTGAAAGCCATCAAGTACAAGCATACATGATGGACTCGTTCATGGAAAAGGTCCAGCACCTTAATCCATTAGAGTCCACCTTCACCCATGGCTTCACCAAAGCATATATCGAGCCAGCATTTGTGGATGTTACTGATGACATCCTTAAAGCCCCCCAAAAGCATAGAGGCACCGAATTTGGCAGTACAGCAGCAGCGGATGCATTCAACCTATGCTTTTCGAGAAGTGAATAAGAGCGTCTGGCTAAAGACGTAAAACTTAGCGCACGTGGGAGGCAGCCCACAACATATCTTTTTATTTTTATTGTTTTCCATATTTCTTTTTTCTTGTTTATTATTATTATTTTGCTGTTTTTCAGTTTTACTTTAGTATTTATTTTTCAGGGATAAATAAACGAAGCAGTTCAAATGATCGTGCACAACTTTCAATTCCATGCACCGTTGGTTAAAAAGGGAGTTTCCTTAACTTTTTCTTTTTCATTGAGGACAATGCTTATCTTAAGTTGGGGCTGGAAGATATACATTTCTTATTGCATATCATTGAACTGCTTGGTGCCATCTTTGTTTTGTGTTTAGCATACTATGTGTTAGCTTTAGAGTCAATTTACATGTCAATGATATAAAACTTAATTGAGATAGCATATAGCATTCAGAAGTAGTTAAATCTTGCTTCGGTTTGAAATTAATTTAAGTATCAATCTTGATCTGGTTTGAGACTCTAGTTTGTAGTAAGATTGTATGATTAGTCTTAAACATTTAGAAAAGTTTTATGTGTGATTATTTTGTGAATATTTTTGCGATCTCGACAAGCTCTAGAACTTACTTGATAACCACTTGAGGCGAATTCTTAGAATGCACACTACTTAGGATATGATATAGGCCATTTTTGAACCGTTTGAGCCTTTCAACCTACCATTGCTATATTTATCACTAGTCACCTATTTGAGCATTTTTCTTGAAAAGAAAAATTGAGCCTTGTTTCTTTCGATAAACCATTTACTTACCTTTATGAGTCTAAAAATATTTTTATCCTTACCTTTCTTTTAAAAGAACTTAGTTATACACATGTTGTGAGAAGCACTTAAAAGGAGTAAGGGTGGAAATATGAAAAAAAATATCACTACCGCAACCCAAGTACATTAAAGGAGATAAGTTGGGGGTTGTGGAAAAGAAAAGAAAAAAAATGAAAAAGAAGGTGAATGGTTATGTGCCAAAATAAAAAAAAATGAATTATGGCAAAGAAAGAAGAAAGAAATAAAAAAAAAAATGGTGGTTTGTTGAAAGAAATGCTCGAAAAATGGTTGAAAGAGTTGGGTGTGGAAGTAAAAGTTATCAAGTGCTTAAAGTGATTGTGTTAAAAGCTAAGAGATTGAGTTCTTTTACTTGTGAATCTTTCCCATTCTTCCTTAGCCTTTACCTTAGCCTAACGTTACAAGCTTATTAAAGACATTTTGATCCAATGTAGTGTGATTTTTCTACAATAGTGGAGAGTGGTTTGAAATGTAAGCATATGGAGCTTGTTTTAGTGATTGACGTCACGCTATTTATTATGCTTTTAGATACCAAGATTTGTATTCATGAATATTATGCATAAAATCATCCGGATGTTTGAATAAATGGATTGTGGTAAGATGGATTTTAAGAGTCAATAACGATTTTAAGATTGATGTTTGAATTACTTTTGGATTTGGGTGAAATTTAATGATTCTTTATGCCGTGTGTTGTGTGCAAATTTTGAGACAAAATGTGAATTACTCTTGGTTAACACTAATATTACTTTTCATTTACTTTGATTCCCACCATAGAATTTATCTCTTAATTTTGCTTGAATTGCTAGGGACTAGCAATAAGCTAGTTGGGGGTTGTGATGAGAGTCATAAAATGCCTCTCAGCAGTGGTTAATTGTTAGTATTTTAGGATTGATCTCAGTCTTTATTGTGCTTTTATATGTTAATAACTCTAAACCACTGACTTATTTCAGTGTAATTTATAGGTACTTTAAGTTTAAAACAGAAAAAGAAGCGATCGTTGCTTAAAAGACCAAGATCCCATGCTTCTAGAAGGACAAGATGGACTGCTGCCTGAATTGCGATCGAGCGCACATCCCACATCGAGCAAGGTACTCTGCAGTGCTTATGCGATCGAGCGCACAAGTCGCAATCGAGCGCATGTGAGATCGATCGCACTCGGGCTGCGATCGAGCGCACCCGGACAGTATCCCACATTGGCTAGATAACACATAGCATTCCGGGAGTTTGCCTATATAAAGACCCACTCTACTCATCTGGAATAAATCAATCGGGGATGAATCCAGAGGGCCTTTAGGAGCAATCCAGAGGGCCTTTAGGAGGAACCCGAAGTTTAAAGTTTGAAGATCGGGAGAAATGATCGTCGGGAGGCCGGAGGCAACTCGAGGACACATGAGCCCCATGGCCGGCTAGTCTCCAAGCAAGGTGAAGGGATGAATCCCTAGGTGTAGTTGTTCTTATTTTCTTTTATTTGATTCGGTTGTAGTTGGAATTATTTTCATTAAGTGTTGTTATGTTTTATTCTTAATTTAACTAGTAGATTTATTATAACTCCGGTGGTTGCATGCTTCTTTTCCATATAAATTCAGTCAGGCTTTTCTTATGTGTACATGTTTGAGTGTGATTGAGTCTGGTAGATCTCTTTTATAGATTTGTCCATTGCTGCGGTATCGTCATTTTAGATATATCGTCGTCTCTTGATAATTTATAAATTAGGTCATTTGTGTTAGAAAGTAAAGAATAATTCATAGTGATTACATTAGGATTTATAAATGTGCTTTAATTAAATATTTTTCGATTGCTTGTTTGAGATGTGAAACCTGCAATTGAGATAAAAACAACTGAATCAAGTTAGGATTAGAGCAACGAACCTAGGGAGTATTCTCGAAACCTAGTTGTCATTTTTATTTTAAACTTATTTACAAAATTACCCTTTCCTCAAAACAACTCAGATTTTATCCTTTTAAACTTTTATCGTTTATGTTGAGGTTTACACCTTCTGTTGTACTTAATTTGTTTCCCTGTGGAATCGACACCCCAAAACTGTACTACAATAACCGCGTTATGTTTTGGGCGTAATCATGGGGATATTAAATGTGCTCATATAATTGGTAAAATATGTATGTATAATTCCTTAATGAGAGTAGTATGACCCATGTTTTCTTTATGACTGTTATAATTTTAGTTTCCAAAAAGAAACTAAATCCATAGGGTATTCCATGTTCATATATGGGAACAAAAGTAGCTCTCTAATCTTCACATACATAAGATTGTTTCCCAGGGAAATTTCTTGCATGAAGACCTAAGTCTAATGGGTAATTTTAAAGGGGGGATATTATTGCCACCAAGACCTTGCCATGTAATTGTCCAGCCTCCACATTGATAACCTAAGTTGTCAGCATGGCTTCCTGCAATTAATATTTTCCATGCTTTCTTTGGCAAGGGAAGCACTGGCATATCAGCTGATTCACCATTCTTTAGCAACACAAGGGATTTCCTAACAGCTTCCCTTGCCAGCTCTCTATGTTCCTGTCGAAAGCATATTATTTTATTAATTAAGGGAAATTTTCCATGTTTTACAAAGATAGATGAAGGGTATTCAAGTCCTTTAAAACAATGGAAAACAGACCTGACTCCCAAGTTGGTTAGCCATACTGAGATCAGCCAAGGGACTCTCAAAGAGACCCATGACAAATTTAACCCTTAAGATCCTCCTTACAGCATCATCAATCCTGCTCATTGGAATGATGTTTATCTGAACCTGATAGGTTAGTTCATCAATGACGTCTGTGAAGTTATATAGAACCATTATCTGCAACACAATCAGAAAGGCATCAGAAAAATAAAAAAAAAAGGATGGTTCAGCATGAGGAATGTTAACCGCATAGCAATCTTTCAAAACAGCATATGCTAAACTTAGTAAGACTGATAACGCCATATTTTGAAATATCCTAGCACATGATTAATTCGACTGACCATGTCAATTCCAGGCTTTCCAGCACTAACTCCAGCTTGAACAGAATATGAGTAATTAGCATGGGGAGGGGAGGTAATCCTGTCAATTCCCTGCCAATCTGATATGACAAAACCCTGTAAGACATACAGAGAAACTCATTAAGCCTATGACTTCGACAGCTTCATTGCAGAGGACAAACTTGAGAAGTATATCAGATCATTCAAATAATTTTCATTACCCTGCACTTCAACTTGTTTTTGAGGAAACCAGTGACAAGATCATGATGAGCATGCATCTTCTTTCCATTCAAGCTTGAGTAAGATACCATAACTGTAGCAACACCCTTGCTGATGGAGTTATAATATGCAGGCATGTGAATGCTGAACGATCCATTTGGACTGATCACAGTGTTATTCTCATCGATGCCCTTTGTTGTGCCACCATCTCCTACGAAGTGCTTAGCACAGGCTGCAACCTTATTTCTAATGAAATGAATCAAAAAGTCAAGAAGAATAATTACTGCTGAGTTTCCAAATTAGAAGTAGATTTGTCTATGTAAATTCGATGAATAAGGTAAACTTCTCGATATGTATAAATCAATAAACAATATCAAGAAACCTCTTTTTGCTTAAGTCTAATTTTCAGAAATTATCCATCAGAAGTATCAGACAAACAGAATTTTACTACAAAAATGCTTGATAAGTTATCTTATCTGTTTGATTTAATGATTGGGGTGATAAACACCAGACTAAAATTAGCTGTCATGAAACTGATTATGGTAAATCAAACCAATTCTCCATATGTTACATTCACGATCGCTTTTAAAGGGTTAAAATTATCTAATCAATTATGACTCTTCAATGCTGACAATCGTGATCCAATGGAGGAAAACCATAAGATCAAATGTTTTTTTAAATATTGATCTGGTCTCCTAAATCATGTTCTATGTTTCCTGCATATAATTACAATCAAATGGCTAAAATCATGAGATCACATGATGTTTTGTAGAATTTTAATTTGAAAAGAAATTTATTATACTTTGACACAGCATACCATTGTAGAAGATTATATATGATGAATAGAGCTAACATGTAGGATCCACAATTCAACAAGACCTAGACATCGCACAGGATGAACTTGTTTTTTTCGATAACTTTGGTGGGTGGATTTGAACTTGGGACCTCCTCTAAAGAGGAGAGAGGTGCTACCATTTGGGCTATGCCCAAAGCCATGGGATGAATTTTTGTTGATCCTTCTTTTGACAGAATTTTTTCCACAGGGCTGTCAGACCAGTAAATAAGGCAGATAATTCCATTATGGCCTTATGATGATGGGTGATAGACATCAGCAAGTCTAACAATTAGCATATGAAGTTCTTATTTCTATGAATTTTATTTGGGGGATAACGACACCAAGGTTAGCACATGATGAAGACATCCAAATGTCTAAAAAATGTTATAGATTTACATCGGTACAGCTAAAAAGTAAAATATATCTAGAGAATATTGACTTTTTCCAAACTCCAGATCAGATACTGTCAGATCAGTTTGCTAATGAAGTCTAAACAGGGAAGGAGTGGAGGGGACGTAGCTATTTCCTTTTTAGTCACTATGTTCTCTACTTGGATGAATAAATGGGCCACCAAGAAGGCCTGGCACATGAGTGGATGTTATCTTCAGATCATGCAACATGAAATGAAAAAAAAAAAAAAAAAAAAAAAAAAAAAAACCTTAGTACTTTGACCTTTTAACAACAGTAATTGGATCATGTGAGTTTGAATCTTTTTGGATTTGAACCAATCAAAGTCAAACAAGATAACTCTATCATCTATCACTAGAAATCGTGAATATTACCATGGAATGAAAAAGCTAACACATGTTAAATTACTAATGTAGTGAACAAGAGGCAGATCAAAGTAACTGTTTATCAGAAAAGTTGTTACTTTCCAGCAACAAAAGGAACACCTTTCTTAGAATTCACAGGAAGGTCTCCCTGTAAACCAGGTATAATTTCGGTCATTGCTTGAACAGTTTTATGATCCTCACTGTAGCTTTCATAGCACCGACCCCATCTAGGATCCCTGCAAACCTGTGCAAGAAGAACAGAAAACATAAAAATATTAGTATATATGGTTAAGGTTTTTCTAAAACCTGTGACAATCAAGCACAGTAACGTCTAGTTACCGCAATACATGGAGCAAAGGCATAAGGGATTCCCAAAGCTCTAACTTCAAGAGCAGTGGCCTCTCCAATCTTCTTGACAAGTACAGGGTCCCTAATAGACAATATTAGATGGAAGCAAATGAATTCAATATCAACTTAACTCCTGTTTCCCAAATGTTAAATATTTGATTGACAAGCCAGAGAAATCTATATTTCATTTCCTAGTTTGACCTTCATTTTTTATCCCAGATAAGATCATAACAAAAATAATGTCAATAGCAGTTGAATGGTAGGAGTTTGTTTTAACTTAATTAAATTGTCTGAAAAAAAAAGTGCAACACACCGGTGTTTGTTTAAACTTGATATCATTTTGGGTACTTAACAAAAAGATTAACTGGTCTCTTTTATTCTCAGTAAGAGTAGTTTTAGCAAATGGTGACCTCACATCAACTAATTCAAATCTCAAAATAATTTCAAGTCAATAAGACAATTATCTCAAGATAGGATATAAGTATGCTAGTCAAATAAACTATGTTCTACCATAAGAATAAAAATAACAATTAAAAAAGGGACCTAAGCCCTAATCAATCACAATATTCATATATGCATATCTGCTCCAAGTTATGTATGCTTGCATGGTTACTCCAAGCCCAACTTTGTGTGGGAAAATGGTAGTGTTGTACACATTGTTGTCGCCACGAACAGCATCAATGCCATATGTCATCGGAATCCCAAAACGAGTCGATAGAGCCCCCTTTTGGATCTCATTCACCAAATTTACCCAAGTCTCGTTGACTCCCTCCACCGCTCAAGACACTCCCTATAAAACGCAATATCAAAAATTGAAATTACAACTATTGCTCAAAACATTTAACACTGAAAAATAGACCATTTAGATAGCTACTAAATGTGTATATTATCCAAGTAAATGAAGAAAGTGATGGATGCCTACGAGAAATAGACCATGTGGAATACAAATGAAGGAAAACAGGCTTGTAATAGAGATTGTTCAAAGATGGTCTCTTCTTTATCAATGAAGTATTTCTTCATAACATCAGGGGTTGAAACATTGCGCTTGAGCTGCACCATTTGGCCTATCTTTTCAGCTAGAGTCATTCTGCTCATCAAGTCTTTGATTCTATCATTCAATGGTTTCGTTGGGTCTTTTTATTTCAAGTATTCTGCTTCGGTTACAGCTGCCAAGCAGCATAATAGCAGAAATCCCAATATGGGTGTTGAAAATCTTGCCATTTTGGTTCTGAAATCGATCTCTTTGGTCTATTACCCGCAGATTTTAACAGTTAGACCCCAGATAAACTCAACTGTTGTACTTTTAAAAGAACCAAAATGCAATATTTCTATAAATATGTAAGGGAGAACCAGAGAAAGTGAACTATTACATATATAATATCAGCGAGACTTGAAAAAAGAGATGTAAAGAAAAAAAATAAATATACCAACAAGCACCCAATCACACACAAACAGAGAGAGAAAGAGACTCTGCTTATAAGAGCAAAGAACAAAACAGAGTAAGCAATCTGCTGCAAGGTGAAATCATATGCAAGCATCTTTCATTAATCTCATATCAAACTACGTAAAATCATTTTGGGCAAGAAATAATTGAATAAACAAATAATGTATACCCCTATGAGATATGATACTACTGAAGAAAAACTGCAACTTACATGGTGAACTGAACCAAAAAAGGGAGAGAGCGAGATAGGGGCTGATAATTCTCGCCCCTGTTCTACAATCTCTTGACTCTCAACTCTCAAGGAGACAATGATATGGTAAACAATCGACACTTCAGTTCTTTTTTTGGGGGATAGCTAACATATTTAAATTATAAAGTAATTTTATTAAATTTTTTAAATATGTGTTTATTGTACTATTAATTACATGTATTTTATTACAGATTATTTGATCCCGTAATTTCGTTGGGTGGATGGAATGGGAGTTGACTTCTTTAAATAAGAAAATTAGACAATTCAAATTTAGCTAAATAATATTTGACTTCATAAAAACCTCTTCCTACTCACTATGAGGCAATTTTACATCGGATAATATATTAAAAATTATATGTAAAAAAAATATTTATTAAATATTTTATCATAAAAATCATATAATTTCACATAATATTTTAATATATTATTCAACGTAAAATTATCACGTTAGTGGATAAAAAAAAAGTACTCTACATTGATGTGGGTTAAATATTATCTTCTATCGTTTACACATGAAAAATACATTAAAAATAAATAAAAAATTACAAAATTCGATGCCATAAAGAGGCCACATAGGCCTAATGTTTATATATATGAATGAAAAATCATCCCAAAGTGAATGAGGACTAAAGGTGGAAACCGTAAATTGGATCCATTTCATTTATAGAGCTTAATATGTTACTTATGTCACAAGAAAATAAAAAGGGTATTTCTTGGAGCAAAGAATAATTAAGATGTGGTTTTGTGTAGGTTTACTATTCGATTCTTATAATTATGGTTTTTAATATATTAAAAAATTAATAATTCAGTTATTTATAAAAAAAATATATTTTTAATCATTTATAAAAATGAAAATTATTTTGTTAAGTATTGAATTTGATTTTCATATGATCTAAATACTACATCAATAAAATACTATTTTACTCGTGTTTTGATTTTTATGCTGTGATTTTCTATTGAAACATGCTGAACCTAAAAGAAACATGGCTATCATTTATGTAAGTTCATCTAAGGAAAATAAATAGTTTGATGCCAGCAAAATTGAAGCCCAAATAGGTTTTTTTTTTTTTTTTTTTTTAAGGGAGAAACCAAGGAGGCTGAGATTGCAAACATAATTTCAGTAACTTTTCAGTCACCTATAATGTTTTATCTATTTTTTATAAATAAAAAAACGAAACCTGAGTTGGCAAGATACGATTTGTTGATGGAGATGGATTGAGGTTATTTTTCCCGGGTATATATATATATATATATATATATATATATATATATATAATATCAATCTAAACTAAATGGGCAATTAGATGAGATAACTGCCCGCGAAAAATGGTGAAGCTCTCTCTAAGGAGAGCTAACTTTTGGTGCCCAACTGAATATTCCATGGCCATAAGGCCTCTAGATGAATGCTTTGCATTCATTCATTCTTCATACAGTAAGAGAGAAAGCGCATGCCGGTGGGTTTTTTTTTTCTCTTTTTTTTTCCATTTTGAATATTTTAATTGTTTCGTTCATTAATTTGAATCTTAATTTTTGACTTCTTTGTCGTCTTTTTGTGGGAATTAATGAATATTACTAATGATGTTTGGTTTTGTTAATTGCAGTAAAATCAATTTCGATGATCTTGGAGATCAGAGAAAAAGAGAATGTGGAATAATAATTATAATAGAAGGGAGAACAATGGAGATCAAAGGGGAGAAGGAAGAGAAGGATTGGTAGCAGTAGCAATAGATAAAGACAAATCAAGCAAAAGTGCTCTTAGATGGGCAGTTGAACATTATATCCCCAGAGGCACCACCATCAAACTTGTCCATGTTAATCAAAAATCACCTTCCAATCACAACCCTGCTTACCCTGCACCAGGTATGTACTTCTCTCTCTTATAATTTGTACTGTCTTAGCAGTTTTTTCCATTTTCTTTATATTTTAGGTAGGTTAGATAGCTAGAAAATCTAATGGTATGGGCATAGTCCGATGGTTAATCACACCATTCAAGTTCAAATCCCCCAATTATCAAAAAGAAAAGAAATGGCTAGAAAATCTAGGGTTTAGTTCTTATTTTTATAGAACGAACGGATATTTATGTCCAGCTCAGTGGTTGCACCTCTCTCCTCGTGAGAGTAATGTCTTGGTTTGGATTCAAGTTGTCATTGCTTTATTAAAAAGAAAGGTATATACAGAAAAGTTTTTGTAATGAACGTAAAACTTTTTTCTATTGACGGGGATGGATCTAACCTGCCTTTTTTCCCTACCCACACAATAATTCCTTTACCTATTAAAGAGTTGTTGGCCTAAAGTACCACATGGAGACCTCAAGACACCTAAGTACTTTTGACTTTGACCAATAAACAATGAGCCAAAGATTGTTGTTTGATGGTTAACAAATTTATGCAAAATCTTGTGTTAAAGGGATTTTTTAGGTATCCTCCTTTTTTTTCTATTAATGAGAAGTGAGAGTTTTGAGTATCTAGGAGCTTTATTAAAGAGATATTTAAGTATCCTCCTTTTATTTCTATTAATGAGATGTGAGAGTTTTGATTATCTAGGAGCTTTATTAAGATAGACCTAGGATATCCTCGACAAGGTTGTTTTTTCTTTTGGGGGAGGGTTGGACCAAGACGTCCTCCTACCAATTTGGAGAAATTTCACCACAAGACTAAAGTCTTGGTGGCTTATGTTAAAGATATATGCAGAATATATATAGATAAGTTTTTTCATATGTTGATATGTTTTTACGTTGTTTGCACTTTGCAGCAGGCAACGATGAAAATGGATTGGCTGGAAGGCAACCTGATAATCAAACCACAGAAATGCTCCTTCCATTACGATGCTTTTGTGTGCGTAGACAAGTGGGTTTCTGCAGATTATGCTCCATTCTCCCCATTATTCATTTTTCACATTTTAAACTAATTCCTAAGAAACAAATGTTTAAGATACCAATTCCCCAACATTTTCTCTTAATTAGTTACCTCTTAATTATTTCTTGTGTTAATATAATTAATGCACAATCTTTTGCATCAGATACAAAGTGAAACTGTCATACTAGAGGATCAAGACGTGGCAAAGGCACTTATCAAATATGTCTATCAAAATTGTATTGGGACTTTGTTGCTTGGTGCAACAACAAAGAGTAGCTTTACCAGGTAATTAAATGTTCAAATTTCTGCATAGAAATATTTATAATATGTCCCTTGATTTTAAATATTTTTGCATTTACACCATTCTACTACAACATTTTAGCTGTGTCCCAAGTCCAAAAATTTGACACGTGCGCATATCCGATCTCTGGACACGTACCCATATCCAGCACTCTTATCTGAGTCCATGTAATATAGGTTTGCTAGAGATTAATTGAGAAACTTGCATGATTAACTTTGCAAATTAACTTTTTTCAGACTGTTCAAGGGAGCATATATTCCTAGCAGTGTAATGAGATGGGCACCAGATTTCTGCAATGTTCTCATCATCTCAAAAGGAAGGGTAGCTAGTGTACGATCTGCCTCTCGTCCAGTCCCTGCAGCTATGTCAACACCTGGGGATGGGGGAGCACCATTGCTGCCTTATAATGTGAATAATGAAGAGCCCTCTATCATGTAATTAAGCATTATTATTATTATTAATTTTAATTATCTGCATGATCAATAATGTTAGGCCAATGTTGCATATATATATTATATGAAAAATCTGACCATTTATTAGCTTAATTATACATGCTTATTTAAAATTCTTGTAACTCTTTCACACAGGTTGCTCTCTAGAGAAGATGACGTATTATATGATGAGCTTTCAGCATATGATCCTGACATCTCATTTGCAAACTCTGGAAGGCCAAGCACTGATAGCACATTTTTATCTTTCTATGAGAATTTGTGGTCTAGAAGGACTCGAGACTCTCTGAAACGCTCAAATGCAGGGGGAGGGCACTACGAGACATTACACTGTAGATCTGCGCCTCCGGTTGATCTCAGCACTCTCCCTTATTTGTCAGCAATCATGGAGGACACAGGAAGAAGATCGTCTTCTTTGAAGAACATTGTAAGTCATTTACTTGTATAGGCTGCTGGTAGATAGATATGTACAAGTGAATATATATTGAAAATAAAAAAAATAGAATGAATTATTTGATTGGAGGAAACATTTTCTTTTATGTATATAGCTGCGTTTTATTTATACTGTTGCGTAATTTTGAAATATACAAGCTAGATTCTTAATTTGCAACTAATGGACAAGTCTCCAGGGTGAGAGATCCTTTAGCTATTGCTCTCAAATGTGTGTTTTGTCCGTGCAATAGAATTCATACTCTGTAGAAAGTGAAATGTATTTCTGATTTTCCCTGAAATTCCCAGCAGGATATGGATGATGAGATGAGAAGGCTAAAGATAGAGCTCAAGCAATCAATGGAGATGTACCATGTAGCCTGCAAAGAAGCACTCGCCGCTAAACAGAAGGTATTGAGAACTTCAATCTTTTTTAGAGCATCTTTTCAGGTTTCCCTTTTTGCATCATATATATCAACTTTATATGATCGATACTGTTTGGTAGAGTTTCCAAAACGGTTTTGGTTTCCAAGAAATAGTAGCGAAGCTAAACACACAAAAAAGAGAAAAAAGGTTATTAGGAACTAAAATTCGTGTAAAAAAAGGTACATATAAACTGGTTTGGCAGCTGTTTTAAGTTTTAACAATTATTTGATCAAATAATAAACAGTTTTTTAACTCCATAACTGTTTCACCACAATAACTGCTTGAAAACCAATTTGACACGAAAAAAAACTGAAACTATAGCTAAGCCAAATAGTTTTGTCAAAATTAAACCAATTTAACATGATTGCTCATTAATTCACAACAGGCAATGGAACTAGAAAAATGGAAGAAGAAAGAAGAGAAAAGTTTGGCTGAGGAAACTTCAATGGCAACTGTGGAGAGAGAGAAAGCCAAGTGTACAGAAGCAACTGACACAGCTGAAGCAGCTCAGAAGATTATGGAGTTAGAGGTGCAAAAGAGAGTGGAAGCAGAACTGAAAGCGCTCAGAGAAGCCGAGGAGAGGAAGAAGATGTTAGATGCTTTGGGGCAGTCTCATTTCGTTCTCAAGTACCAGAGCTTATTCCATATTTTAGTTGTTTTGTTTTTGTTTTATTTTTATTTTTCGGTATTTAATTGAGTATCTTGTTTTATCGCCTTCATGAAATTATACTCATGGACATCCATCTCTACGTAATAAAGGGATCCTAGATTTTTATTTATTAAACAAAAGATGGTTGTGAGCACCTTTTGTTTCCTCTTGTTGGTATTCTTAAGGCCAAAATCCTTCTTTTTTTTTTTATGGAGGCTCGATTGGCCAGTATGCTACAGGAGCAGTAACCTTTCTCTCATCCCTTAATCTCCTCCGATTAATATTTTTGGCACATAAGATATTGTATCAATTAAACTACCAATTTATAAGGTAAATTAAAGTTTTTCATTTGATGTTAATTAGTAGCATTATTTTTTCTTAACTTCTTCTTTGACATCCAACCAAAACAAAGAAGAATGTTCTTTTTTAATTTTCTTTTCAGTTTTCCTTGTGATTTTTCGTTCCTTCAAATTTTTCAAGATCCAAACGAAAAGAGGTGTGGTTTTTCATATTTAATGTATTTTATGCATTGATAGATAACTTCTTTTTTTGTATTTCTTCGGTTTTTGTTTTCTGTTCATCATTTTATCATGTCATGATAATATCACTCACTGATAAAAAAACTTACGGATGGTTGATAAAGTTTGAGAGAATTTATAAAATAATTTCTTTAGTTTTTGTTTTATATCCATCATTTTATGTTTTTTTATGTCATTATCACTCACTAATAAAGAATTTTACATATTGACCGTTTGAATGTCAACAAATACAAGAGAAAAAACTTATGGATGATCATTTGAGAGAATTTATCAAATGATTTTTTCAGTTTTTGTTCATCATTATGACTCAATAATATTAAAAAGTTTTACATATTGACCATTTGAACGCCAACAAGTATAAGAGAAAGATTTTAAGAGACATCGATTGGGAGAGTTTATAAAATAATTTTTCTTTTCTATAATTAGAAAGTAGATCAAACATTTTTGAAAAGAATCAAATGTCGAAAAATAGTTTCTATAAATGATTTTTCTTTACTCTAAATGATTTTATTATTTACTTTATAAAAAGAATCAAATGTCGAAAAATAGTTTTTAAGAATCTAAATTCGTGTCAATAAAATTATTTTCACTATTGTTTTACTAAATATAAAATAAATTTTAGCTCCATACAGCTTTACCAAAAAACAATTTCAAAAATTGTTTTATAAACAATAAATTGAAACTATTATTTGACCAATTAAATGATACCTGAACAATTTCATTTAGTTTAGACACAAAGCTAAACCTTGTAACAATGATAAAAATTGTGGAGCATTAAATTCACACTTAAGCTGATGAGGTCTTGGCTTAGTGATTAAGGCTGAGACTACAAGTATTACGACATGTTCCTCGCCAACAAAGGACCAAATAATGACAAAACACTACTCTAATTGCACTAACAGTTTTATCTAAGTGTTTAAGCGGTAAAAACATTCAGTGCAGAAACAAAATGCAAAAACTCAACGCGATTCAGATACCAAAACAAGACAGAAGATCTAGAATAGGCATTAAGGTAATTGAAACAATTGTAAATCTCTTATGTTCAATTACATAGCTTGATCTGTGGCTCAATTTACAAAAGACTTGACAAAATTAAAAATACAAAAAGTTTCCAAGTCAAAAACCATTTTTTTGAAAAAGAAAATTGGGTTGAAGGATAATCCAATCGGCTGGGTCCTTATACCAGTCGACTGGTAACTTCACTAAGTTCAATGAGCATTTAAAATAGGAAGATAGCACATTCAATTCATCTTATAGCTCATTAATTCTCAAAAGCATTGAAAAATTTATTGTGACCCATTCTTTAAGCTTGTTCTTGAAAGAGAGATATTATTCAGTTGTAAAAAGAATTCATTGCTATCTCTCTACCATTTACTTTATAGTCAATCAAATTTATTATAAAGGGAAATAGTTGGTGTAACTCTTAGAGTGTTTAGGATTAAACACTTTGGTTGTAACTTCCGTGAATAAGAGATTATTGTAAGGTTTGTGCAACACCTGTGAAGTTGTACGACTAAAGTTTTAGTGGATTACTTCAAGGAGGTTCCTTGAAGAGAGTGGACGTAAGGTCGGAAGGAATTCGATATTGCCGAACCACTATAAATGGAGTTTGCATATTCTCTTCCTTAACTCCTTTATTTTCAAGCATATTATTTGATTGTGTGCTTTGTGTATTTAACTGTTTAAAAACTTGCAAGTTAATTAGCAAAAGTTTTTCAAACCCAATTCACCCTCCTCTTAGGTTTGAACCTCGGTTTACAATTGCTATCAGAGCTTCGTACACAATTTCAAGCTTAAAATCCTTGAGTTGATCCAATGGCATCAAGTAGTTATACAGAAGGGCATTCCTATACTAGGTCTCTTTTGTTCAATGGCTCCAACTATAACTATTGGAAAAATAGAATGAAAATCTTTGTCGAATGACAAGATTACAATCTATGGAGAGTCATTGAGGAAGGACCAAGAATTCCTACAAAGGAAATAACTATTAGAGAAATCAATCATACAATATCTAAACTCAAAACTAAGTTTAATGAAAAAGATTGTAGAATGATGTCTCTAAATAGTAGAGCCACTAGTATTTTACATTGTGCTTTAGATATTTCTGAGTATAATAAAGTTTCTAAATGTGTTTCAGCTAAGGAGATTTGGGACAAACTACAAGTTATATATGAGGGCACTAGTGAAGTTAAAAAATCAAAAATCTATATGCTAGTGTCCGAATACAAATCTTTCAAAATGTCTTCAAATGAAATAATTTCTCAAATGCACTCACGTTTTACTACCATTGTTAATGGTTTAAAGCTTTTTGGTAGGAACATTGAGGAATTTGAACTAACGAGGAAGATCTTATAGTCTTTTCCATCCACTTGGAAAGCAAAAAAGAAGACCATCACGGAGGCCAAAGATCTCGACAAACTTGATGTCGAAACACTCCTCGGATCACTATTTACTTACAAGACGGAGGAAATGAATCCCGTTGTCAATAATGATGAGAAGAAGAAAAAGATGATTGCTCTCAAGGCCTCTACAAGCAACAAAGAGGAAGAGAAAGAAGAAGAGGATGAGAGCAGCGAAGAAGATAGTGAGATGGCTTTAATCACCAAAAGGTTTCACAAGTTCTTGAAAAAGAGCAAGAAACCTTACACAATGGATTCTACTCCAAAAAGGGAACCTCTTATGTGTTACCGTTGCAAGAAGCTCGGTCACATCAAGGCCGATTGTCCAACAACGAGCAAACCTTATAAGAGCTTCAAAAAGAAAGCCATGATTATAACCACATGGAGTGATGACGAAAAAGAAGAAACTTCGGACAATGAAGTTGGATACGAGGAGATTATCAACCTATGCTTGATGGTAATCGACAATGAGAATGAGGTATCAATTTTTTCCCCTTCTAATAATAATAACATTGTTAGTAGTAGTGAAGAATTAATTGAGGTTATAAATGAAATGCATGAAGAATTGAAGAAATTCGATTCTAGGAATATTACCCTCAAAAAGGAAGTCTCATCTCTTTCTAAAGAGATAGAAGGCTTAAAGGAAGAAAAAGAAAAACTATCTTCCATGCTTTATGACTTTTCACAAGATTTTCTAAAAAATGAAAATGAAATTCTAAAGAAGAAAATAATATAATTGAATAGCACCATATCTAGACTTATGCTTAGAAAAGAAAAGCTAGATGAAGTGTTATTTGGCCAAAGGTTAAATGGAGGAAAATTCGACTTGGATTATTCTCTATTCGGATTTTCCTCCATTGGGCAAGCAAAATCCTAAATAGACTTTGTTCATGAAAGCGACATGTATGAATGAAGCCTCCACTTCCAAGGCCACTAGCAAGATTACAAGTACTCCTTCAATATATGCTAGTAGGTCTAAAAATGAAAATTTAAATTCTAATTCATATACTAGAGATAAGCATCCTAGAAATACTCATGCATATATGTATGCTCACTCAAGAAATGCAAATGCTAGGAATAATCGTTCAAGGAATGCACATACTAGAAATACACATCCTAGAAACTATCATCATGCATATCCTAGAGATAATGTGTATAACTTGCATGGTAAAAGTGGACATCCTAGAAATTACCATCATGTGCATCCTAGAGATAGTATGTATGTTCATAATGCTACAAGTGTATATCCTAGAAATCACCATCATACCACTCCTAGAGATAACATGCATGTTCATAATTTTCATAATAGAAACATGTATTCTAGGATTGCTTATCCAAGGAACTATAGACATGCTCAATTAAGATATCCTAGAAACATCAATAATTATTTTTCTAGGATTATGCATCATCAACATGTCTATAATTATAGATCACCTTATAATGTTAAGAAAGTATGGGTCCCGAAAGGAACCGTATTTTCTAGGACTAACCCCAAAGGATCTAAAAAATTTTGAGTACCTAAAAGTACAATTGTATATCCTTGTGTAATGTAGATATGTCTCCACATCAAGGAAAAAGGTAACTATTGGTACCTTGATAGTGGATGCTCAATGCACATGATCAGTGATCGAAGTATGTTCAAAGAGCTAACTCTAAAGGATGGCAGACACGTCACCACTGGAGACAACACCAAGATAAAGATCAACGGGCATGAAAAAAGTTGGTAATGATTTCTCAACCATTGATCATGTTTTATTTGTGCAAGGCTTTAAGCCAAATTTACTTAGTATTAGTCAACTATGGGACAAAGGGAACAAAGTCATATTTAAAAACTCTCATTGTCTAGTTATAGATATTAAAAGTAACAAGATCAACTTTGTAGGCCATAGACACGAAAATGTCTATATAGTTGATTTAAAATCTTTGCATTCGGAAAATGAAAAATGTTTCCCCGTTTTTAGTGAAAACCTATGGCTATGGCATAGAAGACTTGGCCATGTGAACATGGATTTGCTTAAAATTATTTCAAGAAAAGACTTAGTCATTAGACTTCAAAAAATCAAATTTGAAAAAGACAATGTGTGTGATGCTTGTCAAATGGGAAAGCAAACGAGAATTTGTTTTAAATAAAAAAATATAATCTCAACTTCTAGACCATTGAAACTTTTGGATATGAACTTGTTTGGTCCAATAAGTACCATTAGTCTAGGTGGCCATCAATATGCTCTTGCTATTGTTGATGATTATTCAAGATATACCTTTGTTATTTTTATTGCTTACAAGGATGAAGCATACAAAGGATTTGTGAACTTTTGTAAAAAGGTTCAAAATGAAAAACGTATTTCTATTTCAAGCATTAGAAGTGATCATGGAAAAGAATTTGAAAACCGAAGTTTTTCAAAATTTTGTGATGAAAATGGAATTGATCACAACTTTTCAGCACCTATAACTCCTCAACAAAATGGAGTTGTTGAGAGGAAAAATAGAGTTCTAGAAGAATTTGCTAGAACAATGTTTTGTGAAAATAGTTTGCCTAAACACTTTTGGGTGGAAGCCGTAAACACTTCTTGCTATGTTTTAAATAGAGTTTTAATTAGGCCTATGCTTGACAAAACCCTATATGAGCTATGGAATGGTAGAAAGCCTAATATCTCTTATTTTCGTGCTTTTGGTTGCAAGTGCTTCATCCTAAATAAAAATAAAACTAATTTAGGTAAATTTGACTCAAAGACCGATGAAGGGATATTCTTAGGATATTCAACCTTTAGTAAAGTTTATAGAGTCTTTAACAAAAAAACTCTAGTGGTTGAAGAATCTGTACATGTAGCCTTTGATGAGTCTAACCCAATTAGTAGTAGAGTAGTTTCGTTTAATGATGATGTAGATTTTATTCTAAGAATAGAAACACCTACTCCCAATGTTGACCCGAAGGAGAGCCAACCTCAAACAAGTCAAGAGGTAGAAGCTCTCAATCTTGATCAACTGTCTACAAGTCAACAAGAGGATAGTCTTCCCAAAGATTAGAGGTATGTGAATTATCATCCAATCGATCAAGTGATTGGTGATCCTTCACAAGGGGTAAGAACTCGTTTCTCTATTAGAAATATTTGTAATTATGTAGCTTATTTATCTCAAATAGAACCTAAGACTTTTGTAGAAGTCGAAAAAGATGTTGATTGGATAAATTCCATGCAAGAAGAATTAAATCAATTTGAAAGAAACAATGGAATCTAGTTCCTAGACCAAAAAATCACACTATAATAGGAACTAAATGGGCATATAGAAATAAAATGGATGAAAATAGAATAGCAACTAGGAACAAGGCTAGGCTAGTTGCTAAGGGATTTAATCAAGAAGAAGAAATAGGTTTTGATGAGACCTATGCTCCCGTAGATAGATTAGAAGCCATTCATATGTTATTGGCCTTTGCATGCTTTAATAAATTTAAGCTATTTCAAATGGATGTAAAAAAATGTCTTTTTAAATGGTTTTATAGAAGAAAAGGTGTATGTTGAGCAACTTCTTGGATTTGAAAATCCTAGTCTTCCAAACCATGTATATAAGCTTTCTAAAGCTCACTATGGGTTGAAGCAAGCTCCAAAAGCATGGTATGAAAGACTAAGTAAGTTTTTGCTTGAAAACAATTTTACAAGAGGAAAAATAGACACAACCCTCTTCACAAAAATGACACACTACTAGTCCAAATATATGTTGATAATATTATATTTGGTGCTACTAATGAATCTATGTGTCAAGAGTTTGCTAAGTGTATGCAAGGTAAATTTGAAATAAGCATGATAGAAGAGCTTACCTACTTTCTTGGACTTCAAATCAAACAAGTGAAAGAACACATCTTCATCAATCAATCAAAGTACACCAAGGACCTATTAAAGAGGTTTGGGTTGCAAAGCTCAAAGTCAATTGGCACTCCCATGAGTACTTCTACAAAACTTGACCTAGATGAGGAAGGTAAGTGTGTAGATACTAAAACTTATAGAAGCATGATAGGAGCTTTACTTTATCTAACTGCAAGTAGACCTAGTATAATGTTTAGTGTATGCATGTGTGCTAGATTTCAAGCTAATCCTAAGGAATCACATATAATTGTAGTAAAAAGAATCCTTAGATATCTACAAGGGACTCAAAACCTAGGGTTATAGTATTTTAGAAAGTCAATTTTTGAGCTTGTAGGATATTCGGATGCTGATTTTGCGGGTTGTAGACTAGATAAAAAAGCGCGAGTGGAACATACCAATTTGTAGGTGCAATGTTAACCTCTTGGTTTTCCAAGAAACAAAATTCAGTTATACTATCAACTGTCGAAGCTAAATATGTAGTAGCCAGAATTTTTTGTGCACAAGTGTTGTGGATGAAACAATAGTTAGAAGACTATGGCATGAATTTTAGAGATATACCAATTCATTGTGAGAACACTAGTGCTATCAACTTGACCAAAAAATCGATTCAATATTCTAGAAACAAACACATAGAAATAAGACATCACTTCATAAAAGACCATGCTCAAAAGGGTGATATTAGATTAGAATTCATACCTTCAGATGACCAAATAGCTGACATTCTTACTAAGCCATTGAACGAAGACAACTTTAGCAAGATTAGACTATTAATGGGCTTGAAAAACTATGACAAAATGTATATTTGATTGCATCAACATTCATCATATGCATATTTGACATCTAGTGAATGAGTATTAACTCTTATTTAATATATCTCTCACTCAAGATGGCACAGATAAACTATTTCGTGTTAAAATTCCAAGTTGGAGCTCAAAAACTTCTGTTTTGTAAAGGCCCTAGTCGAATAGTATCTTGATCTAGTCGATTGGTATCTCTCTGTCCAGTTACCTGGTCGACTGGTAAGGGACACCCAGTCGACTGGTACCTCACTGACCATTTCACCAGTTAACTAATTCAAAGGAACTAGTTGACTAGTATCAAATGAGAAGCTTGGAGCAAAAAATTTGAATTTTTCCTAGACACCCCATTCAATTGGTATCCTAACCCAATCGACTGGTATATAACACTGTCCTCAAAATATAAAGGACCCAGTTGACTGGTACCCTAACCCAGTCGATTGGTATTGCGATTCTATAAATTGTCTCTTTAGATTTTTCACTTTTCACACCATTTTTAAAAACCTTAAACTTTCTCTCTCTAGAAAATCCTTGATTTTAGCCCAAAATCTATCAGATCCACTCCATAAAACCTTCAATCATATCTCAAATCATCTCATTTTCAACTTTTACGGTTAGAAACTCCATATTTCCCCAAATCTCTCTCCAAAACGATTTTTCACAAAAATGTCTGAGAGAATACGCGTAAAAACCACCGTTGCCAGACCTCACGAACCTATAAGGCCCCGTTCTAAGAAGTCCTCAGCATCGAATACTAAGGTAAAGCGGTTAGTCTATTTTTTGACCAAAAAGGTGATGATTGAGCTTGATGACTCGCTCTTTTGGAGCCCCGCCGCTAAGAGCAGGTATAATTCTGTAATACACAACAAGAAAATCATGATGGGTAGATTCATCGATTTCGATTCTATCCGTCATGCAAATTTTGATATATTACCTACTTTCGAAGCTATTCACTTAACACAACATGTCAAGATCCACCAAAAATTTTATCCTCATCTCATTCACTGGTTCTACGCCAACCTGGTGAAACCGAGTCCATTGGCTCTTCGGTTCAAGACTAGTGTAATGGGCATAGAATTCGAGGTGAACACTGAACTCCTGGTCAGTATACTAAGAATCCCCGTGGGAGCGGTTCAGCGGAGTTTGGATGGATGGCCAAACAACTTTGATTATGAGGAGGCGTGCCAAATTGTTTGGGGTGACCTTAACTATATCTTTAGGCCCACTACATTTCACTAATGTAGTGACATGCCCCTCGACTCAAAGCTGTTCAATCTCATTGTGAGTTAGACCATCCACCCGAGACTCGGGAGTCAGGGATATCTAAGATAGATGTGGTATTGATTTGGTGTCTTAAAATTGGACAACATTTCAATATCTACCCCTATTGCTCGCCAACATGATTAATGGCGAAGCGAGTGACTCAAGGTGCCTCCCATACGGGATACTCATCACCTTAATCCTCCAGCATTTCTATGTCCCCTTGCCCACCTCTAAGGCTCAAGATATCGAACCCAAAGACATTATTAATATGTCCTCGCTAAAGAAGATGGGGTACTCAATCCGAGATGGGATAATCAACTCTAAGGCTTGGAGGAACATATGAATCGGTGATGGTGACAGCAGCAAGAAAGACAACAAGATGTCAGGTGATGCAGCTCTTCCCACTGCTATGGACACTGATGAGCGAGCACCTAGTCCATAGCATGGTGTCTCTAATGCTGGTCAAGCTGGCTACAATGACATTTTATAGACTATTACGAGCCTCTAACTATCCATGCAGTTCGGGTTCCAGAGCTTGAGCTTTTCTGTCGATCATATGTGTCACGACCTTTGCACACTCCGGGATGATTTCAAGTTACACTGGGAGCACACAGAAGGCTTTTTGACTTAGCTTCAGGATCTTCTTCGTGACAACTCTGACTCCCTGCTCACTGAGATTTTAGTTTCAGTATTTATATTACCCTTGTACAACTCTTAAATGTTTAGCATGAACATTCATTTTATTTGTATTACATTCATGAATTGTACTCGGACAGCTTTCTAGAAAGCTCATGATGATTGAATATATCTAGATATTTGCATTGTTTTACATATTTAGACTTTAGCTCATATATATATATGTCACTTTTATGCTATATGATTGCTTGGCTTGAACCATTCGTGCTCATTTATATGCTTTATATTGTAACACTCATATGCAAACTTTAATTTTTCCCAGGACAACTTCCTAATTCCAAATCATGCCTAGTTTTTGCACACAAGTTTTTTTCTTGCCTCATCTTGATGACTATGGTGTTTAAATTGCTTATTTTTCAAGTTTGCACCCCCTTTTTTCTGATGTTGTCAAAACGGGGGAGAAAAATGAGAAAAATCAAGTAAAAGAGAAAACTGTATGTAAACTGTAAACTTAGAATATAGCATAAATTTAGGGGGAGCACTACTTCAAACATGTTGACAAATATATTATAGACTTGCATTGCTTGGTTGGGTTGATATAACTATATTTAAACTGCATTTGAATGCTTAACAAGTTGGTTTTTATCAGAAAAACAGAAGAGACTCTGCCTAAATTTTTCTAAAAACCAATACTTAGTTTTTAAAACTATTTTTTCTCTCATTAGTTTTGTCATCATCAAAAAGAGAGAGATTGTTGACCCGTATTTGATTTTGATAATGACAAAACACTACTCTAATTGCACTAACAGTTTTATCTAAGTGTTTAAGCGGTAAAAGCATTCAGTACAGAAACAAGATGTAAGAACTCAACACAATTCAGACACCAAAACAAGATAGAAGATCTAGAATAGGCATTAAGGTAATTGAAACAATTGTAAATCTCTTATGTTCAATTATATAGCTTAATCTGTGGCTTAATTTACAAAAAACTTTGACAAAACTAAAAATACGAAAGTTTCTAAGTCAAAAAATGTTTTTTTTAAAAGGAAAACTGGGTTGAAGTACAACCCAGTTGACTGAGTCCCTATTCCAGTCGACTGGGATATGGGACAGAAAATTCTCAGTCGACTGGTACTTTCCCAAAGCCTAAAAGTGAAGATTTTTCACTTGACTCAGTCGACTAGTACAAAGACCCAATCGACTGGTAATTCAAAAATATGACCATTTGAGACGCGAGACTTGAGTATTTAATTCTCCAAACCTACCAAGTCAGTGTCAAATGGCCATATTGATTCAAGACTATATAAACCCACTTCAATAAGCATTTAAAAGAGGAAGATAGCACATTCAATTCATCTTATAGCTCATTAATTCTCAAAAGCTTTGAAAAATTTATTGTGAGCTATTCTTCAAGTTTGTTCTTGAAAAAGAGATATTATTCAGTTGTATAAAGCATTCATTACTATCTCTCTACCATTTACTTTATAGTTAATCAAATTTATTGGAAAGGGAAAGAGTTGATGTAACTCTTAGAGTGTTTAGGATTAAAAACTTCAGTTGTAACTTCCATGAGGAAGAGATTATTGTAAGGTTTGTGCAATACCCATTGAAGTTGTATGACTAAAGTTTTAGTGGATTACTTCAAGGAGGTTCTTTGAAGAGAGTGAACGCAGGGTCAGAAGGAATCCAATATTACCGAACCACTATAAATAGAGTTTGCATATTCTCTTCCTTAACTTCTTTATTTTCAAGCATATTATTTGATTGTGTGCTTTATGTATTTAACTGTTTAAAAACTTGCAAGTTAGTTAGCAAAAGTTTTTAAAGCCCAATTCACCCCCTCTTGGGTTTGAACCTTAGTTTACAAAGGTCTTGGCTTTGCGATTAAGGCTAAGACTACAAGTATTATGACATGTTCCTGGCCAACAAGGGACCAAGTAATATTCTTGTTTGAAATTCAATCAACTCTCAAAATATTTTTTTAAAAAAATAATAGGAAAAATCTTTTCAAATTTCTAAGTTTCATAAGAAATAGATCCCATAACAAAGATGAGGAATGCCATAATGCTAGCCTACCTAATGTCAAAGCTCGTACGCACACAAATGAGTCAAGCCTCTACCTATGACGACCTGAAGGGGAAATAGGGGGTGAATTAGGAAGCCCAATGAGTAAATCTATACATATTACATAATTACTCTAGAAGTATGGGGTAAGAATAATAATGACAAATATATAAATAAATGCATATACGGACGTGTCTTAAATCACACATCAATTTCTACGAAGCAACATCAAGATAAACACTTTATAACAAATATTAAATTATCTTCCAACCAATCAAAATAGATACGATCATTTTCCACATCTCATTGAAAAGATAATCTCAAAAGTTTTATTTAATATTTTTCTCAACTCTTTAAAACATCAGAGTAAGTTTAATAAATTTGATTATTATTTTATAACCATTTGAATAGCACATTAATAACACCAATAATTTTTTTTGGAAAAATAAGAGCCAAATGAATACATTGCCTGCGAACAATATCACATCACCCCTCAGTGGGTCATTTATAATATAACGACACCCTTTAGCAAGCCAACCACCATAATCATACACTCCTCAACATACTAATCAAGGTGTGGCAACACCCCTCTACTGGCCAACCAAATTATCAATACACCCATTTGCGGGCCAAATAAAGTATGGCGACACCTCTTTGTGGGCCAACCAAAATACAAATTCCCCCATTTACAGGCCAAATAAAGTATAGTTACACCCCTCTGCGGGCCAACCAAAATATAAATATCATAAATTCTCAAAATCCATAAATTAAATTTAATAAAATTATCAAACGGTTACTATATCTAGTTGTCTCAAACAAATAAATAACCTCCACAAGTTTTGCTCGTGTTAATCGGATTCTCTTCCTCTTTCCTACATCCTGTAAGGCACACTTATCCTATTTTTTTTATGGCCAATGACCTCGAAAGTTGAATTTAACATTATCTAAGTTAAATATTGATGCATGAAGATCCGAGTCAGATGATGTTGAGTTGTCAGATAACACGTTGTTGGCACTGAGATACCTTGAATTGGCATATCAGCGCAACGATGGCAGGTGGACTACCTAGAACGGTTGGATCGATCCAAATCTAAGGGTGCGGTTTACATCGTTTTGCATGCCACGGGCTCGGATCGGGCCCCAAAGACCCTAGTCTTATTTGAAACGGGCCCCCGGTCAAAACTCAAGTTTTATCGTAAGTGTAGTTGTTTTTAAGCCAAAAAACGACGTTTAGGCCTTCAATTTTGCAGTTTTCAGTTTTAAAAAACTTTCCATTTGCAATTTCCTTTTGTATTCAAGTCAGAATTGACCGTTTTTTATTCTGACTTAATACAATCACTTAATTTTAGTAATTTTCATAGTTTTCCCCAGGATTATGTTTTCGAGGATTTTTTTGCCTTTTTTGTTTTGACCTTATAAATAAAGATGCCACATACGGAAAAGACAGATTATTATTATTATTGAATAAAATTGTGTTTTTTTCCCTACGAATTCTCTATTGAAACTATCCTGCAGAATAATCGCTATTCTGCCCGGTGTCAATTGGTATCATAGCTTCAGCATCTTCCTGAGGTGAGATTTCATCAATTTCCATGGCTGGTGGTCGTGGTCATGGTCGTCGCGGGTACGTTCCGAACGAGGAAGCCCCACACCATGATCATAACGTTCATGATGCGATGATTGAGGATTTACAGAGGCAAGTTGCAGAGTTGAGGTGCTCACGCGACCAGCAGGGCAAGGCCAAGATCACTTATTAGGAGAGGATGAAAAAGAAGATGAAGGGTCACTTCCTTCCTTTCGGCTACACTCAAACCTTGTTTCAGCGACTTCATTCATTGAGGCAAGGCACGAGATCGGTAGATGATTACACGGAGGAGTTCTATCAATTGATAGCCCGGAATGATTTATTTGATACAGAAGAGCAGATGGTGGCATAATATTTGGAGGGATTATGATAGCCCCTGTAGGATGCCCTCAGGCTTCACTCACTGTGGACCATTTCTGAAGTATACCAGCGTGCATTTGCGGTGGAAAAACAATAGAACAGGAGCCAATAATCAGAAGCAATCAAGGCAGTCAGCCAATTCACTCTCAAGAATCCTGTCCTGCCCAGCAGCCACCCTAGGGTAACTCTAACTCAAATATTAGATGTTTCAGATGCGGTGAACAGGGACATAAATCGACTGAGCGCAGGGAGCCTGCTAGTCAGAAGAGCAAAAATCTCCTAATTGAGGACTACGTGGTAGATGAAACTGAGGAGATTGGAGAGCCTGTGTATGATGATGATGAAGATGGAGAAGGCCATGAAACTCTAGTCATTCTTAAGAGTCTACTAACCCCCAAGGGCGATTTAGGGGACGATTGGTTGAGAACCAATATTTTACACATGACCTGCACAGTTGCAAATAAAGTCTGCAAGATGATCATTGACAGTGGTAGTTGCGAGAACGTAGTTTCTGAAGAGACTGTCCATAAATTGTAGTTAAAGACAGATCGTCATCCCAAGCCGTATAAATTATCGTGGTTGAATAAAGGCAGTGAGGTAACAGTAGATAGGCGATGCCTAGTATCTTTTTCGATTGGTAAGAAATATTTTGATAATGCTTGGTGTGATGTTGTGTCTATGGATGCTTGTCATGTATTGTTAGGCAAACCTTGGTAGTATGATCACAGTGTTATTCATGATGGGCGAAAACATACATATTCCCTTACCATCAAAGGGAAGAAGATTGTGTTGGCACCTCGTCGGGAAGGAACCACTCCTACCCCGGTAGCCAATAATGCTAATTTGCTTTCTATGTCCAGGTTTTTAGCTGAGATTGAGCGTGGAGACGTGATCTATGCTCTGCTACCTTGTGGTAATAGTACAGCAGACATGAATCTAGATTTACCAGTAGAGGTGCAGCAACTGCTAGCAGAGTTTTCTGACCTGATGTCAGAGGATCTTCCTCCTGGGTTACCACCTACGAGGTATATTCAGCATCAAATCGACCTTGTTCCGGGGTCCAGTTTGCCTAATCGACTGGTGTATCACCTCAGTCCCAAGGAATCTGAAGAGTTACAGCGACATGTGGTAGAGTTGTTGGAGAGGGGCTACATCCGTGAGAGTATGAGCTCATGCACAGTTCCTGCCCTGTTGGTGCCAAAAAAAGATGGCTCTTGGCGTATGTGTGTTGATAGCAGAGCAATCAACAGGATTACAGTGAAATACAGGTTTCCAATTCCCTGCCTGGATGATATGTTAGACCAGTTGTCCGGTTCTAAGGTCTTCTAAAAAATTGATCTTAAAAGCGAATACCACCAGATCAGAATAAGGCCTGGGGATGAGTGGAAGACAGCATTTAAGACGCAGCATGGGTTGTATGAGTGGATGGTCATGCCTTTTGGGTTGTCCTATGCGCCTAGCACATTTATGAGATTTATGCATCAGGTTTTACGGCCTTTCATGGGGAAATTTGTTATAGTTTACTTCGACGGCATCCTTATTTATAGCCCGATGTGGGTGTCACATTTTGATCACCTCCGTGCTGTTTTTTGATATGTTGAGGATAGAGCTCCTATTCATCAATCAAAAGAAGTGTTCTTTCTTCACTACTTCTGTAACGTTTCTGGGTTTTGTTATGTCTACTGATGGTGTTCAGGCAGATCAGTTGAAGATAGATGCGGTCTTGGAGTGGCCCAAACCGAAGACCTTGCACGATGTCAGAAGTTTCCATGGATTGGCATCCTTCTATTGGCGGTTCATCAGAAATTTTAGCACTCTGATTGCTCCTATCACAGAGTGCCTCAAATGACGTGATTTCCAGTGGTCCGAGGAGGCGGAAACCAGTTTTCAACTGGTTAAGTTAAGCAGAAGATGACAGAGGCACCACTTTTGGCACTTCTTGATTTTGAAAAAGTGTTTGAGGTAAACTGTGATGCATCTGGGGTTGGTATTGGTGGTGTTCTGAGTTAGGAGGGGCGCTCAATAGCTTTTTTCAGTGAGAAGCTATCAGGATCAAAGAAGAATTATTCCACCTATGATCTGGAGTTTTATGCCATAGTTCAGTCCCTGAAGCATTGGCGTCACTACCTAGTGCAGAGGGAGTTGATTCTTATCACTGATAATGAGCCCCTGAAGTACATCAATGGCCAACACAAGCCGAGTAGATGGCATGCCAAGTGGGTGGCGTACTTGTAGGAGTTCATGTTTGCGCTAAGGCACCAAGCAGGAAGTTTGAACCGTGTCACAGATGCACTGAGCCGTCATACATTACTCCTCACCACCATGACACCAGAATTACAGGATTTGAGGTTTTCTCTGATATATATGCTGCAGATCCTTCCTTCGGGAGGATAATTCAAGAGGTAATCGATGGTCAGAATCCATCCGGGGTGCTTGACTTAGCCCCTATTCCACGTGTGGGTCGTTTAAGTCACAAGGTAGATGAGATGGCAGAACATCTTCAGGGTATCCATGACTAGGTGAAGCTGGCCATTCACGAGATTAATGCCAAGTACAAGGTTCGGGGCGACAGTCACCGTCGTCAGGTACTTTTTGATGTTGGTGATTTTGTTTGGGCAGTATTAACTCGTGATCATTTTCCTGTGGGAGAGTATAATAAGCTTAAGGAGCGGAAGATTGGACCCTGTAAGATCCTGCAGAAGATTAATGATAATGCCTAAAGACTACGCCTCCCCAGTCATTTAAGGACTTCTGATATCTTTAATGTGAAACACCTGAGTCCTTGTTTTGTGGATTCCGATGAAGCTATTGTGAACTTGAGGAAGAGTTCTTTTCGACCCGAGGCGACTGATGCAGGACGATCCAAGTCAGATGATGCTGAGTTGCCAGATAACACATTGTTGGCACTGAGATACCTTGAGTTGGCATATCAGCGTAAAGATGGCAGGTGGACTACCTAGAACGGTTGGATCGATCCAAATCTAAGGGTGCGGTTTACATCGTTTTGTGTGCCACGGGCTCGGATCGAGCCCCGAAGACCCTAATCTGATTGAAAATGGGCCCCCGATCAAAACTCAGGTGTTGTCCTGAGTGTAGTTGTTTTCAAGCCAAAAAAACAACGTTTAGGCCTTCAATTTTGCAGTTTTCAGTTTTAGGAAACTTTCCATTTGCAATTTCCTTTTGTATTCAAGTCAGAATTGACTGATGTTGATTATGCCTTAATATAATCGCTCAATTTTAGTAATTTCCATAGTTTCCCCAGGATTATGTTTTCGGGGATTTTTTTGCCTTTTTTGTTTTGATCTTATAAACAAGGAGGCCACATATGGAAAAGACAGATTATTATTATTATTGAATAAAATTGTGTTTTTTTTTACCCTGTGAATTCTCTGTTGAAACTAGCCTGCAAAATAATCGCTATTCTGCCCGACATCAAATATGCTTTGGTCCAATTGAAAAATGGGATGGTCAAGAAAAATCAAATTTTGGAAGAAACTAGCCATTTTCGAAGGTAATAGCTCACTTTTTTGTGTATTTTTCTCTAAAATAGTTATGATGATCATTTCCTTTGAAAATTTACTATTAACTAGGTTTCAAAAAGTTTCATCAAAACCAAACGTAACATTTCTCAAAACGGAGCCGTGAAATCTAAATTAAGCCCTCTAGAAGTTTTACTTGTGTTAATCGAATTCTTTCGCTTTTTCGTACAATTTGTAATGCAATTTTACCCTATTTTTTATGGTTGGTGACCTCGTAATTTGAATTTAATATTATCTAAGTAAAATATGCTTTCGTCCAAGTGAAAAATAGGATGGCCAAGAAAAATCAAATTTGGAAAGAAGTTGTCCATTTTCGAAGGTTATAGCTCATTTTTGTGCATTTTCACTAAAATAGTTACAGTGGTCATTTCCTTTGAAAATTTTCAACAAATTAGGTTTCAAAAAGTTATATCAAAACCAAACGGATCATTTCACAAACTGGAACTCTGAAAGCCAAATCATACCCTCCAGAAATTTTCCTCGTGTTAATGGAATTCTCTCCTTCATTCCTACAATTTGTAATGCACTTTTATCCTATAGTTAAATTGTTGTTTACCTCAAAAGTGGATTTAACATTACATAAAGTGAAATACACTTTGATCCAAGTGAAAAATGAGATGGTTAAGAAAAATCATTTTTTTTTTTTATGAAACTGGCCATTTTCAAAGGTTAACTCACGTTTTTGTGCATTTTTGCTAAACTAGTTATGATGATCATTTCTTTTCAAAATTTGCCACAAACTAGGTTTCCAAAATTTACATCAAAACTAAATAGATCATTCCAAAATAGAACACTGACGACCAAATTATTCCCTGGAGAAGTTTTGCTTGTGTTAACCTAATTCTCTTCCTCTTTCTTGCAATTTGTAATGCATTATTATTGTCATTTTTTGTGGTTCATGACCTTGAAAGTGAAATTTAACATGATCTAAGTGAAATACTCTTTGGTCAAGGTGAAAAATGGGATGGTCAAGAAAAATCAAATTTTGAAAGAAACTAGTCGTTTTCAAAGGTTATAGCTCACGTTTTTTTTAATATTTTTGTTAAAATAGTTACGATGGTCATTTCTTTTGAAAAGATGTGGCGAAATAGGTTTCAAAATGTTTCATCAAAATCAAAAGGATTATTTCCCAAAACGTAGCCCTCAAGGCCAAATTATAACCTATAGAAGTTTTGCTCGTGTAAATCAAATTTTTTTCCTCTTTCCTACAATTTGTAATTACTTTTATCATATAGTTTTTTTTATGGTTGGTGACCTCTAAATTTGAATTTAACTTGATCTAAGTTAAATATGTTTTGGTTCAAGTTAAAAATGAGATAGTCAAGAAAAATCAAATTATGCACAAAACTAGCTATTTTCTTAGGTAGCTCGCGTTTTTTGTGCATTTTCACTAAGATAGTTACGATGGTCATTTTATTTGAAAATATACCATGAACTAGGTTTCAGAAAATTTTGCATTAAAACCAAAAGGATCATTTCCTAAAATGAAGCCTTGAAGGCTAAATTATAACCTTCAAAGTTTTGCTCGTGTTAATTGAATTTTGTTCCTCTTTCCTACAATTTGTAATGCACTTTTATAATATTTTTTTGATGGTTTGTGACCCTGAAAGTTGAATTTATCGTGATCTAACTTAAATATAATTTGTTCCAAGTGAAAAATGGGACGATCAATAAAAATTAAATTTTGCGTGAAACTGGCCATTTTTTAATGTTACTCACGTTTTTTATACATTTTCGCTAAAATAGTTATGATGGTCATTTCCTTTGAAAATTTATCATGAACTAGGTTTCAAAATTTTACATCAAAACTAAACATATAATTTCCCAAAACAGAGCACTAGTAGTCAAATTATTCTGTTTAGAAGTTTTGTTTGTGTTAATAAAATTTTCTCCCTCTTTTCTATAATTTGTAATGTACTTTTATCTCATTTTTTTTATAGCTGGTTACCTTGAAAGTAGAATTTAACATGATCTAAGTGAAATACGCTTTGGTACTAGTGAAAAATGGGATAATCAAGAAATATCAAATTTTGAAAGAAACTGGTCTTTTTCTAAGGTTATATAGCTCACGTTTTTGTGCAATTTCGCTAAAATAGTTACTGCTGTCATTTCCTTTGAAAATATGTTGCGAACTAGGTTTCAAAAAGTTTCATCAAAACCAAACTAATCATTTCCCAAAACGGAGCTCTAAAGGCCAAATTATAACCTCTAGATGTATTGCTTGTGTTAATTGAATTCTCTTCGTCTTTCCTACAATTTGTAATGGATTGTTATTCTAGTTTTTGATTGCTGATGACCTCGAAAGTTGAATTTTACATGATATAAGTGAAATACCTTTTGGTTCAAATGAAAAATAGAATGGTCAAGAAAAATTCAAATTTTGAAAAAAAACTATCCATTTTCGAAGGATATAACTCACTTTTTGTGCATTTTCACTAAAATAGTTACGATAATCATTTCCTTTGAAAATTTACCACGAACAAGGTTTCAAAAAGTTATATTAAAAAAAAAGGATCATTTCCCAAAACAAATCCCTTAAAGCCAAATTATAACCTCTAGAAATTTGCTCATATTAATCGAATTCTCTCCCTCATTCCTACAATTTATAATGCACTTTTATCCTATTTTTTTATGGATGGTGACCTCGAAAGTGGAATTTAACATGATCTAAGTGAAATACACTTTAGTCCAAGTGAAAAATGAGATTGTCAAGAAAAATCAAATTTTGAAAGAAACTAACCATTTTAAAAGGTTATATAGCTCACGTTTTTTATGCATTTTCGCTAAAATAGTTATGATGGTCATTTCCTTCGAAAATTTACCATGAACTAGGTTTCAAAATTTTACATCAGAACTAAACATATCAATTCCCAAAATAGAGCACTAGTAGCCAAATTATTCCGTCTAGAAGTCTTGCTCGTGTTAATAAAATTTTCTCCTTCTTTTCTATAATTTGTAATATAATTTTATCCTATTTTTTTTATTGATAGTTACCTTGAAAGTGGAATTTAACATGATCCAAGTGAAAAATGCTTTGGTACTAGTGAAAAATGGGATGGTCAATAAAAATCAAATTTTGAAAGAAACTGGTCATTTTCTAAGGTTATAGCTCATTTTTTTGTGCATTTTCACTAAATAGTTACTATAGTCATTTCCTTAGAAAATATGCCACGAACTAGGTTTCAAAAAGTTACATCAAAACCAAACTGATCATTTCCCAAAACGGAGCTCTGAAGGCCAAATTATAACCTCCAGAAGTTTTGCTCAAGTTAATTGAATTCTCTTCCTTTCCTACAATTTGTAGTGAACTTTTACCATTTTTTTATGGCTAGTGACCTCGAAATTTCAATTTAAATTGATCTAAGTTAAATACACTTTAGTCTAAGTGAAAAATTAGATGGTCAAGAAAAATCAAATTTTGCAAGAAACAAGCCCTTTTCGAAGGTTATAACTCATGTTTTTTGTGCATTTTCGCTAAAATAATTACAATGGTCGTTTCCTTTGTAAATATTCCATGAAATAGGTTTCAAAAATTTGCATCAAAACGAAAAGGTTCATTTTCAAAATAAAGCCCTGAAGGCGGAATTACAACCTCAAGAACTCTTCTTCTTGTTAATCAAAATCTCTTTCTCTTTCATATAATTTTGTAATGCACTTTTATCCTATTTTTTTATGGCTGATGACCTGGAAAATTTAATTTAACTTAATGTAAGTTAAATATGCTTTGGTCCAAGTTAAAAATGGGATAGTCAAGAAAAATCAAATTTTGTACGAGACTGGCCATTTTCTTAGTTTATAGCTCACATTTTTTTTTTTGTATTTTCGCTAAAATAGTTACGATGGTCATTTTCTTTGAAAATATGCCATGGACTAGGTTTCAAAAATTGATATCAAAACCAAATAGATCATTTCCAAAAAAAAAAAGACCACTGGCTGGCAAATTATCCTCTCTAGACGTTTTGCTCATGTTAATATAATTCTCTCCCCCTTTCCTACAATTTAGAATGCACTTTTATCCTTTTTTTTATGGATGTTGACCTCAAAAGTGGAATTTAATATGATCTAAGTTAGATACACTTTAGTCCAACTGAAAAATGGGATAGTAAAAAAATCAAATTTGAGAAGAAACTGGCCTTTTTTTAAGGTTAACTCACATTTTTGTGCATTTTCACTAAAATAG
This sequence comes from Bretschneidera sinensis, assembly GCA_023935145.1. NCBI lineage: Eukaryota > Viridiplantae > Streptophyta > Magnoliopsida > Brassicales > Akaniaceae > Bretschneidera > Bretschneidera sinensis. Next base: position 9,076,470 of record CM043701.1, read on the forward strand.
TTATGATGCTCATTTTCTTTGAAAATTTACCATGAACTAGGTTTCAAAAAGTTACGTCAAAACCAAAAGTTTCCCAATAAGGAGTATTGAAGCCAAATTTTACTCTCTAGAAGTTTTAGTCATGCTAATCGAATTATCTTTATGTTTTCTACAATTTGTAATGAACTTTTAACCAATTTTTTATGGCTGGGGACCTCGAAAGTGGAATTTTACATGATATAAGTGAAATACAATTTTGTCAAAAGGAAAAATGAGATCATAAAAAAATAATAAAATTTTGGAAGAAACTGACCATTTTCAAAGATGATAGCTTACGTTTTTTGTGCATTTTCGATAAAATAGTTATGATTGTCATTTCCTTTGAAAATTTACTGCGAACTAGGTTTAAAAATGTTACATCAAAATCAAACAAACCATTTCCCAAAATAGAGCCCTGAAAACCAAACTATACCCTCTAAGAGTTTTGCTAGTGTTAATCGAATTCTCTCTATCATTCCTACAACTTGTAAATATGCTTGGGTCCAAATGAAAAATGAGATGGTAAAAAAAAATCAAATTTTGCAAGAAACCGTTCATTTTCGAAGGTTGCTCACGTTTTTTGTGCATTTGCACTAAAATAGTTATGAAGATCATTTCTATTGAAAATTTTCCACAAAATAGGTTTCAAAAAGTTACATCAAAACCGAAAGGATCATCTCTCAAAATGGAGCCCTAAAAGCTAAATTATACCTTATAGTAGTTTTGCTCGTGCTAATCGAATTCTCTCACTCTTTCCTATGAATTGTAAAGAACTTTTATACTATTTTTTATGGTTGGTGACCTTAAAAGTGGAAATTAACATGATCTAATGGATAAACGCATTGGTCCAAGTGAAAAATGTGATAGTAAAGAAAAATCAAATTTTGAAGAAAATGATCATTTTCGAAGGTTATAACTCAATTTTTTTGTATATTTTCACTAACATAGTTAGGATGGTCATTTCTTTTGAAATATAGCCCGAACTGCGTTTTAAAAATTTACATGAAAACCAAATGGATCATTTATCAAAATGGAGCCCTGAAGGCGAAATTATAACCTCTAAAATTTTTACTTATGTTAATCGAATTCTCTCCCTCTTTCTTACATCTTGTAAGACACTTTTATCCCTTTTTTTATGGTCGGTTACCTCAAAAGTTGAATTTAACATGATCTAAGTTAAATATGTTTTGGTCCAAGTGAAAAATAGGATGGTCAAGAAAAAATAAAATTTGAAATAAACTTGCAATTTTAGAAGGATAGCTCACGTTTTTTGTGTATTTTTGTTAAAATAGTTATGATGGTCATTTCTATTGAAAATTTGCTATGAAATAGGTTTTAAAAAGTTACATAAAAAACCACAAGTATCATTTCCCAAAACAGAGCCTTGCAAACCAAATTATAACCTCTAGAAGTTTTGCTCGTGTTAATCGAATTCTCTCTCTCTTTCCTAAAATTTGTAATGAACTTTTATCCTATTTTTTGATGGCTGGTGACCTCTAAAGTTGAATTTAACATGATCTAAGTAAAATACACTTTAGACCAAAGGACAAATAAGATGGGCAGGAAAAATCAAATTTTGAAAGAAACTGTCCATTTTTTAAGGCTGTAGCTCATTTTTTGTGCATTTTCGCTAAAATAGTTATGATGCTAATTTCCTTTGAAAATTTTCCATGAACTAAGTTTCAAAAAGTTACATCAAAACCAAATAGATCATTTCTCAAAACAAAACCCTAAAAGCCAAATTATACCATCCAGAAGTTTTGTCTGTGTTAATCGAATTCTCTCCCTATATCCTACAAATCTTGAATTACTTTTATCCTATTTTTGATGCCTAGTGACCTCGAAAGTGAAATTTAACATGATCTAAGCGAAATATGCATTGGCCCAATTGAAAAATGGTATGTTGAAGAAAAATCAAATTTTGAAAGAAACGGACCATTTTCGAAGGTCATTTTTGAAGATTATAGCTCAGCTTTTTTTATTCATTTTTGATAAAATAGTTAGGATGATCATTTCTTTTGAAAATATGCCATGAACTAGGTTTCAAAAGTTACATAAAAACCAAATAGATTATTTCCCAAAACAGAGCCCTGAAAGCCAAATTATAACCTCCAGAATTTTTGCAAATTTTTGCTCATGTTAATCGAATTCTCTCTTTCTTTCCTCTATCTTGTAAGGCACTTTTATCCCCTTTTTTAATTGTTTATGACTTCAAAAGTTGAATTTAAAATGATCTAATATAAATATACTTTGGTTCAAGTAAAAAATGGGATGGTCAAGAAAAATCAAATTTTCGAAGAAACTGGCCATTTTTTAAGGTTATATGGCACATGTTATTTGTGTATTCTCTCTAAAATAGTAATGATGGTTATTTACTTTGAAAATTTGTCATGAACTAGGTTTTAAAAAGTTTCATCAAAACTAAGTGTATCATTTCCCAAAACGGAGCCTTGAAAGCCAAATTATACCCTCTAGAAGTTTTGCTCGTGTTAAATGAATTCTCTCCCTCTTTACTACAATTTGTAATGAAATTTTATCCTATTTTTTTAAGGCTGGTGACATTGAAAGTTGAATTTAACATAATCTAAGTTTAATATGATTTGGTCCAAGTGAAAAGTAGTATGGTCAAGAAAAATCAAATTTTGGAAAAAACTGACCATTTTCGAAGGTTATATAACTCACGTTTTTTGTGTATTTTCACTAAAATAGTTATGATGGTCATTTCCTTTAAAACTTTTCCATGAACTAGGTTTCAAAAAGTCAAATCAAAACCAAACAGATCATTTCCCAAAATGGAGCCCTGAAAGCCAAATTATACCTTCAAGAAGTTTTGCTCATGTTAATCGAATTCTCTTCCTGTTTCCTACAAATTCTAAAGCACTTTTATCCTATTTTTTTATGGTTGGTGATCTTGAAAGTGGAATTTAACATGATCTAAGTGAAATATGCAATGTCTCAATGAAAAATGTGATAGTGAAGAAAAATCAAAATTTAAAAGAAACTGGTCATTTTCGAAAGTTTCAGCTCACTTTTTTGTGCATTTTCGCTAAAATAGATAAGATGGTCATTTATTTTGAAAATAAGCCACAAACTAGGTTTCAAAAGGTTACGTAAAAACTGAATGGATCATTTCCCAAAACGGTTCCCTGAAGGCCAAATTATAACCTCTAGAATTTTTGCTCGTATTAATCGAATTCTCACCCTCTTTCTTACCTCTTGTAAGGCACTTTTATCCTTCTTTTTTTATGGCTAGTGAAAGTTGAATTTAAAATTATCTAAGTTAAATATGCTTTGGTCCAAGTGAAAATTGGGATGATCAAGAAAAATCAAATTTTGGAAAAAAACCAGCCATTTTCGAATGTTATAGCTCACATTCTTTGTGCATTTTCGCTAAAATGGTAATGAATGTTATTTCTTTGAAAATTTGCCATGAAGTAGGTTTTCAAAAGTTACATAGAAACCAAATGTATCATTTCCCAAAACGGAGCCCTCAAAGCCAAATTATACCCTCTAAAAGTTTTGCTCGTGTTAATCGAATTCTCTCACTCTTTCTTACAATTTTTAATGAACTTTTATCTTACTTTTTGATGGTTGGTGACATAGAAAGTTGAATTTAACATGATCTAAGTTAAATATGCTTTGTTTTAAGTGAAAAAAGGGATGATCAAGAAACATCAAATTTTGGAAGAAACTGGCCATTTTCGAAAGTTATATAACTCACATTTTTGTGTATTTTCCGCTAAAATAGTTATGATGGTTATTTTGTTTGAAATTTACCACAAACTAGGTTTCAAAAAGTTAAATCAAAACCGAAATGATCATCTTCCAAAATGAAGCCCTGAAAGCCAAATTATACATCCCAGAAGTTTTGCTCGTGTTAATCGAATTCTCTCACTCTTTCCTACACTTTGGTCCTAGTGAAAAAATGAGATGGACAAGAAAAATTATTTTTTTTTATGAAAGTTGCATTTTCAAAGGTTACATAGCTCATGTTTTTGTGCATTTTTGCTAAAATAGTTATGATGGTTATTTCATTTGTAAATTTGAAATGAACTATGTTCAAAATTTTAAATTATAAACAAACAAATCATCTCCCAAAACAGATCACTCGCAGCCAAATAATTCCCTCTAGAAGTTTTGCTTGTGTTAATCAAATTCTGTCCCTCTTTTCTAAAATTTCTAAAGTACTTTTATCCTATTTTTTATGATTGGTAATCTCAAAAGGGGAATTTAACATGGTCTAAGTGAAATACACATTGGTCCAAGTGAAAATTGTGATGGTAAAGAAAAATCAAATTTTGAAAGAAACTGGTCATTTCGAAGGTTATAGCTCAATTGTTTTTGCATTTTCTCTAAAATAGTTAGGATAGTAATTTCTTTTGAAAATATTTCATGAACTAGGTTTCAAAATTTTACATAAAAACCAAATAAATCATTCTAAAAAACAGAGCCCTGAAGGCCAAATTATAACCTTCAGAATTTTTGCTCGTTTTAATCGAATTCTCTTCCTCTTTCCTACATTTTTTAAGGCACTATTATCCTATTTTTTAATGGTCGCTGACCTTGAAATTTGAATTTAACTTGGTCTAAAATAAATATTCTTTGGTCCAAGTGAAATTGGGATCGTAAAAAAATCAAATTTTGGAAGAAACGGACCATTTTCGAAGGTTATAGCTAATGTTTTTTGTGTAGTTTAACTAAAATAGTAATGATGGTTATTTCTTTTGAAAATTTGCCATGAACTAGGTTTTAAAAAGATACATCAAAACCAAACATATCATTTCCCTAAACGGAGCCCCGAATGCCAAATTATACCATCTATAAGTTTTGCTCGTGTTAATCGAATTCTCTCCATCTTTCCTACAATTTGTAATGAACTTTTCTCTTCTTCTTTTTTTATGGCTAGTGACATTGAAATTTGAATATAACATGATTTAATTTAAATATGCTTTGCTCCAAGTGAAAAATGGGATTGTTAAGAAAAATCAAATTTTGGAAGAAACAGACCATTTTCAAAGTTTATATAGCTCACTTTTTTGTGTATTTTCGTTAAAATAGTTATGGTGGTCATTTCTTTTGAAAATTTACTATGAACTAGGTTTCAAAAGGTTAAATCAAAACCAAAATGATCATTTCCCAAAACGGGGCCCTAAAATCCAAATTATACATTCTAGATGTTTTGCTCATGTTAATCGAATTCTCTCCCTCTTTCCTACAAATTTTAAAGCATTTTTATTCTTTTTTTTATGGCTGGTGATCTCAAAAGTGAAATTTAATATGCATTGGTCCATGTTAAAAATGTGATGGTGAAGAAAAATCAAATTTTGAAAGAAACTGGACATTTTTTAAGGTACCTCACTTTTTGTGCTAAAATAGTTAGGATGGTCATTTCTTTTGAAAATATGTCTTTCATCCTATTTCTTTCGAAAGTTGAATTTAACATGATTTAAGTTAAATATGCTTTGGTCCAAGTGAAAAATAAGATGGTCAAGAAAAATAAACTTTTGAAAGAAAGTGGCCATTTTTTAAGGTTATTAGTTTTTTTTTTTTGCATTTTTGCATTTTTGCTAAAATAGTTATGATGGACATTTCTTTGAAAAAAATTCACGAACTAGCTTTCAAAATGTTACATCAAAACCAAACATATCATTTCCCAAAATGGATCCTTGAAAGACAAATTATAACCTCCAAAGGTTTTGCTCGTGTTAATCGAATTCTCTTCATCTTTCCTACTATTTGTAATGCACTCTTATCCTTTTTTTTATGGTTGGTGACCTCGAAAGTTGAATTTAACTTTATCTAAGTTAAATATGATTTTCTCCAAGTGGAAAATGGGATGGTAAAGAAAAATCAAATTTTGTAGGAAACTGGCTAGTTTCATAAGTTAGCTCACATTTTTTGTGCATTTTCGCTAAAATAGTTACAATGGTCATTTCCTTTGAAAATATGTCACAAACTAGGTTTCAAAAAGATGCATCAAAACCAAAAGGATCATTCCCAAAACGGAGCCATGAAAGCCAAATTATACCTCTAAAAGTTTTGCTCGTATTAATCGAATTCTTTTCCTCTTTCCTACAATTTGTAAAGCACTTTTATCTTATTTTTTCATGGCTGGTGGCCTTAAAAGTTAGATATATCTTGATCTAAGTTAAATATTCTTTGGTCCAATAGAAAAATGGGGTGGTCAAGAAAAATCAAATTTTGCAAGAAACTTGCCATTTTTTAAGGTTATATAGCTCATGTATTTTGTGTATTTTTGCAAAAATAATTATGATGGTCATTTAATTTTAAAATATCTCGCGAACTAGGGTTCAAAAAGTTTCATTAAAACCAAAAGGTTTATTTCCCAAAACGGAGCCTTGAATGACAAATTATAACCTCCAGAAGTTTTGCTCGTAATAATCGAATTCTCTTTCTCTTTCATACAATTTGTATTGCACTTTTACCTTTTTTTATGGTTGGTAACCTCGAAAGTTGAATTTAACTTGATTTAAGTTAAATATGGTTTAGTCCAAGTGAAAAATGGGATGATCAAGAAAAATCAATTTTTGCAAGAAATAGATTATTTTCGAAGGTTAGCTCACGTTTTTTGTGCATTTGCGCTAAAATAGTTATGATTGTCATTTCCTTTGAAAATTTGTCATGAACTAGATTTCAGAAAGTTACATTAAAACCAAATGGATCATTTCCCAAAACATAGCCCTCAAAGCCAAATTATACCCTCCAGAAATTTTGCTCGTGTTAATTGAATTCTCTCCCTTATTTCTATGATTTGTAATGCATTTTTATCCTCATTTGATGGTTGGTGACCTCGAAAGTTGAATTTAACATGACCTAAGTGAAATACGCTAGGGTCCAACTGAAAAATGGGATGATCAAGAAAAATCAAATTTTTTATGAAAGTAACCATTTTCAAAGGTTCACATTTTTTGTGCGCTTTCGCTAGAATAGTTATGAGGGTCATTTTCTTTGAAATTTTACCATGAACTAGGTTTAAAAAATTTATATCAAAACCAAACAGATCATTTCTTAAAATAGAGCACTAGTGGCCAAATTATTTCGTCTAGAAGTTTTACTTGTGTTAATTGAATTTTCTCCCTCTTTCCTATAATTTGTAATACACTTTTATCATATTTTTTTTATGGTTGGTGAACTTGACATTGGAATTTAACATGATCTAAGTGAAATACGCTTTGATACAAGTGAAAAATGGTATGGTCAAGAAAAATCAAATTTTGAAAAAAACTGATCTTTTTCAAAGGATATAGCTTACGTTTTTTGTTCATTTTGCTCGTGTTAATCGAATTTTCTTTCATTTTCGTACAATTTATAATGCAGTTTTATTCTATTTTTTATGGCTGGTGACTTCGAAAGTTGAATTTAACTTTATCTAAATTAAATGTGTTTTTATCCATGTGGAAAATGAGATGGTAAAGTACTTTTCTCCAGGCTTTTGTCCCCAATTCGAATACAACTTAGAAATGTGATTCATAAGTTGACATTAGGTTAGAATGGCAAACTAAGTTTAAGTTGTATGCTTTTATTTTTATTTTTTTTTATTATTAACACCATACCTTCTTTTATTCTCTTTTTTTTATTTTTAAATAGTAGGAAAAACTGGGGAATAAAGTTATTAGCATCCTTCCCCATTATTTTCAAATATATATATTTAGTAAAGATTTTTATTTCTCCAAGTATACATAGTTATTTATTTGTTTAAGAGATAGTGATATTAAAGTTCAAAATTTTCAACAATTTAAGAGTGAAATAATAATCACACAAACCCATGTATTTATGTATAAAATGCGTGGTGATGATGCATGATGAATACATGTGAAAAGACTAAAATATCTTTATACGGAATGTGGGTTTTACAACAAGGTCTTAGGTTTGATTGTCGTGGAGTGTGAATTATTTGTTCAATTATATATAGGTTATTTTTCTCACTTTATGTGTATTGTAGGTTTTTGTATGAGTAATGTGATAATACGAGTTTATATTATAATCAAATCAACATTGTACTCGTATATAGCATAGTGCCAACAACTCTTCTTATATTGAACCCAAAAAAACCTCTTCTTATAAATGGCTAGCTAAGTGATCATCTCTCCTATTACTAAGGGATCAGGAATCATGGTAAGTGCCCATTTCCAGGGGTTTATTCATCTACCAAATTAATTATCTATAGCAAAATTAAATTGTTACTTTTTGTTATTGAAGCGATAACAACGCATATCCAAACCGGGACATTGCTCTCTTATGGTAAAAGAAAATGTAATCACATCTCTTCTTTGAAGAGTAGATGCCAAACCTGAATTTCCACCAGCCTATCATCAAACAGAGATGTAACTGCTGAGTTAAGCTTGCAATCATGAAATTATTTTTGAGTTTTAATGGCTCCATGCAAAAGAAGAAGAATAGTGCAGAAGGATTTTAATTTTGTGGTTCCCTATCAAATTTTTTTCTTTAATTTTTATTGGGTAGTTTAAACACAACGTGTAAACCACAGTGTGGCACGTCACAGTCTCATGGTTATTCCACGAAACCGGACTTGTGAGATCAATTCTCTTAACACATGTCAACTCGATGTAACTCCACGGACCCAAATATATAGCAAAATTTTCTTTTCTAAATTATACTAATCTCTCCTTACTTGTTTCTTTAAACGTTTCTTGATTTATTATAAAAAAAAAAAAGTAAAAAGAAGATACTCCTTAATTTAAACCTGAGAGAAGATGTGAAACTCCGTCCAAAGTCCAAATGAACTAATTAGAGAGTTGAAAATACCATCCAGTCTGTCCAAAGTATTCAAACAGTCTATTAACAGTACTCGTAGATTCGCTGAAAAATGGACAGATGAACAGTGAACAAAGATTGTGAACAAATTAAAAAGGGCATGTTAGTTGTTTTCATATAAAAAAAAGGGCATGTGTTATATAGTTAGTTGGCTAATTTCAGGTAATTTAGAACAACTGTCAGCCAATTATGGCAAACAATGCCTTACCACTGATGCTACGCGTAATAAGAACAGAACAAAAAGTCAAAAACAGCTCAATGAAGATAGAATTTGATAGGGACAATTTTTTTTTATAAACAGGGGGTTTGTTTGGCTAAGTTCGTTAGGAAGTTGATGTTAATTCATTGGCTTTTATTGCATTTTTGTTAAAAGAAAATAAGGCCTCCTTTCAATGAATGAGAAGATCGTTAAGGAGAATTTTTTTTGTTAAGTTCCTCTCAATGAAGAGAAGATCACTGGGGAGAGTTTTGAGCCAAAAAAAATTTTGGATGATTTAGAGAGCAATTAGCAAAAAAGTTGTTTGGGTAATTATAGAAGTGTTCAGTAATTGTTTTGTTTATCTCAATTTTTGAAAGGAATGGAGAGTTCGAAAAGAGAAGAGAGTGTTGCAGTGGCAATAGACAAGGACAAAGGGAGCCAATATGCTTTGAAATGGACTGTTGAAAATCTTCTATCAAAGGGTCAAGCTCTCACTCTTCTCCATGTTAAGCAAAAACCAGCTTCTGTTCCACCCTCTTGTACCAATCTCTCTCTCTCTCTCTCTCTTGTGCTAATTAATCTGCATGCAAATTGACAGTGATGATTTATTAGTTTTGATGTTTAAATGTCTTGATTGATGATCTTGCATGTGAAGAAATCTAGCTTCTAATTAACATTTGCAGCATTTATAAATTATAGTGATGAATGTGTACCTGGATTAGGATGTATTTAATTCTATTTAACGTTAATCCTATGTTTGGATTAAGTGGAAGGAAGGAAAATGTGAAGGAAAGAAATAGAAGTGTTTAGGAGTTTTTTCAATGAAAATGAGAGGATTTGAAAAAAAAAAAATATATTTTTATCCTTCCAAATCTCCTCAAAACTCCAATTATTTTATTTCACCTTTGTTTGAGAGTTTGAATGTAAAGGAAATAAAAGAGAATTTAGATATACTCTTTATCCTTTCTTTTCCTCTCTTTTCCCTCAAAACTCGAAACTTTCTTATTTTCATCTTGATTACTTTCTTCAAAATTGAAAGTTAATTACAAACTTATTTTTCTTTTAAATTTGCCTGAATTCATATATAAGATTTGTAATCCATTTTGAAGTGTTTAAAAGCTGTAGATAAATAGAATGGTGGAAAGAGTAAGATAATTAACTACTACCTAGCTAATTGACCCTATGACATTTTGACGATCTTTGTTTCTTCTGGGCTTGAGCAGCTTTATTTCTTTGCTTTTCCAATTTGTCTTTTCTTTTTCTTCTTTAACTTCTTTTGATTCTTGCTGGTGCAGCTGGGATTTCTGATGCCAATGAAGAAGCCACTAGAAAAACTAGACATAACCCAACTAAGGAGTTGTTCCTTCCATTCCGTTGCTTTTGCGCCCGAAAGGATGTGAGTTCTGCTTATTTCTTCGCATCCTCCCCCTTCAAAAACTTTCCCCAGTATCCTAGTAATAAAACAAGAAAAGAAATATAGTTATTTGTGTTTTTCTTTTTCAAACATATGACCTGTTTTTTGCAACAGATAAAATGCAACGAAGTCATATTGGAAGAGACAGATGTAGCTAGAGCAATAATGGAGTATGTTTCAGCCTACGCAGTCGAGACGTTAGTACTTGGTGCATCATCCAGGAATGGCCTCATAAAGTAATTGCCTCCCTCAAATCATTTTCAAATTGACAAAACAACAAGTACAGGTAATAACTTTTTTTTTTTTGGTCATTCCTTCATGTTTAACAGAAGATTCAAGGCTATCGATGTTGTAAGTACAGTCTCGAAAGGGGCACCAGATTTCTGCACTGTGTATGTCATCGCCAAAGGGAAGATCTCATCTGTAAGATCTGCTACCCGTCAACCACCCCCAAAACCTACCCCTCGCCGTCAATTACAGAGACAAACCAGCAATGTTCGTGAACTAAATGCTTTCTCAACTAACCTAGGGCTCAGAGGTTTGTTAATTCTGTAATTCTAGCATCATTTTACTTCCTACTTCACAAAGATTATGCCATTTGCTCATAAAATTTCATCTGGTTTTATGTGATCTGATTCCAGCATCTCAGAGGACACAATTCACACCCCGCAAAATGCAGGAAGAGAATGAAATTAGGTAAAGTTGGTAATAAATCAACTACTTCGACAAGAAATAGACAGTCTATACACGCAGATGCATATGTGATATGTACGTTACATGCATATATGCGTATGCATGTGTGTTTATGCACTATCAAGATCCAACTTGATAAAAGTTCATTTTCCTTTTATTACAGAATCTCTTAACAGGTGGCCTTCTGATAATTTTATTGTTTCTGTTGCACTTTTTAGCATTTCATAAATGCTTATAAGACAGTTCAAGCTCCACATGTATGACATCAATGTTCTAGCATATTTGGTTCTACATTCATGGCATATCTTACATGCATTTTCATTCTTTACCCACATGCATCACTGCATTGTGAACACCCACCAGATGAAGCTTTAACCACGGAGCATTAGTGATGTATTAAATGGTTCCAACAATTCAGCTGTTTTGAGTACTAATTAAGCTACCAGAGCTAAGTAAAAACTATCAAATGTTTATGGTGATATTTAGTTACATGTCACATCTATGCTACTGAAAAATCGGACAAATAGAAAATGATAATCCTCGGTTTAGTATAAATAGGAAGCTTAATACTTAGATGGAAGGACTGACCTGATAACCACTGGAACAGGTCGCCATTCAACAGAGAAAGAGGGTATACCAGTAAATATAAGCCCTCACTGCTAGATTCTGACTTATCATTTGTCAGCAGTGGAAGACCAAGCACTGATGGCATGTTTCCTTCTTTTTATGACAATCTGGAACCTGGAATGACCCCCCGGCTTTCAACCAGCTCAGAGTATGACAATAGAAGCTACGCGTCATCATACTCGGTAAACGAGCTGTCAATAGATTTTGGTTTTTCACAGGGTGACTTCTCATCAAGCTCGCAGGAAAGTGGGAGGTCATCATTGTCAGGACAGAACATGGTAAGCACACAAAGAACTCAGGAAAGCATCCATCAACTGACCCATACAGCTTCAATCATATATGCATCCAACAACAACTTAGCTATTAACAACACAGAATCTGAAACAATTGCAAGCAGCAGGAAATTTTACTAAATTTTGCAAGTTGCATTGGCTGAGGCTCCATTTCTAGTGTCTCCTACATGAAAATCAAAGCACCCAGTCATCTGTCACATTTTTCTACTGCTGTCAGCATACAATATTGCACATGAACTGACATCTATATGTCGTTGTTCATAGTATTGATCAAAATTTCAGTTCTCATTTGCATTCTCATGACTGATGCACAAATATGCACATCAATCCATCTGCCTGTGCGGATTGATATATATTTAAGCGAATACAGGAAAAAATATCAGCACTTAATTTCTTGGAAATGACAGGATGAAGTGGAAGCTGAGATGAGGAGGCTAAGATTAGAGCTCAAGCAAACAATGGATCTGTATAATAATGCCTGCAAGGAAGCAATATCAGCTAAACAGAAGGTAGCACTTGCAGAAATTTTTTTTGGTCAAGGTGTTGGTTTCGAAAGAAATTCAAATTCTGAGTTTTTTTGTCCAAATCATTAATAAAAATCCCTCACTCTTCTGGAGGCACATAACAATAATAAAAACATATTAAAAACGTTCCATTTTGCACATAAACAGTTAAAACCGAAAACATTCTCAAAGATGCTGCTAATTAATTGGGAATTGAGACCAACACAAGCGTGTGCCGGCCCGTAAATGGACGCACGCACACACATGTTCACTGAAACAAAAACTAAAACCTTACCAATTTATTCCTGCACAAATTCTGACAATGTCATCACAGGCTAGGGAACTTCACCGATGGAATTTGGAAAAACAACAGAGATTAGAAGACGCAAGACTAGGTGAGGAAGCTGCATTGGCATTGGCAGAGAAGGAGAAAGCAAAGAGCAGGGCAGCCCTTGAGGCAGCCCAAGCAGCTAAGAGGATCGCTGAACTTGAAACTCAAAAAAGAATGAACGCGGAAAAGAAAGTTCTCATGGAAACTAAAGAGGAGAAGAATGCAGTAAATACTTTGTCTCATGATCTCAGGTATAGGAGATACACAATTAATGAGATTGAAGAAGCAACTGAATATTTTTCGGCCTCACTCAAAATTGGGGAAGGAGGATATGGGCCAGTTTACAAGGGCACTCTGGATCATACACCAGTGGCAATAAAAGTTCTACGACCAGATGCTGCTCAAGGACGATCACAGTTTCAGCAAGAGGTATGGAATTCTTTGCATCAGTCTTTTGATTATGCAATAAAATAAATGAAAGTTCAAACTACATTCATTTTATAAAACTTAACGTGTAAAAGATAGTGTAGTACTAATTTCAATGAGCATACGCCTTACGTTCCATTACTACTTGACAAACTTAACTTTCAAAAACAACTGCAAACTGACATTCAATTGTTTTGAACTGAAAATAACCTACTGAAAAAGAGAAAATCTATCCATCATTCAAAAATATAGAAATTTGAGAAGGGGACATCTGTAATATGACATTGTCTCTGAGAAATCAGATCTAGATAATTGCATCTACTGATATTCATGCAAATTGATAAAGACAACATTTGGGGAGAGGAGAGTGCAAAGCAATTCAAGAATTACCCAACGCATGAAGTTCCTTTTGCATTCAATGAAGACTCAAGTTAATTTCACTAAATCACCTGTGGATCCCTGTAAGAGTAAATACCACAAGCTAGTCCCATGCCTATCCACAAGCCCAAGTAGTTCGACTAAAAACTCTACAATCATCAACATTCCCCAAATTTCAGGAGAAAAAATTGAATATGCAATAGATGTTCTTCATACCAAGCATATTTGGGTTTTGATCACGTACAATATATAATTTGACAACTCTGCAGGTTGAAGTATTATGCTGCATACGGCATCCAAACATGGTTCTCCTTCTTGGAGCCTGCCCACAGTATGGCTGCTTAGTCTATGAATATATGGCCAATGGGAGCTTAGATGATTGCCTATTCCGGCGAGGCAACACCCCAGTTCTTTCTTGGCAATTAAGGTTCCAGATCGCTGCAGAGATTGGCACTGGTCTCCTTTTCCTTCACCAGGCCAAGCCAGAACCGCTGGTGCACCGTGACCTAAAACCTGGCAACATTTTGCTTGACCGTAACTATGTCAGCAAGATTAGTGATGTTGGCTTGGCCAGGCTTGTCCCTCCATCAGTTGCCGACACTGTAACTCAGTACCACATGACATCAGCAGCAGGAACTTTCTGTTATATTGATCCAGAGTATCAACAAACTGGCATGCTTGGAATAAAATCAGATATTTACTCTCTTGGAATCATGCTTCTACAAATAATAACAGCCCAGCCACCAATGGGTTTGACTCATCGTGTTGAACGGGCTATTGAGAAGGGAACTTTCGTTGACATACTAGACCCAGCTGTTTCTGACTGGCCTGTTGAGGAGGCCTTGACGTTTGCCAAACTAGCTCTTCAGTGTGCAGAACTGAGGAGAAAAGACAGACCAGATCTTGGGAAGGTTGTATTGCCTGAACTTAACAGATTGAGAACACTAGCTGAAGAAAGCATGCCCATCAGCACATTTGGAGGCAGTGCGAGACCCACACCAATTCACAGCCAAGTTTCAACTTCTTCAATTCAGGTAAGTCAAGAACACTCTAACAAAGGCCACATTTCATTTTATTTTACATATTTATATGATTGTCAAAGAAAAGCTCTACACGTCATAGCTGCTTCTATGTAGGCAGAAAAAGAGGGGAACAAAAATATGTATGTCAGAATTTTATATTTCTATTAGTTGTTTCATAAAACTGTGCAGCACTTTATTCTCTGCAAAATTCACGGTTTCTTTAAGGATTTTTCTCTTTTCAGTATGTGATGACGCAATCTGGATATGATAGCTCAAGAAGCGGCTCAAGCACGTCATCTTTTGGAGGAAGAAGATCAAGTATGAATTAAAAAGCACTTCTTTCCTTCTTTTTTTTGGCACTGAAATTAGATAAAATTTGGCATGTGATTTTACTTGAAGCTTTGTGATGTTCTTTTGTACCACCAGGAAGCTGAACTTCATGGAACCCACCACATTGGTTCAAGGAGTTAAGGCAATAAGCTAAAATTCGCCCATCAATATAGAAGTAAAACTGCTCAGATATTCTTGTCAAGTTATTCCTACTCGGTTTCTTAAGGACAGTTATGAAGAATGTACTTAAGTTGTTTATCAGCGTAGAAATAGAACAGCTCTATTATTCATGAGTTGGCAATTTGTTCTTCTTTCTTTAATGACAATTATGTATTCTTGTCAAGCTATTCCTACTTGGTTTCTTTAATGAAAGTTATGAAGAATGCACGTATTAAAGCTGTTTATCAGCATAGAAATAAAACAGCTCTATTATTCATGGGTTCGCAATTTGTTCCTGTTTCTTTAATGACAATGATGAAAAATCTAATGCTATCAGCCTATCATATCATTAAAATTATGAGAAAGGAATTTGTGCTTCTAAAGGCACAAAGTATCAGCTGAGCCACATTGAGATTCATACATGTAAATGGTGAGGCCGGTTAAGCCCTATACACCCTATGTCAAAATGAACAAATAAGGAGTTGCAAAGGAAACTGCATAATTCTTATTGTCAACCAGAATATTGAGTCATATGAAAGAAGTAAAAACAAAAATATCCAATGAAGGTGGAAAAAGGAAAAGCAGAGAAGCAAGCAAAGCCACTATAGCTAACCTCAGCATATATATGTGTGTATGTAAAATCACTAAAATTTACAATTTATTTTCACAAAGAAAAAGAAAACAGAGGCCTCCAAGTCCACTCAGCATCCGCCAAGGAACTTGCTTCCTTTTACCATTTTTCACTTCATTTGCTTTTCAAAAAAAGAGAAGACGTACAGAGAAAAAATGTTTCAATTCTCAAGAAAGTTCAAAAAAGTTTTTCATCAGCAAATAGAATAAAAAATCGTATAGGGAACGCATAGACAACTGCATAATTATATTTTTTTTTTCTAATAAGAAAAATTAGGGAGGAGCAGCCAGTTTTTAACAACTCTCTATAGGTGTGACCATAGGAGCTCTTACTCATTGGGTAACCATTGCCAATAGGGACCTAAACAGACAGCCTACAGATATTGATCCTTTTCTTATGGACCAAAAGCCTGACCCTAGGCCACTGAAGGCATAATGATAAGAAGTTGGTGGGTGATGGACGGTGGGCGAGGAATAATGGGCAAACGCCTCATAGTTACGGGTATATTACTTATAGAAACAATAAAACACCAAAAATCAACCCGAGTGATCAGAATGAGATGGCCCCAACAGAATTTCTAGCCTGAAATGACGCATTCCCTAAATAGCAGGAGACTCAAAACAAGCATGTTATTAGCAAAAGCCAGATAACCTCTTAATAAATATCGCAAGTGTAATAACCATGTAACCAAATTTGTTAAATTGAACTAAATGAACATCATTTAACAATATCCATACACAGACATATCCAACTTAAAATATAGAACGTGTGCCCTTTTATTTTTTTTCTTTTGACAGTAAATATAGTACTATAAGGTACCAAGGGGTACCACCGATTTACAAAAGAACTACCTAAATTCTACAAGATAGTAAGTCAATGAATTCTATAAACTCATCAACATTTACAAAATAAATTTTTGACAAATCTCATTTACAAAATAATTACCACTGAACCAAAAGCTAAAAGAGTTGAACCATACATCCTTAATAGAGATCATCGATTTCTCCTCTCTCCATAAAGGCCCTCTATTCCTCTTATTCCAAACCAGACATAATATAAAGAGTGGAATATAGGCTTGTGTTGTCATTAGGCCGTAGAAAAACGTACTATTGTTGTTGTCTTATATCACATTACAGAACAAAAGCTAACCAGATCTATCTTCTTGCAAATATAAACCCCACCAAACACCAAAATGCAGGTAGCATGAGAGCTGCCATCAGTAATTCTCGGAAAGTCAACAGTGAATTCTATAAACTCTTCCCCATTTACAAAATAAATTTTTGACAAATCTCATTTACAAAATAATTACCACTGAACCAAAAGCTAAAAGAGTTGAACCATACATCCTTAATAGAGATAATTGATTTGTCCTCTTCTCTCCATCAAAGGCCCTCTATTCCTCTTATTCCAAACCAGACATAATATAGATAGTGGAATATAGGCTTGTGTTGTCATTAGGCTGTAAGAAAAACGTACTATTATTATTGTCTTATATCACATTACAGAATAAAAGCTAACCAGAACTATCTTCTTGCAAATATAAACCCCACCAAACACCAAAATGCAGGTAGCATGAGAGCTGCCATCAGTAATTCTTGGAAAGCCACAATTTCATAATCTCACTATATAAATTTTCTGGAAGATGTAACACCGAATAAGATTGAAAATAAAAAGAAGGAAAAACAGAAAAACAGAACATAGCCATACATGCATTTTAGAAACCAAATGTGTGTTTTCAATAGTATATAATTATGCAAGACATTAAACGACAAAAGCATAGCAGTCTTCAGGGACAGACGAGTAACACATTTCAATTTTTCCAAGAAAATAAACGCTCTAAACAACGGTTAACACATCTGTCTTACTATATTTGAAGGCACAAGAAAGGATTTCAAATGCATCAAAACTCCATTTAAATATTGTATTAGGACTAACAATTTACCTGGTAAGTATCCCAGTCAAAATTGTTCCCAGTTAATAGAAAAAGCAAATGCAGTAAATGTCAGAGGAAGGGAAGAGGTATTCATGGGGATGGCACACCCACAACAAAATTTTGGGCAGTTCAGTCATAAGAAATTCCATATAACAAAGTAGACACGACCCCATCATGTATGTTTCTTACCGTCATTTGCACACAACAAGTAACTCCAGTCTCCAGTATGATGCTGATATGTTGTCTACCTCGAACAAGTTTGCAAGCCTGAAAAAGGCAAACATCACAAAATTTGGAACACCAGATAATCATACTGATATATAATTTGGTCTAAGTAACACGTCTTTTAGAACATTCTAACAAATACAACGACGTATCATGCAGTATCCAGAAGGATATGTATCTCAGATGGCATTAATGGCAGTAGGTTGGTTTTTTTCCATAAGAACTTAATAAGAGCTCCTATAAGCAAATGTCATCCGATTCCAGAAAATGGTTGAAATATTTCTGAGCACAGGCAGAAGGCCACTAGTTAGTAATTCCAAAAGATCTGGTCCCGTCGGAATTGTTTTCTGCAATAAATTGAAACTAGCTTCCTATAAGTCCAATCCTTCTGCCTCTTCAACTCCAAAAATGCCTCTGAATTTGAGTGAAAATCCCCTTTTCCCAAAACCTTGAAAACTAATGGATCAGTCAAGATCACTGGAGAATCATCCAAGTTCATTTTATTGAAAACAAATTCCAAGTTTTTTCCCAGTCTTCTATCCAAGTATGCATCAACAACAGAACCGAAAGTTACCAGGTCAGGAACAACACTTTCATGTTTCATATGTTCAAGGCTAAGATGGAGATCCCAAAACAAAGACATTCTTGAAAAGGCCAGAGCACGTATGTTAAAGGTAGTAAGATCAGGATGGAAGCCAGCATCCAGCATTCTCAGAAATTCTCTTTGCAAGCTTTTCATTTTAAAATTGGCAGCATAGGATAACATCAGAAGATTCCATAAAAGATTGCCCATATTTTTCCTACCAAGACCTACATCCCTCAAGAACTCGCCTAATCTGTAAAACTTTCTTCCCTTTATATATGCAGCTGACATTGCCCTGATTCCTTCTTCCTCTATGAGATGTCTAGACCTTTTAAGGCGGCCATAAGCAAGCTCCATCTCTGTCAAGGAACCAAAAACGCTATAGTATCTGATAAAGGCATTTCCAGTGGCAGAATCCACCGGGAAACCCTTTGAAACCATCTCCTTCAATGTATCTTCCATTAACTGAACTTGTCCTTGCTTTCCGAAACATGTAATAGCCACGGAGTACACATCAGGTAATAAGTTGAAGTTCCTTGAACCAACCTCATCAATAATTTTAGCTACTTCATCAAAAAGTCCCATCTTCCCATAAGCATCCATCAATTGTGAAATTACTTGAATACTAGGCACAAAAGAACTATATAAAATTTCCTCCCAAACTGCCTGTGCTTGGGGGAAAAGGCCATTATCTGCAAAGCATAGCATCATAGACGAAAGGGTTGCATTGTCAGGCAGCAAACCTTCAGATCTCATCTCAAGTAAAAGCTCATGAGCTAGATGAGGCATTCCTTTCCTACTTAAGGTTTGTATTAATGAGGCACAGTCTACAAAATTACCTTTGCCATAGACCTTTCCTCCCCACTTCCACTGCCAGATTACCTGCTCTAAGCACACACATCCCCAGAAAAGGGGGAAAAGTTATGATATTTTCATATTTAATGGAGTTCATGATTTTGAAATCCCAAATTTTATAAATTTATGGACAAAAGACACAAACATGTTGTCAACAATGGAGAATCCAACAAAGTGATGACTGACGAACTACCATAAATTCCTACGAGGTTTGTGTGAATATGCTGGTTCCAAAATCTAATAAAAGTAATATATACTGCCAAGTAGAAGAATGCCTCAAAAAATAAAAGATAATATCATGATACTAAAATAAAATAAAATAAAAAAGATGTACTAAGTAGAGGAACAAAAAAACTATACGCAGTAATGATAGCCTTACAAAAGAAATTCTTATCATCAAAAATGTGAAAGGAATTTGAATACACATAAATATCGCATTCACTGCAGTACAGACCCAGAAAATATCATAAAGCATCATAAGTAACAGAAAATTTTATTTTTTTAACAGAAAAATTAATTTAGAATTAGATCAAAATTTCTTACATCAGAACAAACATTCTCATTTTCATTCAAAACGGAATTGATCAGAAATATACAGCGTGTATGCGAAAAATGATATAAGTATTTGTTTATTACAAGCACATCTATGTACGTATATGGATACCTTGCGCGCCATTGCTCGATTTGTTGAGTCCTTTTGACGGGAAACAACCGTAAAATTCTTTGTTTTGAGAGAGAAAGGACGACAGAGAGGACGCATTGCCGTGAAAAGGGACTGTATCTCCATTTTCAAGATTGTCTGGCGTGTGTTGAGAGAGACTACTATACTAAGGTGAAAGGTTCACTTTGGGCCTCAACTGCATTAATTGGCCCAACCCAGCCCAGCCTAATCCTTCCCATCAACCAATTGTATGTTGTGACTTTGAGACACTCTTCAATTAATCAATCAACTAATTCAATTGATCTTTCTAATTAAAATTTTAACCAAATTAAAATCGAAGCACACTTGCACCTCTGTTCTCTTTTATTTTTTCCAACAAATCTCTCATCTTTTTTTTTTCCAAACTCAAAATTTCTAATTCCATTGTCTGAAATTCACGAAAACAACTATGATAAATATTGTTATAATTGTTTTTTTTGCATTCAAACGAATTGCACGTGTACATTGATTTTAATTTTATCCAAATTTTGATTAGAACGGTTTATTGGATAACCCCTACACTACATAGCGTAAATTAATTGAATTTAAAATGTTGGGAGACATTAAAATAAAGGACAAAATGCAAGGGCATTTCATGATATTTGCCCTTACTTTTAATAAATTTTTCATCTTAATTTCTTAAAATCTTAATGACTACCAATGTATTATCTCTTCATTTTTTCTCTAAAAACAAATACTCAAATATTCAATAATTAGAGACAAAAACAATCTAACTCAATCAAATTTACTCAAAACATGACTTAGGCCTTGTTTGATAAAAACTTGTCAAACTCTATGGTGTCGGGTGATTAGTGACTTATTTTTTTTTTTTTTAGTATAATTAAGCTTAGTGATTTCTAATTGTTTGGTTGCAAACTATCTAGTTTTGATTCAAAACTGTCTCGTAACATTGTCCACGTTTGATAATAACAACTGACTGGTAATGGTTGGTAATTTTTTCATAATTATATAAGTTATATGAGATTTTCATAAATAACAAAATGTTGATTTTGATAAACGATTGAATTAAAAGTAAAAAAAACTGATTTATATAAGTCACAAGTCGATAAATTCGGTATTATTTGAAATAATTAAATCTTAAAATTCAAAAAAGTAGTAAGTAAGCATGTAAATCTTTACCAAACAAGGTCTTAGTCCCCAATACAACTATTATACTTATTCACATATGCAAGTTTTATGGCTTATCAAAAATTCTTATATTTGATCATTAATATATCTTGTTCTAAATGATTCAGAAAAGTTAACACAAGCTTTTCGATTTATTGGTTATTTTGGAATTCTCAATTTAAGAAATTCGAGTTTAACCATTTCCTCGTTAATAATATATCAAAAAAATTATTTAATTTATTTTTATTAATAATTATATGAATGATCTAACTATTTGAACTTAAAACAAACTGTTAAATGCATTTAATACTTATTTTTTATTTTAACATATTCGAAAAAATATGATCACACAATAAATCAAAGGTTTTTTTAGTGATGCTATTGGTAGTAAAAAATTTGTTACATTTTTTTTATTTTTTCAATTTACAATAATATCTTTAATTAAAGTCGGATGTTTTTGATTATGTAATTCAATTAAGAGCATTATTATAAATTAAGTATCAAAACAATAAAAAAAAATGTTAATAATAAATTTTAAAATATCAATAATATTATTTATTTTTTGTTTATTTTATTGTTACCAACAGAAAATTGTTCTAAAAATATTCACCAATCATGTCCTTAATTATCAAAAATCATTCATCAAACTTTTGGGCTAAATTTGTGATTTCAAAACTAAGATGGAAACCGAGAAAAGGAAAAAGAACTAAACAATTATGGCAACTAAATTAATTATCACAAACTACTATATAATCCCCTTTCCTCTGAAACCACAGGCGTTAGGGACTAGGGAGAGCTGAAAGGCGGTTTCTCTCTCTCTATCTCTCTAAATCTGCGCTAAATTGGCCGAAAAGAATCTCTTCACTTGCCTGTACCTCACATCTCTAAATATAGCAGCAGACCTCTCTCCGTGCAGGATGTTACCTACACTTCAAAAGGAGTCATTACTCTCTTAGTTTTCTCTGACGAAACGGCTCTGTTAAAATTATTGATCTTTTAAGCAAATTAGAAGAATCTGATAGATACCCAATTTCTGATTTCCCAGAAAATGGAGGATTTTCCCCGAAAAAAGAGACCCATCATAAATCTCTCCCTCTTTACGACTCCGTCAGAGTCGTTTTCTTCTTCAAATCCATTAAAATCTCCAAGAAACTTTGAAAATGGGGTTGTTGGGCTAGGCATAGTGGCTGCCATGACCGATTTGAGCAATACCCATGAAGCATTTATCTTTTCTAAATCACCAATATCGAGCCCAATCCCCATAGTATCATCTGCTAAACCAGCAGCTAATTTTAGAGGTGGCCTAAATTTGGAGAGAGATGGAAATGATTCTGATGAAATTGATGAATTGTCAGAGAGTTACACCTGTGTGATTTCTCATTGTGGTAACAATCTGATCAAGAGACGTGTCTACTTTGATGATAGGCTTAATGACATTGAGAATTGCAGGGTTTTCTGTGGCACTGCTTCGCCTTTGAATATTGATGATGTGGGGAGGGAATTTCGAGGTGCGGATTTCTTGAAATCTTGCTTTCTTTGCACCAAACAGCTTCATGGGCTGGACATTTTCATGTATAGGTATGTTAAAGGTGGCTTATATTTTGTATTTTTCTTGTTTTTGAATTTGATTTGTTGATTTATTATTGTTCATTGATCATGATCAATGAGTTATATGAATTTTGGTTTCTTTGGGTTTTTGTTTGATTTTGATTTTGCGTTCTTTTATGCGGAATTTTTTGGATTTGAAATGGTTTTTTATATTAAAGTTTAGATAGATGAATGTAGGAACTTTTTATGGATTTGTTTCCTCTCGTTAGTTTTGTGATAGTTCTTAATTAGAAAGAGAGAGACTGATTCTGATGATCTAATGATTAATGAATTTATAAATCAAATTTTTATTTATGCTTTTATTCTTTTGGGTTTTAGGCAGCTTTTAAAGTAGGATGGGCGGCTATGGTTAACAAATTCCCATAAATGCTTTACTTATGTCAAAAGTTTGTTCCTCTTTTCTTTTATTTATTTGTTCTTTTTCTTTTCATCTGCCTTTGAATTTAGTTTAGAATTGTAGAAACTTACCAAGCAGGATTTGATAATTCTTGCTTTATGCAAGGCATCTAATTAATAATTTTACAATGGTATAGCTTCTTTCCCCTTTAATTCAAGTCATGATCGGGTCCATATTGGCACTTTTATCACAAATTCAAAGGAAAGGAAAAAAGAGAGAAAGAGAGATCTTGTCCATAGTTGTACCAACTACCAAAGAAGGTCAATCCATGAACATGCTTAGGATTCAAATATTGCTTTCTGATAAATGCTGTGGAAAACCTTGATGTGCTAGTAAAATCATTTATAGCTTCAGAACTATTAGAAAGTTTGAGATGTTTGTTTACTTCTTCGGACGATGTGAGGCATGAGTGCAGCTTTATGTGGCTAGTTTTTAGTTCAGTTGTGGCTCCTTTGGTTTTGGATTCCAGAAAACAGTATTTCAGATCATGATTAGTTGCTGGGAATTTTATTTTAAAGGATATTGCTACAAAATAAATTTATTTGTTTCGAATATATGGAATTGATTCAGTCATTATGATTCTAGCAGTGTCTTGGAAGTTACTAGCTCCATGCTCTTTTCTGCATCCTCAAGTTTCTGTTAAAGGTATCATAAAAAAAGTTTCTGTTAAAGGAATAATCCTTATGTTGGTTTTTAATTAATTGCCATTCCATTGATTTCCATTTTATGAGTAATGCGAGACATGTTTGCTTTAGCATTGCGTTAGCAGCATTCATCATTTAATATGAACGAGTCTTATAGGTGTTTAGATAACAGCTGTTTCCTTAGTAAACACTTTCAAGCCACATCTCTGATTATTTTTAGAATTCACTCAAATGAGGATTGGAATACATTTATGATATATTTTTGTCGTTATCATGATCATGAATCGATCATGATCATCAGCTTCAACATCATTTGCTGGCAAACAATTGAAGCATTAATGATTGATCTACAATATTTGGCAATGGTTGCTTGCAAAGTCACAGTTGTCGTTATCTTGTATTTAACTTGATATGGATTTCTTGCATTGTACTTATATGCTTAATGCTCTGTATCAAAGTTTAGATTTTTTTTTTCTTTCAGGAAACTTGTAGAAAAGTCCAAATCTGGCTTCAAAATTTGGACTTCTTAAATGAGAGAAATTTATGTGAAAAAATCTTACTTGGTTTGTGTGACTCCAAAATTTAGCTTCTCTTTTATTATGTTTTTTTTTTCCTTTTGGATATTGGGATAGCAAAATGTCCATTTATTCTTGTTTGCTTCTGTATGTGGTTCTTACTTTTTGTGGATACTTCTTTAGGATATTCAACTTGAACCTGAAGGTTTTCTTTCTTTTTCTTTTTTTGTCCTTTCCTCCTTTTTCTCGTTATGTGAGATGAATTTTTGCCTTTTTTCATCTTACGCGTTAACTGAGATTATTCGTGCCGCTTCAAATTTTTTTTTAGCAGAGGAGAAAAAGCATTTTGCGGTGCTGAATGCCGTGACAAATATATCGGAAGTGATGATCACAAAGAGAACTGCGGGTCTGAAGCTAGGAAATCACTTGATTACTCGGTGTCTCCCTGTTCCGGGCCGTTGATGTTTTTTGCAGGGGTTGCTGCTGCATAAACAAAATATATAGTAATACCAATATAAAGTAAATAAAAAGAAAGCCAAGGAGATGAGAAAAGGGTGTTTCCAAATAAACTTCTGTCACCGACATATGGAGCAGTTGATAAAATTTGAGAGGGTTTCTGCATGGGGTGTAGTCTTTTACCTCATGTTCCATAAAAACTCCTTTTGAGGTAAAAATGTTTGAACCTAAAGAGGGAGGATACATAAAGATTTGCATTTTCTATATAAAGTCTATCATAATATTTTAGTATTATCATTTTGTGTTTAATGAGTGCAATTTTGCAAGATTGATGAGTAACTCTTTGCTCCTGGATAGAATGTGTGTGAGTATAATTTACCTCATATTTTCAGGATATGATTGATAAAGATGAGAAGTTGGAAGAAGAAAGAGAGGGGAAATAAAAGTCAGTGGAGAGAATTTTTTATTGTTTGATAGAGAATTAACGAGAAGTTTTTTTTTTATATATACAAATTACAATCATGCCAGAAGTGAAAGCTAATTTATATTTCTCTTTTTTATTTTTTTTTAATTTTCTTATATTTTTATCAAACACATGATAAAATATTTTTTTTTTTTTTTGAGTTTTGAAAGATATTTAATTAGAGGAGAGAAGAGTACCCTGTACTCCAAGTTCTCTTATTTCCTCTCCCCTCAAACTTCCAACCAAACAAGGTTTGAAAGGATTTAGAGGAATAAGCACCCTGTTTCCATTAAAATAACTGCCAAAGAAGAAAATTCATGTACCCTCTATTTCCTCTCAAAGAGAGAGAGGATTTGGAGAATAAGCACCTGCCTTCATTAAAAAGAACTCCTTGACAAGAAATACATATAGCTTTTAGAGCGTGGGAAAGAATTTTGAAAGGATTTAGAGAAATAAGCACATATTTTCAATAAAAAAACACTCTCAAACAAGAATTTATACATGCACTCTTTATTTCCTCTCAATCCAAACAAAGGGAAGAGGATTAACATTTTATGGAGAGAGAGAAAGAGAGAGTGCTTCCAAAAAATTAAGATTGCAGAAGAGACTTATAGATTACCACCCAAAAAAAGAACATCCATCAAAATTTCTTAGTTCTCACATGTATGGAATGTGCAATTTTACAGTTTCTAGTCTAAAGACAATACATCAAAGAGAAAAGGTTTTAATGAAAGCTAATGATATAGTTGCATTGAAGATAATGATCGATTAATTGTTGACTAGCCCAGCCCTGAAGCCGAAAAGACCAATACCAATTTCATAGACCCGTCTAAGCAGCTGCACCAGTCAATTCTTTTGCAGGGGCTGCGGCCACAATTTTCTGGGGCTGTTGGCACACAAGATTAAAAAAGGTTGAAATCTAATCATTTAGCATTTCAAGAAATACAATTTCATAAGCCTCATACCAGATCATATAACTAATTTTTATGTTATGTACAAATAAGAAATTTTACAAGGTTTTCTGATGATATCTATTTACCCAACTTGTAATGTCATTTTAACACCAAAAATGCACTTACCAATTTCACTGACTGACATTAATTGTAATGTTATCCTTGTATCTAAATTCAGACAGAAGAAAAAATTAATTACTTTAGGGTAAGGAAGAGATAAGGATGACGGGTAAAATGAAGAGTGGTTTCTCGCAGTTGATACAGGTGCTATTTGTGAAGAACTGGGAATGTCATGAATCATAATTTATCCAAGAATATAACCATATGACCAAGTAGCCTTTCAACACCAAAACCAGACAGGAGTTGAATCCTACTTTAAATAAAACTGTCAACACCAAAACTGGGAAATTTCACTTGTCCTAAGTTTTCCAAAACAATCTAGGTTCTTAGTTTTAGAAATTCTACCACATGTATAAGTACTCATATCAAGGTTATATCAGCTCCTTACCGCTGCTAACTCCTGTTCATGCTTTGGAATGAAAGCAGTATCAACCTTTCCATTTCTGAAGTCCTGTTAATAAGGGCATGCAAGGGAAATTGATAAAATCCAACAACTTCAGACCAAATTATAAGGTTTTTTCCAGTGAAAGAAATGCAAATTAAAAAGGCAGATTAAAAGTTTAATATACCTCAATATCAAGAATAAGTTTATGGTATTCGATGGTTGTAGGTACCCCTGACAAAAAATCAAAAAGGGATTTATTGCGGGACTCAATTTTTTTATAAGTAGGGAATCAACAAAATAAAATAATTACTGCCGTGTGAATGACAAAAAAGCAATGACGAACGGCTTAACAACTAAAGTTAACGCTCTCAATGAATTTTACTCAAAGGGCTTGGTTTATTTTCATGTATGTTATCATTTTTAATGGATTTCATGTGTTGATTTCATAATTCATTGGCAGGGTTTCATGAGTTAAGAGACTGTAGAGAGAGTAGAGAGTGAAGAGAGAAAGTGATGCAAAATAGTAACAAAGAAATAATAACAAGGAATTAAAAAGATAAAAACTTATCCAAATCAATGTGTATCAATCCCAAATCATATGGGACATCAATCCAAATCACATGGACATACTAACAACTCAATCATAGAGTATTTGCAATTCAAGAAATTGATTTGTTATTCATTCATCGTCTGGTGAAAATTAACATAGGATCTCTCTTATATAGCGATCTTAGGAATCCTAATCCTACTCCAACAAAGAAACTAACTAAGATAATAATTCTTAGTCCCACTCCAATATGGAAACTAACTAAGATAATAATTCCTAGTCCTACTCCAATAAGGAAACTTTAAATAAAGAAATTAAATAATAAACTTAAATAAACTCTAAATACCCCTAATATTGTCACTTACATAACTACCCCCATAATTAAAATATCCCCAAGTACTTAGATTAAATTCTCTAATTCTACTTTTCCTCACGTATTCCACCAAAAAAGGGATAGGCATTAGATGGGAGAGGGTTTATATAAGGGCACAATTGTAGATATCCGTGCATTTAATGGACATTTCCAAAAGAAATTTTTTACTACTGTTTATTTGAAATTTTAGCGGTGCGATGCAAAAGCTAAAATTCTTACAGTTTCTTTTCCCCCTCCCACTATGGTTTGCCACCACAAAAGTAGTTCTACTGCTTGGCTGAAGCTAGGCATTTGGCCAAGCTTCACCCAATGCACTGCATAAGCAATGAGAATAAGCCTGACCAAACAGGCACTAAGTCACTTTCCTTCAAAATGGCACCTTTATGTAAGATGATTTATGGTGTAACATATATTAATCACTCTATCAAACACTAAAAATATCACTTAAACCAAAAATCATTTTCACCTATCATATTATGGTAAAACAAACTGAGCTGAAAATAATAACAGACAAAAGAAAAGAAGGCTAAGAGGAGGGAAATGGCTACAATTATTGTACACATACCTGTAATAATAGTGTCATCAAGAGCCCTTTTCATACGATCAATTGCCTTCTCCCTTGTTGGAGCCCATACAATAAGCTACAGTAAAAATAAAAGTTTGCAAGGGTACTCAGAAGAAAAATGTTGAAAATAGAAGTTTACAAGATGAGCAATCATTGGCAACCATGGAAGCTTTAAAGTACAAGAAAGTATTTCTATGTAACATTTCATGTCACCCTATACTACATTGTAGGTTATGTAGCTTGACATAATTAAGAGATTTAAATTGTGGAAAATATATATTTTAAGGCACATGGAACATGCAATTTATACAAGTGGATAAAAACATATTATGCTGTGAACACATACACACACTGCCTTGAAAAAATAAAACATAACAAATACTATAAGAAAAAATATAACAAACCTTTCCGAGTAGGGAATCATAGCTTGGAGGAACGACATAATCAGGATAAACATGGCTATCCATTCTAACAAACGGGCCTCCAGATGGCAAGTACGCTGTTATTCTGCCTGTTATTCAAAGCGAAGAACAAAACAAACATTTTAGGAAAGATTGTTTTCATTTATGTTTTGGTTTTTGGAAATATCAACTATTGATAGAAAATAAATGAATACATCATTAGTAAAAAAAATCAGATAAAGAAAAAGAATAACCAAAAGTTAAGTTGTAAAATGGAAATATATTACTGTTAGTATAAAAGTAACAACTGAGCCCTTTCCTATTAACTTAAGCTTTTGGGATAATTGGTTACTCAACTATTTCTTTAACATGGCATTAGAGTGGTGGTCATGTGTTCCATTCGTGGGAACCTCGCTTTCCTCATCTATCCCTCATTAATTCTTCACATGCAAAGCCATTACTCCTTCACCCAGCTTACACATGAGGGAGCATGTTTAAGTATAAAAGAATAGTTGGGCCCTGTCCCATCAACTTAAGCTTTTGGGATAATTGGTCACTCAACTATTTCTTTAGCAATTATAAAGCATGCACCTAGTAAAGGATGAAACGAGTAAATGCAATCAATCCCAAGGCCCTAAGCCCTATACAACCCGTCTAGCACTTGAGATTGTCTCCAATTCTGTCAAACATTTATATCGCAGCTGCACGCACTAGGAGATGAGGAGAGAGAGGGAGATGAAGAGAGAGAAGAGAAGAAACGAGGGAGAAGATCTGGAGAGGAGAGAAGAGATAAAAAAATGGAGTTTTTTTTTGCTTTTATATCAAAGGGTATATAGACGAATACGGAAAGGCAAAATGGTCCAGAAAAATTTATTCCCTGGAGAGCTAATACCTGTCTTAGGGGGGAGGTGGGCTAGATTTTGGGGGATTAGGGGCCAGTTGGGATTATTAGCCCAATCTGGCCTCAACTGGCAACCAAACAGGGGACTAGGGACTACGGTGGGATTAGGTTAGTCCAATCCCACGTAGCCCTGTCCTGTCCCCCGAACCAAATGGCCCTGTTAGTCATTAGAATCTGGCTGCAAGCTGATAAGAAAAAATAAGAGAGTTTATTTTAAGAAGACAAGAAAACCATCAGCATACAGATGGGTTGCAATGAGTTGGAATTTTTTACAAACTGGGGAAACAAGTGCTAGAGAAAAAACCAATTTCAGCAATTAATTGCACATCTGTGCAAACCCCACGCACAGTGTAAACAAACCTGGCCCTGGTCGGAAATTTTTAAAAGCGTCTTCCGCATTGATACGGCATTCAATTGAATGTCCCTTAAGCACAATATCTTCCTGTAAAACAAAACTGAGTCAAAATTTGAAAGAATGCGCTTTACACACAGGACATATATATATTAAGTACCGGTCAGCAATACCTGTTTGTAGTGGAGTTTCTTTCCCATAGCAACACGAATTTGTTCTTCAATCAAGTCAACAGAGGAAATCATTTCTGTCACGGGGTGCTCAACCTAAGTTTTACTCAAAAAGAAAAAGAATCATCTAGAATAGCTACCAATTAATCCTGATAAGGAGGTAGTTCTATAAACAAATTGATTGAATTTTCCATCCTCAATTTCTAAGTCTGACCTGGATTCGCGTGTTCATTTCCATGAAGTAAAAGGTACCTCTTTCATCCAAAAGGAACTCCACCGTTCCAACACCAATGTAACCAATAGATGCTGCTGCTGCAACTGCTGCATCACCCATGGCTTTTCGCAACTCTGGGGTTAGTGCAGGTGAAGGTGCTTCTTCCAGCAGCTTTTGGTTACGTCTCTGTATAGGAAGTCATATTCAAAAGAACATTTTACTTAAATAAGTTAGATATTCTACCAACAAATTATGATAATAATAACTAAACAGGAAAACATAGAGATCCTAGAATTCAGTGAATTTTTATTATATCACAAATATTTTAGTGAATTGTTTTACAAATTAATGCCAGCCTGTTGGGACTCCACCTTAGAATAATTGTGGAGTCAAAGACAATTACACACTGGAGATGGCTTCGACATAAACACCAGATGATGCTCAGGTTCAATTTGTAATGAGAGCAAGAGAATTCAAGAAGAATTTACAAACACTTCAAAAATTGAAGATATCTTCATTCTGAGTTTACAGTAAACTAAATTTTTCTCGAGCACTACTTGACACGGTGATAGAAGTTAAATTTAGATATGATAATGAATTTCTAATATACCTTTCAGATAAATACTTGAACATCCTTTAAGATAGTTTGAATTGAAAAAACATAGAAGAATAGTAATGTCAGGAAATCCCAAATAAAAAAGTTCATATCAAAACCACCAAGAAACCTGATTGGAGACAGTTGGCTTGGTGATTGAACAGGTTGAGAGGTAATAGTTTTCCAAGAGAGAGAAAAGAACAACAATTTTGCCTCAAAAGAAACAGTAGCAAACAGCGGTTTGGGGTTTGGGAGTTTTATATATAACCTACCATAAATTGGACTTCCTAAATTCTCAAGTATTTTGCTAGATGACCATAATTGTTGGGTGTTGATGATTACGAGTATCATATGATGGGTTTCAAGAGCAATTTATGGAGTTCAATGAAAAAAAGTCAGCTCAGGGCAATGTTATGAAGCTCCCTTACGGCTTGTAAGAGGACTGGCGTTAAATTAACCTGGCAAACAATGTAAACTCCATAAATGTTAAGGGGCTTAAATTTTATGGATTAACATAGTTCTCCTGGTTCTAAGTCCTAGGAAGTACCCCGATCCGACTTGTTTTATAACAGCCATGCCTTTAAGCTGTGTCTCAACTATAACAAAAAAATTTAATAACCACTCCTTAATAAGTCTCCCAGTCCCCTGACTTTTAAGTTTTCAAAGCTGACAGAAAATTTAATAGCGTCATGCAGATTTGGAAGTCCGTATAACCTCAGACTTGGTTCCTGAAATTTTGAGATGAAGGAAGCTTTTTTTATTTTTATTGTCAAATCCAGCAACCATTCAGATATCGGTTTCCAAGCAACAAAAATTAAGAAATAAAAGGAGGAAAAGTGATGTGTAAGAATACCTGGATGCTGCAGTCACGCTCACCAAAATGAACAACATTGCCAAATTTATCCGCAAGAACCTGAAAAGCCACATGGCATGCCAGGGGTGAATCAAATAACCGGATGCTCAGGTCAAATGTAAATCAATGAAAAGAAAAAGAACTACTTAGTTAACCCCACATGGAACAATGTCAAAAGTATCCCAACAAAAGAACACAGTGGAACACACTCAACACAGTGTACACATCAATGGAGTTAGGTGCTCCCCCCCCAACACACACACCCAAAAAAAAGGCTCACAACGTTAACTTATTGATGAGAAAAAAAAGTCTTTGAGATGCCAAGAAAAGTTATGCAGCTTTTAATGAGGGCACAGACCATAGAACTAAAGTAAACGTTAATTCTTCCCTTTTTTTCCTTTTCCTTTCTCTTTTTTCTTTAACCTAAGCAATTATATGATTTCCCTTTTGTTGCTTGCTCTTTCCAAGATCCAAAGAGAGTCCAAATTTTTTTTTTTTAATATGGAGTTTAAACTTAAAATTTAACAATAGATAGACTCAAAAGCAAACATAATTTGGTTTATTCAAGGGTCTAGACCCTGAGGCAACTCAAATTGAACATCTTTGCAGATTTATTTTAAGTGATCAGTCTTTTCATCTCATTTCCTCAAACCTATGTTAGCAATTTGAGAAAACGAAAAAAACTTGGAACATGTACAAATACCGCAATTACCTGAAACTCAATGTGCCTGGGATTTTGAATATACTTTTCCAAATAAACTCCATCATTTCCAAATGCTGCGGCAGCCTCACTCTTAGCTTGCTGTAAATATCAAACCAAACTCAATTATGACATATAGTGGAAACAATGCATAAAAACTGTTTCTGGTTAAGATAGATTGAAGATGACATCCAATTTGCAGTAGATGAGTAGGGTCAAAATTTCATGGAATTCAATTGCATTTATCATATCTTGTGCAATGATGATATCAACTATCAACTTGTGCAGTGATAATATCAACTATCAACTCTATCAAGACACTAACTGTAGCATGCTAAAGACATAAGCAAGATGTTACTAGAAGGAAACAACAATCCCAGAGAACAGTCATAAACATGTTTATGTGAGTTAAGGAAAACAAGTCATCTGATATTTATGATAAGCCTGACAAGTTGGAAACCCAGAAAGTTTATAACCACTAAGCATATAGATTTCTAGTAACTAGCAAATATCTATATATGCAAGCTTCATAAAAGAAGCATTCTTGAACAGCATTGTAGGATAACTTGCATTGAGGTCCATACCTGTAGTAACTTCACAAACTCATCAGGTTCTTTAGCAAGACGCATTCCACGTCCTCCACCACCTGCTGTTGCCTTAAAACCACAACATTTTTGTAAACTCACAGAAATTCCAATGCATCATCAAATATAACATTTTACTTTTATGCTTCATTTGGTTGCAGGTATGAATTTGGGATAGCATGCTAGCCACTCCAAATATGTCATAAAACACACTCATTCTTCCCCGTTCCCGTTTTCCTATATTTTTTCAGCGGTTAAATTGAACACTTGAAAAGAACAAAGTATCATAAACTATATAAGAGAAACACTATCATATCCTCATTGTTCTGTCTTTTACAAGTCTAATCAGTTGAAAAAAATTTCATAATTGAGCATCTAAATAATTGATGGAAGGCACAATTACTTTTTGCTTTTGTATGATATTTTTATTACAGAGTAAAATCATGTGACTAAGGAGAACAAAGCAGCAGGAACCAAACAAAAGCAGGGAGGTGCTTAAATGAAATAACAAGAAATCCAAAATTTTCTAACAAAATTCCAGAATATTCTTTATGGGCTAATACATTCATAAAAAATTGGTATATTCTCCACAACCTAATATATTAATCTAAGAAGTTTCTAGAAAATGAAATATATAGATGGCAATAAAAATAAATCTGAAATATAACTTATAACACTATTTTTTTATCAGTAAAAATATGAAATATCATATATGATATAACTTATAACACTACAGAAGAAGAAAAGCTTGACTTATTCAGGAAAAGAAAACAAAATTCATTTATAGTGAAAATAATATCTCAACTCAAAAAAATATGGTAAGATAGTCGCAGATGAGAGCACTTGATCAACAGTAACATCCCATGAGAGATGTAAACCAAGAAACACACCAATTAATAACAAAAATGGCCTGTGATAAGCAAATGAACTCATAAACTACTCTTTGCAGAGTAATAAAGGACAAGTAAGCTATCGCAACAACTGAAGAGGATGCTTTCCCAACTGAAGTCTTACTAACAAAAATCTGGATTTATGTACAAATCAAACCTTAAATCCTGAAACTTAACAAGAGTTATTCATTAGAATGGCTTGCACTATAATAAAAGTATATTTGTTACTCATTTTTGCTTTCTAATCGTCCCTAGAAGAAGTTTATAGTATTTCAGGTTTTTAAGTAGCTTTGTTGATTCATAAGCAGATATGCCATTTACTGACACTTTTATCATTCATCTTTATAGAAATTTTACTGTAGGCATTGATCTGAAAATATTTTTAGCTCAAAGTTTCTAATTGATATGTTGATGCCAAACAGATAGGTAGAAATAGAAACAGATTGAGAAAGAGGAGAAACAACAAGAAACAGAGAGAACAGACGGACAAAAATAGACTAGATAGAAAAGAAACAGAACAAAGGGAGAAGGGGACAAGAAATATACCAAAACTCAAGTTTATTCCATAATCAAAGTCTATCAAAATTAACATAATAAGGTGCTTATATAAGCACCAATCACACTAAAAAATCCTACTAATTAATAAGATTCCTAACATAAAAAGAAATAAATCAAAACATAATAACTTTCAAATAAAATCCCTAACATAAAAGGAGATAAATCAAAACATAATAATTCCCTAATATCCCATAATAGTACATAATTCATTTCCTTTTCTGCATCATTCTACCCAACTTGCAAAAAACTCGACCTCGAGTTTCGAAGTGATGAAGGATCAAAACTAGTGATTGCCGAAGTGGACTGGAAATTGTTTGGATGTGGTGTCGGTAATTGATAAAAATACTGATATCAAACGAGCTTCAACCCAAAGCGGTAGAACAAACTCAATGAAAGGAATGTAAGGTACACACATATCGACATCCATATTTTGGCAATGGTGATCTTCATTGTGAAGGGTTTCAAGAGATGCATCGTGAGATTTCAGTCCTTCTACAATGACTAAAGCTTGCTCTTCAAAGTTTTCTTGGATTGGAGAAACAACTTCATACTTGGTGTCGTCGTGACACGAACCTTGATGGATAGAAATTTTGGCAAAAGTTATTTCCACTAATTTTGTTGTTCGCGCAAGAAGTTGTTGAAACTTGAGGAGTTGAATTTCAAAGTTGGAGTATTAATAAATGCAGCGGTCATCAAGCTCCGTTTCAGCCCAGACAACAACTTGAGGCAAGCTGTATTGCACAAGCGCTTAAAAATCCAATGAATTTGGGAGAAAGCTAATTTTCTCAATATGACCAAAAAGACGAAAAATATGATAAAGCACATCTTCTGTAATTGGATACAGTACATGATGAACTGTAACCAGAAGAACTCGGTTCAACTCACTTATTCCTCACAAGTGATGTAAATAAAAAATGAACATATAAAACGGAAAAGGAAACTCTGATTTTTTTATTTTTTTTCCTACTGTTTTTTTTTTCACTTTCTTTTATTCTTTTAAATTAGAAACTCCAAAATATATATATATATATATATATATATATATATATATATATAAAGGCAGAACACTGTTCATCAGCATTGTAACAATGGCACTGTAGCACACTGTTTATCAGCACCGTAGCATACTGTGTTCACGGCAGAGAAAACAATTTTTTTTATACAAAAATCTGATTTTAGGGATAGACAGAGATATGGATACAAGACCTTTCGGCTCTGATACCACTTGATGCCGGACAGATAGGTAGAAATAGAAACAAATTGAGAAAGGGGAGAAACAACAAGAAGCAGAAAGAACAGACAAATAGAAATAGACTAGGTAGAAAAGAAACAGAACAAAGGAAGAATAGACCAAGAATAGAGAGAAGGGGACAAGAAATATACCAAAACTCAAGTTTATTCCATAATCAAAGTCTACCAAAATTAACATAATAAGGTGCTTATATAAGCAACAAACACACTAGAAAATCTTACTAATTAATAAGATCCCTAATATAGAAAAAAATAAATCAAAACATAATAACTTCCAAATAAAATCCCTAACATAAAAGAAAATATATCAAAACATAATAATTTCCTAATATCCCAGAAATCCTAGAATAGTACATAATTCTTTTCTTTTTCTGCATCATATGTAACTCATCAAATGCATTGAAAAATAATGGCAGGTGAAATCGAGGTAGGAGCAGATGCAAACCTGCTGCTGCATATGCAAGTGAACATTTTTTTTCAGGGTGTTTCTCTACTGAATTTATCAGGCCAATTCATAGGAAACATCTTTTCTGAAAGAGAAACGAAAGCTAAAATATGTAATTGACGTAGTATAGCCCATCAGACACCTCGGAAAAATACGATATATGCATTCAAGTTAGCAACAGCTGTAAATCTCTACTTCAACAACCCTTTCGTATTTGCAGAGGTAGAAACAAATCTGTATTAAATTAAAGGCAATCATTTACCTTGATCATAACAGGAAAGCCAATCTCATGGGCAAGTTTGATTGCTTCTTCTGTGCTCTGTAATCAAAATTAATGCCCAACAGTTAACCAATAATAGAGAAATTACCCTTATAGCTATTTACTATTTAGATGCCAAATTGTTTGAAGTTGTAATACCCAAAATATTGGTCAAATAAATTACCTGTAACAATCCATCACTTCCCGGTACGGTTGGAACACCTGCATTCTTCATTGTCGCTCTAGCGGTTGATTTGTCACCCATGACACGGATACTATCAGGCTGGCAAAATGTAACCAGGATTTCAATTTGTTGGTGCAATAATGCAAGTAAAAAACACCACAACCAAACACTTCCATAATTATGTTCATGAGCCAAAGGTCAGTCTTTTGACTGAAACACAAGTGAACACAATAAGGGGATATTTTTACCATTTAGAAAGCAGATAAAAATAACTTCAATAAAATTTTATGATGACAAAGTTAAAAAAATATAAACAAGAGGATAGTCACAAAAATAAATTTGAAATGTCACAGCAAAACAATAGTTGGGGGCAACTAATTGAAAAAATAACAAAAAATGATCAATTATAAATTTTGAGATATTATACTAAATCTTAGGGATTATTCCATCAAACATATGTAAATTATTAACAAATATTTCTTCCTCACACCTCCATAGCCGTCAAGCTGCAGCCATTGCAGATGGCTTACACATGACATGGCAACCATGGGA
Organism: Bretschneidera sinensis; assembly: GCA_023935145.1. Classification (NCBI taxonomy): domain Eukaryota; kingdom Viridiplantae; phylum Streptophyta; class Magnoliopsida; order Brassicales; family Akaniaceae; genus Bretschneidera; species Bretschneidera sinensis. The sequence goes on from CM043701.1 coordinate 9,113,649, forward strand.
ACACAGGAAATTTAAGCTTCTCAATAAAACTAGATGAAATTTAACAGAAAAATGCCAGATTAAATTTTTTCTCTCCCATTTATTAAAAATAGGACTAAATAGTTGGGAACAAGCAAACATATTCACATTCTTCCTATAATTAGACTTCTAGACTTGAAAAACTTACATTAGGCCCAATAAAATTGATCCCGTGTTCTCTGCACATTTCAACAAATACAGCATTCTCTGCAAGGAAACCATATCCAGGATGCAGCATGGTGCATCCACGGCTAATAGCAGCAGATAGAACATTTGGTATCAGCAAATACCTGTAGACAATTTAAATATGTGTTATACCATTATTGTCACTGGCAAGTGAATAGAAATGCAAAATTTCAGCTAATAATTAATGGAGGAGTTTTCACTTAAAATGGCTTTGCGCCCTCATCTCTCTCATTTTCTTTACAACCTCCACCATTGAAGATTACTCACTTCAACACAAAGAAAAGTCAACAAGGAGTGGAAGACTTATATGAGCAGTAACTAGATGAAAATAGGTAGTAACTAATGTCAAACATGGTAAGACTTAGACACTGAAGAGAAAACATGGCTAGGATACCCACGACTGAAGAAGAAGATCAAGCAATGAATAGTCTCAAAAAATGAAAGGGAAATTATGAGAAAACAAAGATTTGTGTGCCTATGATCGGAGAAAAATATCAATTGAAGAAAAGTATAATCACTTACGATTGGCTACTTGGTGCTTCACCAATGCAAACAGATTCATCAGCCAATTTCACATGAAGTGCATCCTTGTCTATGGTTGAGTAAACAGCAACACATGGTATCCCCATCTCATGAGCAGTACGAATAATGCGAACAGCAATTTCTCCTCTATTTGCCACAAGAATTTTATCAGCACGACATGTAGCACCTAGAGCTCCCCCATTCTTCATAGCTTTACGACTAACTTTAGCAGCCTGAGCTCTTTGCCTTGGGAAGCTGACCTTATTTCCCACAACAAAACTACATTGGGAACTCCTAATACCTCTAGTTCTCCCCACAAATAAACCCTTATTTTGGGGGGAAAAGAAAGAGATCAGAAAATACAATCACACAACTTAGATAAAGTGATAAACCAATAAAACAACTCAATAATTGCAATGAAAGTTAAGATCACAGGATCCCATGAAGCTAATAATAGTAAACCACACTGTCTAGGTATTATAACTGCTAATCCAATTTCTATAGAAATCACATGACCATCTGATTATAAGACTTATGAAAAGCAAATCAAATATTTGAAGTTAAGCAATTCCATTTGCATTACAATTCAGACTAGCCTAGACTAACCAAGAATTCATTTGAGTAAACAAGGATTTGCATATCATCACCAAATAAATATTCAAACTTTCCCAGTATCAAAGACACCATATTACACCCGAATTCCAAGTCCAAATTTCTGCATATCAAATTCATTTAAACTATTCATTGGAGACCCATTCAAGTACCCAACAAGACCAACAGAATGCAACATTCAGAAATACAGAGAAAGAATGTGAAGGGGCTTACAGGTGCCGAGGTAACAGATTTGCACATAGTCGCTGAGGCGTCCATTGCCATTGTGGAAAATGCTCTGTTACACCGATACCCACTTGAGTAAAACTAATGCCGAAGCAAATTATAAGCATCAAAATCCAATTAGAATTAGATCCAATCAAATGCGGAGTTATATAAGTTACCTCTATAATGTGAACAGAATTCAGAGATAGGAGGAAGCGGAGAGAAAGAGAAAGAATGTGAGTTGAATTGAGGGAGAGGGAGATATGAAGGGAGAAGGTGTCGATAGTAACGAGGGGAGCGAAGAGTGAATGCTCCGTCCGCCTAAATGGTTGGGACCTCAGCAGCAGCTGCCTCTCTCTCTCTCTGCTTTGGAATGTCTACGGTTTTATCTCTGCAGTTCCTTAATTATCCAATGATTGCATGCCACGTCATCTGTACACAGTCGTAAGACCCATTTTTTAGTTTTCTATCTTAAGAATCCACTATGGGCATGAACTTGTTGATTCTTGGGTACCGTTTCGGTTAGTTAGGATATATGGATTAAAAAATGGTTTTTGAAATATTTTTCTACAAAATAGTTAGTGAGTTAAAAAATATTTAATATTTGATAAAATAATATTAAAATAAATTATTTAATACAAAATTAGTTTTTTTAAAATATTTTTTTCGGTAAACTGTTGTTTTAAATGTCTAATTTCATTTTTATTTATAAAAAAATATAAATTATGTCATAAGCTTTTTTAAATAGTATTATTTTTTAATCAAAATGTTTTCTAAATTTCAATTTTGGAACATAAATGAAAATTCAACAACAAATGAGGTAATCAAAAGGAAAACATTTTTATATCTCATTAATGAAAGAAAAGGGTTGGAAGTTAGTTCAACTACCATCTATATCCAGTCTCATTCAAAGACTTGGACAATCCACAATATTTAAATATGCATTTAGTTAAGGGCAATAAATAACACCTTTTTAGTTAGTGTTGATGTCGAAAACTTGCAAACGTTAAAATAACCTGTAAGAGAGATGAGAGTATTGAAAGAGCTTAGAGGATTTTTTGTGACATTCTTCTGAAGTGATGAAACCCCTTTTATACAATGCTTCGAAGTAGAATCCAATTAAGAAATGTATTAAGAGCGATTTGTGCTACAAGAATTAGGATAATTGTATTGCTAAGGTTTCTACTTTGGCTATGGTTTTAAGTGAAGTTGTCTTTTTTTTTTCTTTTGTCACGTGTCACATTTTAATTTGACTGATGTTCTTAAGTTGCGGATTTATTTTCTTACCAATTAAGAGTGTCACGTGTCGTTATCTAATTGGTGAGAGAAAATAACCCCATATAATTGGTAATTGAATATGTGTATCACTTATCGTGTGTTTTAATACAAAAATCTTTTACTTTTCTTTTTCGAGTTCAACTCTTCTTCATAATTGAAAAATCAATGTTTAAGTCAATGAATGACATGTCAGTATTATAGATGATGTAACATTCACTTATTGAACTTCAACCCCTTAATTAAAAGGGATCTAATGTTTTTTTTCTTCTTCAATGTTTGACATTACCTTTTTTCTTTGATCAATTCCCTTACTTGCGACGTAAAATAAATTAAGCATACAAGCTTACTTAGGGTTTTTTATTCCAATGATTGCTAAGGGGATAGATTTATTTTTTTAAAAAAAACACCGATTGGTGAATTTATATTCATCCGAAACTTGAAATAATCTCATCAAAAATAATCAAGGGTGACACTATTACAAGAACAAAAAATATTAGGGTCGGAGCAAATTTTTGTGATTTACAATATTATTTTTGTATTTAATCTAATAAAAAACTTACCTTTTTATGATTTTTTTTCTTTTCTTTTCTTTAGACAAATCATTTTCTTTTGAAATCTGTAAAAAATAAATAAATCCTCAAATAAAAGCGCACATGCATTAACAAAATCAGCTTGTTGATGCCGAGAAATCGTTGTTGACTCGGGGTCAACTCTTGGGATCTACACAGGTAGAATAGGTGAACTAAAAGGCTCAGACACTCTAGTCAGGACGAGGGTTTTAAGAAAAAGGGGAGTGCGCTCATTTGTGTAAAGAACTTGTCAAGAATGAATTAATTCGAACTCACGTACCTCGTGCTATTTATAGTCGTCTGAGGGGAGGTCAGCCACGTGGGAGGGATTGTTTCATCCTTGTGATCCCGCGCTTTAGCAGTTGGGTCTCAGTCACGTGCTAAGATGGTCGTGTGTTTTAGGCGTGGTCCGTTAATCGCGCTTTGACGTGGTGATAAAGTGATTTGTTCGTTCCATGTGTACCTTGCCGTGACAATAACCGAGCACGTGTCAACGGCCCATTGGTGATGAGCGACCCCACGTGTATTGGCCGAGGATATTGTAGGCTCCATCACATCTCAAAATCACATACTTGGAAATTAATTAGAAAAAGAGAAAACCTAACGCATTAATCATATCATTATGAATAACAAAGCACCTGTAATTAGAGATGAAGACAAATCTCTAATTTTAAGTTTTACTATTCTCCTCTGGTCATTTTCTTTAAGTTTTAAACTGTGAGCCAAAAAGTTCTCTCTCTGAACGTCACAATCGTGTTACATAGATAGACTATTTTATTGTTTGGAGAGTGATTTAGCTTGCTTAAAGAGTTGTTTGGTAAATTAAAGCAGTGATTAAAGTTAATTTTTGTTTTAAATTGACTTTAATCACTTACCAAAATACCACCTAAATTCCTTCAAGTTAATTTTTGTCTTGAAGAAATTTAAATAATCTAATTTAAACTTTACTTAAATTCCTTTCCAAACGGCGCAACAATACATCCAATTACATCTCACTTTTGTCCAGGACAACATTTAGGAACTTCAAAGCAATTTTTTACCTTAAAATAACTTACGCAAGCTAACTCAACAAACGGTGCCTACGTCTTCCAAAAAAAGAAAATGAATTTTCAGTTGCTTGCAACATGGTCATAAAGATCTATCCTTTAAAGTTTAAATAGTGATGTTCTTTTCTTTTTTGGTTTATAAAACTGGTCTCAGTCAATGCTTTAAGCAGTGATTAAAGTCAATTTTTATCTTAAATTAAAGTAAATTTTGGTTTTAATCACTGTTTAAAGCCATTACAAAACAACGCCTATGTATGATTCTAATTTCTAAATATGGACTAAATGCTTTAAAATTTGAAATTCTTACTGTGAGCATCCCATTCAACCCAAAACATTTTCACCATTCTCTATCTCAACTCAATTCCGACAATGAGCAAATCTGCAAAAGCATATAAATCCTCCACGAAAAGGAGAAACCATCCTTCAAATTATCCATGATCCTTTTGCCATATGCGGCAATGGTTATTGTGATTTGAGTTATATATGTTAATGTGTAGTGATTTAAAGAGCAAAATTTGGGTTGCTTTGTAACATATTTATTGAGAGAGATTTTTTTTTGAGTGTATTTATTGAGAGATTTGCTTAGAAAGGGAAGAGAGAAAAGGAAGGGATTTTCATAAAAGGTGTGCTTTTTATTAGACTAAATGCAAGGATAATAACATCAATCATAAAAATTTACTTTAACCCTAACATTTTATGCTCCGACATTAATAAAAATATAATATTTTCATTAATATATAAGGGAATTTTAATTTACCACAATTCATGCATGAGTTAATATTGTGCTTAAATTAAATTGGATCAAATTATCCATACCACCTCACAACTAATAAAGATATTTAGGTAATTTATCTTTTATGTTAGACATTATTATATCGTGTCTATTTCTTCACGTTGTCTCTCTTCTTCTTCCTCTCTCTTTCTATCACAACTGTGTCAAATAAAGAAAAATTATCATTTTCTATCGCCTAAATATCTTTATTAGTTGTGAGGTGGCAGGATAATTTGGTCCAAGTTAATTTGGGCACAATTCTATACAAGGGAGATTGCTAATTTACTCCACTGTATGTCTGATCCACTCTATCTTTCTGATGGCAATTCACTGTCAAATTTTACAAATATGTTATAAATTCAATTTTCGACTTAGTGGTGGTACAATATTTCGGTAAAAGTCAATGGAAAGTACCATATCTAAAAAAAGTGCCCTCTCAATTCATAGCGCTTGAGGACAAAGGCTCGGCGAAAAGTGGTGAAACTAAGTCTCATAGTGTAGATCTCGGTGAGCTCTTTTCAACAATACCTTGTGTCACTACAAGATAAAAGTCAATTTCTGGTGCTTTATTTCCGGCGCTTGACAAAAGCGTCGCAATATATTAACCGCCGGCGCTTTCTTGGTGGCGCTTCATTCAAAGAACATATAACGGCGCTTAAAAACGCCGTTATATGCGAAACTGATAATATATTCCGGTACTGGTATATATACCGGCACTTGTAAGCGCTGGTATATGTTACTTTCATATTTCGGCGCTTCCACATATACCGACGCTTACAAGTGCCGATATATTTGACTTTCATATTTCGACACTTCAAAACACCAGAATATGATATAAAATTTCACATATTCCTGCCATTCCTTGCCGCGCCGTGCTTGGCCTAAAATTTTCTCTTCCTCTCCTCTGTCCATTGCAACGACTCACGCTAGTCCTCAACTCGGCTATCTCCCTCTTCCATCGATCGCTACCTCTCTTTGTTTTCCTCCTCCATCGGATTGTACTTAGGCTAAGTCATAAGTGGGTTTTCTCTCTCCTCTTCTCGTTTCTCTTTTTTCTCCCTCAGACCCCCTCACCAAAGCTTACCTTTTTCTCTCTTCCTTCCAGAAGCACCGGCGGTGTCTCTGCATCTTTCCACAACTGGATTCAATTTTTCAGCAAAGCTATCCCACCAGGCACCAGCAGCTCCAATAATCCCTGCCAGGTACCGAAACACTCTTTTGTTGAGCTTTTAAGTTTTTTGTTTTTCATCATTTGAAATTGAAATTCTGTTTTTTTGGTGCGTGGAACTTATTTTTTGATGAAATGATATATGGAATTAAAAGTTGAAACCCTAGTCCCTGTATGTCAGTTGTAATTGTAAACAAAGCAAGCAACATTCTTTTCTGTAATGGACTAGGATTTTTTTTCAATTAGTGTAGGCATTCTTTTATTAGATAGTAGATCTTTATAGGCCTGCAGGTAGTCTTAAATAATAAGATTGATTAAGCATTTTAATCTGGTGCTTTTTAGGAGTAGAATGTCTGTGGTTTCTTGCGGCTCATGGGGTGCTTTTTTGATTGAGCATTAGTGTTGTTTTTAAGAAGGAGGGTAGTCTTAAATAATAAGATTGATTAAGTAAATTTTAACTAATTGATTCATGCATACCTGATATATAGATACACTGTAATTGAAAGGAAAACCCTGGTCAAATAATCACACTAGTAGGCAGAGACTATGCCTTAATTACTGCATCTGTATTCTGCAATTTCTCTATATAAAAATGGTTTATTTCTACCATCACTTGTCATTAAAACTATCTTTAGTGCCACAGAATGGACACCATTCAAATTAATTAAGTGGATTATTCTTACTATATATTATGACGTTTTTAACTTTTTAAGTACTTTCTGTATAAAATATGAGAGTTATGGTCAGTTATTTATCTGTATGATTAAATAATAGCTCCTGTGTCCTTACCTACTTTGACAATATTCTATTTTTTCAAATATATCTAAATCTTGGTAAACTTCCATTGATGCAAGCATCCACAGATACAGCTTTTGTTCTCAGGTACTCTGAAGCTATTAATTACTGCATTTGCTGCGACCCCTTGACCATTCTTATCTTTCAGGTGTGGTTCTTCTAATTCTTGTTAACTTTTAATGCATTCTTGATAGTGTGAGATATAATCATTTTAATGTTTTTATGTATACAGATTGCAAGATGTATAGGTAAAAAAATATCCCTCCCTCAGTTAGAGATAACATGTCAAACCAGTATGCAGCTGAGTCTTCACACCATCAAGAAGATATTGACCATAAGCATGAGTATCACCTTGATGATGATCATGACTCGCAAAATGATTCTGAGACCGAGCCAATAACAACGGGAAGTGATCATAATGATAGTGAACAATATGAGATAATTGGTAATTTTTGTATTATAATACATTCTCTCTATAACTAGTTTGATACCACATTGTTATACTAATTATAAAATTTATAGATTCTGAAGGGAGGGTGAGGAAGCAAACACGTGTCCTGAGAACCTCACAAGTGTGGTCCCTTGAAAGTGGGAAAAAAATTGTGGTTCATTTCAATGCACGCCATCAACCTATTAAGAAAGGTGGACAAATGTTAAGTAGCTGGTTGAGCAAGGTTGCGAAGAGAGGGAACCTTTGTCCCCTTAATTACACGGATTGGAAGAAGGCCCATTCTAGCTACAAGAAGGACCTTGTTATATTGATTCAGGTAAATAACAACTTAATAACCATTGATTGTCTCCAATTTTGTTTGTTTTTTTTGTTTTTGTGGTGTTGTACATGCATAATCCCTAACACCAATAATGCTTATTTGAAATTGATTTCCTCTCTGTCTGGTAGAGGAAGTTTCATTACCCTATGATTGAGGCGATAGACAACATTTTGTTGAGGATGATAGGAAAAAAATGGAGGGACTACCGATACGTGCTTAAAAGGGACCACGTGAGGAACAAAACAAAACAACAAGTTTTGAGCAATGATGTTCCAAAAGGAGTAGATCAAGACCAGTGGAAGCAATTGGTGAACTACTGGTTCTCTTAGCAGAGTGATGTTGTTTTAAGATAATTATGCTAATTTGGATTCTCATTGTTTATATTTTCCTAATAATGACTGATTATTCAATTGGTTTCTCATTGATGCAGAAATATTCTACTATAGGGACAGCAGCACGTGAAAGACAACAATGTCCCCACATGTCCGGTTCAAAGAGTTTTGCTAGAAGACGGGATGAATATGTAAGTTAATTTGCTTCATTCATCCAATCTTAATGTTTGATATGTAGTGTATTGAGTCACAATTTGAACTCTTTTCATACATGGTAGGAGATGACATATGGGAATGAGCCCGGGCACGTAGAGTTTTTTGCTGAAACTCATAAACGCAAGGATGAGACTTGTATTGATGATGCATCACGACAATTTATGGTAAGTTCACTATACATTTGTTGGTTGATCAACGAGTTTTGATATTTTCTTTTTTGGTTAGATATTTATTTTCCTTTCTTCTTTGATGCAATGAGTTCTCTGTTATGGTAAGTTCACTGTACTATCCATGGTGATTTCTATTGCACTGTTAACTTAAGAGTCTTGTTGTTTCACTTTACATTTTTTCCTAGCACCCATTAACTAACTGTTTGTGGATGCCCAACCACAAAGTTTAGCAAAACATGTAGCATCCTGAAGCAAATTTTATTAATTGGTGCAATAAATAGACAGCAACATGATCAATTTCACTATTATCATCAACCGTTGTCAACATCCTTTCTTTCTTTCTTTCTTTCTTTTTTAACTATCAATCAATCAATCAATCTATCTATCTATCTTATTGGCACTGAAGATGATGTGATCAGGTCATAACGAAAACCCAGTTAGATCACCGTCAATGACCAAATTATAGCTATGAGATCTAAGGGCTTTCATTATTCTTATTGAGTTCTTATAGAATTTTTTTTTATTGTTATGAGTTCTTATCAAAAAAAATGTTCTTATGAGTGGCCAAAATGCTATTGTCTTGAGTTAAACATCTCTATGATGTCCTTTTATTTTTATTTAATGATTGAATGATGTCCTCTTTTTTATATATGTTTTGAGACCTTATATTACAACTGTTGCATATCTTGAATGTTGATACTCAAATTAAAATAATCATTTGCATTGAAGGGACTTATCTTACTCCTATGGCTTTTGTTTTCTTTTCATTGGAGTTCATATTTTAAAGTCTCGGTTGACTATATATATCTTCAATGTTGATACTCAAATTGGAATAGTCATTTGCATTGAAGGGACTTATCTTACTCCCATGGCTTTTGTTTTCATTTAATTGGAGTTCATAGTTTGAACTGTTGGGTGACTAAGAGGAATTTCTGTTGAATTTTTTAAATCTGCATAGTTTTACCTTTCAAGATCCCTTATATGTTCTTCATGACCAGTTTGTATAAATCTTTGCCATGCATCCATGTCTTACCATTTATGGTTGTCATTGTGTTATTGTGCTTTAGTCCATAATATTATGGTCCTCAGATGCCATGGGCTGGGTAATTTAATTCCAATCTCCTTGCTTTCTATATATGTTTGTGTTTTCATTTTTGAACTGAAAAGCTCTATCTGGGTAAATTGTCCCTAACAGCTTAGAATGTTTAATACTGCCCAATGATGAGTTGTAAGCAAGGCAGCTGCTACGGTTTTTGCTGTTAGCCTCCATCATCACCTATATAGAGTTGTTTTTCTTTCTTTCTTTCTTTCTTTTTTAGGATCTTTTAGAAATAAATTTGTTGTTCTTCAGTTAAATGCATATACTTTTTTGTGGAAATTTGGCTTTCTTGATAATTTGACTTATTAATATTCTTAGATATTATTTTCCATAATTCACTTTTTGTCAATGACCATTCTTTTCCTTTTAATTGGTTTTCCCATCTGGGTTGTTGCTCTAGTTTTATAAGATTATTTTCTATAACCATTGTTCATATTCGGATTCTCAATAAAAACTGAATAGTAATATAGTTCTTTCATTCAATCCCTTCCCTGAAAAGTTCTCTTTTATTTATAATCTCTAGGGAGTAGATTTTATCCTATTTAGAATGATCTGATGGGCTAAAATATGTCTTGCATAGGTACTCCTTCCAATAGAGAATCATCTCTTAATTGCCAGAAAGTTTGTAAGCTGTAAATATGGACATGGGGATGTTGGCAAATCCAAAAATCTAGACCTTGGGAAATGACTGTACATGTGTAATTGTAGTTTTTATAATTTCATTTTAGTCTTTATTTACTGAAAAAGAGCCATACATGGTGAAACAAGGATGAAAATATAAACAAGAGTAAGTTTATGGAAAAAAAATTTAGCATTCCTATCATTTTCTTCATTAGGTAAAGGAGATTGAATTCTCTTAACTGTGCGTTCAAATGATGGCACAAGTGGACATAAATTTTATGTCCTCAAGTGTCCAACACTCCCAATGCTTTCATTGTATCTTTTGGAAAATATTATATCTCTTTGGCTCCCGTTCGTGCAAAAAGTACTTGTGTTTTAGACTTGAGATTGTCATGGTTTGTCAAAATCTATTGCCTTAGTACTTGTGTTTAGTCCTAGCAATATCCATGTGCCTGTCTGTTCATTAACGTGTGTATTGTCATTTTTTTTCCACCTTTTGTGGTGTGTGCTGGTGCTTCCAACTTTGATAACTAAATGATGTGCGCTTAGTGAATATACTTTATTAAAATAAAAATCTAAATACTTTTTTTTTTCTAAAAAAATTTAAATCTATATATCACTGAATGAACTCTTATAATTAAACGTAGATTTATGTCGTGCAATATTTTGCTTTTTCCAAAGGTACCATATTATGTATTAGTTGCTGTTATACCCGTACTGATGTAAGCTTACCATGTGAAGGCTCGACGGGCATTTTGGGCCCTGAAAGGTATAATAAGGCTACAGGCACATAACTACTCATTTACCATATGTACTAATTTTTCCTTTCTATGGCTGTCGTTTGTTATTTGATTTCTGTAATTATGGCTGAAAATTAGTCTGTATTATTGTTTGGATTGTATATTTGTTTTTCTTTTGTAGGAGGTTTTATGGAAAAATAGGGGAAATTCTGCCAGTTTTTCTACAAAATATGATAAGCAACTATTGTTTTATGTAAATTTCATTGCAATTAGCTACTCAATATTTGGAGGAGTTTAATCTTTATTGTTTCGTAATAGTATGTGACAGCTGAAGCTTGTGTTGCTGAACTTGTTGCAGCTTCAGGATCTTCTGATGCTAGCAATAATTTAGCAATACAAAACGAAGTCTTCATCGAGCTTATGGGTGAAGAGAGTTCCGGTCGTGTCCGAGGTCAGGGTTTTGGAGTTACACCCTCTGCTGTGTTTGGACTTTCAGCTCAAATGAGGAATGATATGGGATACCATGAGGCTTATGCTGAAGAGATAAGCAGTCTGAGAGCACAAATAGAAGAAAACAATCAACAACATGCGCATCAGATTGAACAGTATGCGCATCAGATTGAACAGCAGGCGCATCAGATCCAAGAAATAACAGCTAAGCACGATGATCAAATGAACAGTATATAATCCCAAATGGATGAGCTGAAGTCGTTACTACAACAATTGGTTAATAGAGGACCAATTAATTAATGTCAATTGTGATGGTAACTATTTTTTTTTATACATGAGATGACTTTTGTACTGATTAAAAGAATTTTTATGAATGATGGTACATTTTATATATTGAAGAACATTTTGAAATTATATGGTATATTTTATATATTGAAGAACATTTGGAATTTTATGGTACATTTTACTTATTGAAGGGTTCATTTTATGGTACAATATTAAACCAAAATAATGTGAAAAACACAATTAAAGCACTTATATAGCTGTGCTTCGGCCGACATATACCGACGCTTAGAAACGCCACTATATAAATGCCTTATATACCGGCGCTTAGAAGCGCCACTATATAAGTGCTATATTTCGGCGCTTACAAGTGCCAGTATTACAAGCGCTGAAAAAATATGCACATTGCGGCGCTTTATTTAAGCGCCGATATTTGCGCTCCAACACCACACATACCGGTGCTTTATCCAGTCCTTGCGAAAAGCGCTGGAAATGCATATTCTGGCACTTTAAAGCACCGCAATATGCAAAAAAAAATGCTGGCGATAACCTTTTATCTTGTAATGTGTGCACTTTTTCGACCACTTGTTGGCTCGATATTGTAAAAAATGTATAGAGATTACAAAAGTAAATAAATAGATTTAGTTAATTACTTAATTACCTTTTTTATTTGTGTTAGAGAATTTTAAATTCTTGATGGTATTTTGGTCCTTAAAGATTGGGACACTGTACTAATTTACCCCACTTACACTTACAGTGGGGTGAATTAGCAATCCTCAGACAAAAAAACTTGCCACACTTCCGGTCTAAGTAACATGTGCTCAAATTTATTTAGATTAAAATATTCATATATATTAATTTTCTGTTAAACAACTATAAGGGCAATAGATTAATTCAATAAAATTCAATAATCTCTATTAAACAACTATAAGAGCAATAGATTAATTTAATAAAATTCGATTATTTATTTTTTAACACTACTTTTTTTATTTCTAACCAACAATTGGATAAAAAGCTGCACTGTAAGCACTACTGTGTTATTGATGGAGACAATTGTTATTGGTGTCCAAGTGGGAGAAATAAAACAATGAACTTTTGGTGGAGTGGAGACATGATAAAAAGGAGGGACAAGATAAAAAGAGGCCAGCAGTTGCCAATTTGGACTTTGCTAGCAGTTTCCAAATTGATCTTTGCTAGCAGTTGTCAAATTGGACTTTGCCAGCCGCCATTTCTTTTTATCTTGTTTTGTGTTCACACTCATGTTCACACTCAATCTTGTTTTATACTCATGTTCACACTCAAGCTTGTTTTATATTCACACTCAAGCTTGGTTTGTGTTCACACTCAATGCTGAGCCTATAAATAGGCATTGAAACTTTGGTTTCAAGATCAACATCTTAACACACAGAAGAAGTTAGTGTGAGAGACAGAGTGTCTTGTAAAATCCAAGTGAGTGGCTTTTGTAACAGCGCACTGCTCTAGTTTTCTCTGGGGCTTTTGCCAAATACTAAAATACTCTGGGTGTTGGTCCGAGGAGTAAGGCTCATTGCCGAACCTCGTTAAATCAGTGTGTTTGTTTCTTTGTTTGCTTGTTGTTCGAATTCTTGCTATTTCCTTAACAATTGGTATCAGAGCATTTGGTGATAAATTCCTGGCTGTTTTTTACGAGGTTACTATTCATATGAATAGTGAAATTTTGTCGGTGGTATCAATTCATCAGTAACAGTGTTCAAATACACGGAGGTTCGCAGGAATTGTCAGAAAAGATCCAAAGAAAGCCATATTTGAGTGGGAGTAATGGCGAACGAAGGAAAAACAAGGATCGAGAAGTTCAATAGAGCAAACTTCAGTTTGTGGAAGATGCAAATAGAGGACTATCTTTACCAGAAAGACCTTTATCTTCTTCTTAGCGGCAAAATAAAGAAACAGAAAGTGGGCATGGTGTTTGCTTTGCAGCTTGAGTCTAATGCAGAGAAGGGAGATCTCACTTACCTGGAGGCTTTAGTGGAGATCAAAACGGATGGTCATCCGAGATGTGCAGAGGAACACAGGCCTGAGCTCGAGCCTGGTGGAAAGGTCCATGCACATGCCCCTTACAGAATGACTCAACTTGATTCGGTAAGGCTGTGGGAACACCTTCCGACGAGGACGTCTGACTTTTCTGGTGAGGGTGGTTTGTTACCACCTTAAAATCGCAGAGGCACAAAAGAGGCAACATGCGGTGACCTTGCGCCCATGTTAGCCACGGGTATGATGAAGGCATGCCAAATGAATAAGGCAGTTGGCTATGTGCAAGACAAGTGGACTATGCACAAGACAAATGTGCAGTGCGCAAGACAAGTGGGTTGTGCACGAGGTGAACGGATCCAGGCTAAGTGTTGGAGCCAGGATGCGGAAGGCAAACATATGGTAAAACCTTGAACCAATGTTAGCCATGGTCTCTTCGGGAAAGTGTATCTCGGAGATGATGAACCATGCAACATATTTGGAAGAAACTAACCCTGTGGGGGCTAGTGAACAAACCAGTTTGGTTCTTGTGGAGTATAGCATCAAGGAGAATTCAGTTCAGGTTGAACTAGAAGTTGATGATGACGGGAGTCGGAAGGACTATCAGCTCACATGAGACCGGGAAAGAAGGCTGGTCGGACCAGCTTCAAGATATGGGTTTGCAGATGCTGCGGATGTAACAGCTCCTTGGACAGAAGGATAGATGAGTGAATAAGAGACTTACATTGATGCCATAAGATGTAAGGATTCGCCAAGATAGAAGCTAGCTATGGAGGAAGAAATGGATTCTTTGAGGAAGAACAACTTCTGGGAAATTAGAGAGATGTGAATTGTAAGTGGACTTACAAGATCAAAGAAAGGACCCTCTAAGAAATGAAGTCCGGAACAAGGCTAGGCTGGTGGCGAATGGGTTCACGAGAAGAGAAGACATAGGTTTCACAGAAACTTTCTCACCTGAATACAAGGTGGAGAAGATGGTGAGTATCCTCATCTATGTCATTAATATGCAGTTGGTTTTGGAACAGCAGGAAGAGGATGAAAAGGTTTACATTTCAACTCAGTGAGGAGTTCGAGAGGAAGGATCTCAGCCTTACACAAAAGATCCTTGGGATGTGTATCATCTAAGAAAATGAGAGAAACTGGTTAAAGGTTTCTTGGGCAATGGGTGCTCTCAGCAGATTTGTGAGTAATCCTAGAAAGAAGCATTGGCTTGGGATGAAGTGGTTGCTGAGGTATTTGAAGGCTCAGTGGCAGCCGATGGTAGCACTCTCAACAACCGAGGCTGATTACATAGCGGCTACGGAAGCTATAAAGGAGGCTATGTGGTGCAAAGGGTCGTTGAACGAGTGGGAGGTCCTAAAAGAGCAGGTGGTGGTGTCTTCGGATAGCCAAAGTGCGTAGCACTTGTGGAGGAATCCGGTGTTCCATGAGGGGACGAAGCATATGGATGTTCGGTATCATTACGTTCCGAAAAATGGTACGAAATGATCTATTCATGTTGACAAGAAGACCACGGAAGAAAGTCCTGCAGATTTAGGCACCAAGGGTCTACCTCTAAGAAGGTCCAATCATTGTCTTGGACTTCTTAGGAATGGAGACGTGAGCAGATTCATAAATCATCCAGGCAAGGAGCATTAGAAGACTGTTACGATTGAGAAGCTGAAAGAATGTTTAGCTTCGATCGGTCTTCACACCTTAAGAAGCGGAAGAAGACTCACACCTAGTTTTTGATTATGTGAGAATTTCGTTACAAATGGCAAATTGTCTCCAAGTGGGAGATTGTTATTGATGGAGACAATTGTTATTGGTGTCCAAGTGGGAGAAATAAAACAATGAACTTTTGGTGGAGTGGAGACATGATAAAAAGGAGGGACAAGATAAAAAGAGGCCACCAGTTGCCAATTTGGACTTTGCTAGCAGTTGCCAAATTGGTCTTTGCTAGCAGTTGTCAAATTGGACTTTGCCAGCCGCCATTTCTTTTTATCTTGTTTTGTGTTCACACTTTTGTGTTCACACTCATGTTCACACTCAATCTTGTTTTATACTCATGTTCACACTCAATGCTGACCCTATAAATAGGCATTGAAACTTTGGTTTCAAGATCAACATCTTAACACACAGAAGAAGTTAGTGTGAGAGACAGAGTGTCTTGTAAAATCCAAGTGAGTGGCTTTTGTAACAGCGCACTGCTCTAGTTTTCTCTGGGGCTTTTGCCAAATACTAAAATACTATGGGTGTTGGTCCGAGGAGTAGGCTCATTGTCGAACCTCGTTAAATCACTGTGTTTGTTTCTTTGTTTGCGTGTTGTTCGAATTCTTGCTATTTCCTTAACATACTAGAGTTAACAGCCGTTTACCTTACGACTAAGTTTCGCTTTCACTCACTACTGCCAAACATTGCATGCATCGTACGTCTTTTCAGAATTTTGGCCACCTTCGTTCCTCATTATTTCAACAATAATCAACCATCCAAAACCTTAAAAATCTAATTTTCGACAATTTTTCAAAAGTGCGATCTAATTTTGTCGAGTTAGGACGCACGCACGCACATATATAAGATTTCATAGTAAATGTTTTTTATTTGACAAGAGGAGAGAATAAAAACATTCTCTCAAAATCACTAATTTAATGAGTTGCAAATCAATCCGAACTTTTTGAGTCAAGCCGAACAAAAGGAAATAACCTAATTAGCAAACATGGGATTTAGAGAAGAGAGAAGTTAGGCTTCCAAGAGTTGCCGCGGCTTCGCACAACAATCACCAAGTATTGGTTAACAACTTAAATTTAGTGTTTTTTTAGGGGAAAGATAATTTGTGAAGGTGGGCTTTCTTTCTGCTACGTCGTAGGTAGCTTATCTTGTTTGACATTTCCACTTTGTATGGTCTTTTAATTTTGGCATTAAAATCATTAGTCTATCAACTTTAACTCGGACGGACCACTTGAATTGACTAAGCTCAGCTTATTGGTTTCCCATGCACAATGCTAGACAAAGGGGCGCGTTCCCTCCAATTCATAGAAGTATAATCACGCATGACTTTATTTAGAAGTTAACTTTCTCAACTTTTGTTAAAAAATAGAAAGTATTAGCACTAAAACATTTTATTTTTTTTGAAGGGTACTAATAATGTTTCCTTAAGTAAAAAAAGAATTTAAATATTGTAATTGAAAATTTGAAGACCATTTTAAATTCCTAGATAAATCTTAAAAAGTAGTAATTCAGTTTAATTATAACGTTTTGGACTGAATCTTCTTCAGTAATTTGAGAAAATTTTCTTCAATTACACTATTAGATAAATGTCACGTCATCCATAATATTAACGTTATATTCATTCAATAATACTAAAAAAAACTTTCTCCCAATTACTTTTATACGAAAATATAAGTAATTAATTAAGTCGATGATGACATATTTCTTCATTGTTTTACTACTCCAATTAAGGAGAAGCACTCAAATTAAGGATGTCTACAAACCAAGTAGGAAGTACCAACCATTTTTTTGACTTTCTAAATTTATTCATTCTCTTACCCTGTCTATTTATTCAGCCCATGGATTCACTCAAAACTATTGGGCATCACCAACCCTCTTACCCTACCTTTTCCTCTCCTATATAAAACCCATTTCATCTTCTTCTCGATTTCATCACACACACCAAAAAGAAAAAAAAAACATGGGTCATCAATTTGTTACAAAACCTCTAGCATTTCTCATCATTTTCACCACAGTGCTTACTTTTTCATTCACAAATAACCAAAGTTTTCTCCCTCTTCTCCCTCTTCTCCCTATGGTAATCTACTTGTTCAAAACCAAATCCTCAAGTTCTAAACTCTCTCCTCCTCCTCCTGGCCCAATCTCAATTCCAATCTTTGGCAATTGGCTCCAAGTGGGCAATGACTTAAACCACCGTCTCTTAGCCTCAATGTCAAAAACCTATGGCTCAATTTTCCTTCTAAAACTTGGCTCCAAAAACCTAACCATTGTATCAGACCCAGAGCTCGCAACCCAAGTTCTACACACACAAGGTGTTGAATTCGGTTCTCGCCCACGAAATGTTGTCTTTGACATCTTCACTGGAAATGGGCAAGACATGGTTTTCACCATTTATGGCGATCATTGGCGCAAAATGAGAAGGATCATGACATTGCCCTTTTTCACTAACAAAGTTGTTCAACAATACAGGGAAATGTGGGGGGAGGAGATGGATCTTGTGGTTCATGATTTGAAGATTAATGAACAAGGGAAGAACGAAGGGATTGTTGCGAGGAAACGTTTGCAATTGATGCTTTATAATATTATTTATAGGATGATGTTTGATTCTAAATTTGAGGATCAACAAGACCCTTTGTTCATTGAAGCAACAAGGTTTAATTCTGAGAGGAGTCGTTTGGCTCAGAGTTTTGAGTATAATTATGGAGATTTTATTCCTTTGCTTAGACCCTTTTTGAGGGGTTACTTGAATAAGTGCAGAGATTTGCAGAGCAGGAGGTTGGCGTTTTTCAACAATCATTTTGTTGAGAAGAGAAGGTAAAAACCTTTTTTATTTAAACATTATTAAATCAACTTTCTTTAAAAAAATCAACTTTAGTTTGTTTAGCGTTTGATAATTATGATTTTGGCATAAATTTATATTTTTGTAATTTTTTTTTTTAAAATTTTTGATTTTTTTTCTTTCAAAAATTGTTTTTTTAACTTGATCTACCTTTTGTTTATCGAAAGCAAAAACCTTTTAAAAAAACTAGACCAAACAGTACTTAAAAAGAGTGGCACTTTTAATATGATTTGTTGTTTTCATTATTTTATAGGGAAATAATGGCTGCCAATGGAGAGAAGCACAAGATAAACTGTGCCATTGATCACATAATAGATGCCCAGAAGAAAGGAGAAATTAGTGAAGAAAATGTTCTCTACATTGTAGAAAACATCAATGTTGCAGCAATAGAGACAACACTATGGTCCATGGAATGGGCAATAGCTGAGCTGGTCAATCATCCAACCGTTCAACACAAGATCCGACAAGAAATATCAGCTGTCCTTAAAGGAAATCAAGTCACAGAATCTAACCTGCAAGAACTACCATACTTACAGGCAGTAGTAAAAGAGACATTAAGGCTACATACCCCAATTCCCTTGTTGGTGCCCCATATGAACCTAGAAGAAGCAAAGCTAGGGGGTTTCACAATTCCTAAAGAATCTAAGGTGGTAGTCAATGCCTGGTGGTTGGCTAACAACCCTAAATGGTGGAAGAATCCCGACGAGTTTCGGCCCGAGAGGTTCTTGGAAGAAGAATGTGGTGCAGAAGCTGTTACTGGTGGGAAGGTTGATTTTAGGTACTTACCCTTCGGAGTCGGAAGGCGAAGCTGCCCAGGAATCATACTTGCATTGCCAATTTTGGGGCTTGTGATTGCTAAATTGGTAACCAATTTTGAAATGAAGACTCCACCTGGGATAGAGAAGATTGATGCGAGTGAAAAAGGAGGACAGTTCAGCCTGCATATCGCCAACCATTCAACGGTCGTCTTCCAACCCATCATGGCCTGATTTTGATCAATGAGTCGTTAAAACTAGGACATCTTTTTAAGTGAGAGTTTCTAATTTTTGACTAGGAGATTAAACAATAAACATTAAAAACAAATTTTATCTTTCATTTACTTTGAATAATGAATCCAGGTTCAGTGATTGTAAGACAATTTATTCCTTTTCTTCAGATTGCATAATATTGATTATTTTCCGCCCACAGTTTTTGTCTTTCATTGCCAGCTGACTTATCTTCCAAAGGAGGGACCTAAGGCTTCCTTTACAAAATTACAAGAGGAGTTAACAATTCCAAATCATTTCTCATACCCATTTTCCTTTGTCAGGATGGAGCAAAGCCCATCTTGATAAGAAAAGCACATCCTCTTTGCAGCAGTCAATCTGCTGCACAATTTTTTTTTTTTTCATTTCAGGAAGAAAAATCGAACTCAAAATCTATTATATGAAAAACCAAAAAATAAAAAAATATTTCATCATTGAAAAATTTTCATTTTCCTAAAAATAAATTTCCACAAAATGCTTTCCAAATACAAAATTTTTCTAAAAAAATTAAGGATATTCTACAACCGAAAATTCAAGTTCCAACCCATTCAAGCTTGGCATTCAACTCAGATTAGTGCCTACACTATAAGGTAGCCAAACTTGAGTTTGTTTACAAGTATAAACTTGAGTTACACAATTAAGTTTAAAACAGATATTATTATAATAAATAAACCAAACAAGCTTTATGAACAAGATCAAAGCTTGTTTGACAGTTATCATAGACTTGTCTAAATGGATAATGATATTGACACTTCACAAATGGTTATTAACGCTACTTTAATTTTTTTGGTTGATGAAACTTACAATTGTACCCATAATTAAAATTAGACACTCTTTTAACTTTATATATATATATATATATATATATGTTATTTATAAGTTTTCATATATAACACAAAAGCCATCATATCGATTTTTCATTTGTAATTCTTTATCTTCTTCACATTTAACTCTTCTTCATTTTTGGAGTTAAAACTTTTCCATTTTAATTTTACTTATTTTTTTACTAGTCTTTTTTAATAATAATAGTAATCAATTGACGGAATTTGTATTCCCTTTGAAACATTAATGATTCTCAAGACTGTAAAGTTATAACTGTTTTATAAATTGATTTATGTAGAATCAATAATTTGAAAATAGTAAGTTTTTGGAAAGTTTTCAAAAGTTGGATCATTGGTAAAAAGAAAAACATTGACTAACTCGTTTAAACCTTTCAACAAACACTAAGACTGCATTACCAATCAGATCCTTGATCTGTAAGATTGATTTTGACAATCAAACCAAAAATATAATCCAACCAACCCAAATTGCTAAACATAAATATTAAGCTTTCTTTTGTATTAAGTGTTCTGGTGAAAACAATGGAGGATTCATGTTACAAATATATTGACAAACATAAATTGCTTGGATCTATCATGAAATAATGTATTGTTGTCTTAACAAAAGTAATTTAATTGTATACCATGTCAACTATGCAACATTAGCACAAAATTCAACATATCACATAAAGAAATAAAAAAACAAATGAATATCTTTAATTGCATTGACATATTATAAAATTTAAATGAAATCAAATAAAAAATAAAACTAATATAAATGAAGAATAATAGTGTGTCCAAGCAAGATAGAAGATTATTGAAGACATTTGTGTCCAAAAAAAAATAAATAAAATAACTCTTCTAGTTTTGAAATTTCTTTATGGTTAATGCCCATTGCATAAAAAATGTAAAGAAGGAAGTAAAAAAAAAGAAAGTTTTGACTGCATTGAGGAGAGTAAAGAGTTGGAGATGGAAAAAGAGGTGTTCATAGCAACGTTTTCTTTTTTCCTTTTGAATTGAGTGTTAATAGAAGGTTTTGTGATATGAAAACTTGTGAAACACACACAAATATATATATATATATATATATATATATATATATATATATATATTGGTTTGTATCTTTAAATTCAAAAAAAATATTTAACTTTAATTAAAGATAATATTAAATTTTAACAACAACAAAATATAGACTACCAATATTACTATCCATCTTTTTTCGGTACAAGAAAAGAGCAATAGGGCTCATCTTTTTTCGGTACAAGAAAAGAGCAATAGGGCTCAAATCTACGATCTCTAGCCCCACCCTAAAAAAATGCATCTAAGCTACATATATTACTCATTCTGTCTCGTATTGTTAGTTCATCTTTCTTAAAATAGATATCCCATATTATTTGTCCACTTACGTTAACTAAGATACAAAAACCAATAGCTTTACAAATATACCTTTGATATTTTCTTTTTATGTTACACGTAACTCTTATAAGACTCACATGTATTTAACTCAACTTGAACTTTGAAAAGTATTTTAAACAAAAACATCTACATTAAATTTTGTGTAAATAGAAAGTAGATTAAAAATAAAAGAAGAAAAAAAATATTATTTATCATATATCCTCTTAGGCTTCATTTGTTTCACCGAAATGATTATTTGAAAATGAAAATCAAATATATGTAAAATAATGTTTTTTACTAGTGTTTGAATTCTATTTAAATCAAATTAATGTAAATTTTACAATGTTGATAAAAATTTTAACAAAACAATTTTCATCATTTTTTAACATAAGTTATTTTTAAATAATTGAAAAATAATTCATTCTTTGTAAAAGAACCTTCCCACTTTCATAAAAATTTCTCACATATTACACTATTTTTTTTACATTTTCCATTAATTATTTTCATACTTCAATCAAAAGAGAAAAAAAATTATAATTTTACAATAAACTCATTTTATATGAAATTGATTTTACGTTGTAATACATTTTACATTGAAGCAAATAGATTCTTAATCGAGCCTATAAACAAACCCGTAATAAAGCAATAAACAAAGAAACCCGGATTCAAAACCATCCCCGTTAATGTAATTAAAAAACAGCAAATAAATGAATATAAATAGATTCTTAACAAGTCACACTCCAAACAAGTTGCTTTTTATTTAGACCAAATGCAAGGATAAAAACCTTAATCATAAAAATTTACTTAAACCCTAACATTTTATGCTCCGACATTAATAAAAATATA
Source organism: Bretschneidera sinensis (assembly GCA_023935145.1). Lineage (NCBI taxonomy): Eukaryota > Viridiplantae > Streptophyta > Magnoliopsida > Brassicales > Akaniaceae > Bretschneidera > Bretschneidera sinensis. The sequence goes on from CM043701.1 coordinate 9,136,136, forward strand.
ATATTTTCATTAATATATAAGGGAATCTTAATTTGCCACAATTCATGCATGAGTTAATATTGTGCTTAAATTAAATTGGATCAAATTATCCATACCACCTCACAACTAATAAAGATATTTAGGTAATTTATCTTTTATGTTAGACATTATTATACTGTGTCTATTTCTTCACGTTGTCTCTCTTCTTCTTCCTCTCTCTTTCTATCACAACTGTGTCAAATAATGAAAAATTATCATTTTTGTTAGAAATAGATCGTGACAGGATTGTAAATTGATCGAGTAATAACGACAAAACAATAAAATAAGATAAAAAGTGAGACAACAAATTTACGTGGTTCGGCTTAAAGCCTACGTCTACGGGCAGAGGCCAGCAGACAAATTTCACTATAGTGAGAGAATATACAAAGAGTGTTTATAAAATTGGCTTTAGCCAATACACACAATCTCACAATTTCTCTCTTAACTTCTCTTTCACTTGATGATTCTTGATGTTGCTTGATGATGGAATGCTTCACATTGGAATGCCTTTTTATAGGCTCACAAAAGTTCCAAAGGACAAACATCAATGAATGCTCATCATTTTGTTGCTCATAATTTTGTTCTCCAATTATACCAAAGTGAACTTTGTCTTCCACCATGGCCTAAAGTAGAATATGCTTTTGACCCACAAACAAAAGCCACAAATTATGCAAGAAGTGGACTCAACTTTAGACAATTTTTGGTCTACTAATAATTCAAGGCATAATTATTCAACAAATCTCCACCTTGACTTGAATTTGACAATAGTGAAAATAAAAGCTTCAACCTCTGCCAAACAACCCTGAAGAGTCTAATGCAAATACTGTGCAATACCAACCAAGTCCATGCAGTGTGTGAACTTGGTAATGGGAAGAGATTTTGTCAGCATATCAGCTGGATTATTCAGAGTGCCAATCTTTCTTACAATAACATCACCTTGAGCCACAATATCCCAAATAAAGTGATACTTCACATCAATGTGTTTAGTTCTCTCATGATGCATCTGATCCTTCGTCAAATGTATAGCACTCTGACTGTCTCAATAAACTACAATTTTATTTGTTTCCAAACTGAGTTCATTAAGTACCTCTTAACCAAATGGCTTCTTTGGTAGCTTCTGTAACAGCCATAAATTCTGCTTCTGTAGTAGACAATGCAATTGTCGGCTGCAAGGTAGCTTTTCAATTGACAACACAAGTCCCAATAGTAAATACATAACCTGTAATTGATCTTCTCCTGTCCAAATCACCTGCAAAATCTGAATCAACATATCCAGCTAGATTGTCAGAAGTTTTACCGAATTCCAAACAAGCAGTAGAAGTACCTTTCAAATATCTCAAAATCCACTTGACAGCTTGCCAACGAGTTTTTCCTGGACAGGACAAATATCTGCTAACTACACTGACAGCATGTGAGATATCTAGTCGAGTGCAAACCATTGCATACATAATACTTCCCACTGCACTAGAATAAGGAACTCTAGACATATATATTATCTCTTCTTCTGACTGTGGTGACATGGATGCTGATAATCTAAAGTGAGAAGCTAAAGGAGTACTCACAGGTTTAGCATCATGCATACCAAAACGTTTCAGGACTTTCTCAAATATATTTCTGTTGTGACAGAAATAATTTACCTGCACCTCTGTTTCTGTTGATCTCCATTCCCAAAATTTTCTTTGCTGCACCTAGGTCTTTCATCTCAAATTCATCATTTAGCTAAGATTTCAATCTATTAATTTCATATATGTTCTTTGCTGCAATCAACATGTCATCAACATATAGCAACAAATATATGAAAGTACCATCATCAAGTCTTTGATAGTAGACACAACTATCATACTTGCATCTAGAAAATCCAATACTCAGCATAAAAAAGTCAAACCTTCGATACCACAGGCGTGGAGACCGCTTGAGTCCATACAAGGATTTCTTTAGAAGACAAACATGATCTTCCTTGCCTTCAACTTCAAAACCTTCTGGTTGCTGTATATAGATTTGTTTATCAAGATCACCATGAAGAAAGGCTGTTTTCACATCAAGTTGCTCCAACTCCAAATTATGCATTGCAACTAAAGCAAGTAAGACACGAATGGAAGTATATCTAACAACTGGAGAGAAAACATCATTAAAATCAACTCCCTCCACCTGGCTGTAGCCTTTCGCTACTAATCATGCCTTATACTTGGTGTCTTCAACACCTGTGACTCCTTCCTTCTTCTTAAATATCCATTTACACCCGATAATTTTCTTACCATTAGGTGGTTCGACCAATTTTCAGGTGTCATTTTCTTTAGAGATTCCATCTCTTCATGCATCGCAATGAGCCATTTGTCTGAATCAGATGAACTGATGGCCGCAGAGTATGAGGTTGGATCGGTGACATCAATGGTTTCTGCAACATTTAATGCATAAGCCAACATATCTTCAAACCCATACAGTTGGGGTGGTTTTATCTGTCTCATTTGTCTTCCACCAGCTAGAGTGTGATGCTCAGCTTCATGGTGTGTCTCTCCACCTAGAGACGAACTTCCTAACTGAATAGGATTAGGATTTGCAGATGATGAGGTATCAACCTCAAGCTCCACCTTTTCTTGTGCATTCTTCTTTCCTGTATCACACTGAACAGACAATTCTTTTCTAGGGTGAAGCATAGCAGATTCATCAAAAGTAACATCTCCGCTAATCATAAACTTATGAGTATCAGGACACCATAAGCGAAAACCCTTAACACCAGAAGCATAACCAAGAAAAATGCATTTCTTCGCCCTAGGCTCCAATTTTCCTTCATTCACATGAGCATATGCAGGGCAACCAAATATTCTTAAGTTAGAGTAATCAGGAGGGCTACCTGACCATACCTCTTCAAGTGTCTTAAGTTCAAGTGATCTGTGAGGAGAGCGGTTCACCAAATGACATGCCAAATTGACTGCTTCTGCCCAAAATTCCTTGCCAAGACCTGCGTTAGAAAGCATACATCGAGCTCTTTCTAACAGTGTTCGATTCATCCTCTCTGTGACACCATTCTGCTGTGGTGTCTTTCTCACCGTCCGATGTCTGACAATGCCTTCATCTTTGCAGAATTGATTAAACTCTGAATCACAAAACTTAAGACCATTATCTGTTCTGAGTCTCTTAACTAGCTTCCCGGTCTGCTTCTCCAATAAGGTCTTCCGTTGCTTGAAAATGCCAAATACCTCATTCTTGTGCCTGAGAAAATAGACCCAAGTCTTTCTAGAAAAATCATCAATAATCATTAGCAAGTATCTGGCTCCTCCTTTGGAAATTTCATGAGAAGGCCCCCATAGATCAGAATGAATGTAATCAAGAGTACCTTTGGTTCTGTGAATTGTAGTGTTGAAGCTGACTCTTTTCTGCTTTCCATAGACACAATGCTTACAAAAATCCAGCTTCCTAATCTTTTTTTCAGGCAAAAGATCTATTTTACTGAGTACAGCTAATCCCTGCTCACTCATATGCCCTAGGCGCATATGCCACAACTTGGTAGAGTCTGAATCTGACATGGATGAGGAAACTACTGCAGAGCCTGTAACTGTTGAACCCAATAAGATGTATAGACTGCCAGACTTTTTTCCTTTCATGAGAACAAGAGCACCACGGGAAATCTTTATGTTCCCAGACTCAATCACAGATTTGCAGCCATTAGCATCCAGAATGCCCAAAGAAATAAGATTTTTCTTCAAATCAGGTACATGTCTGACATCAGTCAATGTCCTGACAACTCCATCATGCATCTTGATTTTTACTGTGCCTACACCAACAGTTTTGCAAGTGGCATTATTGCCCATTAGCACAATTCCACCTTCAACAGAATCATATGTGGAGAACCAATCTCTGTTGGGGCACATATGATAAGAACATCCAGAATCAAGAATCCACTCGTCGTTGGATCTAGACTTGTTGGTTGCAAATAGAACATAATCACCTTTTTCTTCTGCTACATCAGCATCAGCTATTTCTTCCTTCTGCTTGCCCTTGTCATTTTGCCATTCATTCTTCTTTTTATTCTGCAGCTTGTAGCATTCTGCTACGATGTGTCCCTTTTTCTTGCAATAATTGCAAGTCAAATTTTTGTGCTTTCTTCTTGACTTTGATCTTCTTCTATTCTTGCCACCATCAAAGCCTCTGTCATTGGATCTGCCTCTTGCAACAAGACTAGAGCCCTGATCATCAGACTTACTAGACAAAAGTTCATTATCTAATTTCTCTTTACTCATAAAGGAAGATATTACATCATCAAAATTTAATTCTTCCCTACCATAAATTATAGTGTCTCTAAAATTTTTGTATGAGAGTGGTAATGAACATAATAATAAGAGAGCTTGATCTTCAGACCCAATAATAACTTCAAGATTTTTCAAATCATTAATAATTGAGATAAGCTCACTGATATGGGACTTGAGAGAGGAACCTTCTGTCATGTGGAGACCATAAAGGCGTTGCTTCAGAACCAACCTGTTGGCCAAGGATTTAGTCAAGTACAACTCCTCTAGCTTGGCCCATAAGTCTGCAAAAGTCTTCTCTGACAGAACTTGTTGTAAGACATCATTTGAAAGACTCAGTTGGATTGCGGATAGAGCCTTGTCATTCAGGTCATCCCAATCTTCATCACTCATGTCGGTAGGCATTTTGGCCTTCCCCAGTAGTGCTTTTTTCAAACCATTCTGGGTTAGAATGGCTAACATATGAACTTGCCATAGACTGAAACTGCTGTTTCCATCAAACTTCTCAATATCAAACTTCATTATTGACATCTCAATCGAACAAAATAATCCTGAACAAAATTTTACTATTCATAAAATTTACTATTTATGTGAACAGTAAACTCACAGAAAAACAGATAGAAATTTATCACCTGTAAGCTCTGATACCAGTTTGTTAGAAATGGATCGTGACAGGATTGTAAATTGATCGAGTAATAACGACAAAACAATAAAATAAGATAAAAAGTGAGACAACAAATTTACGTGGTTCGGCTTAAAGCCTACGTCTATGGGCAGAGGCCAGCAGGCAAATTTCACTATAGTGAGAGAATATACAAAGAGTGTTTATAAAATTGGCTTTAACCAATACACACAATCTCACAATTTCTCTCTTAACTTCTCTTTCACTTGATGATTCTTGATGTTGCTTGATGATGGAATGCTTCACATTGGAATGCCTTTTTATAGGCTCACAAAAGTTCTAAAGGACAAACATCAATGAATGCTCATCATTTTGTTGCTCATCATTTTGTTCTCCAATTATACCAAAGTGAACTTTGTCTTCTACTTTGTCTTCCACCATGGCCTAAAGTAGAAGATGCTTTTGACCCACAAACAAAAGCCACAAATTATGCAAGAAGTGGACTCAACTTTAGACAATTTTTGGTCCACCACTAATTCAAGGCATAATTATTCAACAATTTTCTACCGCCGGAACATCTTTATTAGTTGTGAGGTGGTAGGACAATTTGGTCTAAGTTAATTTGGGCACAATTCTATATAAAGGAGATTGTTAATTTACTCCATTGTATGTCTGATCCAGTTTATCTTTTCGGATAGTGATTCACCGTCAGATTTTACAGATATGTTATAAATTCAATTTTCGACTTAGTGATGGTGTAATGTTTCGGTAAAAATCACTGAAAAGTACCAGATCTAAAAAAAATACCTCCTCAATTCATAGCGAGGCGACGCGTGAGGGTAAAAGCTTGACAAAAAGTGGTGAAACTGAGTCTCATACTGTAGATCTCGGTGAGCTCTTTTCAACAATACCTTGTGTGCACTTTTTCGACCATTTGTTGGCTCGATATTGTAAAAAATGTATAGAGATTAAAAAAGTAAATAAATAGATTTAATTAATTACCCAATTACCTTTTTATTTGTGTTAGAGAATTTTAAATTCTTGATGGTATTTTGGTCCTTAAAGATTGTGACACAGTACTAATTTACCCCACTTACACTTACAGTGGGGTGAATTAGCAATCCTCGAACAACAAAACTTGCCACATTTCAGGTATAAGTAACATGTGCTCAAATTTATTTAGATTAAAATATTCATATATATTAATTTTATGTAAAACAATTATAAGGGCAATAGATTAATTGAATAAAATTCAATTATTTATTTTTTAACACTTGAAGACTTTTTTTATTTTTGACCAACAAGTGGACAGAAAGCTGCATCGTAAGCACTATTGGAGTTAACAGCCGTTGATCTTCTTTACGACTAAGTTTCGCTATCACTGACTGCTGCCAAATGTTGCATGTGTCGTACGTCTTTTCAAAATTTTAGCCCCCTTCCATCCTCATTCTTTCAACGATAATCAATCATTCATGTAACGATCCATTTCGAGTTGATCACTCCTGAAACTGTATCATCATATTTTAATAATCCCAACACGATATATATATGCAACAATAAAAATAAATAACACCAAAAGAAATTTACATCAATCCGATCTTTAAACATTCTATACAACGTAAAATGCATGAAAATTTACAAATAAAATTTTTATTTTATTTTCTCATTAGTCTGAGGATGTTGACACGTACGTGGCTTACAGAAAACGATTTCTTCTAAACATCAACTCACCAAACTATTTGTCAAGCCTGCTATCTGAAAATTATTGTACAATGAGGAGTGAGCTCCACAAGCTCAGTGAATTAAATTTACTAAAAGTACTCATTTGTATAAACAGTCTATTAATATTTAAAACAATTTGTATCTCATACACTTGATGTTAGTACTCTACTATCACTCCACATGTCATAATGTCCATTCTCTATCAATCTCTTCCTCTTATTTATTGATTCACCCCAAGACCATCAATTATCTCATAATTTTCTCGTAATGAGGTTCATATAATAAAATCTACCATTTAGATGGTTCTTATCACTATAACAATAGCACACCATACCTCAACATTTCAATAATCCTATCACAATAACTGTCTCTTTCTGTGACACTCAACCATCTATAATTAAATTCACAATAATACACCACACCTCAGCATTTCAATAATCTTATCACTATAACTGTCTCTTTCTGTGAGACTCAACCATCTATAATTAAATTCACAATTAATACATCACACATCAGTATTTCAATAATGCAAGCAATAATTAAAACAGATGCAATGCATGAATGAATATGATGGGAACGTCTTCCCACCTATCGACAAGTTGTTGTTATCTTAGACCGGCGCCTTCCCAGTTCTTTACTTTGCAGCTTGTCCCGGCTGCCATGGAGTTTTCTCAGCATATACCGGCTGGCACGGTGTTTTTTTTATTTCCAGCATATACCGGTTGTCATGATTATTTCATTAGACCGACCCCTTCCCGGTTCTTTTCTTTCTCATTTAATGCATATGCATATGAACAATGATATGAAATATGCATTTGAACAGTAATATAAAAAAACAACATGAACTCAAAATATCTAAATTGACTATCCTGATTTTTCTCAAATTATATAAAAATTCCACTAAAATCCACTTATCCCAAATCACATCACAACATACATTAAAGCTTGTCAAGATCCACTAAATTTCATCCCAGTTTACATCAAATCATCCATCAAAGTTTGTCAAAATCCACTAAAATTTATCTCCTCAAAATTTGTATCAAAACATCAATATAACTCATCAAGAATTTCACTTATCACTTTGATTATTAAGTCAACTTATTATTCTAAAAATATTATTTATCTCATAGAAATTTTCTACATGTCCAAAATTCATATCCTAATTATTAACCAAATCTTTATCTATCACCACAAAATAAGCTAATAATTTATTTTAATATTATCACTAAATTATATTTTTTTTATTTAGACTACTTAAAATAAATCTAACTCACCACGTAGCTCTTAAAGCTACACATGGATCACCTTGTTACCTTTCCCGTTTCTCTCATAAATTCTCCCAGTTGTAGATCGTCAACACCTGACATCATATTTATATAAATTTTCTAATTTATTCTTCAATTTAATATAAACCACACACTTTGAAAATTTCTACTTTGAATTTAGGGAAACTTTATAAATGTCAGAAATTCAAAAATAAACACTATGATATTATCTTCTGCTTTTATGATAGTTATTATTGATTCTCAATGAAATTCCGCAGAAAATCTTTTCGAAATTTTACTCTTTCAAGATTTCTTTGGATCCCCAATTATTTTGAGAAAACAAACGAGAAGTTGAAAGAAACTGAACAAAATCGTTCAGTTTCCATATGTTTATCCCTTATATGCTTATATATATTTTTCCTTGCTTTAGTAGCCTTTTACAATTCTCGATTTTGACTTTGTTGCTCTTTTTTTATATATTTATTATTTTTCTTTTCCTTTATTTGGACATTCTGGACGTCCAATTTTTTTTTTACTTTTATTCTTTTAATGATGTCCACGTCCCAGATTTTTTTTTCAAAAGAATTATTTTATTCAATACTAAATCATTCACGTAACTATATTATTTAAACTTAATATCATATTTATTAAATTATTTTTTTGCTCTTACTTTACAAATACGGGTATTACAATCCAAAACCTAAAAAATCTAATTTTCGACAATTTTTCAAAAGTGGCGACCTAATTCTGTCAAGTTAGGATGCACGCGCGCGCACACATATATATATATATGATTTCAACGTAAACATTTTTTATTTGACAAGAGAAGAGAAAAAAAAAATTCTCTCAAAATCACTAATTTAATGAGTTAGAGATCAAACCGAACTTTTCGACTCAAACAGGATAAAAGGAAATAACCTAATTAGCAAACATTGGATTTAGAGAGAGAGAGAAGTTAGGCTTTCAAGAGTTGCCGCGGCTTCGCACAACAATCACCAAGTACTGGTTAAAAACTTAAAATCTGTGTTTTTTTAGGGGAAACATAATTGGTGAAGGTGTACTTTCTTTCTCCTCCGTCGTAGGTTGCTTATCTTGTTTGACATTTCCACTTTGTATAGTCTTTAATTTTGACATTAAAATCATTAGTCTATCAACTTTAACTCGGACGGACCACTTGAATTGACTAAGCTCAGCTTATTGGTTCTCCATGCACAATGCTAGACAAAGGGGCGCGTTCCCGCCAATTCATAGAAGTATAATCACGCATGACTTTATTTAGAAGTTAATTTTCTCAACTTTTTGTTAAAAAATAGAAAGTATTAGCACTAAAACATTTTCTTTGTTTTTGAAGGGTACTAATAATGTTTCCTTAAGCGAAAAAAAGAAAAAAAATTCTTGATTGGGTAATATTTCATATTTGGCTAAATTATATCGTCTTCTTTAACTCAAAATTCAAATTGATCTCCGTAATTTAATCACAATATTTAAGGTTTTAAACTTTTAATTTTATTTAATGATATTTCCGTCGTTAATTTCAAACTAACATGCTTAATTAAATTTGTTCGGTATGTAGTTTTTAATGGACAAAAAAAAATGCACTAAAAGAATACTAACCCTATTTGTTGACCTTGGTACATTTTTTTTTAGCAATTTTGTTTTCTTTTAAATAATGAGGACCATTTTGAAAGATATAAAAATGGTATGCGTAAAAAAAAAATTCACTAATAAATAAGACACGTATCATCCTACATAGGAAAAAGGGAATAAGCTTGAAATTATCGCCGTAAACAATATTGAAGAAAATTAAAAATATAAGAACTTAAGTATTGTAATTGAAAATTTGAGGACCATTTTAAATTCCTAAATAATTCTTGAAAAGTAGTAGTTTGGTTTAATCATAACGCTTTAGATTAAGATTTCTCTAGTAATTTAAGAAATTTTTTTTAACTACACTATTAGATGAATATCACGTCAACATTACATCATCCATAATGTTGACGTGATATTCATTCAATAATACTGAAAAAAACTTTCCACCAATTATTTTATGCGAAAATGTAAATAATTAATTAGGTCAATAATCACATATTTCTTCATTAATTGTTTTATTACTACAATTAAGGAAAAGTACTCAAACTAAGGATGTCTACCAACCATTTTTTTTACTTTCTAAATTTATTCATTCCCTTACCCTGTCTTTTTATTCAGCCCATGGATTCACTCAAAACTGTTGGGCATCACTCAACCCTCTTACCCAACCTTTTCCTCTCCTATATAAAACCCATTTTATCTTCTTCTCAATTTCATCGCACACACCAAAAAGAAAAAAAAACATGGGTCATCAACTTATTACAAAACCTCTAGCATTTCTCATCATTTTCACCACAGTGCTTGCTTTTTCATTCACAAATAGCCCAAGTTTTCTCATTCTTCTCCCTCTCCTCCCTATGGTAATCTACTTGTTCAAAACCAAATCCTCAAGTTCTCAACTCTCTCCTCCTCCTCCTGGCCCAATCTCAATTCCAATCTTTGGCAGTTGGCTCCAAGTGGGCAATGATTTAAACCACCGTCTCTTAGCCTCAATGTCAAAAACCTATGGCTCAATTTTCCTCCTAAAACTTGGCTCCAAAAACCTAACCGTTGTATCTGACCCAGAGCTCGCAACCCAAGTTCTACACACACAAGGTGTTGAATTCGGTTCTCGCCCACGAAATGTTGTCTTTGACCTCTTCACTGGAAATGGGCAAGACATGATTTTCACCATTTATGGCGATCATTGGCGCAAAATGAGAAGGATCATGACATTGCCCTTTTTCACTAACAAAGTAGTTCAACAATACAGGGAAATGTGGGAGGAGGAGATGGATCTTGTGGTTCATGATTTGAAGATTGATGAGCAAGTGAAGAACGAAGGGATTGTTGTGAGGAAACGTTTGCAATTGATGCTTTATAATATTATGTATAGGATGATGTTTGATTCTAAATTTGAGGATCAACAAGACCCTTTGTTCATTGAAGCAACAAGGTTTAATTCTGAGACGAGTCGTTTGGCTCAGAGTTTTGAGTATAATTATGGAGATTTTATTCCTTTGCTTAGACCCTTTTTGAGGGGTTACTTGAATAAGTGCAGGGACTCGAAGAGCAGGAGGTTGGCGTTTTTCAACAATCATTTTGTTGAGAAGAGAAGGTAAAAACCTTTTTTATTTAAACAATATTAAATCAGCTTTCTTAAAAAAAAATTAAAGTGAAAAATTAGGATTTAATCAAACTGATTTACCAATTGCATTAAATTACTTTAAATGATATTGATTTAAATTAGTATCCAAACGTCACTTTTATCATGGACTTATCCTGGTATCTTAGGTTCCATTAAGTTTAATTGCTAAAGCTTTATACCTTCGGAGTCAAAAGTAATTTTGAAACAATTTTCAATAAATTAATTATAAAAATAAAATTTATTTAACGTTGAATAAAAATTGTATTAAAAAAACTGTCAAATTGTGATCTTGCCACACATGCAGTTTGTTTTAATATGCTTTTTCAATTATTGATTTTTTAAATTGTTTTTAATTTAAGATTGATTTAACTTATGTTTTTGAAAGCTAGAGAATTGTGATTTTAACACAATTTTTGGAAGGTAATTTATATTTGACCTAACTTTAGTTTGTTTAGCGTTTGATAATTGTGATTTTGGCATAAATTTGTATTTTTGTAATTTTTTAAAAAAAATTTGATTTTTTTTTCTTTCAAAAATTGTTTTTTAACTTGATCTACCTTTTGTTTATCAAAAGCAAAAACCTTTTAAAAAACTAGACCAACAGTACTTAATAAGAGTGGCAATTTTAATCTGATTTTTTTTCATTATTTTATAGGGAAATAATGGCTGCCAATGGAGAGAAGCGCAAGATAAACTGTGGCATTGATCATATAATAGATGCCCAGAAGAAAGGAGAAATCAGTGAAGAAAATGTTCTCTACATTGTAGAAAACATCAATGCTGCAGCAATAGAGACAACACTATGGTCCATGGAATGGGCAATAGCTGAGCTTGTCAATCATCCAACCGTTCAACACAAGATCCGACAAGAAATCTCAGCTGTGCTTAAAGGAAATCAAGTCACAGAATCTAACCTGCAAGAACTACCATACTTACAGGCAGTGGTAAAAGAGACATTAAGGCTACATACCCCAATTCCCTTGTTGGTGCCCCATATGAACCTAGAAGAAGCAAAGCTAGGGGGTTTCACAATTCCTAAAGAATCTAAGGTGGTAGTCAATGCCTGGTGGTTGGCTAACAACCCTAAATGGTGGAAGAATCCCGATGAGTTTCGGCCCGAGAGGTTCTTGGAAGAAGAATGTGGTGCAGAAGCTGTTACTGGTGGGAAGGTTGATTTTAGGTACTTACCCTTCGGATTCGGAAGGCGAAGCTGCCCAGGAATCATACTTGCATTGCCAATTTTGGGGCTTGTGATTGCTAAATTGGTAACTAATTTTGAAATGAAGACTCCACCTGGGATAGAGAAGATTGATGTGAGTGAAAAAGGAGGACAGTTCATCCTGCATATCGCTAACCATTCAACGGTCGTCTTCCAACCCATCATGGCCTGATTTTGATCAATGAGTTGTTAAAACTAGGACATCTTTTTAAGTGAGAGTTTCTAGTTTTTGACAAGGAGATTAAACAATAAACATTAAAAACAAATTTTATCTTTGAATAATGAATCCTCGTTACGAGGTTCAGTGACTGTAAGACAATTTATTCATTTTCTTCAGATTGCATAATTTGATTATTTTCTGCTCACAGTTTTTGTCTTTCATTGCCAGCTAACTTATCTTCCAAAGGAGGGACCTTAGTGTCACGACCCTAGACTTCAACTAGCAATCGTGCGGCACTTAGCACGGTCCGTTGTACTAAGCCTGCCTTCTAACCCTAAAAAAACACTCCAAAAAGACTAGAAAGGGACTTAGAGATTTAGAGGATTCAAGAGCAAAGCGAGAACACAAGAGAGTTTGTGAAGAATGCTTTGTATTGCTCTAGAGAGGCTTTCTTACAACTTCCCAAGATTTCCCAGGATGGGATACAAATGAAGGCCAAGAGGCTTATTTATAGTTGTGGCACCAATCCTAAGGTTATGCCACAAGTTTCTAGATCCTACCAAGTCTAGAATGTACAAGAATATCTACAAAGTTCTAGTTCTTATCTACAACATGCCTCAAGGTTCCAGAACCTTCTAGTCAAGTCTAGCCAACTCCAGAGTCTTCTAGGATTGTCTAGTTCATTCATCCAAGTTCTAGGATGTTCCGAAATCTTCCAGGAGCTTCCACATCCTTCCAGCACCTTCTAGAATCTTCCAACGCCTTCTAGCACATGCTAGTGTACTCTAGAATATTCTAGAGTCTTCCAGGCTTGAGTTGAGTCCATCCAACTCTAGCTTCCTCTAGACAACACTAGACCACTCTAGAACTTTCCCATGTAGTAACTTGTAGAAAAGTCTAGATCCTTTGGGCAAGCACCATTCTTTTGGATTTTGCGGGGCAATTTGAGCGGAACGTGACATTAGGCTTCCTTTACACCCATTTTCCTTTGTCAGGATGGAGCAAAGCCCATCTTCATAAGAAAAGCATATCCTCTTCGCAGCGGTCAATCTACTGCACTATCTATTTTTTTTTCATTTAAAAAAGAAAGATGGAACTCAAATCTATTATATGAAAAACTAAAATATAAAAAAATATTTCATTATTGAAAAATTTTCAATTTTCTAAAATTAAATTTCCACAAAATGCTTTCCAAATGTAAAAATTTTCTACAACCAAAAACTCAAATTCCAACCCATTCAAGCTCGGCATTCAACTCAGATTAGTGCCTGCACCGTAAACGAGCCAAACTCGAGTTTGTTTACAAGTATAAATTTTCAAACAGACATTATTATACTAAACAAACCAAACAAGCTTTATGAACAAGATCAAAGCTTGTTTGACAATTATCATAAACTCATCCAAATGGATAACGATATTAACACTTTATAAATGGTAACTCTTAACTTTCTTTATTTTTACAGTCAAAATTTTTCCTCTTTAGTTTTACTTACTTTTTCACAAGCTTTTTTTTATTTATTTATAATAATAGTAATCAATTGATCGAATTTCTGTTCCCTTTGAAACATTCTCAAGACTGCAAAGTTATAACTGCTTTATTAATTGATTTATTTAAAATCAATAGTTGAAAATAGTAAATTTTAGAAAGGTTTTCAAAAGTTGGATCATTGGTAAAAAGAAAAACAATGACAAACTCGTTTAAACCTTTCAACAAACACCAAGACTGCATTACCAATCAGATCCTTGATCTGTAAGATTGATTTTAACAATCAAACCAAAAATATAATCCAACCAGCCCAATTTGCTAAACATAAATATTAAGTTTTCTTTTGTTATAAGTGTTATGGTGAAAACAATGGAGGATTCATATTACAAATATATTGACAAACATAAATTGCTTGGATCTATCATGAAAGAATGTATTGTGGTCTTAACAAAAGTAATTTAATTGTATACCATGTCAACTATGCAACATTAGCACAAAATTCAACATATCACATAAAGAAATAAGAAAATAAATGAACATCTTTAATTACATCAACATATTATAAAATTTAAATGAAATCAAATAAAAAATAAAACTAATATAAATGAAGAATAATAGTGTGTCCAAGCAAGATAGAAGATCATTGAAGTAATTTGTGTCTAAAATAATAAAATAAAATAAAATAATTCTTCAAGTTTTGAAATTTCTTTATAATTAACACCCATTGCATAAAAAAAGTAAAGAGGTAGTAATAAAAAAGAAAGTTTTGACTGCAGTGAGGAGTGTAAAGAGTTGGGGATGAAAAAAGAGGTGTTCATAGAAGGTTTTTTTTTTTTTTTTTTTTGGGTTGAGTGGTAATAGAAGGTTGTGTTATAAAAAAAACACACAAAAATACATATATATATATATATATATATATATATATATTGAGTAATATTTTGTATCCTTAAATTCAAAAAAAATTATCTAACTTTAATTAAGGATAATATTGTAAATTTCAACAACAAAATGTGGATTGCCAATATTGTTATCCGTCTTTTTTTGTTCCAAGAACAGAGCAATACGGCTCAAATCTACAATCTCTACACCCGCCCCCCCACCCCAAAAAAAAAGCATTTAAACTACATATATTATTTCTTTCGTCTCATATTTTTAGTTCATATTTTCTAAAATAAATATCTCATATTATTTGTCCTTTTACATTAAATAAAATATAAAAACCAATACCTTTACAAATATACTTTTGATCTTTTCTTTTTATGTCACATAACATATTGTAAAACTCACATGTACTTAACTTTAATTTTGAAAAGTGTATTGAACAAAAACATTTTACATTAAATTGTGTAAATAGAAAGTAGATTAAAAATATGATTATTTATCATGCTTCATTTGTTTCACCGAAATGATTATTTGAAAATCAAATACGTGTAAAATAATATTTTTTTACTACAATTTAAATTCTATTTAAATCAAATTAATGTAAATTTCACAATGTTGATAAAATAATTTAACAAAACAATTTTCATCATTTTTTTAACACAAGTTATTTTTTAAGTAATTGAAAAATAGTTCATTCTTTGTAAAAGAACCTTCCCACTTTCCTAAAATTTCTCACATATTACACCATCTTTTTTAACATTTCCCATTAATTATTTTCATACTTCAACCAAACAAAAAAAAAATTATAATTTTACATGAAATTAATTTTACGCTGTAATACATTTTACATTGGAGTCTTAATCGAGCCTATAAACAAACCCATAATAAAGCAATAAACAAAGAAACCCGGATTCGAAACCATCCCCGTTAATGTAATTAAAAAACAGCAAATAAATGAATATAAATAGATTCCTAACAAGTCACACTCCAAACAAGTTACTGAATACTGAGTAGCTCGATTCATTTTGTAACCCCCATGAAGGCGGCATCCCAACACAATAATTAGTTGAAATAGTTGATCGCCAACTCACTTCTTCCATCATAGAAAAATTCCTCATTTGCTGATCTTCTATGAGCATAATAGTTAAATGGAAGAGAGAGGAGAAATTCTTGGGTACACCCAGTGTAACGTACACCGGGTGCATGACAACCGTCAATCATGAGTGACTCTTTTTTAATAGACGATTGACATGCACGGTTGTCAATCATGAGTGACTCTTTTTTAATAGACGATTGACATGCACCCGGTGCATCCAAAAATTTAGAGAGAAAGAGAGAGAGAGGCGAAGGGTGGGGAGATCCATATTCACAATGTTAACGAAAAGCTTCTTAACAAAATTGCTGGGCAGTTTTTCCTATGAGTTTTGATGTATACAACACGAAATAATAATTGACAACAAAAGAATACAACAATGATGCATCAAGTGGCTGAAGACATAACCACTGTGAAAGGGAATTATTATGCCCATGGATGCTTCAATTCCACAAGCACAAGCCTGCAAAAAGATAGTTTAGAGATAAAGGGAATTTGCAAACATAATACCTCGGCGTAGGCTTTCACTGGCTGCTGCAAACTTGCTCTCCAAATTGACCTCTCCCACAGCATTAGCTGCAGAGCGCAACTGAAAAATCAACAAGCAGTCAGAAATTGAGTTTATTTCTTAAGTAATTACAATTTTAAGTGCAATTCCGTTGGAAAATGTGAGTGAAGGGCCGCAAGAAAGGAAAATGGCAAGCATACAACACACTTGACTGTCCCAGGGAACAGTAGCTCTGCTGGGAAATGCATTTAAGTGATATGTAAGATCTGAATATAGAAAAGAGAGCAGGTGAGAAGAAGACACGGAACTGAAACAAAGTTGCTGTTTTGCAACCAACTTCTGCTGAACAGAAATGTGGAATGTCCCCATAACCTTTTAAAAGGATATAAAGAAAAGGAAAAACTATAATTTGTTGATATGGAGACATGCATCCAATCAAAACAGGCAAATGTGTACTCCACCATAGATATAATCATTCAATAGGCATTTTACATATGCATGAACAAGCAAGTAATATAATATATTTATCAAAAGCAAAGTTTGAAATCAAATTTGGAAATCATTAGTGTTTCACAAAAAAAAAAAACACAGAAAACAAGAAACTATTCAAGTGATTTGAACCCTTTATCCCAATGCCAAGAAGTGAACAAGAATTAGAAAACCCACATTGAATTTATGCTAGACCTATGGTTAGTGATGCCCTTACTTTAAGATTACTAGATTAGTGGAACTTCCTAGTCAAGCAGACAACAGGTCACCTTTTACCCAATGACTATTGGAAACTACAATGCTGAAAGTATGCAAGCCACGGCAGCCTAACACTTATTAGTCAAAGCCCAGATAACCTTTATCATAAGTAGAGTACTCCAAAGCATAAACCAAAATTTCCATTGCAGCATACATGCAACATAACACTCTCACCACTCTATAATTTAATTTCAGTTGATTTCATTTCCAAACAGTATTCCCTGCATATAATATCACCCAAGCCATGGATCACACAGAAAACTTTCCTCGAGGAAACGATAGCCCTGGAAGAGACATTTTATGTATGATGCTGTCTATCACGATATAGGAAAAAGGCGTTTCAGGAGGGGTGATATACCTGGTTCAGAAACTCGTCAAGCCTTCTAGCACTTCTAATGATACTACCCTCAAATATATCAGTCATCTGTATAACCTCTGCAAAACTTGCACCCTGACAAAAAGAGTATAAACACAATGCCTCAAAACCAAAATATATATAAAAAAAAAGAGTAATTGGCACTCAAAAATTAGCAAAAATAAAAATTGGATCCCGCAGCAAAACAAGTTTTGATAATTAAACCAGGGGACCTGAAGCCAAAGACGAACAGGGTAAAGGTTCCGTTCATACACTTCTCTCCAGCCTTAATTTTAGGTGGAGGGTATCACTCAGATAAACCAAGTCCCATTGCCATACCTAAACATGACATTAAGGAAGAACTTCTTTAGCAATATAAAACTCTAACCTTTGACCAACAGTAAGTGACATCCATCAAAAATGGCCTCACAGTTGATTCCACATACTCATCGACATTGACTTCCAATTTGCATTCATGTTGTATCTGCAACCATGCAAAGATGTTAGCAACTAAAATACAAATGCAATTAAGAACTTGAATAAAAAAATATTACCTCTGCTATTTTTCTTGCACTATCTTGGAGCTGTTGTAACGGTTTAGCAAGCTCCGATCTCAAATGTATTTGCTCGCTTGATTTGTCTACAGGAATGAAACAACTTGCAAGGGCCGCCACTTGGTGGTGATCAAGATCATTGAACGTGCCTGATTAAAAGTTAATTGGACTTCATTCATAAGGACAGACACAAAAGAAAAATTGGCTGCTTCAACGACAAGGCTGGACTGATAGACCACGACGATCTGGGAGGAGCCATAAGCCGAATCCCAAATATTTGGGATAAGCTGGGAGGTGAAAGACCACTGTATGCAGCATGCATGCAATGTGAACAGTGCGAGTGGGTGAGTGGGTCTTCAGTTACGTGAACAGTTGGGGGAATGGGTCTTCAGTTGTGGTTGCATGCAGCATGCATGCAACGTGAACAGTGCGAGTGGGTGAGTGGGTCTTCAGTTACGTGAACAATTGGGTGAGTGGGCCTTCAGTTGTGGTTGCATGTAGCATGCATGCAATGTGAACAGTTAAACAACGTGAACAGTGCAAGTGGGTCTTCCGTTGCGAATTTTACATCATTTTAATTTCATGCAGTTATGCTTTGTTTTAAGTGTGTTTGCACGTCATGCAGTTATTTTACGTGGGGTGCATGTGCTGTTGTTAGTTTCTAGTTTCCTTTTGTTTCGGTTTGCTTGTACATAGCTTTGCTTATTTAAGTAGCCAAAAGTTATCAATGAAGGTTAAGAAATCATTTGCATCTAAACCGTGCGGTACTTTCTCACCCGAAGAGAAAATCATTTGAAATATTTTATTGGCACCTTTCATTGGTATCAGAGCCAGGTTACTTATGGGAACCAATAAGGAACGTATTGAACAGTTGGAGGCAGGGCTCAGTGGAGTGCAAGATGGGCTACAAAGGATGGAGCTCGGCATGGCGGACAAGCTTCATCATTTGGAAGAAACTCTTAACCGCCTCTCTGATGTATTGCTCACAAAACAGGAGCCTCCAAACTACGGTAACCAATACCGTGAAGGCCTCGACAGGGGTCGGAATGTTGTATCCTCCAAAACAGCGAAGCATGAATTTCCTCGATTCTCAGGAGATGATTCGACGGAGTGGTTCAATCGTGTGAACCAATTTTTTGAATTTCAAAATACTCCCGAAGCCCAGAAAGTTTCTTTGGCTTCCTACCACTTGGAGGGAGAGGCCAACCAGTGGTGGCAGTGGATCCGCAGGACGTTCCAAGAAGAAGGACGCGCTCTCTCGTGGGCAAATTTTGAAGACGAACTCTAGGCTCGCTTTGGGCCTTCGGAGTGCGAAGATTTTGATGAAGCACTTTCAAGGATAAGGCAGGATGATTCTTTGCGTGATTACCAACGGGAATTTGAGCGCTTGGGCAATCGGGTACGAGGTTAGACGCAGAGGGCTCTTGTGGGAACATTTATGGGTGGCTTAAAAACAGACATTTCAGATGGTATCCGAATGTTTAAGCAACCATCGGCTTAGCACGGATGAAAGATGATCAAATTACCAGACAAATGAGGTTTGTCAGACCTGCACCATCGATGAGAGCTCCCCTAGCCCTCCCCCCTGCCAATCGAGCAGCACCACCAGCCCCTGTTAATCCTGTTCGGCGACTCATCTGGGAGGAAATGCAGTGGAGGAGAGCCCTGAACTTATGTTTTAATTGTAATGACCGTTTTACTACAGGGGACAAATGTTAAGGACCACAGATACTCATGCTGGAGGGTTACAATAGCAACGACACTCTTTTATATGATAATGACATCGAAGAACAACCAGCCAATGAGAAGGATGATGAGCCTGCTGAACCAGAAATTACGCTACATGCATTAACAGGATGGTCCGCGCCCAAGACCATGCAAATAGCTGCCAAAATCGGTTCCCACGATGTCATTATATTGATCGATAGCGGGTCGACTCACAATTTTATTAGTGAGCGTATGGCCAACCTGCTGCAGTTACCGGTGGTGCCAACGGAAACCTTCACAGTTCGGGTTGCCAATGAAGAAAATCTTAGATTCCAAGGGAGATTTGAGGAGGTACTAGTGGTTCTACAGGGCACTCTTTTTTCCTTAACTCTATACTCCTTAACTCTCACAGGGTTGGACGTAGTGCTGGGAATTCAATGGCTCGAGCTACTTGGATCCGTGGTTTGCGACTGGAAACAGTTGACCATGGAATTTTTGTGGGAGAATCAAACCAGGAGACTAATAGGCATTGATGGGCAAGACATCCGAGCGGCATCACTCAAAGAGCTATCTAAGGGAATTCGCCCTAGCCAGGCACTGTTTGCATTATGCTTCCAAGTTGCCCAAAAGGAACCACAAGAGAATATTCATCCGGACATGCAGGAGATAGTGCAGGAATTCTCTGATCTGTTCACAAAGCCGTCGAGCTTACCACCAACACAAGAGGTTGATCACGGCATCACTCTTAAAGAAGGAACTGAGCCAATTAATGTTCAGCCTTACAGGTACACGCATTATCAAAAGAACAAGATTGAGAAACAGGTCCAAGATATGCTGAGATCAGGGCTTGTTCGACCCAACACTAGCCCTTTCTCATCAGCCGTCTAGCTAGTGAAGAAGAAAGACGAGAACTAGTGTTTTTGCACAGATTATCGCGCGCTCAAGGCCGCAACCATTAAAGACCGATTTTCGATCCCCACGGTTGATGATATGTTAGACGAGCTCTACAGTGCTTCCTACTTTACCAAGCTAGATCTGAGGGCAGGGTACCATCGAGTACGAGTAAATCCATGTGATGTCCATAAAACTGCTTTCCGAACACATAATGGACATTATGAATACTTAGTTATGCCATTTGGCCTATGTAACGCACCTTCTACATTCCAAGCTATCATGAACTCTATCTTCCGTCATCATCTTCACAAATTCATATTAGTTTTCTTTGATGACATTTTGATCTATAGTTCTGATTGGGATGAGCATTTAGTGCATGTAAAGCAGACCTTTGAAATATTGAGGCAGCACCAGTTCTTTGTCAAAGCTAGCAAGTGTGAATTTGGGCAACAAGAATTGGAGTACCTGGGGCACATTATCAATTGCCAGGGTGTAAAGGTGGACGAAAGTAAGATTGCGGCTATGGTAGCTTGGCCTTGGCCTACTAACATTTCGGAACTACGTAGATTTTTAGGTCTGACAGGATATTACCGGAAGTTCGTCCAAAACTATGGCATTATAGCTCGGCCACTCACCAATCTTCTCAAAAAAGGCCAATTTGGATGGCATGAGGAAGCTGAAGCCGCCTTCCTTGCTCTCAAACAGGCCATGACAACCACTCCTACATTGGCCATGCCTAACTTCAACGATCCTTTCACTATCGAAACGGATGCATCCAGGGAAGGAATTGGAGCGGTCCTGTCACAACAAGGCAAACTAGTGGCGTACATGAGTCGAGCTCTCGAAGTGACCAAGAAATCTTGGTCGACATACGCTAAGGAGATGTTGGCTATCGTAGAAGCCATACGCATGTGGCAGCCTTACCTTCTAAGCCAAAAATTCTATATTCCGACCGATCAACGTAGTCTCAAGTATTTCCTGGAACAAAGAATAGCAACCCCGGAGCAACAAAAATGGGTTGCTAAGCTCTTGGGCTACGACTACGAAATTATTTACCGACCGGGTCGTGAAAACTCTACAGCCGATGCCCTCTCACGCAAGCAAGGTAGTCCCATTCTTCACCATATTTTCCTCCTGCAGGTTAGTATATGGGAAGAAATTAAAAAGGCTTCAAAAGAAGACCAGTACATTCAGTCAATGGGCTGTGTGGCCACGGAACAACCTGAGGGATCATATACATGGCGTCAAGGGCTACTACTATACAAAGGGAGGGTCGTCGTTCCAGACGATGCACCCTTAAGAGCTAAGTTGTTACATGAAATGCATGACACCAAGGTAGGGGGTCATTCGGGCATCTTACGTACGTTCACGAAGTTGGGACAGCAATTTTTTGGCCTGGGATGCATAGAGCAGTGCAAAACTATGCCAAGGGGTCCGAGGTATGCCAGAAGATAAAGGCCAAGACATTGGCTCCAGCGGGGCTTCTTCAGCCACTGCCAATCCCGTGCCAAGTATGGGACGACATCACCTTAGATTTTATTGAGGGATTACCAGTTTTGCAAGGAAGGGACACCATCATGGTGGTTGTCGACAGGTTTAGTAAGTCTGCACATTTTCTTACTTTAAGCCATCCTTTTACTGCAAAAAAACTTGTGGAAGGCATCATCAAGTTTCACGGGATGCCCAAGTCCATTGTTAGTGATCGGGACCTCATCTTCATCAGCAAATTCTGGCAAGAATTTTTCAAGATGTCGGGCACCAAATTGCAGCTCAGTTCCGCATACTAGCCACAGGCGGATGGCCAGACGGAAGTCATCAATCACGGTGTCGAACAGTATCTTCGGTGTTTCGTTCATCAGTGGCCACGGAAATGGTGCGGCTACCTACCTTGGGCTGAATATTGGTATGATACAACATATCATATTTCGATAGGGATGACCCCTTTTCAGGCGCTGTATGGAAGACTACCACCCTCCATTCCGATGTACAATGAAGGACTGTCACCGGTACACGAAGTTGACCAACAACTCATGAACCAAGATGAACTGTTACGACAACTGAAAATCAACTTAGAAAGATCGGTGAATAGAATGAAGCAGATGGCAGATCAAAAGAGAAAGGGCATTTCCTTCGACATCAGCGAATGGGTACTTTTGAAGCTACACCCATACTGCCAACAAACAGTCTTCAAACGGGTCCATCAGAAACTAGCTAGCCGTTTTTATGGACCCTACCAGATTCTAGAAAAGATAGGACCAGTTGCATACAAGTTACAGCTACCAGAAGGGGCACGCATTCATCCGGTGTTTCATGTGTCACTGCTTAAACGTTACCAGGACAACGGGGGGATGGCTGAGACAAAACAAGTCGAGTTACCACCATTCTCTAACAAAAGGGTAGTCATATTGGAGCCTCAAAATATTTTAGACTACCGCTGGATCAAGCAAGGAACCCAGCTCGTCGAAGAACGCTTAGTGCAATGGAAGCATCTTCCAGTCGAGGAAGCAACGTGGGAGCCAACAAAAAAACTACAGGAGATGTTTCCGAATATGGACCTTGAGGACAAGGATCCACTGGATGGGGGAGGTATGACGATATGGGAGGGGCGATAAGCCAAATCCCAAATATTTGAGATAAGCTGGGAGGTGAAAGACCATTGCATGCAGCATGCATGCAACGTGAACAGTGCGAGTGGGTGAGTGGGTCTTATAAAATATTTCAAATGATAAGTGAATTTGTTTTCTCTTCGGGTCAGAAAGTACCGCACGGTTTAGATACAAATGATTTCTTCACCTTCATTGATAACTTTTGGCTACTTAAATAAGCAAAGCTATGTACAAGCAAACCGAAAAAAAGGAAAACTAGAAACTAACAACAGCACATGCACCCCACGTAAAATAACTACATGATGTGCAAACACACTTAAAACAAAGCATAACTGCATGAAATAAAAATGACGTAAAATTCGCAACTAAAGACCCAATTGCACTGTTCACGTAACTGAAGACCCACTCGCACTGTTCACATAACTGAAAACCCACTTGCATTTTTCACGTTGCATGTATACTGCATGCAACCACAACTGAAGACCCACTCACCCAACTGTTCACGTAACTGAAGACCCATTCACCTACTCGCACTGTTCACGTTGCATGCATGCTGCATGCAACCACAACTGAAGACCCACTCCCCCAACTGTTTACGTAACTGAAGACCCACTCACCCATTCGCACTGTTCACGTTGCATGCATGCTGCATGCAATGGTCTTTCACTTCCCAGCTTATCCCAAATATTTGGGATTCGACTTATGGCCCCTCCCAGATCGTCGTGGTCTATCAATACCTCCCCCATCCGGTGGATCCTTGTCCTCAAGGTCCATATTTGGAAACATCTCCTGTAGCTTTTTTATTGGCTCCCACGTTGCTTCCTCGGCTGGAAGATGCTTCCATTGCACTAAGCGTTCTTCGACGAGCTGGGTTCCTTGCTTGATCCAGCGGTAGTCTAAAATATTTTAAGGCTCCAATATGACTACCCTTTCGTCAGAGAATGGTGGTAACTCGGCTTGTTTTGTCTCAGCCATCCCCCCGTTGTCCTGGTAACGTTTAAGCAGTGACACATGAAACACCGGGTGAACGCTTGCCCCTTCTGGTAGCTGTAACTTGTATGCAACCGGTCCGATCTTTTCTAGAATCTGGTAGGGTCCATAAAAACGGCTAGCTAGTTTCTGATGGACCTGTTTAAAGACTGTTTGCTGGCGATATGGGTGTAGCTTCAGAAGTACCCATTCGCCGATGTCGAAGGAAATGTCCCTTCTCTTTTGATCTGCCATCTGCTTCATTCTATTCACCGATCTTTCTATGTTGATTTTCAGTTGTTGTAACAGTTCATCTCGGTTCATGAGTTGTTGGTCAACTTCGTGTACCGGTGACAGTCCTTCATTGTACATCGGAATGGAGGGTGACAGTCTTCCATACAGCGCCTGAAAAGGGGTCATCCCTGTCGAAATATGATATGTTGTATTATACCAATATTCAGCCCAAGGTAGGTAGCCGCACCATTTCCGTGGCCACTGATGAACGAAACACCGAAGATACTGTTCGACGCAGTGATTGATGACTTCCGTCTGGCCATCCGTCTGTGGGTGGTATGTGGAACTAAGCTGCAATTTGGTGCCCGAAATCTTGAAAAATTCTTGCCAGAATTTGTTGATGAAGATGAGGTCTCGATCACTAACAATGGACTTGGGCCATCCCGTGAAGCTTGATGATGCCATCCACAAATTTTTCTGCTACATTTTTTGTAGTAAAAGGATGGCTTAAAGTAAGAAAATGTGCAGACTTACTAAACCTGTCGACAACCAACATGATGGTGTCCCTTCCTTGCGAAACCGATAATCCCTCAATAAAATCTATGGTGATGTCTTCCCATACTTGGCACGGGATTGGCAGTGGCTGAAGAAGCCCCGCTGGAGCCAATGTCTTGGCCTTTATCTTCTGGTATACCTCACACGGTTTACTTATGGGAACCAATAAGGAACGTATTGAGCAGTTGGGAGGCAGGGCTCCGTGGAGTGCAAGATGGGCTACACAGGATGGAGCTCGGCATGGTGGACAGGCTTCGTCATTTGGAAGAAACTCTTAACCGCCTCTCTGATGTATTGCTCACAAAACAGGAGCCTTCAAACTACGGTAACCAATACCGTGACCAACTTCAAAACCCATCAAGCATGGATAAGACCACAAAAGTAAGCCTCACGGGCTTCAAATTTTCGGTGACCCGCAATAGTAATTACAAAAAATTTCAACTAACAACTGTACATAGTACTAACTCGTTCCAATGTTTTAATTTGACATTTTTTGTTCTTTTGTAAGGCAAAACTTAAAAGTTCATTGAAAGACCCAAAAGATGGTACACCAGATAACACAAGTAGCACGAAAAAAATATTTCATTAGTGTTGAGTCGGAAGGACAAGGCCAGCCTGCTTTCTATAAACCAAAGATTCTAACCAGTAAGCCTTGATAATGTCATGTTTCTAACGTTATCCTCGGTCCAACCTGGCCAGAATAATACCCACCCTGAACTGAATAAGGTGCTTATGGACTATGAAACTGAGTAGCATAAGTAGTTAGTTTACCGTTGAACATCAGTTCAGTAACAAGCAGTTCATCTCCTGTGTCTATCAAGCAGGCTGCCCGCCCCTTTAACTGGAGAAGACCATCAGCATCAATATGGCCAAGCTTCTTCAAGACCCGTGAACGGTTCCTAAGTTCATCTCGGAACTTTTGAAGCTGCAAAGACAGAATAAAATGAAACCAGAAAACAAATGAAAATAACAATGAAATTTAAAAAATAAAAATAATAATAATAACGGGTACAAAAGCAAATGAACAAGTTCACATACAGTATCTTTGAATTTTTTCCTATTAGCTTGGCAGATGGAATCTCTACACTTACCTCCCTATTCTTTTGGGAAATGATAAAAACCTACTTTGACCATCTTTAACTAGACAAAATCTGTTATCCTCTTATGGAAAAGTTGAAAATACCCATCTGCCCCCGTATATAACACTCAAATGAGAATTAAGAATAATAAAACCCTTAGATCTAATTAATATTAACTTAAAAATAATAATAAACTAAATAAATTAAGTTAAAATTAAAATAAAAAAATCTGGGCAATTGTAGAGATCTAACACCACCAATTTGCTCGTCCAGCAACCATCAATCTCATCTTGAATTTGGGTTCCATGCTTAGTTCTACCATATCCAAATCCAACACCGACCCACCACCACTTTCTTTCTTTTTCTTGTCACTGTATTTACCAATTAAGTTTGTGAGAGACACGCACAAAATCCAACAGTTTGCAGCCCGAAATCCGTAGGGAGCAGTGATTTTCTCAACCCCATAACCCATGAAGTAATTTTTTATGACCAAAAATGTCAGTTGTGGTGATAAGGCTTGTACAAAATGAAGTCGACAATGAATTGAGACAAAGGAAGTGGATCCGATCTAGACCAGACCTGGCAAGAATTCAGCATATTCAAGAACAATCAAGTGCTGTGACTGCTGATATGGCCACGCTTTCTAGAGACGAGTGAGAAAAGAAGGCAAAGGCAAGCGACAGACCGTCACGTGAAGAAAAGCCCAACACTGAGAATGGGAACTCAACCACTCACGAAACCATTGTTGATGAGTTGAAAGCATATCTGAAGAAAGAAGTTTCTGCAAATCAGTTGTGGTCCCTTTTGAGATCTCTTTCTGGGTCTGCTCAGGAAGAGATGACTGCGGTGTCGCAGCCCCATGGCTACAAGGCTACTCGATCTTTTCTGGTTTTATTTTGAAACTTAAATTATGAAGTTTTTTAGCAATGATTTGTTGCATTTTGTTAAGAAAATTTTGTTGAATCGTAAGTTTGATTAAAATAAATAAAGGTATATGAAGAATGCAGGTAAGGGTATTTTTGGGTTTCTAAAATATATGTTGAGGTGGATTTCACTTTTGACCAGAAACCAGCTGACTGACTAACGGAAAAATTCATGGAAGGAGGTTCGTGCAAGAAAATTTCCAAATCAGAATAAAACAACAAGTTTTTGTCATTTCCCAAAGAATAGAGAGGTAAGTGTAGCGGTGCCCAAACCTCATGTAGGTTTCTGTAATTTAGCCCCCAAAAAACTCTGAAAATATCTCAAACTACCAGTGTGCAAGTAATAAAATCTTTCTTCTTTATTATGTATCATAATACATTGTATTACCTTGACATTTGGGGAAATGAATGACAAAGAAAGGGCAATGCATCAAGAAAGAATTGCAGTAACTAGAATTTGCAAGTTAAAAGCCACAGGGAATGTTTTCTGATGCCTCTTGATAAAAGTATACTTAGAGCAACAATACAAGTGAAGCGAATAACCAATCACATAACAAAATGCCTATATATATAACATTGTTTAAATCCATGCTATGAGTATCACAAATTAAACAAGATCTGTTACATATCATACATGCAGGATAATGATCAGTTCTCATCCTATACAGATGTGATCCAACCTATTCTTATAATAGTGAAAGAGCACCCAAGGAAGGCAAATACCTGGGAATCACGCATCTTTGACTTTAGTCGTTGAATTTCATGATTTATCTCTGCTTTCCTTTGAAAACTTTTAATCTGATGCTCATCTTGAGACTGCAGCATATCAAATAGAGTAAGTAGTGCATGATTGCTAGATACACCACTTGAAAGAACTAGTAATTACTTAGCAATTCATTTTTTGAAGGAGCAGTATTCTCAGTGCCTCCAAAATTGTTTTCTTCTGGGGGATAAAAATTGTGATTAGAACAGTAAATCAACCGAAATATGAATAGTATGTGAAACCTTGTGCAACGGATGAGCAAATAACTTCTGTTCAAGTTCCTCAATTTGATTGACCAACTCAACGATCTCTGTATCTGTAATGTTCATGTCCTGCAAATCAATTCAATCTTTTGAAAATTAAAGTAACAATCAAAATGAACAAGGTCCATACTTAATATTTTTCTAGCAAGTAAAAATTTCATATATATAAGAGCACCAAGGGGGTGCCTCCCACTCACAAAGAACTATCCACAAGATAGTAAATCAATGAAATCTATAATATCAATCTTTACAAAATACTTCCCACTAAACCAAAACCCAAAAGTGTTAAACCCTCCTTCTTTGATGGAGGCTATAAGCTTTTCAACTCCATCAAGGCTCTACTATTATTATCTTATCCCACATCCTCTCCAAAAATTTAATTAAATTTGCAACCATGTAATCTTGAATATATTTTTCCCCCTGGAGCCCATTTGCTAACATTAACATTGTGTAAAAAGGGGAAGCCCAGTAAACAAGGCTCCTGCCACTGTAAAGCCTGGGGAGGGTCAGATGTACGCAGCCTTACCCCCGCACTGCAAAGAGGCTATTTCCACGTTCCGAACCCATGACACCCAGTTCATAATGGAGCAACCTTACCATTGCGCCAAGGCACACCCTCTAACATTGACATTGTCTAATAAAGATGAAATCAAATTTCTAGTTTTACAGGCAAATTAGATCTTTCTAATTACCATCTGCAAGTTAACATGATACCACCTCAAAGAAAAGTTCTGAACACAGGAACCTCTCATAAAAGAGAATGATACACAACATCCCTAATACTCATATAAGATGCACTGAAAGATTTCTATATTATACTGCCTTCCTTGGTTAGAATAGAAAATTAACTTATGATCTTTGATTACAGCTGATGTTTACCGTTACAGGATGAAGCTTTGGAAAGCCTAGAGAAAACCGAGTAGCAAGCTCCTGTACAGCAAGCAGTATGCTTTGCCTTGCTTCCAATGGCCGAAGGTCAGGAGGAACTGATATTCTGAGTCTGCTTAAAGCACAAATCAGGGGCAGCTGAACAGGGACCTAGAAAAGATGGCAATGGATATCAAAATCACCATGATGCTTTTTAGGCAATTCAGATGCATTTAAGTGAACTTTGTTGCTTGACATGAGCATCAACTCACCACATGCATTTCACCCTTTTCTCCGGGACGTGGTGGGCATGGTTTTGGCCGTGAGGCATTCTCACTTGAACCAGGTGAGCAATGAAGCAAAGTATCCACTATATATCCACCACCGCGTGAAGGCACTGTGCCTATGCCGGCTGAAGGTTTTTTAACAACATTGACTACAACTCCCCAGCCCCAATCTGTTCCACCTTCTCTCACCTTGATCTGCAGATAAGCATTTGTGAGTAAGATAACAAGTAAAAGCACTAAGAACATAGTAGCTTGTATCATCAAGTGGATGTTTGAACAAGCTCTCCCGTGTGGCTTCTGCAATGGAGAAGCTAAGAGTGCGTCTAGTTGTGGAAAATGTTTTCCATTTTTCATCTCTATTTTCTTTGATTTCTTCAACAATTTGCACATTCTTAATATAATTTGAAAACGATACTTCTTTTTCCACAATATACCGGGCTGCCCTTTTTCCAGATTCCTATTTTTTCAGTATTATGTTGGAAAAAGAAATGTTGTTTCCCAAATTATGTTAAGAATGTGCAAATTGTTGAGGAAAGTGTGAAAAAAAATGGACAACATTTTCCACAATTAAATGCACCCTAAAGCTACACGTTTTGGAGGCACGAACTTCAGCTCTCTTCAAAACCCATGTGCTGCTTCTGGCCAAAAGTAAAAGCAATAAATTGCAGCTTTTGCTGTGGAGAAGCTAAAAAGGCAAGTATAGTCCAATTTATTTACAATCTTTCCATTTAATAAATTCAAAGTGATTTCCATTTTATATCCTTAGTGAATTAAAAGGTTTGTCACTTTTACCTTTAATGGCATGGGTATTTCCACCCATACCATCTTAGAGAAAATTCTTTGTTTATGTTTTTAAAAATCTTTTGTTATTTTGTTTAATTTAATGCTTACCATACACACATTAATTTAAATATTTGAGAAAATCCTGTATAAATGCATTTATGTGCAAAACCAAAAGTATACTCTTTTTCTTAATTTCAACATCTAAAAGTACTTTCACAACTTCATCAACCAAACGCTAAAAGTTTCTTCAGCCCAAGCTTTTACCTAATAGAACTTTTTTGATAAGCTGCTGCTGCTCCAACAGCAATAAAAATTCAGTTGTGCAAAGGCCACAGCAAGGCCAAACCGGCCAAAAAATCCTAAACCCCAAGACAGCATCCCCAATTATAAAAAACCACTAAGCTTAAGCAACCATGAAGAAATGAATGATGCACAATAATATCTAGGCTCCTCCAGTCATTGAATGAAAATCAAATAACAGAACTGAAGAGAAACTACAAAGAAAAAAACAAAAAGGAAAATTTGTCATGAGATCCTTGAACAATGAAAATGAAGAACCAGAATATCAACTTTGTGTTTTAGTTCAGTGGGAACAAAAGCTTTTCTCCAATAATTCTCTTAGAAACAGAAAAGGGAGAAACTAGAGAGATCGTTATGATCCCACTCACTAGCAGGGATCATCTCGAAAGTTAATTGAACTGAATAAATCTAAAAAATAGCTAACTTAGGTCAAACTTTGACTTCATTCCTGTCTTATTATATCTTAGGCATTCATCCATCTTCCATAAGAGAGCTGACTTCAATCTAGAAGATCCATGAAGATAATTTTCTAGCTAATATGTATAATGACCAACACCTTCCCTCTTTTTTGAAGGGTTCATTCTAATATGTATAATGAATCTCCTAGATTGGAACCATGAAATGGTGGGTCTTGCTAATCAATAAATCAAACAAGCAAGGCATGTAACAAGGTAGAAGTTTAGCTTACAAGGGTGCTTTTTTTTCCTCTTAGTTAACAAGACTAATTCTTACTAGGGCATAGACTGATGGAATATCGATGAGGAGCAATACAGGTTACTGAGAGTAAGACATTTGTTTCACAGGTATTCCCAACGAAACTTATATTTAGTGGATTTTTTAACTGAAAAACGGTGGTGGATTTTTGCTAGTTTCCTTTAAAGAGAAAAAGAGAGGATAATAAATGGACAGAACAATATACCACATTACCAAATTACAAAAGCTATTCTAATCAACTCAAATGAACATTTCCAAAGCGTACCAATCTGCCAGTATTAAGAAAACAAAGAACTCTTTCAGGCCTTGTTAATTCTGACATCAATTTCTTCTCATGCTGAGCTAAGTCAAGTTTTAGCTTATGGTACTCAGCAACTTCAGCCTGAACATAAAACACAAAAGTTTAATTGCATGCGCATTATGAAAGCATATTTAAACACCAAGATAGAACAAAGACCTCTCCTGAAGCATCAAGCAGGGCAGCTTCCTCTTCCAGTTTTGAAACTTTTTTCCCCATATCAGGTAAAGCCTGAAAAGAAGAAAGGGAAATGACTAATTAATGATCATAAATCAAGCTCCGATACAAAAGAAAGAAGGAATTCAGCAAAAACCTTTTCATACTGGAATTGGTGGAATGAATTCCTTATCACATGTTCAGCTGTAAACTGACCTTCAGCACGACTCATCAAATTTAAAATTGAATAGTAACTCAGCCTGAAAGTACTAATTAAAGGGGCTGGTTTACCCAAAGCCATGTCCTTGAGTGTATTCATCTCCGTCTATTAAAAAACAACAAGAAGGGTGCGATATGATGAAATAGAAGAACAGACAATATAATCTCTTGGTTCCAAACCTCTAGCAAGATACTATAACATGCTGCAAGCCCTATAACTAAACATTAGCGTACTTAAGGTATGAAAAATCTCTGTATATGGCCATAATTTGTAGAATATATTAACTTTTTAGATTGACTGAAGTGAGCAATAGTAAATACTGCAAGATGCAATCAAAATGGCAGAACTTTCCACTTTGAAAGGTTATTCGAATGATTGACAAAAAAGCGTTAATTGTCAAATTTGACTGCACAAAAAGATAAGTGAATCAATTACCTGCTCATCAATCATTATAATACAGATACCTCGCTCATCTTTGCCACGACGCCCAGCCCTTCCACTCATCTATAGGAATTACAACTTAGATAACAGCTTTCAATCACAAAACTTTATATATTGGCCTATTCCTTTTTCAAGAAAAGCAACAAAATCTTCACTCACCTGGATATACTCACCGGAACCAATGAAACGATGACTATCACCATCCCACTTCCTAACCGCAGTAAACACAACAGTTTTTGCGGGCATGTTTAAACCCATGGCAAACTGTCACAAAAGAGAAGTTTTTAAAGCTATTCAAATTTCAACATTAATAATAAAGCTAGAAGCTATACAAAAGCAATTATTAAATTGATACACAAAAAGAAAGAAACTGATGCCTGGAGATAATCTTACTGTCTCTGTCGCAAAAAGTGCCTTCACAAGGCCTTCCTGGAAAAGAAGCTCTACCAATTCCTTGATAAGAGGAAGGAGGCCAGAATGATGAACAGCAATGCCTCGTTTAAGTAGTGGCAACATCAATTCAATAGCAGGTAAAGTTCTGTCTTCCTCATTCAAGCATTGTATAGCATTGTTAAAAACCTCCATGACCACCTCCTTTTCCTCCTCTGTATTAAAATCAAGCTTCGACATAGACATTGCATGCTGTTCACACTCTCTTCTACTAAAGCTGAAGATGATGACAGGTTGAAATTTCCGTTCCATGATCATCTAAAATATAGGAAACACTCCAAGTCAAGAACTAAGGATTGATATGTTCAACATAATTACCATATTAGATAAATGCGGGAATGTCAAATATGGTAAAACAGAAAATTCCAAAACTGGAGATGCATGAGCAGATCAGGCACTTATAAAAAAAATGAACAGATCAGGCAGAAGTATTAACGAAAAGAGCAAAGTCACCATCTTAAAGCAAATGAATGAAAAGTGTTAAAATATTGAGCTGGATATATATAATGGTGGTCCATTTCCTATAAAATTAAGCTTTTGGGACAAATGGTAATTAACATGGTATCACGGCCAAAGGTCTTGAATTCAAATCTTGATGACACCCCACTTATTTCTATGTAAAATAAATATTTGATTTGGTTTCTGTTTTTGGTTTAGGTTTGTTTAATTTTAGTTCAGGGCTTCACGCTCTAGGCCCCGGGGCCTATGCACATGAAGGGGGCTGTTAAAAAAGTGTGTGTGTGACCATGATGTGTACAGTGTTGGTCCATTTTCAATCAGCTTTGGCTAAGTAGTAACTAACAAGATATATAAATCAGAAATCGCTTAACTCTTACACTACTACAATTGAAATCACACTTCCAGAGAAATAGCATTTAGCAGCACGGATGAAAGCATTCATTGTTCCTAATTTGACAACTTCTAGATCCACCATAGCATCAAAAGGAAAGAAAATGATTGTTCGTATTTTTTAGAAGGAATTTAATATAAAAAAAGGCACCACATGGGTGCAACCCACTTACAAAAGAACTATATAAAAGTTTGAAGTGTTGAACCACCCATCTTTAATGAAGTGTACCCCCGAGAAATTCTTTAATAGGCCAGACCAGTCAACTCCTACCCTACACATTTATTGATGTGACACATCATGTAGGTCAAGCCTATGCAAGAGTTTCTTCCCGGGGGGTTAAATGTTAGAGCACTAGACCTGGTTTGATATATCATGAGGGGGTGGGGTAAAGAACACCCATAAGCAAGATGAAACAATGATTTAAGACACCAATAACGGTGCAGAGAGCAGTAACAGTCCAATTAAGAGCAACAATTTAAAATACAGGGCATACCTTCACAATTTTGTATATGTCAGAACCCCCTGAACCACTCCCACCTTTTGCAATTCTCCCACTTCCTTTTCCATTTGCATTCTTGTTCCCATCACCCAATTTCTTCTTTGGAAAAGTATCTTGCATCTTCACAAAATTATCCTCCCTAAACTTCTCATTCTCATCAACTACGAGATACAATCCACTCCCACCCATGGGAAAAACATAATGCTGCAAAGGAGTTGGTCGGAAATCCGTGTATACCACATGACATGGCTGTTTGTGCAAATGACAAATCCATTCTGCGAACTCTGTGGCGTTCGACATTGTTGCTGAAAGAAAAACCATCTTAATGGCCGGTGGCAAAAATATAATACTCTCTTCCCAAACAACCCCTCTTTCCCTATCCTTCATATAATGAATTTCGTCAAAAATAACCCAAGCAACTTCCTTCAAGACCTCCGATCCCCTAAAAAGCATCCCTCTAAGAATCTCTGTCGTCATGACCAAACAACTAGCATTAGGTGACAGTGTAACATCACCAGTCATCAAACCAACATCTTGAAACTCATGCTGTAGCTCCCTATACTTCTGGTTACTCAAAGCTTTCAATGGAGACGTATATATAACCCTCTGTTTATCTCTGAAGGCCATTGCAATTGCATATTCAGCAACTGCAGTTTTACCAGCTGATGTATGTGCAGAGACCAAAACTGACTCATTTCTTTCCAAGCATGCCACTGATACTTTCTGAAATGGATCAAGCTCAAACTTGTAGGTTTTTGCCATGTCACCATCGTACACTGGACTCGAGAGGGTTCCATTAAGCGATTCATCTTTGGTTGAAGTATAGCCACTTGGAACAGAAACCTCATGCACACACGAGCATGCTAGATTTCTACGTTTTGAAGCACCTTCTTGCTTTGGGGTATCTGTAACCTCTGATTCTTCAGGTGATTTTCGTTTCCCCAGTGTTGATGATTCTTCCATTATAACGGTTCAAGAGTATCTTAAAGCTCAACCTCACTTTAATCTAATTCAAGAAATCTTTCAACGATTTCTGCTGCTTTTTTCCACTTGAAAAACTATAAAGAAGTTCAAAAAAAATATTGCCAATGTATAAGCATAAAAACACAATGCAGGGAGTAAAAGGCACACATATACATAGGCTGACTCTGCAAAACTATATTCTCCACCTCCGGAGAAAAATAGGTAGTGTATATGGGTTCGCCGGAAAGAGAATGACCCACTAGAGTAAAACATCTGAAAAGGCTTTAGGTATTTTATATTATTCAAACTTCCGTGTGGTTGCTGAGAAAATTGGTGGGGGAGTAACAAAAACCTGTAAAAATTAATTAACTCGCCATCTTTCTTCTCAACTAGTTTAAGCTTGATTCAACAGAAACCTCGATTAACATTATGCAATTTATCCTGTTAAATAAATTAAAGAAAATAATAGGTTGATGCAGGCACAGTATCAAAATCCTATGGTTTCTTACCAAACTCTAAATTCATCTATGGAGAAATTCATTCTATCAAACAATACTTATCCAGCTTGAGCTCAACTAAACATAATCTGCTGATTTCCTCAACTAATGCATAACAGCAACAAAAAACCAGAAACAGAAAAAAAAAAAATGTATATAGTTACAGTAACAATTTCACAGTTTTCTTTCTTCTCAAATTATGATATGGCTACACATTAGTAAATATAAATTCAAGAGTTAAGCCTTCTTCCTAGAGAAATTTGTGCTCTGAAAACGGCACCGTATCTAGAAGGCTCGGATCTTGAACCGAGTTAGATGAAGCGGCAGTGCAGCGCCTTTATCGGCGAGGAAGAAGAATAGAGGTGAGAAAAAGAGAGGAGAGCACAACAAATAAATAAATAATCCAAGCTTGAGCATTACATACCTAGGGTTTGGAGCCGAGTTAGACGAAGATACAGTGTTGCAGTGCCGTTCGCGGCGAGGAAGAAGATAAGTGAGACAGGAAGAGACGAGACTACGAGAGAAAGGGAGCGAAAATAAATAAAGACCCTAATTTGAGCGTTGTATAAGTAATTTCTTTTTCTTTTTTCTTTTTTCTTTTTTCTGTTTTACAGCTGTCATAAATTTATTAGGGTGGTAGCAACGTTTTTTTTAAATGTATTGTACAAAAAAATTCATTTCTTTTATTGATTAATCTTTTGTGTTTGATTTTTTTGTTATTTTCAAAAATATATTAATTATTAATTTCTTTAAAAAACGATTAAACCAAATTTATAGTATTCACGTTTCTTTTTTTACATACTTGCTTTACTTACAAATTTTATTTACAGTAATTACAAATAAAATTAAAGTGTTATATTTTTCAATACTCCTTAATTTTTTAATCTATTTATTTGGGTTGTATATAATTTTGAAAAATATATAACATATGAAATTGTTTCTTAACATTTTAGAGCAAAGTAAAGCAAGTTAATATTAAAATATAGAATGATAATAACATCACTTATAAATAAATATAACCAAATAGACAATTACCATATAAGCCTTCAATTGTGCACTCTTATATACCAATTAAGCCTTTTGTAATAGTAAAAATGAGTGCATAATCGAAGATTCCTATTACGTATTCATTTTTCTAATTCTTCATAAATTATCTTAATTTTTTTAAAAGTCTTATTCATTGAATTGTTAAAACCAGACATGTTTGAGTAACAATTTTCTGTTTTCGGTTTTCGAAAATGAAAACTGAAAATAATTTTATGAAGAAAACATGTTTGGATAACTGTAACTCGAAAAATGTTTTCAAAACATAAAACTGTGAAATGTTGTTTGGATAATCTTATTTTGAAAACTGTTTTGATACACCTTGTAATTATTTTTAGCTTTGACTTTAAGTTTAAAATCTATATTAATTTTATTTATCATATTTACTAAATACTTACAAAATAATTAATATTATTTTAATTTTAAATTTTTTACTATTTTTTATATACAATTGACGAAGAATGAAATAAAGAAGTGAACACTGATTTTAAGATTATTTTTCAAAAATTATATGAGAAAATATCAATTTTGGGTTTTCAGAAATAGTTTTTAAAAACTGAATTTTTTAAATTTTTTTTAGAAAATTACTTTTGAAAATTATTTATCAAGCATGGAAATGAGTTTTTGAAAATTGAAAACAGTTTTTAAAAACTCTTTTCAAACATACCCGTATAAACTAATAATCTTTTAAATTTGTAGCTTAAACCAATTTATACAACAATTTTGATGAATGATCATATATCATGATGAAAAAAACAAATTAATTATGCATATTTACAACAACAAAAAATCATTTAAATAAAGCATTCATTGCATATGTGTATTTAGAGAGAGACCTTATGACGGGAAGAAACATGAAAGGAGATTCTGAAATTAAAAAAAAAAACAAGAAGAACAACAACAACAAAGAAGATAAAAGATAACGAAAACCTTTTCAAAACACCCGCTCACATTAACATTTAGAAAACTCTGGTTTAAGTGCATGTATAGCAACTTTAAGAAATAAATTTGATTAAAAAAGCTACGACTACATTTAAGAAAAAAGCAACAAATCAAAATTAAAAAATAAATAGAAGAAGATCGAGAGATAGAGAAATTTACTTTATTAGTACAACAAACACCCAAATAGATGACATAAGAGTTCAACTCATTATTTGATAAAAAAATATATTTTTTTTTCTTATACCATTCAATAATGAGATAGACCCACGTATATTTCATAAATATATATTAGACAAAAACTTCTCATATTGACAACGAACTCTTCGGTTTTCTCATTGTTTATAAGTGTGTATTCGTTCATCTTTTATTTTTTTCGAACCTTTTTTCAGGTATACGTTGTTATTAAGGCTTTATGGTAATTAAGCTGTACTATTGATTATTAGCTCAGTTGCATTGATTTTCTTTAGGTGCATGAGACTAAGCATTTGAGCGGTGCATGAGTGAAAAAAAATACTTGTATCATGGATTTGTAGATGAATCTATAAGCTTTATGTGTGTTAGAAGAAGAAATAATAGTCATGTAGCAACACCAATATGAAGTAGATGTAAAAGCTTAAAATATAAACACCGCAAAGGTAGAGCAACACCAATATTAAGTACATGAAGTAGATGAAAGGAGAGAGACGGGAGAGAGGCTGAGTTATATAATTTATGATTTTTCTTGAGATATGAGGGATAAAATTATCACGAAACAGTGTAGGAAGTGGGATTTTAAAAATTTAAGCGATTTTTTTCTAAAAGCGAGACTGAAACAATAAATACAAAATAACAATAAACATGCAGAAAAAGAAAAAACAATAGGGGCGAAAGAGTGCAAACGAACCAAAATTTGAAGATCCAAGCCAGCTGATCCGTATCAGCCAAAACTTAAAAAATTAAGATAAGCAATTTCATTGAACATCTGAAGAAAATTACACATTTATACACTAAAATCTAGGCCATACAACCAACCCTTTACAGCTTTGGTGGTTTGTGGCATAATTGCCTCTCAAGTTTAAAGGTTCAAGGGATGATAACGTAAAAACCAACAACAACAATAGCAACAAACTACGCCATAGTATTTTCAAATATTAAATGTGGAAAAGAAGTTGAATAAACAACAGCAGCTGTATATCAACTAGTTTAAAGGCATAATCCAAACTGGTATCTTCAATAAAGGTGGGAGCATCCATTCCAAGCTTCAGATCAATTAGAGCCATCAATCCAATCCGGTAACGAAGTTGTGATCCTTTCTGCCTCTAAGCTTACAGCTTGGCTAAAAATTTAAGAAAAAGGGTTCAACTGCCAGAGGATCAGTTCATGATTTGCTAGCTCTTTTACAAGCCGGCAAAGGTGGCTAGAGATAAAACCCAGATATGTAAGATATACTCCCTAAAGAAAGTTAATAACAGAATCCTACAAATAATTTTAAGTTCCAAACCCCAACGAAGAATTCTACTCGCATTTTGGCATACCACTTTAACAATTCCCATTATCAGAGCTGCTACAGGCTTGGTTCGAAAGGACGGAGTTTCCAAAATCTCCATCCAAGCTCATCTGCTGGACTTCTTGCGGAGATAGGATCTTGATACAGCGTACACAATTTACAAACTCCCTGAAATACCCAAATGAGACCCATGAAATCATGGCAACTTGGGCTTTAGAAATAATATATATAAAAATATTTCTGGGTTTTAACTGTTACTTGAGAGACACCCTGAGATGTTAGATTGGTGTGAAGCAGTATCGTAGTTTAGGATAATAAGTGAGTGCATAATTTAACATTCATTAATTAAACAGTAAACCAGTACAGAGTATTTCATAAATTTGCATGTATTTCAAGGGGCCTTCTTGCTAAAAAGGCAACAAGAAATTCACAGCCAGATAAGCCCACAACACCACACTATAGGTTAATGCGAATGAAATTGAGAAGCTGTAGATGCTGAGTTAGCAGGACTGCTGGGCTCTATTATTGAGGGCAAGAAGTTTGCATTACCTTCAAGATTAAGTGAAGACTTAAGCAGATTCAGGCCCTTCTGCCAGAAGACCAGAAGAGTGCCATACTAAGGCTGGCCCAACGCAAACTTTAGGCAAGAAAAATATAGGGTAAATTACATAGACCTCCATTGAGGTAACATATAATTGTAAACACCTTGCCTTTTCTAAACCTTCACTTACAATCCTTGATAGGAAAGTTAAATCACATGGAATCACATAAAATCAAATTTAATCTTTCTTAACAGGGAGTTACACCCCCTGCTAGAAGAATTTAATTACATGGAATCACACGAAATCAGATTTAATATTTCCTATCAGGGGTTGTAAGTGAAAGTTTAGAAAATGTAAGGGAGGTGTTTACAAGTATATGTTGCCTCAAGGGAGGTCGGTGCAATTTACCCAAAAATATATATTCTTTTTTTAAGTAGGCTAGAACAAATTATTTATACCCTAAAAAAGAATTATTTAGGCCCTTCTGTTGAGGTGAAGGATGGTGGGGCCTCATATTACATATGATCTTAGCCATGATGTTGGCCTTGGCTAGGAAAAGTGATTTGAAATTATCTCTAAACCAAGGGTCATTATGATGATCCCCTTTGCACACATATAGGGAAAAGAAAATAACGAGTAATTCTAAATCAGAAAAGGAATCAGAGGACTTACTCCCAGGGATCATCTCCTACTAGCAGGACATCATTCTCATGATCCACATATACAAGCTTCCAGCCAACCCTTCCTCGGTCTTCCAACTGCCCCTCTATGCCAAACCTACGAGCCAGATCTTGTTTTAGCTCATCATAACCAGAATAGCGGGTAATATCAATCGATCTCCCAACAGCTCCACGTTTGTACACCTTCACCAAAAACATAGCCAATTTAAAATCCTTGGCTAATTAGGAGAGAGAGAGGAGTAGGGAATCATTTAACATCCTGAAATTTTTAATCTTAGAATAACAAACCTTGGTATATGTCCGCATTCGCTGAAACTGTGGCTGTGGTGGTGGAGCCCATGGACCCTGGTCCAAGAAACTACTATCATTTATGGTGGAATCAATAGAATTGAATGTCATATCTGGAACTCCAAATGACTGGGAAACCATTGAGGATGAAAGTTCCTGCTGAGCATCTTTGGAGTTTTCATAGTTGGCAAGCATGCCTCCTGGGGCAAGAGAATTTGAGAAATCCTTTTCCAACCCTACTATGCCCTTTGTCAATAACGAGTCAGGGTTTATGGATATACCCAGTTTGCCATCAACATTATTCCCATATGGAACATTATTCATCGGATCTGCCTGAACTTCCCCATCTTGGCTTGTGTCCCTTATCAACATTGATTGCGGGTTGTAAGACAATGAGTTGTAATTCTTCTGTAAATGTACATCATTCTGAGAAAGGCAAACTGAATTAGTTGAAGATGACGTGTCCAAATAATCTGTCTGTGCAGCCATGCCATTAAGATATGTTTGTGGAGCTAAAAAGCCTTGGTTTTGATTCTTGGAGATGTTCAATGAGGGCTTAACATCAGACTTCTGTTGCAGGTCTTTAACCATATTGGTATTAGATGACATGGTTTCCAAGGCACTAGGATTCAAAAGCATGGCAGTAGACAAGGGTATGCCCTCTCCCATTGTCGTGCTTCTGTTGGCTCGATTGTTTACCATAGGCTGAACCACATTTGGACAGTTTGTGGAAGGTGAAGTGGAACACGATGGAACATCATCAGTAATAACAGACTGCCCAGCTCCGGCAGCTCCTGTCAATATACCGCTACCATTCATGGAGAGCTGATTCGTTGTTGGGGAGAGTCCTGCATGTGCAGTCAATTCAGACAACATACCAGATAGTTGCTGCTGAAGCTTTGGCTGCTGTGGCGGATGAGAGAATTGAACATTTGTTTGGCTGTTACTCTTTGTCATCTGCTGCGGAATAATGTTCGACTGGGCGAGTGAGGTGGTTGCTGTTTGAGGCATTTCCAACATTTGGCTGGGTGCCACAGACCTAGAGAAGCTATGGGATGCATCTAATAGCTGCCTCTGCTGGTCTTGGAGTTGGGCAAGTTGAGCAGGCTGTTGCATCAAAGATTGTTTTGCTAAAAGTGCTTGCTGTTGCTGCTGAAGCTTCTGCAGTAGTTGAAGTTGAATCTGATTGTCGGACATTTGTAAATGCTGGTTTACTTGATCAGGCAGCTGGGATTGCATTAAGTTATGTTGTTGGTTCTGCCCCATAACGTTTTGCTGCTGTGACTGCAGGTTCTGGGGAAGGCTTCTGGAAAGCTGATGGTTCTGACCAGTTAATTGTTGCTGAAGAATATTATTACTTTGGACAAGAGTTTGAGGCTGCAGAATTTGAGTCTGAACATGACTTGAGGGTAGAGTTTGAGTAATTATATTTTGCCTCTGTTGCTGAGTAATATCACTCAGCTGCTGCTGTGGCTGTGTAATGGAGCCCAGTGGGTTCGTCGTGGAAGGTAGCTTAGGGAGCTGATCCAGATGTTGCGTTTGCTGAGGCAACCTCTGGGCATTAAACTGCAAGTTGCTTGGCTGAGGGATTTGCGGTGCCGAAAAACCCAACTGGCGGGAAAGATCTGCTCCAGCAAGGTTTTGCGGAACAGATCCAGACAAGGAATGCATGTAATTTGGCTGCACTGAATTAGCAAGGGAAGGGTTTTGTTGCATGTTCATCCATTGGACCAAGCTCAGGCCAGGCAAAGCCTGGGAATCCCTCATGCAGAGATCATCACCAAGCCAATGCATAGTCCTCTTGAACACATTATCTAAATCA
Organism: Bretschneidera sinensis; assembly: GCA_023935145.1. Classification (NCBI taxonomy): domain Eukaryota; kingdom Viridiplantae; phylum Streptophyta; class Magnoliopsida; order Brassicales; family Akaniaceae; genus Bretschneidera; species Bretschneidera sinensis. The sequence goes on from CM043701.1 coordinate 9,178,350, forward strand.
GAGGATTCATCATCTGCAAAGGTAAGATAAAAATTAAGTCATATGTACACTCACCAAAAGATGAACTGTTAAAGCTCAAATCAATTGAGATGAAAAGCATGCCTATCTTTTGACTCTAGATGAATCTTTGAAATTTAATTATCAGCTTAGCACACCAGCACTATCCAGCATTTGAAAGATCAAATACCTCCAAAGGTCAAACATTGACCTAAACAGGACAAATAGAGAAAAATTATTCCGTAATCCCATACCATTCACTATATTCAATATCCATTAGATGATTGAAATCAGCTCACACACCCAGGACATTTTCTTTGCAGGCCCATTCATTAGAAGGGGATAACACTAAGCAAACAGGCACATAAAGGACTCCCAAGGAAACCCTAAGAAACACACTACCTAGCTGGCCTCTATGCAAAGGAACTGCATTATGAATGACATGACCGAAGATATTATAGCACTTAAAAACAGAACTCCTGTAATGGTATAAGGCAAGAAGGCATATCTAGTACCTGGGATTCCTGGTTGTCTCGGACGCTTTGGTCTGAAGAATGGTGGGGGACAGATGAAGAATGGAGCAGTCACTGGTTCAATCTCCCAGATTGAGACACGATTACGCCTTTCCCCAGCAGTTGATTCATCCCAACCAACCTATTCAAGAATATTAATTACATCATTAACAGGAAAGCCAAACACTGTTGGATAAACCAGTGATACCATGAGGCACACCTGCAAATTACGCCATTGTGAGTTCTTCCATCTTACGGGATCAAGATCACTGATCCCTGTAATTGTTCCCATATACCTGCGAAAGAAATGCTCTTTTCATTCAGTTTTAAACTTACCAAATATCCAAACCATTCTTTATCCTGATCCAGGAAGGCAATTTGGCTTCTAAAACTCAAGAAACCAGATTAACTAAAGAATCATGGTTCTTAGAAATTTAAATGCTAAACTATTTATCTTTCTAAAGAAATGATAATCAGAAACTGTTCATTTCGAGTTTCCCTGCATCAAACCATCATTAATTTTCCATGTTCGTAGCTTTCTCTCCATGATTCTTCAAGTTGCTGATGCCAAGGAAGATTTTCAAATTTTACTAAGTGAACAAACACTCAAGTACAACTACCTTCTTGTTCCAGACTCTTCAGTTTCAAACATCATCCGAAAGCGCATGCCAAGTGATAACTGGTTGCTATACACTGCCTTGTAGTACTTCGCTAAAGGAATAACAAACTCCGATGGACTAGTCCTGCAAAAATAAAGATCACTTCAGGATATGTTCTCAGAAGAGAGAAACTTGATGTATCCAATACAAAATGATCCTATATACTTACATAATCAGTAAATCTATCAAAAAATAAATGACTAATAAGGAAAGTTACTGACCGTGGGTTATAGAACACAGTGAAGGGGCTATTGTTTGCAGCTGCATGAGCAGCTGCTGCTAGGATCCCTATATGCATACTATCACTCGACAATACAGATGAAGATAGATTGGTAGGTTGCCTGTTAGCTCGTCTTATGCCCAAGAGAAGCTGCTGCTTTTCATCTCTGCTTAAAATATCGAACATCGTAAAGATGATTAAACAGCTTTGTTTTTTTTGTTACATAAACAGCTTTGGTTTTGCTTCAAAAGAAACCAGTCCAAAAAGCAAAGTGTGAATGCATGATGTGAAAAGGCTCCTACTGATATATGAAATCAAAGTGTTGTGAACAGTAGCACTCCAAATAAGTTCCAAGGATTCTGATTCATTACCATTACCTAATAAATAAGACTGAGTCACCGGCAAAAAGCCTCTTTCCGCCAACAAATAAACTCCACCCTGTTGTAAGTAAGTGACGTTTTGGTTGTCCTGGGTTATTAGAAGACATGCATGAGCATCATATGATCATGAATGATTTTTTTTCCAAGAAGAAAGTATGGGTAAAAATGGAAAAAAAAGTATGGGTAAAAGCACTTTATGGATTCAACTAATGAAATATCAAAGCAGTATAATGGATGTACCGCGATAGATATGACGGAAGGTCCACACATTATCATGCAAATCCCTCGCCACAAGCTCTTGAGCAGGAGGTGTCATAGAGAAATCCTATCAAATGCAACAGGTAAATGATTAAACTTTGAAAGTGATTCAGTAAAACTTTTAAACAAGGAAAAAGTACTTACAAGAGGAGGGAAAATCTTTTCAGCTGCACGACGTGGCACTGAAAAACCTCCATGAGTGCTTGTATCACTTGCTGTCAATGCTTTACAGAAAAATTCTGGTGGTGCTTTATTTGTTTTGAGTGAAAGATCCGACCTCAATAATACTTCCTTGTCAAACTGCACATAAGATTGTTGACAGCAACATAAGACATGCTGAGGTCTCTTGTAAATGTGTCGCCCCCCTAGGTGCTATTTTAATACAATTTTTATATAAAAAAGACATGCTGAGGTCGTTTAAATAATTCTCTAGACATTGAGGTTAGATGTATATTCTTTTTTTATTTCTTGTAGCTTCCTTTTGACATGAGGAAACACCTAAAGCACAACCATGTCCACAGTTCTTTGAAAAAACGAAAGATTATTTAGTTATTTGGAATCAAGTCCTTACAGAAGGAAAAGGCTGGAGAGTCATCTGAGCATATACTTCATCTGTTTCAGGGTCCGCCTACAAAAACAAACATAAGAAAGTTGAACTAATAATGGTAAAAAGATCAGTTTGCAAGGCAAGAAAATGAAAAGACAGTCAGTTGCTATACATGTAAGGTGACGCTGTGAAGGAGACAAAGAAGCTTGGATGGAAGATTCGGGTAGTTTGGGATTTGAGCATCTACATCCTTCTTCATTGATGCTGCAACCTGAAATTGGAAATTTCATTATCAAGTCAGAACACAGACTTACTACTACTAGCCTTGTACCAACATAAGTGGGGATAATAACGAAGAAGAAAAAACTAACGCTACATTTTAGAAGTATATGAAAAAACATAAATTAATTTCAGGATATATGTAGTTAAATATTGTATACCTCTAGGCTGAATGTTACTATTATGTTTGTAATAGGAACCAACATAAGGAAATATTTACAGATTTTAACTTAAACTGCATATTATAGGGAACCAAAGGAAAATGCTATTACTAACAAATTTCAAAAAAAGGTATTTTACAGACTTAAATGACATATGATATAATATCCCAGGTAAGCATCATGCCGTTCTATTAGACATATTGTATCAACATTACCTTGTGAATTAGGTGCGCAGAGAGCAATAGAGAATTCAATAAATTTTTCACTAAATCAAGGCGTTCCAATATTAAATGTCATCAATTTGTAAGATCTTTTAGCACGAGGGGCATTTAGTTCATGGTAATCTAAAGCATTACCCGTAAACGCGAGGATTACCTCATGGTAATCATGCTCATTCCATTCATGCTTTATTTGATAATTGGCTTAGTAATAATTCTCTATCATCTCAATTTGGTATCACTCGTATCTGTACTTTATTATGGGGATGCTAGAATATTTGGAGGATGCATAATGAAATTAGACAAGAAGGTAAATCTATTTATTTAAAAATGTTGATTGCTTGTACTAAAAAAAGTATAATGGATAGCTCTAAGTTCATTAAGCCTAAATCTTCTATACCTTTTCATGAAATGTTATGCATTAATGCTATTAACATTAAAATCATCTCTCCCTCAATTCGTAAAGGTATTTGGATTCGATCGAGCCCTATGCCTCCTGGACAAATTAAACTTAACAGTGATGGTTCTTGTTCAGCTAAAGGTCGTGCAGGTGGGGGGATATTTAGAAATGGATCTTCATTACTCCTAGTTTATTCTTACTCATTTGAATCTTGCTCCAATAATAAAGCGGAAGCACTAGCCCTTTTATCTGGTTTGAAATTAATGCATGAACATAATTTTACTTTGACTATCATAGAATGTGATTCAAAATTACTTGTTGATTTAATTCATGGTTTATGTACTTGTCCATGGGATTTGAAGTACATAATTCGAGAAATTAAATCACTAATTACTACACATGTGACTATTACCCATATTTTTCGAGAAGCCAATATGGTTACGAATTCTCTCGCTAAATATGGTCCTATTCATGGTAGTAGTAAAAAAAAATTTGAGTACTAATGAGTTACCTCCCTTTAGTTTAGCTGCTTTACATTTTGATTACTCTCAGTTGTATACCTATCGAAAAGCATATTTTATTGTATCTCTCTTGTTTAGGGTTAGGCTTAAAGACCTCCAAGCATGTTTGAGTATGGTCCTTATTGTCACCTATCTATGTGTATTTTTTTCGTAATCAATAAATTTCTCACGAGGTTTTCCCCCCAAAAAAAAAAAAAAAAAACCATATACAAGAATTTAAAATTTGAGTCAAGTAGTTTACCCCATTTTAGGGTAATCGCGATACCCACTTACTTGGGAAGTGGGTATCCTACATAACTGAGGACTGGCAATCTTGGGACATCACCCATCCCTTAAACAAAAACACGATTCAGCCACCTCCTCCCCACCCAGAAATTTCATGTGAGCCTTATCTTCAAACCCTAACCCTGTTTTTCTCCTCATAGCTGCTGCTGTTGGATCCTCTATTCCAGCATGTAAACAGTCTATCTCGACTTACTCTGGGGTTTTCCTATCCATTTTCTGGAAAGGTGAGTTTTCCTCTCTCATTTTCTCTGCAACAAACAATCACTCTCTCTATGAAAACGGTTTCTAACAATTTCTTACAACTTTCAACTAGTTTTTACGTATCACCCAGCATCAAATATATTAAAGCTGGCCAATTAAATTTTCCTTGTAAACTCGATAGGTAAAGGTAGATAAAGGAAAACTAGTACTTCAATCTCATTGTATTTCATTTATTGACTTTTGTGCATAGTTTGTCCTTCTGATTTGCATCATTGAGATGTTCATAAGGGTTACTTACTAAAAAAAGGGTGCTTATAAGAGTGTTTAAATTTCAATTTCTCATCTTTTTCTTCTTCTTTAATGCTGTAAACCTTAAGATTTTTCCTTTTACTTTATGCACCTTATATTTTCACATTGAAAGGAGTTACTTCTTTTGCCGAACTTGGCACTTACATTATTGGTCATCTACAATTAAACTTTCTTGTGCTTATTATTTACAGGTGTTTTCCCCCTTCAACATCGTCCAAGAAATGATATTTGTGGACCTCTCTTCTTTCTATTCATTACCTATCAAAGAATCACAAGCACAATCATATGAAAGAACCACATGCAAAATTAATGAGGATAGAATTTGAATTTGTGCTTGTGATTCTTTGATAGCTAACATTGATATTGCATCCGATTCTGCTGTTGCTATGCAGTTGATCCACACTGGTGATTCTGAGTACCGTCATAATGGCGTGATTATCGAGGACGGTCGTGGCTTTCTGGGCAGCTTGTCCTCATGTACTCTTGTCCACACGCGGTGTGAAGGGAATAGAAGTGCAGACTTCATGGCATATCTTGGATACAACCAAGAAGGCCTCCAAATTTATGTCAACCCTCCCTTGGGTTTGGGGTGTATTAGTTGATGATGCTTTAGGCATCTCACTTCCCTGCGGCTAGTGCTTCTGGTTTTGTAATCCATCTCATAAAAAAAATCATTGATATTGCATCGGGGATAGTTGACAACACAACAGGATTGAGGGAAAAATAGGTTATGAGCTGTTTATGGTATGGACATACCGGTTTATTGTAAAGAATGGGACCGAACGGCTAGAAAAGGTTGGAATAGATATTATGAGCAGATTTGGTTACTTCATTACCGATTGCCGTCTAAGTGAAATATTTATGATTGTGTATTCTAAATGACATCTTTTTGCAGATGCATCTAGCATAGTGCACATTGAAATATGTTCAAAGCTCATCTGCATATGGTGTTTTGATAAAGGTATTGAGAAAATGCTCCATTTGAAACAGATTAAAATATTTTGAAATGATATAGAACCTTTTTTTATCATGTGGTGCTTTTGAAACTCTAAAACTCGCATAATACATTCTGGGTCAAAGTATATTTTGCTCAGGTAGCTCTCAGATAATGATGTCTAGTGGCCAAAAATGTGGTGTTTGTGCTTTTCGGCTTGTTTGGATGTATGGATTTCAGGTTTAAAATGGGATGGAATGATGTTAAAATGTGTGACACAAGTAATCTTTGGTCTGAACCAAACCTGGCAATATTATATAACCTGTGAGCCGGTGCCACATTACACCAGACAAGTTAATATCGGATTACAGGGAATAAGATTCCAGTTATCCCGATTGCAGGTGATCTGATTTTGCAGCTAATCTGAGATTATCCTACCCAAACGCAGCCTTAGTGTTAGTGAAAATAAAAATGCTCTAGACCAAAAAGTGTGTGTTTATATATATATATATATATATATATATATATATATATATATATATATATATATATATTAATTTTAACACATGAAAATATTTTTTAAAAAATCTGAATGAAATTTAAATCAACCAGTCTAATCTCCACCCAGGGTAAAAGGGTAACCTGACCACCAAAAATCCACATCAACAAAACCCCAAAAGATTACTAGTATTTTCTTTCTTTAACTATCAATTACACCTCTATCAAATATAAAAAAGGAAAGGGAAAAAAACAAACTACTACCAATTACACCCAACTAATTTAAGGTAAAATTTAATAAAAGCTCTCCCAGTCTCTCTACAAATAATTAAAGCTCAGAACACAAAGCATCAAGTAAACGATAAAATGGATAAGAAAAAGAGAATTTGAAAGTGAGCAATTAATGTAATTATCACGCTATTGATGGCGCACGACAGCAGAACCGGAAAGATTCGATTGAGTATATAGTAAGAAGGGATGAAGTTAAAGCATATATTCTGAGATGGCGCACGACAGCAGAACCGGAAAGATTCGATTTTAATAGTACTGCAGATCATTGCTACTGTAGATTATAAGAAAGAAAGAGGTGAAGGATAAGCAGGGGCACCAAGACGGCGCAGAGTAGTAGCTAACATACCTGTTCGCTGTGGCCTTGAGGGAAGTAGACAACGTGGGTCCCAGCGGCCGGTAAGTTCACCAGTGGCCCTGCGCAGGCTTGCCATAACTCAGGGTTTATGCTCTTCTTCTCCACTCCTCCTCCTCCTGCAGCACCACGTGTCACACCCATAGGTCAATCGTCTTGATCCACTCATTCCCTCTCTCTCTCCCTCTCTTAATTTATTTGTTTCCCCAGAAACCGAAGGGAAAACGAAAGATTTTGAATCAACTTTACTGCTTACACCACAAAAAGTTCGTCTTTTGCTTGTATTTTCCGAGATAGATTTTATGAGAAAGAGAAAGGAGAAAAGGAATTTTTATTTTGATTTTGAAAGATTTTGATTGGAAGATGAGAAAGTCAGACAAAACCCGACACTAACAAAGCTACTACTAATAAGATAAGAAAACCCCAAAAAAAACAACTTTCATCACCTGATCCACCGGTTATCTCGATGCTTAATCTTGTTTGTTTATAACTTTTCACTTGAGTGTACGCACACACACATATATATATATGTATATAGGGAGAGAGGAACTGACCTTCGCCCGGATTAGACTGGGTCATGGCAAACGCAGCTCCGGGTCCGTTCGGTGGCATCTTCATTGCTAAAATTTCTTCGCAATTTTCTGGGATATTTTTTACATGTGATTCATTTCTATTCTATTGCCTCAGCTCTTGCTTCAGGTACTAAGAGAGAATCAAAGAAATTATACAATCTAACAACCTTGAAACATCAAATTTCTTCAGTTGATGAGCTCAGATCAGCTCAATTAATAACAATTTAACAACAAGAACAACCCGAGAGAGAAAGGAAATTATAAGTAATTAAGTTAGAAAGGGAAGCCCGAAGAATGGTGCAGATTAACAAGTCAACGAGTTCAGCCGACAAAAGGAAGGGAAATAAGAGAAGAAAATTGGGGGAAGTCTGTTAGGTTTCTGAGAGACCAAATGCTGAAAGCTTTGCCCCTATCTTCCCCTACAATGTCCAGACATTTCCTTTCCTTTCCTTCCCCTTCTCTCTCTCTCAATATAATGGTTTGTTTCTCTTCCTTGGAGTATTACGTTCTCTCTCAACCTTTTTCCTTTGTCTTTTCTCTCTATATTCTTGAAAATTGCATGACTGACTAATACAAAACCTCTGGTTCACCTCTGCAGTTAAAAGCTTGCACCCCAAAAAGGTTAATAGTGTGCATTCAAGTAGTTTCATTTTCTTAACCATTGTTTATCTTTGTCATTTTTACAAATTTACCCTTGTTCGGAAACACCATTGCCAACCCGCATCAACCAAAAGACAAAATCATGTGTTTATTGACCATTGCTTTGACCATCACCATCACAGGCCACTTTCAATAAGATGCCCCTCCTTTACCTCTTTGTTTAAAATTTCTTTTTTTTTTGAAAAAATAAATACCAAAATTTCTATTTAAATTTTATATGATTGCCAGTTAATTTTTTCTTTTACGAAGTATCATCACTCTTTTTCCTCTCACATCGTTTAGGAGTAATTTTTTTATATTAAATCATATAGAAAGATACATTTTAATAATAATTAAATAAAAAACTACACAAAAATTATTAATAGTTTTACATTTACTATTAAATTCTTGAACTTTGTCCGAACAAAAATTATATTTTCATTAGTATTAACGGAAACTACATGTGTTTTAAAATATACATATATCTTTAAATGTTTTATTTGTAGTTTCAAATTTTCACATTGATTTTCTTATCACTAACTTATCGATAATGAAAAACATAAAAAATAATTATATAAAAAGTTGACACATCAACAAAAAAGCACTGAATTTTTTTTTTATTAGACACAAATTTGTTTACTTTTTCAATAGTTGATATTTAATAGATTTTGTCAAATCAATGTTGATCAAAATAGATAAATATATATTTTTTAAAATACGGGTCATTATCTATTTACTTCTTTATACTTATAGGAAAAAAATGATTTTTTTATTTTTAAATTTTCAATCAATTGCCATTCTCTTTTTTCCAACTCAAGACCATGACAAATTTTTTATAATAAAAAAAAAATCATTTGTGAAGAAAAATGTACTCTACTTTCTTTATTTTTTTCAACCCCTTTTGAGTAGTGCTGAGAATCTTATCTCAAAGTTGGATTCATCATTATCACCAGGTTGCATACGCAAAAAGGATATGCATAATATGTACAGTTACTCAATTGTATGCTAAATTATATTGTAGTCGCATTTGGTTTGGTCTAATTTATATCTAATGATTCATAATTTTAAAATATATAAATATTTTTTAAAATATATATTATTTAATATAAAAATATAAATACTCCTTGAAATATGTATTTTTGGATGTAAAAATACAAAAAAAAAATTGAAATTTATATTTTCAAGGTATATTTTGAAATTATGAATTTTTATGTGTAAGTTAAATTAAATTGTAAAAAATTAAATGTAATTTATCCGAATCATAATTATATTGGTATCTTATGGACAGAAATTTGACAAAGAAAAAGACAATTCCATAAAGAAAGTCTTTCTTAGTTTCTCTCATCTAAAAGTTGTGGTAGTGTATACCACAAGAGGGAACACAATCAAAGTTTTCAATTATGGAGCTATCAAAATATAGCTTTGTCCAATTGAGTAGTTTTACATACCGCGGGTGCTATTAAGACCTTTTGGATAAGACACTTTTTATTTACTTTGAAGATAGTTTTAATTTTTTGAATAAATATTTATATGTTTTGAGTATATAAATATGTATCCAATAATTTTTATTATTATTTTAGATATTATGTTGAGAAATTCTTATAAAAAACATGTGAATCTAAAAACCTTAAAATTTGAATCTTTTGCATTTGACTGTTTGGTGTTGATTATGGTAAGAGATTAGGCTGCATCAATTAAAATTTAAATCAAAGGTTAAGATTAAGACCTTGTTTGGGTATTTCTTAAATCATTAAGATTTAAAGTTTAGAGCTTTTTAACTCAAAAAGCTTTAAATTTTAATGATTTAAGTTGCATTTAAACAAATATTTAAATCATACATTTTCTCAATACCAAAATACTTCATTGCCAGATCAGCAAATTGGGAGCATTTTAAAAAATATTATTTCTTTTGAAATTAAATAAAAAAAAAAGGAAACAGGCTCGCAAGCGGACAATCCAACACGTGCGACCAACTCATGGCGTTGGAAGGTGATCGAAAAAGTCGGGTTTTGTTGGTGGCGCAAAATCCGACTCGGTGGTATCATTATTTTTCGATAATGGTCATCGGAAAACAATCATATATGAAAAGATGCTCACTCCATTCTCGATGGAGCTTTTGGTGGTGCGTGAAGAGAGAAGGCTCGACGGATGACAGTGCTTCTAGGTATCATTTGATAGATCTCGACGAGAGCTTTCCAATGGTACCTAAAGTACATTATTCTAAGCTCTTGTTGTTTTAATATCGCCAAAAAAAACTCTATAAATGAGAAAAATTAAATCCATGATTTGATTCATTTAGCAAATCACATAAGTCATTTGAGTATTATTGAAGTATATTATTAGAAAATGTATGATAAAAAGATTTTAATTTTTTATTGAAAACAATTATTTTATGACATTTTAAAATTAAAATAAAGACATTTAAAAGTGTTGTTTGACAATGACTTAAAATCAATTTAAAACAGTTAACTTATAGAGTTTAAAAATAAAATGGATTACTTTGAGTCATTGCCAAAATGATACTACTTCGAACAAAAATGGAAATACTAATAATACTCACCGTTTTAAAATGTACAGAAACGTCAAAAACTAATACTAGTACTAATTCCAACAACAATAACAGGGTGATGTGGTACATGCTCTAAGGTGGGGTTTGTGCCTTTAGGCAAGCTGTTTTGAAGAGATTTAAACAAAGTTTTCTTGACATTTTATCCGAATGAAGCTTAAAAAGTCCACAATGATTGACCCAATTTTTTTTAAAAAATATGATTATTATTTCCAAGCGTGGCTATGATACTATTAGGGTTAGTTTAGTACATAGACAAGATTTCAGTAGGATTAAAATTAAAATATTAATGTTAGATTATATTTAATTTTATGTTTGGTTTATGAGATTTTTGGATTGAAATTAAAATAGGATAATAAATCAAAATACTAAAATGTTTTTTTATATTTTATTATAAAACTTTTTATTTTATATATACAACTAAGACTTTTTTTTTCTTTGCTTTTCTACTTCATCCTATGTTAGAGACTTTATTTTTTGGTGTTTGTTTTTCAAAAATTACAGAGAGGTGGAAAGAGGAGGGGTGGCTCGATCTACAGAAAAAGGAGGAAGAGAGAGGAGAGGAAGGAAGATGAGAAGAAGAGAATAAGAAAAAGAAAGATGAGGGGTGGTTCGATCTGTGGAAGGAGGAGGATGAGGCACGGGAAAGGAGGGAGAAGGAGGGGAGGTGCGCAAGGGAAGAGGAGGAAGAAGGGGTGGTGTCGCAGAGAAGAAGGATGGATCCAGAAGGGAGGAGGGTTGGAAGAAAGAAGAAGAAATAGAGGATAAAATGGTCTTTAAAAAAATTAATCTCACTTTTATAGATATACCTCTGTTTAGAGAAAAATGAGACGTAAATTAATGAATTAAGATTAAATTTAAATAAATTTAATTCTAAATAAATAGTTAATCTTTCTAATCAAACATAAAATTAACTTTTTAACTATGAAATTAAATTAATTATATCTCACCTTTATACTATATACGAAACTAACCCCCAGGTGTAGATCTGGCATGCCCGGTGATCTCACATGGATACTGTGCGGTCACCTCTTTCATGCTAATATAATAATAAAAATATGATTTAATATCCAATTTAAGTAGAAATTAAGCGACTTTAATAATCTTCCTCACGGCCTAATAAGTACAGTAAGACGTGATTATGCGATGTTGACAGCTCTGTTTTATTTTTCTTTATAGCATTTTTTTTGTGCAATTAGCAGTTGGCACCTCTAATACTATTCTTTGTCAAATGTACTGTCATCTGTTCAATTATTATAAATAAAATGATATAATATTTTATGTACCAAATGGAGTATATGATTGCAAAGGAATTATTTCATTTTATTTTTATGTTTATTATTTTTCGAGTAGTTTAGTGTGTTTACATTTGAAACCGTGGGTTGGAAATTTGATTAAACCGAGATGAGCTCGAGTTGTAATTTTGATTCAAATCAAATAGTATATTAAGTTGAATTTGAATAATATTAAATTTGATTTGTTAAATTTATGAGTTAGTTTGAATAAATAAATATATATTTATTTTTTATATATTATAAAAATTATATATATATTTATTAATTTTATTTCGTAAAGCTCAACTCGAACTAGCTCGAGTCAGCAAGTTGAATTGTTCATGAGTTGAGTTCGAACTTGAATTTCACTTTATGAGTTGAGTTATAGTTTAGTCTTCTTAACTTAAATTAAGTTCGAAGCTTGACTCGAATAAATATTTTTCTCACGAACCGAATTCGAGTACCCCTTGATTCGACTTTACTCAACTCGAATCAAGCCTTGAGTGTACTTGTAAGCACATTCCTTCATTCGCGATAGAATAATACAAGCAAAAAGAAGCTGTAAAACATAATTTCTTAATTAGAAGCAATCCCTAAATTTATCTTAATTGTAATTTTAACGTTTAAAAATATTTTTAAAACTTAATCAAACAAAAGTATTGTTTTCGTTTTCTCACTTTAAATTAGTGGGAACTGAATATTATATTTTATAGTTTTACTGTCATTTAGTTTTCAAATAAGATTAATATAAAATATAATTAGAATTAACATGAAATAAAATTAAATAAATAATCATGAAAAATAAATAATATTTAAAAAAAAATTTAAATATCAAAATTATTATTTAATTTTTTTAACTTCGTAATAATTCATAAAAAAAAAATCGTAATGTCACTGCTTAAAAAGAAAAAAAAAAAAAAAGACCTGATCACTATGGAATACCAAGAGATACTACAAAACAAATTAACTAGAGAGGTGAGGGTGGGTGAGCGTGGAGGTGTTGAATCCGAAAAGGCCGCAGATTTATCGGGCTCCATGATTCCCGACGTACGGCATGTGGGCGCCACAGCTATATGAAATATGGACACGTGTCAACGCATGTGTAGGAAAAATAAATCTATTGGTTTTTTTTATGGGTAACGTAGAACTAAGGAGATTTGAGGTCCCCACCAGCCATATAATCCAAATCAAACGACTGAAATTATAGAGTATAGTAGGGTTCTTTTCGAGAGCGCACGCCTGCCCTTTTTGATATTAGAGCTCCCCGGGGAATTTTTTTTTTATATAATCCATATAAAATTTACTATTGACAATTTACTTAAATAAGGGATTTTTTTTGGACTTTCCCCCTTTGCCTCTTACTTTCAAGTCATGATAGACAGAACAAAGAGAACTGATGCCCCCACCTCGGGTGGAATGGAATCCATAACCGAGTTTAAATTCAAACTGTAATTTTAATTCAATTAATTTATCGAATTTAAACTCAATTAATTAAATTTACATATCGATTTAATTAATAAATTAAATAAATAATAAATATTATATATTTATTTATTTTATTTAAAAATATAAATATTAATTTTATTTCGAAAAAACTCAATTAAAAAAACTCGATTCGAGTTAAAATCTGAATTTCATCTTACAAACCGAGTTCGAGTTCAAATTTCATCTTATAAGTTGAGTTCGAGTTCAATTTTTTTAACTCAAACTCGACTAAATCCACATGCACCAATCACGTTTGGTGATAACAAATGTTATTATCAGATGTGATAATTTATCACTCAATCTAAAAGAATTACCATCAAATGTGATTAAAACGTTAGTAAATGTGACTTTTTATGATTTGTTTTAAGTTAAATCACCTAAATTGAACCCACCACAAAAAAAAAAAATTTATTTCTTTCGCCCAATAGATGTATTTTTGTCATTCCAATCACAGCTAATCGTATCCTTAGAACCTTCTATACATACGTACAAACAAAAATCTTAAACCCATATAGACCATGTTTGGATTTAGTTTTAAGTAACACTAAGAGTAAAACTTACTTTTACATTTAAGTGCCATTTAAAGCTAAATCTAAACATGAAAATGATCCTTAACATTTAAAAAAGTGCCAAACCAGTCAACACAACAAACTCATTAGTAGGTAACTTATAATATCAAGATGATTCAATAATAATGCATTTGGATTTGGAGGTTTGTGAGACAACTTAAACATGCTACAGTATGCAACATCAATAATTTCATAGTTTCATTTTCTATTGGCAAAGACATGCAAAATGCACAAAGTACTTGCAATCAGAGTATGAACAGTATATCTGCCAGTAAAGATACAACTAAACAAGTGGTGAATGGCAACAAATATGCACAGAATCATCACTGAATACAATTTTCCTTATGGAAGAAAATTATTTTTCTCGTCAATAAAATTCTCAATTTAGATATTCAAAAATCATTTACAGTGCCAAGCTCCAATGAAAGCAACAACTCGCAAGTCTTCATTTTTTTTTATACAATTGGGAAATTTTTTGTTTGCATCGGGTGTAAAACAAGATTTTTGCACAGGTTAAAACTTGATTTGTAATTTTTGAGAACTTTACTGATAATGTTAATTGAGTATTATGAACATTATTAGTGAAGTTTCCAAAAATTACCAATCAAATTTTCACTCGGTACAAAAATCTTGTTTTGCGTTTGGTACAACCAAGAATCTCTCATACATTGGGGTGTGAGGGTGAGCGTGGGGGTGGGGGTGGGGGTGGAGGATGAGGATGAGAACCCAAAGGTGGCCACTAGCCACTAGGTTAAGAGGCCCGGGTCAGCAAATCTTCATTCGATGTCCATTCTCCAAATCTATACATGTAAACTGTTTCCAGCTTCACTTATTGAATGTATGAAATATAAAGCCAGAGCAACAGTTGATGCCTAAAATGGATTTGAGCAAATTGGACTGCACAAAAATCAGTGCCTATAAGTTGATGAACAGAGGTCGCTACTGCAGCATAGATCACTGTGGTTCAAGTCACCTAGATGATCTATATGTTATATTTAAGTTATAAAGTGAGGTTGCAGATCAAATGTCTTAGGTATTGGAAGATTTTATGGTGTACTAATCCAATAGAAAATCTTCTAACGCTACATTGGTTGCATGAAATTGAGGTGGAATCATGATTTTTTTCAACAATTTTAATGTTGAAAATTTCATACTACCAAACACAACATAAGGAGATTTACAACTTCAAAGTTTAATGATTTATGACTCCAAAGTTTTGAGAAGAAAGAGTTCATATATAGATGAATAGCTTATGGGTGTGAGGATGTAAGCAACAACAAAAACGAAAAGGCTAAGAAACACTAACACTGCATTATGTTATTTCCATTATTTCTGTAACTCATATAGAGGCCTGCGTTTAAGATCAACATCACAAGACTTGAATGAAAACCTTCTTGTTTGCTCTCCTTGAACCTTACAATTGACAATGAATCTGCTGTCTGAAAAAAAAACAGCAGTTAATAAACAGGGCTTCAGTTATATGTCTCAAAATTAACTCTGGACGGTTTTGCTACTGAATCAGAAGCAAGGAAATACTGACTTAATGGCCTTGTCAAATGTACCCATAAGTAGCCAAAAAGTAATTGTGCAAATATCGAATTGCTTGATTGAATTTCTTGTTGAATCCTGATCTGCAAACATGGGAACTGAGGTTCATTACAGGCAGCTCACCAATAATCCTTGCATGAGCAAGTACCACCTTGAAAGTGATGGAACCGATTTGCATCTCTAACAATAATTTTCCGTCCATAAATATATGAAATAAACTTGAAGGCCGAGTGGCAATCATTACAGACACGAAGATTCTTGGTCACTCGAATTGTCAATCCAGGGTCAACTTTCATAATTCCAAAAGCCACAGCTAGCTTCTCACTGTGATAATTTAGGATGTGCTCCTTATCTTCCTCTTCCACATCATGCAGAGCACACGATAAGTCTGGAACATACCCTGCCATCTTCATCTCAACTGCCAAGCTCTCTACCTTCTTGTAAACCTCTTGCCAATACGTATTCACTTGGTCAGCTGTGTGGAAACCATAAACCTCTTGACCGAACTCAATCACGCTGAAAGCTGCAGTTTTCTTCAATCCTTTATTCTTCATATCCTGTCTCAGCTCCCCAACTTCTCGCCAATTATTTGACGCAGCATATATATTTGACATGAGCACATAGTATCCAGGATGTTCTGGCTCAAGCTGGAATAAATTATTGGCTGCAATTTCCCCTAATTTAGCATTCCCATGGATCCTGCAAGCCAAAAGCAGTGCACCCCATACACCATCATTTGGTTGTGATGGCATCTCTTTGATCAAATCATATGCTTCATGCAAAAGCCCAGCTCGACCAAGCATATCAACCATGCAAGCATAGTGTTTCACCTCAGGGGTCACAGAATGCTTTCTCATGTCAGCAAAATACTTCCTACCTTCGTCAATAAGGCCTGCATGACTACAGGCAGAAAGAATGCACGTGAAAGTGATGTGGTTTGGTTTTATGGCTTCTTCTTGCATACGTGAGAAGAGTTCTAGGGCTTGTTTCCCATGTCCATGCATCCCATACCCCGAAATCAACACATTCCAGGAGGTGACATCTTGTTCACTCGGATTAATTTGGTTGAACATGTCCACGGCAGTGTCTAAATCTCCACACTTAGCATACATGTCCGTCAATGCATTCCAAAGAGTTACATCAATTTTAATTTTGCTATCAATTATAAAATTGTGAAATTTCCTTCCAAGTACGCATGAACCCAAGTAAGCACAGGCAGATACCATGATTAACGCTGTCACTGGATTAGGTCTACACCCAGAATCCAGCATCTCATCGAAAAGCAACAGAGATTCACTAGCTTGTCCATTTTGAGTATAGCCCGAAAGCATAGAATTCCATGAGATGCCGTCTCTTTTATCCATCCGGTCAAAAACTAAACGTGCCTTTTCCACATTTCCGCACTTAGCATACATGGCAACCAGCGAATTTCCAACACAAAGATCCCCAAGAAATCCATTGCAAATGGCATAGGCGTGAACTGATTGCGCCCTCATGGCATCTCCCAACTGTCCAACAGCAGAGGCAACACTGACTAATGTAACTGAATCCGCAAAAAGACTCTCTTGCTGCATCTTTTGGAACAACAGGAGCGCCTCTCTGGCCTGCTCTGCCTGTTCGTAAGCTGTAATCATGGCAGTCCAGCAAACCAAGTCCCGCATTGGCATTTTATCAAAAACCTTGAGAGCATCATCAGTTTGGCCGTACTTAGCATACAAATTCAGCAGAGCAGCCTCAACATGCAAATCCGAATCAAACCCAGTTCTTATGACATTTCCATGGACTGCTTCCCCTTCAAGAATCAATGATTTCAATGCGCATGCTTTGAGAACGAAAGGGAAAGTAAAGTTGTTTGGCGAAATGCCGGCTCTGCACATACGAGAATACAGCTCCAGTGTTTCAACGTAGTGACCACCATTTGCATAGGCTCTAATCATCGTGTTCCAAAGAAAAGAATTGGGTCTCTCACCATGGATATGATCGAACAGTGACCGAGCAGTTTGGGGGTCTCCAAATTGGGCATACTTGATAATGATTTGAGCACCCAAATGAGGGGTTTTCGTGATAAAGCCTTTAGTAGTAAGAGACAAGTGTATCTGTTTGAGCGAAACCAAGCCATTGCAGGACTTTAGTAGCTGATCGTAAAAAATTTCTGTTGAGCCAAGAACAGAGCTAAAAGCACAGGTGATATTCAATGAGTAGAGAGCAGTAGGGTTCAAGATAGGTTTATGCAAGAGACCCAGAAGGTGCATGTTATTGCAAGAATATCATCTTTATTTTGTTACTATTAGTAAGAGTAGGAAAGCGCCCAACTAAAAAAGAGTAGGAATTAAGAAATCATCGGCCCAATCATAATAACTTGCTTTTACAGTATACAAACCGCACGCCATTTGATGGGGACATAAATTAGTTTCGGCCATAGTAGCAAAATAATGTGCCCAACTAACTTGGTAAAAACATTTGTCATCCTACAACTTCTTCATCTTATCATCAAACAATGGTTGATGAACGACAAGCCTACGATCACTCATGCTTTGAACCATATCTCTGAGATAGAAATTCAAAAACACGTGACTGAGTTTATGGATGATTCCGGGCAATGGTGCGGTTTGAAGACAACAAGTTTTACATTTCAGAGTACTATCCAATCAACTCGCTCCATGTAGACATAAAATGATCCCCCGATATTACTTATAAAAAGAAAATCCTCTCTAGATATTGATGACAGTATGATTTGGATACGGTCCATGGATGACAGTTTTCTGTTTGTCCCAGTTAGCTAGAGCTCAAAGAGGCTTAACCTATAATTGTATTTGTCCTCGGTGTAATCAATGGGAGGAGACATCTCCCTCCTTTCCGTGTTTACCAGCCTTCAAGTAACCTCCTGCTGCCCATACTTTCCACAGGGACTTCTTTTATGTTAACATAAAAGAGTAGATTGTGAGATTTTGTTCTCCTCAACTTGTTAAAGCCAGTCCTCTTTGGCACTTTATTTTTCCACAGGCTTGTTCGAATATTTGGGGCTGGAGAAACCTTAATATATTTGATGGCTGTGCGCTCGTCTGAACGTGTTACTACGCCAGGGTAGCGTTGAATTGGTAATCACATCCCTTTATCTTTAGATGAGCTCTTAGGCTCAAATCCTCCAACCCCTTATCACAATTAACAGAAAAAAGAAAGCATGCATAATTCATGACAAGATTTACCAATGATTCTTTCTGAATGTGCTATTCATAGAGACGTTCAACACAGATGAGAGTTTAGTACACAGATTGAAAAGAATAAATGTTCCTTTTTTAAAAAAAAATTCATTTCATTAAATAAAGTCGATGCCAAAACATTGCAAACATTAAGATATCCAAAAAATACTTATGCTGAGCTTATGCCAAACTGTTCCATTACTGACATTGAAAAAAAATGAACTATAAAATGAGTCCTCAATATATTTGCCAAATAAACTAAGTAGAGTTGGCAGAAGAGCGGTGGCGAATTTTTAAAAATCCAAACATTCCAGCACCTGGTGAAGAACCTTCGAAGACATACGGCATAAATCCGGTGGCATCTCTGTATTTCTGCTGAATCTGGAGGATTCAAGATCAGTACTGTTGGAAACTTTTACAACAGAGAAAAAGATAAAAATAAATCATTCTCATTTGTTCTGATTATTAAAAATAAATTGCAAGATAGGTACCTGAAGAATCTGTTCACTGCTTCTCAAACAATTCCTTCCTACAACACACACTGTTCCACCACTGCCCCCACCAGTGATCTTTGCCCCATACAAAGTCCCATTTTCTGATCTAGAAAGCTTACTGTGCTGAAATTGTTGTACCAGTTCCACCAGCCTATCTGTCCCATCAGAGCCAAGCCCACAAGCACCATAGCTGTAATGACACTGTAATTGGAGAAAGAAATTAACAGTTAAACAAACACAAGACAAAATCATTTTTCAGCCATGCATCACCTCCCATAACTGGAAAAGCTTACAATTTATCAACTCAAATACCTGATACATGAGCTCCCCGAGAGCAGTAAGTTGCTCATCTGAAGCAGCAGCAGTTAATAATGCTTTGAAAGCCTACAAATTATCAGAAGTGTCCCAGTCAGGAAAAGAAAAGGGGGCAAAAGAGCCATAAAATAAAATGAGTTGAAACAAAGGTCATTTAAATAAAAATTTATGGCAAGTTCAAAATATATAATTTAGTTCACTAAAGAGAAAAAGAAACCGACTATGGTGAAATCCTTCCAGGATATATTGCAGAAAGAAAAACAAATTACTAAATACGGAAAGATGGCAGGAAACAAATAGCTTCTGTCTATCACCTTGCCTGACAAAATTATTCTTTTCCTAATTCTTGGTACACTTATTTTCTAGCTGATATGGTAGGTGATTGTTGCTCTTCGAAATCCTCCTTAATGTTTAAATTCTAGATAATTTGGTTATGTTTTAACTAGTTTAAAACAACATAAAGCCAGCCAGGTCATATTCAGTAGACTTGAATCGAATGGAATAGTCTTGAAATAAGCTTGTAACTGAAAAGAACCATACTAAATCAAATCCAAACATCATTCTGGCTTGACATAAACTTCCCAAAGGGACAACTCAAATCTACCATACAATCAACTAAAGAACAGGAACACAAACCCTAATGAGTGACAGCTCAATCTCAGACTGTCTCACCCTACCTAATTCTAGCCTAAACTATCATATTTCTATATTTGAACTTAGACCTCAGGAACATTATCTATCACTTGGCTTTACCATTTAATCTTTTGTATAAACCTACTTCATGACATCTCATTCTTTTCTAGTGAAGTACTTTAATACCTCAGCAATTGATCTAATTACTTTATGGGAATAAAATATCCAAGAATAAGTAAATAAATGCATATATTAAGATTAAATTGATATCAAAACTCAATAGCTTGAGAAAAGGTTCCTTATGAAAAGAAACCGCTGTCCCCTTGGTAAAGAAGTTGGGGAGGCTTTATAAGCATTCACGAAATTCGAACAGCTGAAGATACTATACATCTACGGTTACCAGTTCCATTCAGAAAATATAGGGCCAGAATGAATCATTAAATCTATTTGTTAGAATTACATGCCTCCCAGACCCCATAGCTAGCAGCAACTCTAAAAACTAAATGACTAATTGTATATCCCTAAAATACTCATACTGAAAACATCTTATCAACATAGTTGCTGACCTTGACACGGAAGTTCTCATAAATTGGATGTCTGGTGGGTGCTCTCACTGCATATCTGCCTTTTTGGTCAATTACTGTGACAGAATCATTGTGTTCAACATGCTCCTCTATGAATGCCTCACCAGTCATAAACTCTGGAAGCCTATTTCCATATAGAGCTTCATATCTGTACAAAAGCATAAATGAAGAAATGGAGAAATAATATTTAACTTCGGTTGGACATTCCTCTTAACAACTCAAAGAACAAAACAAAGAATTTATTAAATATAAAATTTACATAATCAGTATTAGATTCGTTTGTGGTCGACCTTTTTCAATTCGTAATCATACTGAGGTACCTCAGACCAAAGGACATTATTACCTATGAGGGGCAAGGTTGCATAAGTAGTCCAGTGATGCCTCAGATTTGAGTAACTCCGTGCTGTCGTCTTCAATCTCTTCAGAGTTACTTCTTGGCAGTGAATGTGACAATAGTGCAGATGCCAAAGATTTTATAATCTTTCTACCCATAAAAGCTCCTATTCTCACAGAACCATAATCTGAACCACCAACACTGAGAAAGAAAATGAAGTTCCAGTTAACAGCCAGATCCAACAATAAGGGCCTATTTGGTATGAGTTATGTGAAATAACGTTTTATTTTTTATTATGACTCATGCTTAAATTTTTTTTACCTAATAAGTTATTATTTGAAATATCCTGTTCGAACACATTGTTTTTTATTTGACTTTTCTGAGTTATAATCCAAATAAGTCAAACTGATTTTCATACTAAAATTGGACGCCCCAAATTGTAAAATATACCATACACAATAAATTAAATTAAATTCCAGAGTTCACATGCCCCAAACTGTAAATAATACCATACATTATAAAGGAAGTAAAATTAGAATTATATGTTCAATTACAATAATGCGTCTCTAATAATTACACCTTTAATAAATAATAGATTTTTGGTAAATAATATAATTATTTAATTTTGAATTAAATAACTTTTAGGTCTAATAATATAGTTAGACATTTAATTTGAAAACTTAAAATATTTAAATATTTTTTTCCTATAGTAATAATTATAGCTTTGGTCTAATAATAATTATAGCTCATATTGTTTCTATTTGAATGTAAATATATTAACAATTTGTATTATTTGGAGTTTGAAATGTAAATTTAAATTGAAAATTGAAAATTGAAAATTTTAAGTATATAATAATTAAATCTTGTATTTTTTTTCCTATTTGTATGTAAAAAATAAAATAATTTAGATATTTGAATTTAAACATTTAATTTTAAAAATTATAATAAAAATTTAACTAACACTAAAACATTTTCTATTAGTCAGAAAATGAAAAAAGAAGCAGCAAAATTAATGAAAGCAAGGTCTGGATAAGCTGCCTTTCAATCTAATGGTATTGATGACAACCATTCTGTTAGTCAATTGATTAAAGGTGCCTATGACTAGGACAACCATCATTGATGTAAGAGTTATTTCTCCTAGAATGTACAAAAACACTCCTACCATTTTTGGAGGTAAAAATGTAATCAGGAGGGATAAAAGATAAGTCGAGGTTGGTAGGTCATGGTACGCACCATTGGGCATGGTTGCTACCCGTGAGTTGGCCTTTGTGTGGTGATCTATGTGAGTTCTGTGCAATGAGTGTGGCCTGAATCTAGGGCAGCTGTGCAGCAAATGTGTGCCGAAAATTAATGGAAGTTTTTGTGGTATGTCTTTATGATGCGTGCAACGCTATGGTATGCTATGATTGTGATAGCTTAAGCATAGGTAATGTTTCCCGCTAGAAATGCTGGAAATGATTTAAGACTCTTAAGAGGGGGACATGGTGTCTAGCTCTCCTCCACACCCGGTGCACGCACATGGGCTATGGTTTGAGCAATGCATGGGCACTAAATGGCAGGTTTGAGACCACCACGAGGGTGACTCGGGCCTCCATGAAGCTCTCAGCTTCATGGATAGTGTAGGTGGCTTGTATGCACTACATTGCGCTCTTCTCCTGTACATGAGGTTTGACCTTACGTTCACTATTGTGTGGGCTATCGAATATTATCTTGGCACTGTGCATGCAAGTAGTGTGGTTCTCTTGTGGAAATGGGGCACCTTTGTGGGTTGTGTGGGTATCAATTATGTTGTGGGTTGTGTACGTGTTGACTCTCGAGTAGGCTTGTCAGATATCATCAGTGTGTCTAGCACAATGAAATGAGGCATTGTGCTTCAGTGGGTGAGTAGCACGTCGGCTATCCTCGATTGGGCTTGTAGGTTGCGTGCGTGATGTCATGCTTGTGGGCTGGTTGCATAGATTGGTGGGTGGTTGGCTCTCGATTAGCCTTGTGGCCGTTGGGACAAGGTTCTTGCGGGAAGCTAGATGCTAGAAAGCATCGCATCTGTGGGCGAGCAGTTCAGAGGTATTATAGATCAGCTAGACGTGCTCACAGACGACAACTCTGTGGCATTTCTAAGATGTCTTAGGATTCCGATGGGACCTTGCTCATGTGCTCATAAGTGAATAGGTGTTCCTCATTGGGGCCTAAAGACATGGGGGCTGATGAGGATTATCAACACCCTTCTGTGGCTATTCGGGTCAGTAGGATGTTGTGATTGGTTCAAGACTTGTGTGATGACTTTTGGGGCAAGGTCGAGAACCTTGAGTCAGTTGGCATTCAGCATGTTGGGGTTTGAGGAGTTCCGTATCAATTGAAAATCTGAGGCACGATAGTGTGGTTGCTTAGTAGCAGGCTAAACTTTGAGTGAAGACCTTGGTGCTAGCGTGCATGTTTGAGTGGGTTTCTGAGTATCGTGGTTTGAGTTTAAGAGAAAGTTAGATAAGTCATGTGGCTTCTAAGAGTTTGTATTGTGAGTTCTTGGGGCAAAACTTGGTTTGAAGGAAGGCTTGCCAAGACTTGGAGAAGTTTTGACGCCACACGATTCTCTGGATTTTGGGGCAAATATGGTGGACTGTGACAGTTTGTATCAGAGCCAAACTACTCCTCAATGGAGTGGCTTTGGGTTAAGCAGTGGCTTCGATCATTTAGTTGGTTGTGGCTTATTGAGCAAGGAGGTATCGTTTATCGGTTTAACGATGTGCACGAGTCAGCATGACCACACTTGAAAGGAGGCAAGTTGTGGCTTGGTGCTGTGATCTCAACTAGTGGACCAACATAGACATAAGGCATGCATGTGGTTAGCTTGGGGGAGCACAACCCCGTGGATCATACGTGGGTGTGTTTCATGGGGGCGCTTTGAAGCATGGGCAGGTGTGTTTGTCCAAGAGGGCGTACTTGCACATAAGACCTCGTTAGTGAGCACATTGGTAATGTTTCTGTGTGGGTACCACGAGGTGTGGTACTTGAGTCCGTTTGGATAGTTCAGTGTCAGTTTTGAGGACTTTGGCTAAGAGTGTTGGTTTGGTTCTTCTAGTTTTGGATTAAAGTTGTGCTTTGTGAGGCATCGAAAGCCCAGGATCGGTCGGTCGCAGTATTGAGGCATGAGGACCATCAGCACCCTTCCGTGGCTATTAGGGTAAGTAGGATGTTGTGATTGGTTCGAGTCTTGTGTGATGACCTTTGGGGCAAGGTCAAGAACCTCGGGTCAGTTGGCATTCGGCATGTTGGGTTTTGAAGACTTCAATATGAGGCACAGTTTCTTGGTAGCGGGCCAAGCTTTGAGTGGAGACCTTGGTGCTGGTGTGCGTGCTTGAGTGGGTTTCTAGGTATCGTGGTTTGAGTTTCGTAGAAAGTTAGATGAGCCATGTGGCTTATGAGAGTTTGTATTGCGAGTTCTTGGGGTGAAACTTGGTTTGAAGGAAGGATGGTAAGGACTTGGAGATGTTTTGGCGCCCTCTCGATTTTGGAGCAAATCTAGTGGACCGTGACACTAGGTCAACTGCAAAACTAGAAATCAGTGCTATAGTTCATCGGATTCGAGGGTAACTAATGCAATAAGCTTTCTGGAAAGAATTAGCAAATTAACATAAATCATTATCCTGTCCAACAAGACGGTACTGAGGCATACTGTGAGGTTGATGGTGAATTTATTGAGGAGAAACTGTGTAAATTGTGTGTCTGTAAGAATTTATTGAGGAGAAACTGTGTAAATTGTGTGTCTGTAACATTTCGGCACCAACTCAAAGGTTAGTGTCGATGAATTTGTATTGCTCAGGGCCTCAGACCAGGGGTTTAACTGTAATTCCACCTAATGACAGAAATGATTTAAATACAGAGATAGCTAACCTGCAGCTTTCTTTCTTGTACTTCCAATCAAGAAAGATAACTAGAAGAAATAATAAAAGTGCCATACCTGTGTCGTATTCCCGAATCAATTCCCCAAAATCGAACATGGGAAGGTATTTTGACAAGTCCTAGCACCTCAGCAGGCTGCATGGGGTACAGTAAAATTATGAGTTACAGTCCGACCTATCAAAACATGCTAAGTTATTATTAGCCTGCCAAAGATACTTACCTGGCATACCATTGCAAGAAGCTTGTTTGCTTCACCACATGCAGAAGCCATCTGGTCCATCACCCCACATGGAGCTCCGACAACATGATTTTCCACCTATATTTGGTTGCTAAGAATAAGCTATGCCAATAATGCACATAGAAATTTTAGAATATGCTTTCATGGAAGTAATGTTAGAAAAGGAAAAAAAGCATGCCTTTTGGCAAAGCAAAGCAACGTCTCGAGAGGCAATTTCCAAACCTGCCAGTAGAGAAGAAAATAAGAGCGCAGATCAGAGTGAGATTTTTGAAATATACATGCATTAATTTGTTGAGGGAGGTCATAAATCACAGTCCAATTATAAAATCTGAAGGTGAGTTCCAATCAGCCAGAAAATGGATGGGTATTGATAATGTATGATAACAACGGTAAAGAATGCCAGTTTTAGAAAATCAAGCCAAGCATTTTCTTTGGGTGGATAAGTCTTTTGATTTCGTCATTGAAGGAAGATTCAACCATCTTCATAAAATTTCTGAAAATGGCTTGGGCAAGAGGATTTCGTTGTATCTAGAGAGGCAAGAGGTTGATTGGTTACTGAACTCTTGGTTTGAAAAAGGAGGCCGCGTTTGGTTTAGAAGATATAGGAAAGGAGATAGATCCTTGGGGCTTCATAGGAACAAGCATGGTAGATTCCTGTCTCTTTCTGAGATCCTTCCCAAAAGATCGAGAATGATTATCTTTCCGGAAGGTTTCGCGGCTGAGGGTTGGTGGAGAGCTTATAGGGCCATTAAGGAGCTTGCAGCTTCCTTTTGGCCGGAGAAGAAATCCCAAGCGCTTTCTGTTGATCCTGTGAAAAGATTTAGTCCCCATATTTCGACAGTGGTGAAGGAAAGCCTGGCGAAAGAAGAGGCCGGAGAGATCGGAGGCTTTATCTCCTAGAGGTAATTGTCCTTCGTGTAGACATTGTTTGGACGGGAGTTTTCTGCTTGCTTCTCAGAAAGGCAACTTGTTTGATCGAAAAAAGCCATGGCCTCCTCTGTTTGTTGGGTGTCGAGAGGAGAGTGGGCTCATGCGCAGGCTTAAAAGTGGAGTAAGTGGAGAGGGTGATGCTGAGGGGACTACTGGGGCCAATTTTCCAGATCCGTTTTTTCAAATTCAAATCTCTGTCTCTGGAAAAGGGAAGGAGCAATTGATTGTGGGCTTGGACAAAGACTTTTGTCAGCTGGAGCCCATTCTGAGGCTGGGCGTAGCTGGTCTAAGGGGCCTTTGGTTTTTAAAAGGCCTTTGGGAGATTTAAGAAGACCAATGACTTTTGATCACGGGTCGAGTCCCTTTAAAAGGCCCAGGTGGAAAAGGAAAAAGCCCAAGGCCCTCGTCCACCCCTGTAAAGCCCGAACCCATAAAACATTGGGTCGCAAGCCGTTTCGACTTGTTAAGCCGTTTCCCTCGTCGTCCGCCTCCGCTTCTCTGGCGCTAGCAGAAGGGATGGGGCATTCAACAGTTGTTGCGTTGCTAGTCGGGGGATGCGGTTCGGCATCGGAAGGGGTGTCTCATCCGGAGACGGCGCTGGACTTCGGTCAGTTTTCTCTCTCGACACTGTTGGTATCTTCTGCAGGGAGTGCCATTCTTCAGACTGAGCCGGCAAGGTCGATTCCAGTCAGGAAGTCGATACTCGATGATGGTCGCACGGGGTTGGCACGAACGGTGGAGATTTCACCGGTTTCTGGACAGAACTCTCTTGTACTGCTGTTGGGTTGTGCTTCGGTGTGCACCTCGCTTTAGCAAGAAGTGGCAAGGCTGAGTCCGGTCATTCTACCGAACCCCGACAATGACAATCCGGTGCCGACGAGGTTAGATCGGTCGGATTTGTCACCAGAGTCTGTTGTTTCTTTGTTCTTGTGGTTGCAGTCCCTTGTTTTCCCGTTGCAGCAGCTGCCGAGCGTTTCCAGTCACCTGAGCGATCCAATTTGTGAGACTTTTACTCTCAAAGGGGGACCGGATCCTTGCATGATTTTTTAATCTCTTTCTTTGGAGGAATTGGGTTGCTTTTCTCCTCCTCTCCCTTATGGGCCTGTGAGGTCTGATAAGGAGGCTGAAGAGAACTGCCTTTTAGTGGGTTTCTTGGATCTTTTGTCCACGGGAGAGGCTGATAGGGGCATAGTTGTTGCTGATCCCTTCGGAATGGAGATTGAGAGCAGAGTTGAAGAGGAAGAGAGGATGCTGGCCTTGCAGGGAGATTGTTTTGCCCCTGTTTTCGAGAGGCTAGAGAGACATCTTGAAACAGGGGTCTCGGAAGACAGTTTGGCTCTTGTGGTGAGTACTGAGCAGTATGACCAGTGGCTGGTTAATGAACTGGATGATGTAGAAAATTTAAACTTGCTAGCGTCAAATTGGGCGCTGAACTGGGTCAAGAAACTGAATAAGTTGGTAGGGGTTTCTCTTGTTGGTGTGGAAGTGTAAGCTATCAAATTATTTGCGGAAATAGAAAAGATTTGATTGGAAGAAGGCAAGACTAGTTTTAAGAAGCAAGGTGTGAGGGGATTGAATGACTTGGAGAAAAGGGCAGGGGTGAAGCATTTTCTTAGAGAATGGAAGGGGGATGTGATTTGTCTTCAAGAAACTAAAACGGAGACGATCTCTAATGCGTTTATTCGTAGTGTTTGGGGTATTAGGTCGTGTGGATGGAAAGCTTTGCCATCGGTTGGTGCTTTAGGTGGTGTCGTGATTATGTGGAATAAGAAAGTGATGGACTTGATTGGTTTTCTAGTGGGACGATTCTCGGTTTCCTGTGTGCCCTGCTGTTCTCGGGAGTTTACGGTCCGGTTCTTAACAATGAGAGGGGTCTCTTATGGGACGAAATCGCTGAGTTCAAGAGCCGATGGAATCTCCCCTGGGTGGTGAGAGGGGACTTCAATGTTGTTCTCTATCCTCATGAGAGAGTAGGGTGCTTGGTGGAAGATAGCTCTATGAGGGAGTTTCTTGCTTCTGTTCAGGGTCAGAATCTTATTGACTTGCCTTTATTAGTAGGTTTTTCATTCTTTCTCTCGGATCGATCGATTTCTTGTCTCTAGTTGCTGGGAATCTCTCTACCCTAATCTCATTAAGAAGCTTTTGCCTCGACCGGTTTCAGACCATCACCCTATTGTTCTTGAAGAGGGGGGGGGGGTTTGCATTGGGGTCTTACTCCTTTCCGCTTTGAAAATATGTGGCTGAAGGTGGAAGGCTTTCAAGATCTTATCAAAGGTTTGTGAGAAGGTTGTGCTGTGAGGGGGTCCGCAAGCTTCGTGGTGGCTTCAAAATTGAAAACTCTCAAGCTGGAATTGAAGAAATGGAACAAAGAATCTCTTGGTAATATCAATTCCTCAATCAATGCGTTGATGAGGGAGGTGACTGGTCTTGATGAGAAGGAGATTTCTTTGTGTCTCTCAAGGGAGGAAAGAAAAGAGGCGAGAGTGGATTAAGAAGGAGCTGTCGAAACTTATCTCTATGGAATAAACCTCTTGGAGACAGAAATCTAGGGAAATTTGGCTTAGGGGGGTGATAGGAACGCTAAATTCTTTCACTAGATGGAGAATGACCATAGGAGACACCTTTATTGGATCCATCGAGGTTGATGGCTCGTTTTTTGTGGAATAAGAGAATAATAAGGAGACCATTTGCTCTTTCTACATGTCTCTTGTCAAGGAGAGCTGCAGTGTTAGACCGAATTTGGATGGTCTGGAGTTCGCTGTTCTTGATACAAGTGAGGCTTTATGGATTGAGAGCCCTTTTGATGAGGAGGAGATTCTTTGTGCCCTTAGGGAGTGTAATGGGGACAAGTCCCGACAGTTTTCTATGGCCTTCCTTAAACACAATTAGGCTATCCTTAAAGGGATTATCCTTCGGCTCTTTGAGGAATTCCATATTTCGGGTGAATTTGTGGATAGCTCCAACTCAACTTTCATTGTCCTTGTTCAGAAGAAAGTGGGTGCTAACAATATCAAAGATTTTCGGCCTATTAGTCTTATTGGTTTCATTTACAAACTTCTTTCGAAGGTCCTCATTTTTAGGCTAAAAAAAGTGATCTCTAAAGTGGTGAGCCCTTTCCGAAATGCCTTTTTGGATAAAAGGAAAATTTTGGATGCTGCTTTAATTGCTAATGAAGTGGAGGATTCCCATTTAAAAGATGGAGGGGGTGGAGTGATTTGTAAACTGGACATGGAGAAAGCTTTTGATCATGTGAGTTGGAGCTTTTTGATCTACCTTCTGAAAAGGATAGACTTTGGAGACGTGGTGCAATTGGATCTTTAAATACATTTCGTCGGCATCCTTTTCGATCCTTATTAATGGTTGCCCTTTCAGGTATTTTAAAGCCTTACGAGGTTTGAGACACGGGAATCCTCTATCCCCTTTTTTGTTCACTTTGGTTATGGAGGTACTGAGCAAAATGTTGTTGAAAGCGGTTGAGAGAGGACTCTTAAGTGACTTTAAGGTGGGAAAAGAAAGAAGAAGTG
The DNA here is from genome assembly GCA_023935145.1 of Bretschneidera sinensis. Taxonomy (NCBI): domain Eukaryota; kingdom Viridiplantae; phylum Streptophyta; class Magnoliopsida; order Brassicales; family Akaniaceae; genus Bretschneidera; species Bretschneidera sinensis. The sequence continues at coordinate 9,208,174 of CM043701.1, forward strand.
TGATTGTGTCTCATCTTCTCTTTGCCGATGACACTATTGTTTTTTGTGGGGCAGACACTCATCAAATGTTGCGTTTTCGATGTGCCCTTCTCTGCTTTGAGGTGGCCTCGGGGCTCAAAGTTAATCCTGGTAAGAGTGATTTGATTCCTCTCGGTGAGAACTTTAATGGTCATTTTTTTGCTGGTTTGTTGGGGTGCAAGGAGGGGACTCTTCCCTTCACTTATCTTGGTCTCCTTCTTGGTGCCAAATTTAAAGACTCAAGTGTGTGGAATCCCATCGTGGAGAGATTTGAAAAGCAGTTAGCCGGTTGGAAAAATCTTATTCTCTCTAAAGGAGGAAGACTCACTCTCATAAAAAACACTCTCTCTAGTTTTATGTCCTTTTTTCCTATTCTTAGTGGTGTAGCTAAAAGATTGGAGGATATCTAAAGAAGATTCCTTTGGGGCAATACTGGGGAGGAGCATAAATTTCACTTGGTAAGATGGGGAGTGGTTAAGCAACCGTTAGATAGAGGGGGATTAGGTATAAAGTCCCTTACTTTGTTGGGAAAATAGTTATGGAGATTTATTGTGGAAAGGGATCACCTTTAGAGGAAAGTGGTGGAAGTTAAGTTTGGATTGGATGCTTGCGAGTGGACGTCTAAGAAAAGAAAAGGGGCTTATGGTGTTGGAGTTTGGAAGTGGATACAAAATGGTTGGGAAGACTTGAGTTCTCACCTTTCGGTGTTGGTTGGTGATGGAAGGAGAACGCGGCTTTGGCATGATACATGGTTTGGGAACACCCTTTTTAAAGATCGTTTCTTGTAAATCTTTGAATTGGCGAGGGATAAAGAAGCTCTTATTTCATCTTGCTTCTCGGTGAACAACGGTATTATTTTGTGGGATGTGCCTTTATTTCGCAATGTTAACGATTGGAAAATTGAGAGATTGTAAAGCTTTTTGGAAACTTTATATAGCTTCTACTTTGATTTTTCTAAAGAAGATGCAATGAGATGGAGGGACAACCCGAGCAAAGGTTTTGAGGTGAAGTTTTTTTATAAGATTCTTCTAGCTGGGTCTACTAGAGATGGATCCAGGAAATTCCCGTGGAAAGATATTTGGTGCTCTGGAGCCCCAAAGAAAGTGAGTTTCCTTTGTTGGGAGGCCGCTTTGGAAAAGATCCTAACGCTTGATAATTTGCAAAGAAGGGGAAGGATGTTGGTGAACCGTTGTTTCATTTGCAAAGGATGTGGTGAGTCTGTGTTTCATCTTCAGATGGAATGCTCCTTAGCAAGAGCCTTATGGGAAATGGCTTATAAAGTTTTGGGAATCTTGTGGGTGTGTGCCGGATCGGTGTTAGATGAAGTGTAAAAATCTCAAGAAAGTTTACTCCTTGATCCCACTTTCTATCTTTTGGATAGTTTGGCTCGAGAGAAACCGTAGAGCATTTGAAAGCTTCGAGAGACCTTTGGTTCTAATTAGGGAAAGATGACTTAATGGCCTATTTTTTTTTGGGTCAAAGAGAATTCTTTTGTAAATGACTTTGACTTTATAGATTTTGTGGAGTTTCTCTCCTATAGATAGCCATGTACATGGGTTGCACCCCCTTGGTGCTTTTTTAATACATTTCACTTATCAAAAAATAATGTATGATAGATGGAATGCCATTACAGTGAATGACATGGATCTTCATCATATATAAAACGATTGGTTGTGCTTATATTTATATTATTATATATAAAACGACTTAGAGGTGCTCTGGACTTAAGTTTTTTTTTTTTAAAAATAGATCCACTCGTGCACCACGATCTTGTATCCTAGATCTAATACACCACATTTGTTAAGGGGAGGAAAAAAGAAGAAAAAGAAAAATCCTATACATTGTAAGATACGATTTGTGGCCATATGGAGTACCAAATCCATATGGAATACCGTAGCAATAAGTAATTCTATAAATTTTTTATGAAAATAAATAAGATTGATCTGAAAAGAATAAAATTAAGATAAAAACTTCACTGAAGTGTGTTTAGTCAAGTTTTTATAATTTTTGTTCTTTTTCTTTTCTTTCTTCAAGATATCTTTACATGTTTCATGTAGGATGTTAATAATCTCTTCTTAAACCATACCAAGTTAATAAATTTTGTTTCAATTTTGACATTGATAACAAAAATCAAAATGTATTACTCAAAAACATATTGATTGTTGAAAAGGGAAGATTCGGTCATAATATTACCGAATATTATGAGTTTTATTAGCTGTATTCTTATTTCTGTAAATAGCTCTTTAGTCAACTCTGTAATTAATTAGGATAGCTAGCCATTTTAGTTAGTTTCCTTATTTTGTACTTGCATTCTCTTATATAAAGAAAATATGTGTAAACCATTTAATAGTGAATAATACAGAGAAAAATTATTCCATTTTCTGTTTTTCGTTCAAATTCACATGGTATCAGAGCCACCCTAAAGCACTATAATTTTTTCTGCTCAATCCAACCATGTCTGACATCTCCTCTGAGTCAACTCCACCCCTCACAAATCCTGCAACCCACCCTACAATTCGAAACCCCAGTACCTATTCTCACTCTGTCCAAATCACTACAATCCGTCTTAATGGGAACAACTTCTTACGATGGTTCCAATCAGTTCGGATGTACATCAGAGGACGGGGAAAAATTGGGTATTTAACAGGAGAAAAGAAGGAACCAGCCCCGGAGGATCCAGTGTATGCGACCTGGGATGCAGAAAATTCAATGGTAATGACCTAGCTCGTGAATTCGATGGATGAGGATATTAGTTCAAATTATATGTGCTATTCTACGGCCAAAGAACTCTGGGACAACGTTAATCAGATGTATTCTGATTTGGAAAATCAATTTCAAATTTATGAATTGACTCTGAAACTTGGCAAGATTCGACAAGATGAAGACTTGATCACCAAGTATTTCAATTCATTGAAGCGGCTGTGGCAGGACTTGGATTTGTTCAATGATTATGAATGGAAATCCACTGAAGATGCTAGTTATTACAAACGAGGCTTATCGCATTTACAAATTCCTTGCCGGACTAAACTTGGAGTTTGATGAAGTTAGGGGAAAGATCATTGGCAGGACTCTACTTCCTCCACTCGGTGAAGTGTTTGCTGAAGTTCGAAGAGAAGAAAGCCGCAGACACGTAATGTTGGGGAAGAAGATCACCAGCAGGGCCATTGAAGGTTCTCCCCTTGTTACCGAATCTACTGCTAGTAAGGCAGCCAATTTTCAGCACAAAACAGAAGAGAAGCCTCGGGTCTGGTGTGATTATTGTAACAAACCACGCCATACTCGAGATACTTGCTGGAAAATTCATGAAAGACCAGCAAATTGGAAAAGTAGCAAGCCTGGTGACAAAAATAAACGTGTGATTCCCAATGCCAATGAAGCTGAGTCAAGTCCCTTCAGCAAGGAGCAGATGAATCATCTTCGAAAACTACTAAAATCCAATTCCTCATATGATATTCCTAGTGTCTCTCTTGCACAAACAGGTAGTGCTTTTAATGCCCATTCTTGTTCAAATTTTGCTCTATGGAGAATCGATTATGGAGCCTCTGATCATATGACCAGCCTTTCAAATCTTTTTAGCACTTATTCACCATGTTCTGGCCTTGAAAAAATTAGAATTGCAGATGGAAGTTTTTCACCTATTGCTGGGAAAGGTTTGACTAAATTATCTACGAATATAGATATTAAATCTGTTCTTCATGTTCCTAAACTAGCCTGTAACCTTTTGTCTGTGAATAAACTAGCCAAAGAATCTAATTGTCGTGTTGTTTTCTATGATGCTTACTGTGAATTTCAGGACCGGAACTCGGGGAAGAAGATTGGCAGTGCTAAGATGGAAGGTGGGCTTTACTACTTTAATGATGATTTCTCCAATAATAAAAAGGCTCAGGGCCTTAGCAGTGTTAGTTCTAATTCTGTTTATGAACAAATAATGCTTTGGCATTTAAGACTAGGACATCCTAGCTTCTCATATCTTCAACATTTGTTTCCCATTTTATTTAAGGGTTTGGATTGTTCATCATTTTACTGTGAAAGTTGTTGCTTATCAAAGAGTCATCGTAATACTTATTTACCAAAACCTTATGCTTCTTCAAAACCTTTTTATTTAATACATAGTGATGTTTGAGGACCTTCAAGAATTACTACTATCTCTAGAAAAAAATGGTTTGTTACCTTTATAGATGATCATATCCGTTTATGTTGGGTTTATTTGATGAATGAAAAATCTGAGGTTGAAAAACTTTTTAAGGATTTTTACACAATAGTTGAAACACAATTTCAAACAAAAATTAGCATTCTTCACACTGATAACGGAACCGAGTATTTTAAAGGACTTTTGGGAAATTTTTTAAAAGAAAAAGGTATACATCATCAATCAACTTGTGTGGATACTCCTCAACGGAATGGGATTGCTGAAAGAAAAAATAAGTATTTGCTTGAAGTAGCTCGTGCTATAATGTTTTCAATGAATGTTCTAAAATATTTTTTGGGGGAAGCGGTTTTAACAGCATCTTTCTTGATTAACAGAATGCCTACAAGGGTTCTAAAATTCAGCACACCATTAGAATGTTTCAAAAAATGCTTTCCTTTATCAAGAATGTACTTGGATTTGCCTCTAAAAGTGTTTGGCTGCACTGTGTTTGTTCATATACCTAATAATACTAGGTCTAAACTTGATTCTCGAGCTGAAAATGTGTTTTCATTGGGTATGCAGCCAACAAAAAGGGATATAAATGCTATAATCCCCAAACAAGAAAAATTTATGTGAGTATGGATGTATCGTTCTTTGAAAATAAACCCTACTTTCACAAAAATTGTTTTCGGGGGGAGAATGAGATGAAGGAAGAAATTTTTTGGGATTTATTCCCTACTCCTTTACCAAATGTGATTTTGACTACTACACCACATTCCTCTCTTCCCACTACCATTCTAGAAACTCAAAATTAGGAGCAATCTGAACCTGAGGAACAAAGTGATAAAATCAATGAAAACAATGAAGGGAGTCCTAGTCATATAGTGTCAAGCATTACTGTGTCTAAACCAGGGGGAGAATCACTACAACAAAATCCTGAGCTTATGGTTTATACTCGGAAAATGATTCATAAAAGGAGTCAAAGTCAGCCTATTCCTCTTGGAAATGATCAATCTCAACCTTCGGGAACCGGACCTCCAAATATCACAGGTAAGTCTTTCCCTAACTCATCTTAAGTTCCTGTTACCACTCCTAGTAAAGAACCATCAGATCTTGATTTTCCAATAACCATTAGAAAAGGAATCCGAACTTGCAAAAAAAATCCTAAATATCCCATTACCGAATATCTTTCCTATGCAAAACTTTTTCATACTCATAGGGCATTTACTTCCAAAATCTCACACTTGTTTGTTCCGAGAAACATTCAGGAAGCTCTAGATGATCCGAATTGGAAATTAGCAGTGATAGAAGAGATGAATGCTCTTAGACGAAGTGGTACTTGGGAGATAGTTAATTTACCTAAGGAGAAGAAAACAGTTGGCTACAAGTGGGTCTTTACAGTGAAGTGTAAAGCTGATGGTAGTATAGAGAGATACAAGGCTAGATTAGTTGCAAAAGGGTTCAGTCAGACATATGGGATCGATTATCAGGAAACTTTTGCCCCTGTAGCCAAGATAAACTCAATCAAAATCTTGTTATCTTTGGCTGTGAATTTCAACTGGCCCTTACACCAGTTAGATGTTAAAAATGCTTTTTTAAATGGAGATCTTCAGGAAGAGGTCTTTGTGAGCCTACCACCCGGGTTTGAGGGAGAGTTAGGACCAATCAAAGTTTATAAACTAAAGAAGTCGTTATATGGTCTCAAACAATCCCCTAGAGCCTGGTTTGAGAGATTTGGGAAAGCTGTAAAGAGTTATGGCTACTGTCAAAGCCAAGCTGACCATATTATGTTTTACAAACATAGTAAAGAAGGCAAAATTGCAATCTTAATTGTCTATGTGGATGATATAGTCTTGACAGGTGATGACAATGAAGAATTGGAGAGATTAAAAAGGAGACTTGCAGTTGACTTCGAGATCAAAGATTTGGGTGCTTTGAAATACTTTCTTGGGATGCAGTTTGCTAAATCCAAAGAAGGTATATTTGTGAATCAACGTAAATATGTTCTCGATTTAATTGAAGAAACAGGTCTACTAGGATGTAGACCAGCCGAGACACCGATTGAACCCAACCTTAAGCTGCAGCCTTCTAAAACTGAAGAAGAAGTTGTGAAGAGAAAGCAATATCAAAGGCTTGTTGGAAGACTAATCTACTTGTCACATATACATCCAGATATCGCAATTGCAGTTAGTATGGTTAGCCAGTTCATGCATTCACCAGGACAAGAACACTTTGGTGCAGTCTATAGAATTTTCAGATACCTGAAGGGAACTCCAGGGAAAGGTTTAATGTTCAAGAACCGTGGGCATTTGCAAGTTGAAGCCTATACTGATGCCGATTGGGTTGGGAGTGCCATTGATAGACGATCAACTTCTGGCTACTGCACGTTTATTGGAGGCAACCTAGTTACTTGGCGAAGTAAAAAGCAGAATGTGGTAGCAAGAAGTAGTGCAGAGGCTGAGTTTAGATCAGTTGCTAATGGGATTTGTGAAGAGTTGTGGGTAAATAGACTGTTAGAAGAACTGAAGATCTCTAGCACGTTACCTATGAAGTTATACTGTGACAATAAAGCTGCTATTTCAATAGCTCATAATCCAGTACTTCATGACAGAACAAAGCATGTGGAGGTTGACAAACATTTCATCAAGGAAAAGATCGAAAACGGTGTGATCTGCATGCCATACATTCCTACTACCGAATAAATTGCAGACGTGTTCACAAAGGGATTTCCTACAAGACAGTTCGATAAAATCATTGGCAAGCTGGCTATGGAATATATCTTTAAACCAGCTTGAGGGGGAGTGTTGAAAAGGGAAGATTCGGTCATAATATTATCGAATATTATGAGTTTTATTAACTGTATTCTTATTTCTGTAAATAGCTCTTTAGTAAACTCTGTAATTAATTATGACAGCTAGCCATTTTAATTAGTTTCCTTATTTTGTACTTGTATTTTCTTATATAAAGAAAATTTGTGTAAACCATTTAATAGTAAATAATACAAAGAAAAATTATTCCATTTTCTGAATTTCGTTCAAATTCACATTGATTATTTTTAATTTAGGGGTAATTGTAATTACCCGGTTAAGGAAGCCATATAACCAAGTGGTTTAAAATGGAGCAATTGAGTATTATGTGGTTTGTCAGTTACTAACCTGAGGTAACACTTTCAGGTCAAAACTTATTGTTCACCAAATTGGTGTCAAACCTAGAGGATTTTAGAAACAAAACGCAACTAAATCACATTTATATTGGAGTTATCAACACAACACAACTTCATCAACCAAATCACATTGACGTCAATATATGGTTGATGAAGTTATGTTGTGTTGATAACTCCAATATAAATGTGATTTGGTTGATATTTTGAATCCACAAGGTTTGGCATCTGTAGTGAACAAGAAGTTGAGTTAGACGCGAAATGGGTTTTCTTGTACTTCTCACGTGAGTCACTAACGGAGTTAATGATGTTACCTCAAGCTATAATCACAAACAAACCACATAATACTCAAGTGCTTTGTTTTAAACCAAAGGGGTATAGGGCTGCCTCAGCCAAACCAAAAGGGGGGTAATTACAATTACCCCTTTAATATATAATGATGGATTATTACTGTTTTATAGTTTAGTTATGATTTTTAGATTCTTTCTTTTACTTTCTTTTTCAACAGTTGGTCTTTTAATCGAATTCTGATTTTGTTAATAGTTAATTATGTAGCTAACTTTGCAATATATTAATGTAATGTAATTTTTTTTAAGATTAGGGAAGAAAACCAAGTTGTAAGAAATCTCATATAGAAGTTGACATTCCGAATCTATCTGCTGAATTGGTAGTAAAGAATTTGAATATCAACTAGCATCCTAGCAAATATTCCTTTTGAGTTGCACAAAAAGAAAAGAGAATATAAAGTGAGAAGTTTCAATTGTAATGCCTCTATTTATGAGTATGAGTATGAGTATGATTATTAGATTTTTTGTTCATTTGGTTGGTGGTTATATATATAGTCACTTTTTAACATATTACAGTCCTCCCCGGCCCCAGCAAAATCTTGGCTCTGTTATTAGGAGCATACAACATAGAGCAACATCTAGAGAAGACTAGGTAATAGAAAATAAATTTTAAACATATAAATAAAATCTAAAGAATCTGGCAGGCATACTAACCCTGAGCAGCAACAATAGCCGACATAGTAGCAACCTCCACTGCAGCAGAAGACGAAACCCCTTTGCCTTCTGGAACTGCAGAAGAAACCTGGGAGTTCATAATAATAAGTTGCCAACTTAACAAAATTGGATGAAATTTGTTGCTTTCTGTATGACGGTTACATATATCGAGCAAATTTGCAAACATTATGGAAGTTGCAGATCTCAAAAGTAGACATGATATAGAAAGGGTACATGATATTTCACCTTGATAACAGCTTGGCCAACTCAATTTCTTATGAAACTTGTGTAAATTCCATAACAATAATTAATGAACTTCAAGTCTATTATTGATGGTTTCACTTTCATGCAGAAATTCTAGTCAAAGCAGGGCTTGATTCAAGAATTTTCTTTGTCATAAAGAATTAGACTAGTTCAAATTCTAGCTTTTATCTACAACTTATTTTTACGACGGCTAACTACTAGAACAGAGCAATAAGGAAAACTTGGAGGCATAAAAAAACCTTGCTCTGAATCTTTTGGAAATATAAAATCTTGAAAAACTTACTGCTTCAATAGCCAACCTTTCAAAAAGTTCCAGACAGGCAGAAGTATATTATCCTATAAACATGTGATCTAATCATTCTTATGGCAAGACTTGATAGTCATAATTCTTCCCTACTAGCTTTGGTCACCAAATAATGTCTTTTCATGAGTGCACAAATCAAAAAATGAAGGACCCACATTCACTCATATACTGCAAATTATATCACAAAATATTTCTTTTTTTCACTAGCAGTCGTATGGCTCAATCTAGAAGTTCGAAGGTTCATCTATTGAGTGATATACTCTAATAGTGATTTACTAAAATCATAGCACTGAAACTGAGGAAAAAGTGTTATCTAACAGACCCTAAAGAAAACATATTCTAAATCCAATTTTCTGATATTGAGTTGCAACTTTTGGCATTTCTTTAATGGACTTATAAGGGACCTATAAACATGTGATCTAATCATTCTTATGGCAAGACTTGATAGTCCTAATTCTTCCCTACTAGCTTTGGTCACCAAATAATGTCTTTTCATGAGTGTACAAATCAAAAAATGAAGGACCCACATTCACTCATAGACTGCAAATTATATCACAAAATACTTTTTTTTTTCACTAGCAGTCGTATGGCTCAATCTAGAAGTTCGAAGGTTCATCTATTGAGTGATATACTATAATAGTGATTTACTTAAATCATAGCACTGAAACTGAGGAAAAAGTGTTATCTAACAGACCCTAAAGAAAACATATTCTAAATCCAATTTTCTGATATTGAGTTGCAACTTTTGGCATTTCTTTAATGGACTTATAAGGGACCATATTTTAAACCAAAAAACAAACTGTTAATGCCTAGAAGATAATGAAAGACAAAAGAGAATAAGCAAAAGAATAGAACTAGAAAGAGTTTCTCTCATAGTTATCAAAAGCGCAAGGCACACTAAGGCGCATGCCTGACGAAGGCAAGGAACATTTTTACTTAAAAATGTGTATATAATGCTTCTAATTCATATGACCAAAACTATATTAAGAAGCATCATGGATTTCTGATTTGTAAATAACTTAGCACGCACTAAAAATTAAATACAAGACTACGAATACAATGAAAATACCAACCACCAAGTACCAAGCATAGTTCAAACTTCAAAACAAACACACAAGCACACAAGACACTACTCAGTTATGTTCTTAGGCTACTAGAAAATCTAATAGTCCTCATCATCAAGCAAGAAAACAGAGAGAGGGAGGACAGCCCAATGGCCACTGCACAGGATTTTTCTTTTTTATAAAAAACAGGTATAACAATTTGTGAAGAAGAAAACTGAGAGCGGGAGGACTGGCGGGGGAAATGAAAAGAAAAGAGGGGACAACCAACGAGGGAGAGAAGGAAGAAGAAGAAGGAGGAAGCAATAAAGGAGGAGGACGAGAAAGAGAAATAGAAATGAGAGAGAAAAGAAGATTAAGAAGAAGAGGAGAGAGAGAGCTGTTTCCAATTCCATTACTTCCTTACTTTCTAGGTTTTCTTTGACTAAATTGATCGTTGGGTGACTTGGGTCATCACATATAATTTAAAAAATTGTTCACATGCAGCACTCACACCATTTAATCACAGATACAATTACATAACCAAGGGCTGAAAACAGATCATGCAAAAAAAAAAAGACCTTGACATGCACCAGACATGCTCTTTATGGGCCTTGTGCCTCACCCAAAGGCACGTGCCTTGGAGCATGGGTGAGCACATCTTAAAGGTTGCCTCGCCTGAGGTACCCTGAGGGCTTGGAGCCTCGGTGTGCCTCATGCCTAGGCTCACTTTTGATAACTATGGTTTCTCTTATCAAAAACCAAAAATAGAGAGTTTATGGGATGCCGATATCTTCCCGTCTAGTTTGTAATGAGAAGTAGCTTCATATTTATTGAAACTACGTGTAACTCATATCCTTTTTATGGAAAGAAGGGTGATATCTAGAGTTGCATTAGTTATGGGGGCACCCAACTTATGTGTGAAACTCATAGCTTCACGAAAGGGTAACTAAATATAAATTAAGATGTGATACAAAAATGAATCAATTTGATTTCATGCCAGGAAAGTCAACTAAGAAATCTAAATTCATAGATAGGAGGTTAATAGAAAATTATGAAGGGAAGAAAAAAGACCTTTATGTAGTGCCGGCTATAGGTCCCACCCATCGCGCAGGGATGAAAGAAGAACAATAGAGAGGGAGGAGAAAGAAGAGAAGAAGATGGAGCTAATAGATAATAGAAAATGGGGAAATGGCAGAGAAGGGAGAAGAAAATGGAGAGAAATAGAAGGTGCAATGCCGAACACAAAGGAACCAGAATAATAGTAACAAAGAGAGCTGATATTAGGGCACAAATGATAGAGGAATCACAATAATGCGTGATTCCCCAATTAATGTACTGAGTTTAACATAATGAGGTCTTGTGTAAATGGGTTGCATCCCTTGGGGCGTTTTTTATATACTTTTTACTTATCAAAAAATATTTATAGGCACCAAATATACCTATAAAAGGAAACTAAATAAAAATTAACAAAAAGGAAAGTAAACAATCCGAGTTGTTGTAGTTTATGATAGGGGCTGAGTGCAAAGACAGAGAGAGTAGTGTTAAGAGTGAATTGTTTACTAACCCTAAGGCTAATCATCATATATATAGAGAACATAATGTTAAAATACATATATACCCTCAACACTCCTAATACTCCCACAAGTTGGAGCATAATATATACATATATATGCATTTGTTTCAAAAAGATCCAACCCAAGTACAACAAGATCCATAAGAACAGCACTGAGTCAACAAGACCCACAACATCAGGTCAACAAGACCAACAAGCAGCAAACAACATCATTGGAACGGGTCGAGTTGTTACCCATGGATTGGATCTACACAGCGGGCTGGGTCAAGTCTTCTTCAATAAACATAGACCTACATCCGGGCCGAGTAAATGGGTGGACCACCATAATGGGGGTTGGAGCATTTAGCTCCAAAATAGTACTGGTTTACTTCAAAGCAAAACAGATGTGCTACCAACATTTGATTGAGACAGGACTGCACCCGGATGAAGAGCCATGTCGTATGGAGGCACGAGCGGGGAAGCCGACGGTGTGCAATTAGATGAGAACCAGAGGAAGGTTCGCCGTCAGAACACCGGAGAAGAAAACAAACCAAACTGACCACGCCGGACAAGAAGAGAAACTGAACAAAACTCACCGGAGAAATCAAAACATGCTAGAGAAGACAACATTCTCTAGAGAAGAAGTCCACCTAGGGTCCAAGGACGCTTTGATACCATCTTGTAGTTTACGAGAGATGGGCTGACTGCACAGAGAGAGGGAGAAAGAGAGTAGTGTTAAGAGTGAACTGCTTATTAACCCTAAGACTAGTAGTCATATATAGAATATTATGTTAAAATACATAAATAACCTCAACGTTCCCAATTCTAACACTTCTAACACCGGTTATATAAATGATTCTTCAATCCCTATTTGATTATTCCTACGCCTATACTGATATTTCTAGAAAATATCGGTTGATTCTCCATCATTCCCCTGTATGAAAAGAACTCGATTTCAGCGAGTGAGTGCAGTCTTGCAGATACCAATCCAAAAGCTCGGAATCCATGACATGAAACTCATCCACAAAAAGCCAAGTAGCATCAGTCTAGACGATCTATCTAACGAACAAGGTATCGACAAGTAGAATCGCGAGAAGAAGCAAAAAGCTCAATGTCCAAGTTCACAAATAATGGGAAAGGGGCCAATGGCTCGGGCATGCAGTTTCTTAACAGTATTTAAATTATCTTTCAGGGTGAATACGAAAATCCTTGGCCTTATGGTGCACACCAGCAGTCAATTTGTAATCCGCATTACACATAGCAATTTTTTGTCGAAACTCTAATATAAATCTCGAATGTGTTGGTCAAAAGATTCGGCAGGCTCAGAGATACAAATGACTATCAGGGGGAAGGGGAACAAGGTCAATAGGTGTGTGAGGGGAACATCCATGGACAATCTCAAAGGACTTTTATCAATGGACCTATTTAACATAATTATTGACGGCGAACTCAGTAGTAGATAGGATCAAATCCCAATTTCCATGTTTATCTCCTACAATACATCTAAGCAAATACCCTAAGCTCCTATCGAGTTTAACAAAATGAGGTGCTAATATTTATAAGCACCAAACAGAGATATATAAGGAAACCAACAAAAGGAAAGTAAACAATATGGAATTTTTTACATTGCTTTTGCTATCCAAAATCCCCTTCTGCAGGAAGGCCAAGTAGCTACTTAGAGGTTCAAAATGGAAACCACAAAGAGATAAGGAGAGATATTCAACAAGTTTCCATAAGACAGTAGAGGTTCAAAATGTTTGCTTTGGTCTAATATTTTTTTGCCCGAGAAACACAAACATACCTTTGTAGACCAAATATAAGTTTTTACAAGAACCTACTTTTTACTCTTTTTCTTCAATCAAAACTTTGGGCCAGGAGGAAAATACAGTCAAGTATAGGGAGATTTAAATACATTATCACAGTTACCATTTAATTTCAGATACAGTTACAATAATTAAGGGCATCATACAACAGACATCTGGTGGATAAATTTAGGTTTCGTTTGGTATTTTGCCGTTTTCTGTTTTTTGTTTTCGTTTTAAAAAAAAAAATGGAAACGGCAACAAAAAAACACATTTGGGTGGACATTATATGTTTTTGTTTCCACATTTATGGAAATACAAACCAAAATTAAACAAAAAACTGGAAATAAAAAAAAAACTATTTCTATGGTTTTCAAAACCAAGTTGTTCCACGTAAAAACACGGCGGAACCTTTATTCCTTATTCTTGGCCCATGCACGAGCCAAGGTGTGGGTAGTTTTATATATTTTAGCATTTTAATATAAATTTGGTCAATGAAAGACAAATTGACAAGGAATTATTAGGGAACTTTACAAGTACAACTTCTTCAACTCTTCAGGTCTCTCTCTTGCTCTCAAAGTACGCCACCTCAAGGTACCTAATAAATTATATTAATTAATGTTACTTTACATTAATTATTAGTATATCATATCAGATTTTTTTAATTAATTAAAATAAAACATTCAACTTATAAGAGGTCATGTATGAGGGAAATATTACCTCATCGATTCTCGGTATACAAATATGCCGGGATTTTTATCGCTATATTCTAGAAAAAGATACCATTTAAGGAATTATAGAGGTATAAGACAACAACCCCATGGTCCTGAATTTTTTTGTTATAGACATCTTTACGTAATTGCATTGGACGATACTTCAAGCTGGATTCCCAATCCTCAAATTAATGCCACCATATAGTTTGAGAATGCAACGTTGCATTGTCCTAGCTTGTTATGTTGTGCATAATTTCATTAGGTCACATAGAATAAAAGATTCTATATTTGAAGAGTTTGGAAGTGATAACTTGACATAGACACAAATGAAGACACAAAGTCAATTGCATTACATGGCTTGTATTAGGGATGAAATTGCTCGTCAAATGTGGGAAGAGCAATAAAATTATGATAGTTGTCTAAATTAGAAACCTTTTTTCTTTTGGGTTTTCTTTTTAGATTCTTGCTAGTTAAAGTATAATTTATGGACGTTTGAATTATTTTGAATTTCTTGCCAATTAGTTGTAATATTATTAAATAACAACTTTATTATAGATATGTTATATTCATATTATACAATTATATCTCATTCCATTACTATCCTTTTTGTATATATGTAGTGATATACACACTGATTAAATATAACTATTATTATTTAAAAAATAAAAAAATGAAAACAAGAAACAATTTTTCTTGTTACCAAAACATATTTTCCGTTTTCAATTTAGAAAACAGGAAACTGTTTTTAATACCAAACATATTTTCTGTTATCAAAATATCGAAAACAAAACAAAAACAAATCAGAAACAAAAAACAAAAACAAGAAAAGAAAAAAGATAACGATACCAAACACTACCTTACTTTTCATCACAGCTACAAAAGAGTTGGAAGGGAAGAGAAATGGAAAGCAAATACTGAACAAACATTCAGAAGTTGACACGTTGATTATAAAGAATATGACAAGTCACAGAAGTAAATTGGACATACCAGTATGCTGATACTGTCCTCAAAGCGAACACCCAACTCAGTCATTAGTACAAGAATTGTCCCTGCAACATATGCAGCCCACCTAAAAATGGTGTTCGTACTATTAGTAGCAATTAGAATACAAAAATCTCAAACAATTTCAATATCCATATAGGGAAGAATAACTAACGTCTGAGATGGATCCTGGGAAAAGTATTTGCGTGCCTTCTCGTAGGATATTGGCTTCTCACCATCCAAAAAATCAGATATGTCCATGTCAAATGTTGGCCCACGATTATTTAACTCTGACCCAAATGATACCTGAAACAAATTCCTGTATTATCATCAATCAAAGTACCAAGTTCCAGGCATTATAGGGAGCACATATCTATAGGCACCAAATCCTAATCATAAATGAAAACAAAAAGCCCTAATAATAAAAATACTAATCATAATAGCCCTAAGAATAAAATCCCAGTCATAATAGGAATGCCCTAATTTCCTAAAGTAAAAACTACTAGAATATTCTTACTTTTTTGTTGATAATAAATTCACTAAGAGTGAGAAAAAGATAACAAAAGTGGAGGATAAGGAGTCCTTCCAAAAGAAAAAAAAGACTACGTTAAAATAGTCCTCCAATCTCTTTTCATATCGCTCAAAGAAATACCCCTAAAATCTCATGTAGTTGAAGCCCAAAGAGAAGAAAGGAAACAATCCTACCCCAAAGCATATACACCCTCGGGGAACGATCTCCAAAAATTCACTCATTCCTTTCACCCAAAGATCGTAAACCAAGTACATTGCAATAAAAATTCGCTAATTCCAAATCATCCAAAGATTGCAAACCAAGTACATTGCAATAAAATCTTTTGTCGGAAGCTCGACTCGAACACGAGTAAACAATAAATGACGTGAGCTAACTTATTTGAAGCGGTGTTCGACCTTAAGGTTAATCCTAGTAAAAGTGTTCTAATCCCTCTTGGCGGGAGTGGTAATGAGATTCTTCTTGCTAACTTACTGGGATGTAAGTTAGGATCGCTTCCTATCTCTTACCTCGGTCTTCCTCTTAGGGCTAAATTCAAAGACAAAAACATTTGGAATCCGATTGTGGAGAAGTTTGAAAACCATTTTGCTGGGTGGAAGAATCACAATCTTTCAAAAGCGAGTGGACTCACTTTCATCAAGAGCACTCTTTCTAGTCTTCCGATTTATTTTATGTCTATGTTTCCTATCCCTAGCTCGGTGGCAAAAAGATTAAAAAGCATTCAAAGGAGATTCCTTTGGGGTAACACGTTAGAGGACTTCAAATACCACTTGCTAAATTAGAATGTGGTGAAATATCTTGTGGAAAAAGGAGTTATTGGAATTAAATCTCTTTCGTTGCTCAATAAGACTCTTCTTGGTAGATGGCTTTGGAGATTTGTTGTTGAGAAAGACCACTTGTGGAGGAAAGTGATGGTGGCCAAATACGGGATGGATCTTCATGGTTGGATGTCAAAGGAACCTGGGGCGGGGGGTTTATGGAGTTGGAGTGTGAAAGTATATTAGAAAAGATTGGGAGGAGATTCGGTGTTATATGGAGATCTCGATAGGCAATGGTATGAAGACTCAGCTTTGGTATGATACTTGGTGTGGTAACACCCTTTTGAAGGATAAATTTCCTATTATCTTCAATTTGGTGAGAGATAAGGAAGCACGGGTTAGCTCTTGCTTTTCACTGTATAATGAAGGTATTTCTTGGGTTGTGCCTTTTATCCGTAATGTTCAAGATTGGGAAGTTGAGGAGGTTGGGGTATTTTTGGATGCATTCTTCTAAAATTGAGGTGGAGAGGGAGGATGAGTTGAGATGCGAACCAAGACCAGATAAAGGTTTCTTGGTTATAGATTATTATAATACTGTTTTTAATAAGAGCCTCGCAAGTGAAACTTCTAATTTTCCATGAAAGGAAATTTGGTGTGCCCGAGCTCCCAAGAAAGAATTTTTTTTTTTTTTTTTTTTTTTGTGTGGGAGACATCATAGGGTAGAATTCTTACTATCGACAATCTTCAAATGAGGGGAAAAATTTTGGTCAATAGATGCTTTATTTGCAAGGAGCTTGTGAAAAATGGCTTATAGAATTGTGGAGGTTTGTTGGACGGTTGCGGGATCTGTGAGAGATGAAATTGAGGTTTGGAATGATGTTAGAGCTCCCAAGGAGGTCAAAAAGGCTTTAGCCTTAGTCCCTCACTCAATTTGGTGGATAGTTTGGAGAGAGAGGAATCGAAGGGCTTACGATGGAATTGAAAGATCGATTGTTTCTATTAGAGGCAGTTGGTTCAATACTCTTAATTTTTGGATTAGAAGAAATTTCTTTTTAAATAATGATGATCTCTTAGACCTTGTCGATTTCTTGCATTGTAATTAGTCTTTGGCTTTTTGGTGCATTGCCTTGGTGCTTCTCAATAAATTTTTGCTTATAAAAAAATGACGCGAGCTAAGATGGAGCTTTTGAAAGTTCAGACTCGGCTCGACTCAGCTTGTGTTTCAATCTTTACCCACCACTCAAAAAATAAAAAGAAGTGAAGAAAAGATAAAGACAAAAAACCCTGAACACAATCAAGCAACCTTGCAAATGACAATAATCTCCTTAAAGACCCAATCTTTGACCCAAATACTCCTAAATCCTAAGAAAAAAAAAACATCTACCATCTTCAACTTAGATTCTTGAATCAACAACATATCGGAAAAAGCCCTTCAAACCATCTCCTTAATAATCCTCTTTTATCTCTATCTTCTAAACCTTGAGAATTCAACGTAACTAACCTCACCGTGTCACACTTTTACCCCCACCTCCCTCATAATTAACAGATGTAGAAGGTTTATGCACCTCCTTGCATAACCTTTTTGCCTTCTTACGTCCCCCGACCAAATCAACAATCTAAGGCCCAAAATCATCTAAAAGAGATTGTGCGTCTTGGTTTTCCTCCTCACTCCCTAGCAGGTTAATAGTTGTAGTATTTTCTTCCTCACCTATCATCTCATGGCACAACCTAACTCAGCCTCAGCATTTTCTACCACCAGATTGGTTGACACACAAGAATTAGTACACACATAATCAAATCGAGTCCTTGTACCTTCTTTCACAGGCACATATAGTCCTAAAACAATATTAGAGCTCATATGAAGAGGCAAATGGAGAAGAAAAACATGAATCCGGACTAGTATCCTTCGGCTTGTTTCCCTCATTGACCTGTTTAGTGCACTTGACATCTTCAAATTCCAACAATATTAATAATTTAATACCTACTGAACCAACACCCCCCACATCATCACTTCAGCCGTGCTGTTCTGTATGGCCTGCTGCAGTAGATGCTAAGCATGTTTCTGAGTTACTTATGCAAGAAAGTGCTTTTATAATACCTAGAGCTTACATTGATAAATGAAGCAATTTTGAAGCCCACAGCTTTCCTATCGGACCATAAGAATGCTTTCTTGCTAATATTTCTCTTTCTACTGCACCCATCTTTGCTTTACCATCTAGAAGTAACTACTATAGATGTACATCTGCCAGAGGTTTTATGTTCACAAGATTTTGGATGCCTAATCTATCAACCCAAAACCGCCTAGTCCACATGTAACTAAAAAGCTAAAAATACAAAGAGAATTTATTTACATAAAAGGTTTTGCCTTGGGGGGTAGGGTAGTAATATCTCATCATATGCTCATCAATTCATCAGATTTTGGATTGTCTGTGCTGAATTATAACCAGGAGTAACTTTAAATATAATTTATCTATGCAAAGAAAATAATCTATTTGGGTAACCTACTCTTTGAAACTTTCAAAGCAGACCTCTGATTCTGTATGAATACTTTAATGGGAATGACCATATCAAAGCAATATCATCAATTTAACCAAGCTAACACGTACAATTTCGATAACAGGGGTTTCTTTGGCATGCTGCCTAGCCTGAGCATGCTTCCACAGCTTCTGCTTGCTTGGATGATTCCTCTGAACAGCAACATGGCATGCCTCTCTTGTAGGCATCTGTGAGAAAAGTCATGCAGGAAAAAACCTTAGAAGATTCTTAACATTAAAGTTGAGCAACTTAACAAAAAGTTATACCATAATGATGTAAGTGCATGCAAATGCTTAAGTTTTTTTTTCCTTTTTTTTTAAAGTAAAAGTAGAGAATAAAAGGGCACCAAGGGAACAAAAACAATAAAAAAAGGGGAAGAAACAGCCCAAATAGACTGACCTGTAAAACAATGCTTCCCGAATAGTCTGCAATGCCTCCCATTACATCTAGCCTCCCAGGCGCTCTTGTCACAAAGATCTCCTCCTGTAAGACCTAAATCATGTTAAGAAAGCAGCATACTGTTGAACCAATTCAATATATTATTTATTTTCAAATAAATAAAGATTTATAAAAAAGAGAAAGAAGAATATGCAACAGATATGCAAGAAGTATAGACCTTATCCTACCCAAAAAGCTAAAGATAACAAGACATTGAATCAAGGAAATCCAAAAAAGAGTCGAAAATATACAAGAAATCCTCCCAAATAAATAAATAGACTTCTAGGGAATTTGAATTTGATCTCCTAATAAGATTCTTTATTTTTTTTAAATAAAACATAATAAGATCAAATTCAAATTCAAATTCAAATTCCCTAGAAGTCTGTTTGTGATTTGATAGAATGAGAAGATGTAGTGTAGTGCATCACTCAAAACTCAAAAGAAACAATCTTCTATTATTAGGAGAATAAAACATGCCACATAATAATGTACATATGTACATGTTCGTTTTTACTAATAGCAGTAAACTCAACCAACTTATTATCCAAGGGAAAGCCATACAGAGCTACTGAAAGAACCAATTTATATATATCCTCATTTCTATAATGTTACAAACTGTAAAAAAAGAAAAAGAAATGTTACTCAGTAATTTCATTAAGTTTCTTTTGCCAAATGGACAGGAAAATGGAGAGAATTCTGAAACATTAGAAATATACATGTCTAGGCCAAAATTTTGAAAGAGTGTTTGTCAAATCTAATTCAAAAGAAGATAGAAGCATGTATTGCAGTATCCAGAATGATTAAGGCTCTGCTAGTTCGTCAGAATACATGACAGATAAGAAAGAAAAAAGATCAAGCATGCCTTTGTTTCTTATGTGTTTTTTTTCACTCCTTTTCTTTTCATAGCTTCACAGAAGCCAAAGATATGCTATGGTAAATGTATAAATAGATAAAATCAAATTCTCACTTCACTGATCTAGATGTGAATGTTCATGACTTGATCTTGTGAAAGAACCAAAGTTCTGATACCACACCTCTATGCACTAAAATTCTGAAACATTAGAAATATACATCATTAAATTTCGAAAGAGTTATTTCATTTTGGATTTCAGATTTACCCTTACTAAAAGAAGCAATACTTGGTTAGAGTCTGTTGTCTCCACTTGTATTGATAGGTTTCTGTTTACAAATGAACATGAGGATAGTTTTCCTAATATTGTACAAGAGGTTTTGCCTAGGCCTGTTTTGGATCACTTTCCTGTTATTCTTGAATCCAAACCCTGTGAAGTGTTGTCCTACTCCTTTTCATTTTGGAAATATGTAGCTTACTCATCATTCTTGTAGGAGTTCCTTGAATGAGTGGTGAGTGATTTTGTGGTCTAGGGGTGGGGAGGTTTTAAGTATGTGAAGAAGTTGAAATTTGAGAAAGTTAAGGTGATAATATGGCATAGAGAGGTTTTTGGTGATTTTAAAAAATAAGAGAACTGTGATTGCAAGAGATAGCTAATATAAATAGTATTGAGGAGTTTGGTTCTTTGAATAAGGATAAGCTTTGAGTATGCTTAGGGTGGATGAGGCGGATTAGAGCGCTATTACTGGCGAAAAGGCCAAGTGGTTAGTGTGGCTATTTGATGAGAATAAGTTGAGGTCTGCTATCTTTGACATGGATAAAGATAAGCCACCGAGTCTAAATGGTTTTACTATGGCCTTTCATAAAGACAGTTGGAAGGTTCTGAAAAATGTCAGTAAGAGTGTTAATTATACTTTTACTACCCCTGTCTCTGAGAAGGTTGTTCTATTAAGGTGAAGGATTAAAAGCCCATTAGTTTAGTCACTAATCTCTATAAGATCTTGACTAAGGTGCTTTCAAGAAAGCTTCGAGAGCCTCTGGTTGATACAGTATCTTACTCGCAGAGTCTTTTTGTCCAGAGTAGACTAACTTTTGATGCTGCTTTAGTTGCCAATGAAGTGTAGATGACGTGAAAAAGGAGGGGTAATGGAGGTATTGTATTCAAACTGGATTTCGAGAAAGCTAATGCTACGGTTAATTGTGATTTTCTAGATATGGTATTGGAGAGAAAGGGATTTGGGGAGAGGTGCAAGAAATGGATTACGGGATGTCTTACTTCTGCATCTACGGCAGTCATTGTCAATGGTGAGCTTAAGATTTAATTTAATGCTTCCAGAAGGCTTTGGCAGGTGATCCGCTCTACCACTTTTTGTTCGCTATGATGGTTGATGTGTTAAGTAGAATGGTGATGCATGCTCAAGAGTTAGGAGTAATTCAGGGTCTTAAGGTCAAAAGGTGGGGTGTTGAGAGTTCACATTTACAGTTTGTTGATGATACTATTTTTTCCTTGGATATGGTTTGACTAAGTTTAAGGAGTTCTTTCTTTATGAAAGGGTTTTGAGATAGTTTCTGGGCTTAATGAAAATATGGCTAAGATAGGTGTTGCGAGTATTAAGGTGGCAAAGGAGGTGTTGAATGAGTTTAGCAGTGTACCTGGTTATCAATGCTTGATTGATGCTCTTTTCTTATTTAGGTCTAGATCTGTCTCCCTTTGGGTCCTGTTACTGAACGCGTGGGTAAACATCTTGAGAGTTGGAAAATAGCGCTTTTTCTTTTCCAAAGGGGCCGGATCACTCTTATTCACTCGTCTTTTCAGTATTCATCTTTACTTTGTCTTTTTCCAGTATTTCTGTTGGTGTAAGATGAGAGGTTAGAATGGATGATGAGGGACTTATTGTGGTCAGGTATTGGTGATGGTAAATAAGATCATTTGGTGAATTGCGAGGTTGTTAGTTGGCCTATGTCTAAGAGGGGTTTGTGTCTTATTCACTCGTCTTTTCAGTATTCCTCTTTACTTTGTCTTTTTCCAGTATTTCTGTTGGTGTAAGCTGAGAGGTTAGAATGGATGATGAGGGACTTATTGTGGTCAGGTATGGGTGATGGTAAATGAGATCATTTGGTGAATTGGGAGGTTGTTAGTTGGCCTATGTCTAAAAGGGGTTTGTGTCTTGGAAATTTGGTGTTTAAGAGTAAGTACAGACTACAACAAATCGAGTGGGTTGCTAGAGAAGGTATCTACACTATATATATTAGTCCTTGGAAGTTCATTTCACAGGAATCTAATCTTTTCTTTCCACTTGCACCTTATAAAGTTGGAGATGGTTCCTTTATCCATTTTTGGGTTGGGTATGCTCCTTTCTCTATATACTTTCCTCGATCCATAGACTCTCCTACCCGGATATCTTCTTTCTCTATGGGTGGGAGTTTTTATCTTGGGATCTCCACTTCTTTAAGAATCTTAGTGAGAGGGAAACAGAGGAGTTTTTTACGCCTTAGGAAAATATTCTTGATTCTTTTACTCCCTGTTCTAGGCTTGATACTAGAGTTTAGGAAGGGGATGGATATAGCAAATTCTCTTGTAAATCATTCATGTCATATCTATTGAAACCTGTGGCTCTCTCTCCTTTTCCTTTGGACAAGGCTATGTAAAAGGTCTCTTTAAGATCAAAGCTTTCACCTGGACTTACAACAATCTCTTCTCCACTGTCATGCAGCTAACTGCATTTGGAATGATTTGTTTGGCATTTTTGGTGAGATTTGGGTTTGTTTATCTAGTGTAGAGGGATTCATGAAGATCAAATTCTGGGGTTTTGGAAGAGTAAGCAATAGAAGATATTCTGGCAAGGAATGAATGGATTTTCAAAGATCATTCCACCCCTGGGCATCTGCTTTGGGATATAATTTATTCCTTTCCTCGCTTTGTGTTTCAGCTATGGAAGTTTTTAGGGATACTTCTTGAATGATATGCAATGAGCTTGGAGGACTATTCGTATGCACTCATTTTCCTTCATTTAGGAGGACTCATTGTCCTCCACCTTTTTACTCTTTTTCTCCCTCTTGATGAATTTATTTTTTATTGAGAAATAAAAAAAAATCCATTGTGAACCCTAATCCTATAAGCTTTAAGTCCTTACTTTCTACATTTTCAAACCCTATAAAGTATAACCTCCAGGTTTTTAACACCCAGCCCAACAAATAAACCAAAGGCCCAAAGTGGACAATTTGCAAACCTGTCCTCGCATCATGACAAAGACAAACATGTATCATTATTCGAATGGATGTATACAGTGACATTGCTAACATACATTTACAAATAGGTATGCCACTTGCCTACAAGTATATTCCAGTGAATTACATTCTATCAAAAAGATATAGATACATCACAAGTCCAGGCAGATAAAAATCTTTAGTTCCTACCTAAGATGAAAATGCATAAAAAGGAACCAATAATCTCAGTATTCTTAGGGTAGAAGATTTGATATGTCAGACACTTGAGGACACAACAATCCCGTCCACTCATGTCTGATACTTCTGTGGACCGTAACAAGAGTTCTCACACAACCTATGGTTCTTCTACCAGAAAATAAATACTCAAATCAAACTTGAGCATATATTTTTTTATATCATAAATTCTCAAGCAATCACATATAGCTATATTACCAAGTGCAAATATTTGAGAATTTTAAGTAGATAATATTTAAAGTCAGGAAGATGAGTTTGATCACAACTTCGATTTCAATATCACGGTTAGTGAATGCCATAAAAAAATGGATAAAAAATGAAGCAGAGAAATGTGTGAACAGTTATAAGATTGCGAAAGACCTCCCAGTTGAATAGTGCAGCAGCAGCCAAGTGCTCTCTTGTTTCATGCTTACTACTTTTAACCGAGTCGGATATACCACCTAGTTTTGCCAGGCTATTCAAGAAACTCACTGTATCAGAAAGGCCCTGATGGTCTCCATGAAGAATTTCAAAACCTTCTATGCATCTGCTTAGAGAAAAACAAAAGGTGAGTAAAATATTAAATAAAAGAGAAGATGGAAGTAAATACCAAACTGGAAATGATTACTTTTAACAGACTCTGAGATAATTTCAATTAGATGAAGGGAAGAGAGAGTGCTCAGAAACTCACTCAGAGCTTATTTGGGTAAAATCACCAGTTGACAATGTAGGACGAAGACCAAGTTCGGTTTCTACTGTAGTATACCATTCTGGAACAGAAATATCTCTACCAGGAGCTCTTTGCAGTTGAAACCCAAATATTATTGCATCTCGCAATCTCCTTGCTCCACTAAGCTACATTAGGAAAGATACAGAAATAAAAATAAATAATTCAGGGTAGCCACATAAGCAACAAGGGATTTTCTTTATAAGAACTACGAAGGACGCAAATGTATGGAAAGATGAAATTATCAGGAGCTTTGCCCTCTTAAGATGCCAGTACATAGCCACCCGCGTAAGAACGGTGAACTCTCGTAACCTCACAATCATGGACATTTCGGATAAAAAGCACATCCCAAGAGATTATACCATTAGTTAAGGAGATACATAAAGAAACAAGAGCTTCTTTATCTCTCACACGAGCCACTTTTCGCAAGAGCCTCTTTTTGCAATATTTACTGTATGGACAGGAGAATTTGAAATCAATATTCCTAGCTTCTATGCAATTGACTCAAATAAGGTGTGCTTTCTGTGTCAATCATATGGACAGGGTTGGACAAAATTGACATTTGAAGCCATAGTTTGTTCAATCAGTACTTGACTCGGAAGATTTGAGGGGTACATTAATTCTCACTTTATGCAACAAATGTGATTGTTCAGAATTAGGATCAGTTGTCTTGGAGACTTGGCAAGAAAGGTGAATTTATAGTTTACCAAAGAGCTCTGACGAGTAAACTCTTCCTTGGAAGAACATTTGGTCACCTGGCGAACCTAAGAATTTTTTTTGTTCAAACCACAGCTTTATCTATTATTTTGATTTGTGAGAACTCAGTGAAGCATAGGAAAAGTATCCTTGGTTTGTGTTGCATTTCATGTCTAACCAGGACAGGGATATGGTAGATCATCTTCTTCTTCATAGCATAGTTGCCAGTGAGATTTGGTGCGTGTTCTTTTCTGTATTTCAATCCATTGAGTTATGCCCATTAGGTAGTAGATATGTTACTGATCTGAAGTCCAACACTTTGTGAAGTCTCTTTCATTGATTTCCTCTTCTAATTCTTTTACACATTCTCTGGATCCTTCCTAGAGTTCATTGATGTATTAAACCTTAGGAGCTAGGTTGCCTTTTATTTCTTATTGTTTTATCTTTTTTTTTTTTTTTTTTTTTGCTGCCCTCTTGCATATCTGATGCATGCAACAGTTGTGCCTGCTTTGCGAAGTCTCTTCTATTGGTTTCCTCTTCTAATTCTCTAACACATTCTCTGGATCATTCCAATATTTTTTTTATGTATTAAACCTTAGTAGTTAGGTTTCTATCTATTTCTTATTGTTTATCTGTTTTCTCTGCACTCTTGCATATCTGCTGTGTAGGACAGTGTGCCCACTTTGGTATTTTAATGCATTTAGTACTTATCAGAAAAAAAGAGCAACAGCTATGATCTGACTAATAAAAGGAGGTAACCTGCACTGAACTTACATCATTTGAAGAATGACTTTTTCCAGTAGCTGTATCTTGCAGTATTTGAGCAGCCACCTAAAATGAGGAAACGGGACATCTATTAGTAGGTACAATACCCAGACCGAAAGGGGATAGGGATGGAAATTGACAATCACAACAAGGCCACTATATTAAGAAAAGAAAATCTGAAAGCAGAGGAACAAAGAAATTATAAATTTCCACAAGAAAAAGTATCACAGACTATCAAAAGTGCTACGTGTGAATTAGTCATGAAGAGGTAAAGAGCCTAGAAAAGCGTCTGGATGCTAGACCAAAAAGAAAAAAGCTTTTACTTCTAATTTTTCTTGTAACTTTGGGGTAGTAGGCGGAAAGAGAATCTCATACCCAAAGTCCTGCTAATCTCGACCCAAAGTTCATTTCCTTGTTTGTAGAATTATCTTGGAACTAAACTACCTTCAGGTCATCCAGCTCAAAATTCCAACAATCAATTCTCAACCCAAAGTTCATTTCCTTGCTTATTATACATTTAAACACAAGAAAAACTGTAAAATTTAACACAGCTATACTCTTTGCATAACAATGAAGTTTTGGCTAGCATATCATTTAGAAGATCCGAAGACCTATAAATATTGGAAAAATTCAATATGCATGTGTCTGTTCGTGAGAGTTCATTTGTGTCTGTGTGTGATTTAAAAAAGGAACAAAATACCCAGTTTCTCTGACCTGTGAACATAGGTTTTCTTCGTCACATTGCTAGAAAGCTGCTATTCTCCAGGAGTTCTAGAGACTAAAACCCATTAACTTCAATAGTTACAAATCCCATAAACCATGATTACCTCTAATAAAAACCCCAGAAAGAGATGCCTATACAGTTTTCCAACAACGCCGTGAACAAGAACAAGTTTTTCTGTCTTGCCCGCTTTGTAATGTTGGTAAAGACACTTCGAGGCATGTGTGTGGGTTTTAAGTTTTAACAATTTTTTTTTTATAAAAAAAAAAAGTTTTTCCATTATACAAAGTTTCCAGTACATCAATCTCTCAATTGCATCTCCTATAATTTCCAACCTGCTGCACAAAATTAATGAAGGGAAGGGACCCATTGCAGATTTGAATTTTTAACAGACCAAAGGACAGCCCAACAAGTCTGAGATAAGAAGAAATCACTGATCTTGCGAATCACAAAACTTCAAAAGCAAATACAAGACCTTTATACCTTAAGCACAAATATGGAACAAAACTTCTAGAAGAACTCCAGTATATATTATCTCAGAGGTTACTAGAGCATTACAGTGTTCCTCAATAAGAATAGATCTTTCACTTTTAGATTACACTTTGCACTAGAGGTTGGGAGAGTAAATCGGCTAAAGCTAAACCAAAGTCTCAAAAGAAGGTACTTGAATTCCTCAACAGTTGCCGTTATATCCTGCTGACTTGTATCATTCTAATCCATGATACCCTTTATTACTGCCATTACCCAATTTTTCCCTTCCAAAAGTTCATCCTCTAGTGCAAAAAATTGAAAGCATTAACCTAAAAAATGAAAAGATTTACTCTAATTGAGATACATTGTCACTAGCAAATTCATAAGTCCAAATTAATAACCTTTGTTACTGGAACCTTAAGCTGCACTCAACTTCACTCTTTAGATATCCCTTGTAATTCTGCTTAACAGGAGATTTTTTTGTTAGCTTAACCTTTTTTTTAATTTTTTTTTTCACTTTCTTCTCATTGGTTTGATCAAATCTTGATGACTACATTTTGAGTCAAAGCTATCACAACATAAAGAGGAAATGTCACTAATGCATCCATAGAAATATGTGGAGTCCTTAACAACTTAACTTAGCTAATCAATACAACAGAAGATTAGTAAATGGAAAAGATATACCTCGCCGCCATTGATGCCTCCATCATAGCATGGTTTCAAGCTAAGGGCACGTTCAAGGTAGGGTGCCCAGCATCCAGTCAGCAGATCTCTCCTAATCATCTCAACACCACCTTTGTAGTACTGTGTACACAGAAGAAATATAAAATGACAAGGTTCGAAACTTTTACAAAGAAATATGATAGGTGAAGAGAAAATGAAACAAACAGGGACAGTAACTGATCCTACCTCAAGCATATTTCTCAAGAATGGTTCTTCATTAAAGTAATCTCTCCGTACAAAAACAAATGGTAGGTTGTATGCAAGGGCTTCGCTAACTGTGCCATACCCAATTTTTCCTGGAATAGCAACACACAAGCCAGCAACCAACATTAGGCTCTGCATTAACTAAAATCATTTAGCTTTAAGAAATAGTTCAGTTACAGTACCAAGCATGCAGTCTGAAGCTGCAATCAGATCAGGAGTATAGACATCTTTTGGAAGTTTGATGAAATTAGGGGGAAGCTCCTGCCTGTCAGAAGCACCACAAACCTATAGCAGAAAACAATAAATTTAAACAATTTCATCAAATTGACATTTGTGATCAATATACGAAACATATGCCGAGTAACACTTACCAGACACAACCAACCAACTGGTAAATACTCCTTCTTTAACGTCCACCTAGCTGGCTGTAAGTGATCAATAATAACATAGAAGCATACAAAATCAGTCATACAATTAATAAACATATCAGGATGCATTAGGGGAAAAATATTGGTTTTCTGAAACAATCAAATCACAGCTTGCAACAAAAAAAAGGCTGATATAAAGCGGAAAGACTCCATCTTATAGAACGCATACCAGATATTAGGGATCTTAAACAAAGTTGGAACCAGAACGGTAAAGAATGACTAATAAAAACGGAGGGATCTTGACCATAAAACAAAGATTGCGATATGATTGAAGAATAAATGGAAAACTTAGTTGAAAAGCAATTCACTTAGAAATACAAGGACGAGTATCTAGTGTCCCTTGCATCAGTAGTCAAGAACTCAATCTGAATTCCGTTATTGGTAGCTTCAAAAACAAACCTAGAAATAAAGTATTCCGCTGTGGACTGAATCCAAGAAGATAAAGTACAAACATCAAAGATTTATAAAGAAGAAATGATGGAGAGACTGGGGAGACTTAAAGCATCTCTCACATAAACATCAAAGATATTACCAGAACGTTTTTTTGATAAGAAAGATATTACCAGAATGTTGATCCTAGGATTTATGACAAACCAACAATAACTGCTTACCTGCCCACCGAAATTGAAAAGTAATAGCTTCACATTATCCCCAACTCCAAGCTCCTTCCTTGCCTGGACCACAATGAAACTATATATTTGAGGGTCGAGCACGTTTAATAATATCAACTATACTTTATACAGATTCTGGTAAACCAACCTCTTCTTTTGATTTGTGCAACCTCCTCACAACGAGGGGTACATCAATAACATCACGAAAAGCAGGCACTAAAAAAAGAAAAAAAGGCATATGTTAAAAGAAAGTCAAAAGAAAAAAAAAATAGTTCCTAAGAAAGCATTAATAAACGTGTTTGAACAACATACTTGGGCAGTGACCTGGTAGACGTATTAGGAACTCACAGTGAGAATAATCCTCCGCTATCTGCATAACGTGTCATGAAATTACCAAAGTTAGCATGATGAATATCAACTATTTGACCAATAGTGAAATTTCCATACACTAGTGAATGAACGCTAGTTAATATATGCTAGTTAGGCCAAAATGTATGTGGGTTAATGTACACCAGTTAGGCAAAAACGTAAAGTGACTATTAGTATAAAGAGACATGAGAAACTGTGACGATCAGCCTAGAAATCACCCTTGGTGACAGAAATTTAAAAGAAAGATGCGCAACAGAACACCATTATCAGTTAGTTTCTGAAATTGAACTCATTAGTGAGGTAGATAAATATCTTGTTTATATTTCAAGAATTCAATTAAGTTGATACGCATGGACAAATTAATCTAAGCACTACATTCAGCTCTAATTGATGTAAGATCAATTATAAATAGTTTGATCAACTCCAGTTCCAATTGCTCTAGGTAATATTTAACTCCACTCCTTTCTCAACTGTTGAAAAAAAATTAAACTGTGGACAAGATACAAATTGACATTGCCATCTACAGTTTAATCAAGGCCTGAATACACCAAAGTTTAGAGTGATGTATATACCAATAGCAACCATGATAGCAGGAATCTTTTTGGAGTTCTTGAGATAAATGTGGAGATCACAACAAAACTTCAAATTCCAATATGATGTGGTGGATAAATCTAATGGCTTGGAAGATTCACATGAGGCGCAGCCAGCAGTTGGCACTGGCAACCCAAGTGTCACTCAAATAGGACAAGGGAAGGGATAAATACGCTGCTGTCATAGCCTAGTAATCATGAGTTTTGAACGTTTAATAAACCAAAAGGAGAGTCTTGAAAACCTCTGGTCCTTCTAAGAAATTGAGTCGTTAAAATTTTCATATGATGTTGGGCCAGTATTACCCGTACACTTTAGTATTTGGAGTAAGTAGTTCCTCTAACATGGTAATCAAGCAGGAAATCCTGCATTCAATATTAAGAACCCGCTTTTTCTTGATATGCAATTTTTATTGTAGAGTATGGGTGGGCCTAAACTTGAATCCATGCATATAGCCCTCTAGTTTGGTTAGACTTGCACATGAGGGGAAGCGTTGGGCCCATTTATCATTATCTTGAAGTTGAAAATAATGGAGGAAGAGGAAAAAGAAAATTTATAGGTGAATGGGTGGTGAGAGAAAAAAAAATTCTTACTACCCCCTTGGTTTTTATAATGTGTTCTCTTACAATAAAGGAAACTAGTAAACTACAATATAGAAAACACAGTTATAAGGCCTCAAGTTGGTGCATAGATATCACACATGCCCAACTTGCCTAAGATATTATGTAATATTTTGCTTGCTACTCCTTTAGTTAAAACATTTGCCAACTGCTCTCCCGTCTTTACAAAATGAGTGCAAATCATGCCAGAATCAAGTTTTTCCTTGATAAAATGCGTGTCCACCTCAATGTGCTTGGTTCAGTCATGCTGAATTGGATTATGAGCGATGTTGATTGCTGCCTTATTATCACAATACAATATCATAGGACCATTAAATTGAACCTTAAGTCCTCGTAGCAACATACATATCCAAATTAACTCACAAATACCGTGGGCTATAGCCCAAAATTTAGCTGTTGCACTAGATCGGGCCACAACTGCTTGTTTTTTACTCCTCCAAGTCACCATATTACCTCCCACAAAAGTAAGATACTCGGAGGTTCATCTTCTGTTAGTCACTTAACCATCCCAATTTGCATCTGTATAATATTCCACCCGCATGTGATCATGTCTAGAGAATAGAAAAAACCCTTCCCAGGAGCAGTCTTTAAGTATCGAAGAATGGGATACACAACTTCCATGTGGGATTCAATTGGATCATGCATATAAGCAATATCTAGACGTCTATGAGAAAGATAAATCAACTTCTCAATCAACCTTTGATACATTTCTTTATAAGCGAAACACCATCCCTGTCTTCTCCTAGTTTTAGATTATGTTTTATTGGTATGCCAACTGGTTTACAACCAAGCATACCTATTTCTTGGAGAAGATCAAGAACATACTTTCGATGCGATATGAAGATACCTCTCCTTGATCTAGCAACCTCTATGCTCAAAAAATACTTTAAGTTCCCTAAATCTTTGATTTCAAACTCCTTTGCTAAATAAGCTTTGAGTTAGGTCATTTTTGCATCATCATCACCTATTACGACAATGGTGTTGTTTGGTCATTTGCTTAAGTACAACTTAAATCATCAAAACTTAAAAGTTTTCTTAGATAAAAGCTCTAAAATCTTTAAATTTTGGCGATTTAAGTTGCATTGAAGCAACTCCCAAACAAGGTCAATGTCATCAACATACACAATCAAAGAAGTTACCTTTCCTTGAGGTGAGTGCTTG
This sequence comes from Bretschneidera sinensis, assembly GCA_023935145.1. Lineage (NCBI taxonomy): Eukaryota > Viridiplantae > Streptophyta > Magnoliopsida > Brassicales > Akaniaceae > Bretschneidera > Bretschneidera sinensis. Next base: position 9,239,776 of record CM043701.1, read on the forward strand.
ATGAATAAGGTGTGATCACTTTGACTTTGTAGATAGTTATATCTCAGCATAGCTCGGGAAAACTGCTTAAACCATGCCCTAGAAGACTGCTGTAACCCATACAAAGCCTTTTTCACACTTTCCTTGAGTCTAAAGTAAGGGAAAATCCTAGAGCACTTCTTCCTCTAAATCTCCATGTAGGAACACATTCTTCATATCAAGATGTAGCAATGGCCAATCTTTATTTGCAACTAAAGATAATAGGACCCTAATAAAGTTCATCTTGGCCGCCGGTGCAAAAGTTTCTTGTTAGTCAATTCCATAGATCTGAGTGAACCCTTTAGCTACTAACCTTGGCCTTGTATTGTTCTATAGACCCAACTGCATTATGCTTCACTGTATATACCCACTTGCAACCAACAACCTTCTTGCCATTAGGTAATTCAGTTAGATCCCAAGTATTGTTTTTCTGAAGAGCTTTCATCTCCTCGTACATGCATCTTTGCACCTAGAATCTCTTAAAGCATCCTACCAATTATGAGGAATACAAACAAAAGACAATTGGGACGCAAAAGCACGATAAGATGATGAAAGATGACAATATGAAACAAAGTTGGATATAGGATGCTAAGTACAAGCCCTAGTACCCTTACAAATAGCAATAGGAGCGTCAAGATTAAGATCAGAATCAAGTACTTAATAAGACTCACCCAGTTCCAGGATTGGCAAGCAAGTGTATGAGGAATGATCTTGTCCTTCTGTCTCCTTGAATATACCTTAAGCTCCACATTGGTTGGTTCACTCTCACTATTAGTTTCCTTAACAGGTAATTCTAGTGTTTTATTGCTCGCCTCTTAAAACTCTGAATGGGACTTAGACATCATTTTAAGAAGAACAGGAAAAGGAGATTGCTCTTCAATTAAATGCTCCTCGTTGAAGAGGAGTCTCATATGGTAAAAAGTATGGACGAGATTCAAAGAATGTCACATCTATAGAAACAAAACATTGACCAGAAGGTGGATGAAAACGCTTACAGCCTTTCTAAGTAGAAAAGTAACCAAGAAAAACACATCTAATAGAACGAGGATTTAATTTGTGGATACGTATCCATGCCCTAGGTGCACCCTTCTATGGTGGCTGAACCATGATTCAAGCCTTTGATTTAACAAATCAAGCAGAATTTTGAAATCAAGGCTAAAAATTTTTTGAGGAAAAACTTCAATCGATGGGGCTAGAGTGATCAGATCATAAAATTGATTAATGAGTTTTGTTCCCCTCAAAGAGTCACTCCTAGTGGTAGAATCTCAGACCCAACCAACGACATTGACATCATGATGGTGTTAGCATGACATCAGTTTTTTTTAATTGATGAACCCTAAGAAAAGAAACTTGATCTAATACCAATTTGAAAATAATGGAGGAAGAGGAGAAAGAAAAGTTTTAGGAGAATCGATGGTGAGAGAAAAAAATATTGTTACTCTCCCATTTATAATGTGTTATCTTACCATAAAGGAAACTAGGAAACTACAATATAGAAAACATAGTTGTAAGGAAAGTCAACTATTAATACTTGAGATTTTGGGATAATCAGTGTTGCTCTAATAATAATAGCTTGAATTCAAGAATAGCCTTAGAATTGATATTGAACATAAATTCTAGAGAAAGAAGAAGAGCTGTGACATTGATAGCAAATCGCCGAAGAGGCGAGAGATTGAGATAGGCGAAACACTTGACTTTACTTTATAGAGGGTGATGGTGGATGGAGGATATAAAGAGAATAATGGCTTGAATTCAAGAATAGCCTTAGCCTACAACTCTGTTACACAGACTCTGCACTTTTGCCTGCCGTAACTACTTCATCACTACACAAGACGAGTTTTAGTATAAAATCCAAGTCTGAACCATCTTTGGAAATTCAGACATAGCATCATTAGAAAAGCTTTTATGTCAAGAGATAAGCAGAGAAGGAGAGTATGAATGGAGTAGTTTGAGAAGAGGGAATAATAAACTCTGGAAGAGGGGGAAAATAAAAGGATGGAAAGATGGAAAAAGCAGGAAGAGTTCTAGATGAGCTTAAATAGTTGTGCCCCTAAATATTGGCACCATTTAGTTGCAAAAGGCAAACTTTGATTGAGGAATTACACGTTATTGCAATTTCTTGGTCTCTTTAGCCGTCAGATGAGACACACCTGCACACAAGCTAAAAGCCGTCAGATGAGGCAATTCATGCAGATATGACATCAGACACACAAGCTTCGATGGCTGTGAACTCGTGTGCATGCGCACTTGAGTTCATAGAATAGGTGTCCTTTTTTCTATGGGTTGGCACCTCTGCTTTGAAGTGGGTAACAACTATTGACAGCTCGCAACAGTTTTCTTACCAATAGACGTGTAACCAAAAGAGAAACAAGGCCCAAAGAGAACTGTTTGGACCAAACAATATCACTTTCTAACATAATAAGTAATCAATAGATTGGTAAAGAAACAAAATATTTACAGGAACTGGTCCAATCAACCTAATTTTGATATGGCCCAATGAGATATACGAACCATAAAAGAACAAAGCTAATATCACAACTTTTTTTTAATAAAATGATGTATCCCCACACTAGTCTCCACTCATGGATCCATAACCCTGTATCTCAAATTTAAATATTTAATGGGTCGGACACTTGGATAAGTACCCATATCCATCCCTCATACATGAGTCCATGCAAGATAGGTCTACACAAAGGGTTGAATGCACTGCTAAAACTCAAAGATGGAAGTAGCCTTGGGCCCTTCCTTAGGTGTTTTGAAGTTTTGAATATGGGCGCAAGCTTCCCAGTTAATTTCCCAGTGGTATGCCTTCTAAGATTACTTAAGTTATCTGAAGATGTCCTAGTTTCTTAGTTGAGTTAAATAAGAAAAGTATATCATCGGATACGTTCAATGTTGCATCAAATGAAATAATATAATTTTTAATCAAATATAAACCCATAAATTGGAGGTCAAATAACTTCCAAAACAAAAAGATTCATGGTTTATCAAAAGAGTCACTTTAAAAGGTTTTGAATTGCTAGTCAATGAGAATTTATAAATTGGTCTTCAAACCTCAACCTTATAACGATATTAATTCCATACACAAAAAGATTAAAGGTCACCTGCCAAACAATTGACCGATGGTGATGTCCAGCTGCTATCACATATTCTGCGTAGATAAAATCCCAACTGCAAAAATTTCCCGAAAGAGGAAAATTGGTGTTTTGAGCAATGAGCTTTGAATTAAGCAGCATTACTGTGGATTATTTTAATTGTATATACTATATGTAAAATTCCTTTGGATTAACTTTTTTGGCCAAAAACACTACATGATTATGAAAATCCCAGTGTATCTAAATTGGTACGACAACCTAATAGTCTAAATTAGTATCAGAACTTTTACAGGTTTGTTTGAATTGATCCAGGTCTTAAAAATTAATATTCTAAAAAAATTTCAATTTATTTGCAGATCTCAAATGAATTGCCTCCAAATCATAGCTAGCTAATGGTAGAAGAAGGAAGGGTTTCATTATGAAGCTTGATTCAGGTGTTCTTATTCGAGATCAAAGCTTAATTGCAGAGAAAACTACTAAGTTTTATAGGAATCTGTATGGGGATAAGCTTCCATATAGACCTATGGTGAAAGGAGTGGATTAAAGTCCTATGACTGGCAAGAAGGCTCAACGATTAGAGTGGCCTTTTGATGAGGAGGATGTGAGTTGAAATGCATAAAGATAAGACACCGGGTCCTGATGGTTTTACTATGGTCTTATTCCAAAGATAGTTGACAGGTTATTAAAGATGACCAGTTGAGAGTCTTTCATCAGTTCAATAGTAATGGTGTCATGGGTAAGAGTATTAATTTAACTTTTATTACCCTTGTCCCTAAAACGTTTTTATCCATTAAGGTGAAGAATTACATGCCCAATAGTTTCATCACGGGTCTTTATAAGATATTGACTAAGGTGTATTCTAGAAGGCTTTGGAAAGCTCTGGTTGATATGAAGGTATCTTCTCCGTAGTTTGCTTTTATTCAGAATAGACCGACTCTGGATGCTTCTTTGGTTGCCATTGAAGAAGTTGGTGATGTGAAAGGAAGAGGATACCATATTCAAGCTGGATTTTTTTAGAAAGATTATGTTATAGTTGATCAAGGTTTTCTTGATATACTGTTGGAGAGGAAGGGATTTGGTGAGAAATGGAAGAAGCGGATTACGAATTGTCTTTTATCTGCATTTCTGTCTGTTATTGTTAATGGTCAGCCTATGTCTTGGCTGGTGTTCCTAGAGGGCGTCATCATGGTGATCCACTTTCTCATTTTTTGTTCACTGTAATGGTTGATGTTTTAAGCACAATAGTGATGCATGCCCAAGATGTAGGAGTTATTCAAGGCCTTCAAGTGAGGAGGACAGTGTTGAGATCTTGCATATACTCTCGCATTTATAATTTACTACTGAAACTATTTTTTTCTTAGGTGCTGATTTAGCCAAGTTTAGGAAGGTGCTTTCCTTGTTGAAGGTATTTGAGATAATTTTTGGGCTAAAGATAAATATGACTAAGGCCGTTATTGGGGGCATAATGGAGACGGAGGTGTTGAATAAGTTCAGTGGTGTATATTCTGTAATTGACTGGCCTTTGTCTGGATTAGGCCTCCCATTGGGGGGGGGGGGGGGGTAATCCAAGATCCGTGTCCTTTTAAAATCCAGTGGTTGATCTCGTGGATAAGCATCTTGAAGGTTGGAAAAGAGCTTATGTTTCTTTAAGGGGTCAAATTACTCTCATTTAAACGTCTCTCTCTAGCATCTTTCTTTATTTTATGTATTTGTTTGGGATTCCAGTTGCCGTAGCTGAGATGTTAGAGTGGAATGAGGGATTTCTTGTAGTCAAAAGTAATGAGATGTTACAAAGGACCATTTGGTGGTTCAGAGGTTGCTAGTAGGCCCAAATATTGAGGGGGTTTGGGTCAGGGTAAATTGGTTTCTAAAAACATCTCCTTGGTGGGGAAGTGGTTGTGGAGGTTTCCTTTAGAACCAAATTTCCTATGCCATAAGGTAATAAAGAACAAGTGTGAACTGTAATGGAATGGATGCGATGCTAGAGGAGGTATCTATGTTACACATGCAAGTCCTTAGAAGTTCATACTGCGGGTATCTTATCTAATCTTTCCACTTACTCGCTATAAAATAGGAGATCATTCTCTAGTTCATTTTTGGAAAGATATTTGGGTTGGAGATGCTCCGCTTTTGATGTCTTTTCCTCGCCTCTATTTGCCTTCCTATCTCCGCAATGCTCCAATTTCTTCTTTTTTCTCTATGGATGGAGATTTACATTAATAAGATCTTTATTTCTTCAGGAGTCTCAATTAAAGGGCAACTCAAGAGTCTATTAGTTTGGTGAATATTCTTGCCTCTTATGTTGCCTGTTCTAGGCATGATATGCTAGAGTTCAGGAGGAAACAGTTCTGCTTTTTTTTTTTTTTGTAAATCATTCTCACATTTTTTAAGAAGATTCCCTTTAACTTTCCTCTAGACAAGGCCATCTGGAAGGTACATGTCCTAAAATCAAAGCAGTTCTTCAGAATATTAATACTAGCGACTTGTTGCAAGTGTGGAGGCCTAACAAGGCACTCAGTGCACTAGTGCAGATATTTGTTTAATGTGTAAGACTTCTAATGAGGCAAACAGCCATCTCTTTTCCATTGTCAGGTTGCAAGGAAATTTCAAAATAAGTTGTTCAGCATTTATGGAAATGTATGGATTTGTCCATTTAGGGTATAAGATTTTATAAAGATCAAGTTTTGGGTCTTTTGAAGGAGTAAGAAGCAAAGGATTTTGTCGCAATGTGCTTGGTTTGAAACTCTTTAAGTGAATTGGAAATAATTTAACAGATTTTCCAATATCAGTTTATGTCAGTGCCATCTTCTTTGGAATCGAGTTGTTTTCCTTCCCTGTATTCAGGCCATAGCTAGAGATGAATTTTGGCATATCTGTTTCAATGATATAAATAGAGATTAGAGAGCTGTACTTATGTAATCTCTTTCTTTCAGGAGGACTCCTTGTCCTCCACATTGTACTCTCTCTCTCTCTCTCTCTCTCTCTTATATCTCTTTGAGCTCTTAGATATAATAGAAATTTTTATATCATATATCAATAACTTGAGATAAATATTACCCCGACTTCCATGAGAGGAGATAAGTTTACCAATTTCCTTGAAGCTCTATGTTTGAAAGAATTAATCACAGCTTTTAAGAAATATTAGAAGACAGTGTGTCCTCAGGAGTAAGTTTCAAACTTTGATCTTGTCTAACGTTCATATCACATGACAGAAAATATAACTCTCAATTAAAAAGAGTTTAGTCACAAAGTACAAGCAAGTTACCTGAAGTTAGTAACACAAACAGAACGAATTCCAGCATTTGCTGCCGCTCGACATGCAACAGGAACAACATCTGAAACCTGCTTTCATAAAAGCACTATCTTAAAAGAAACAAGGCCTTTCTAATTACTACACCAGTAAATGATTTATTTTCACTTTAATGTCCTATTGCATGTACTAGGCAAGTTGTAGATTGCAAATATAAAGGTAGAAAATATTCTAAAGCATTCAAGTACCACTAGGTCGGCCTTGATAGACTTTAGCCATTCGGCCTCTGTTGCTAAAATAGAATCCCGAGGTACTACTGCAGTCTGAGAATACTATAATAACAAAAATGAGAAAAGAAAAAACATAAATCAATCAGAAACCCAGAAGGAAAAAAGGAAAATTTGAAGAGAGAGAGAACAACAGAAAGAAAGCAACATTAGCACTGAGAAAGGACAATAAAATTAGAAACAACAAAAGAAAAGATTATACAGGTGATGCATTCACTTCAGAGTGACGATCAGGATTCCAGTAGTCATGACCACTGAGATATCACTTTGCTATTACATCATAGAGTGTCAGCTAGACCTTTTCCAAGGAGGCAAGACGATCAACGGTCAAAGCATCTGCTTGAACAGCTCCGCAGTCCAATAATACCTGAATCAGACAATACATAAAATCACTGGAGTCGCATGAACACTGTCCTTGGAAATTTTGATATCAATGAATGTAATGTACAGGGCTGAGACCTCTAAATACTGTAAGGGTATCGCATTTAAACTTTGATTTCCTCATAATAAGGCGGTTATGTTCCTTTTTCTTGATAATTGGGGGTGGGGGATTTGAACTTTGGACCTCCTCTTTAGAGGAGAGTTGTGGTTACCACAACAACAAGGAGGCTATGTTCTAAACTAGAAGAATAAGTTTTCTTCTCTTTTTCTCTAACAAAACGATGAAGCCTCGACAGATGTATGTACAAAATACACCCAGAGTTTATATCCCCCAAAAACTAACGTCCATTCTTTAATTCCTTTATCTATATATATATTCCTCTGTCCATCTCTTTTGTATTATCGTCTCTCCTCTGCCGATTTAAGGCAGCAGCATCACCTCACTTACTAGTGTCTGAGTATTGATACAGAAAATCCCCATCAACATTTCTCAAGTTCTTTTGCTGCCTTTACAGATCAAAGAACCTTGTGCAGATTGCTCTGTGACAAATCGAGGCCCTAACCTAACAGCAATGGTTTTTTAAGGAAGCTACTATGCTACATTCTTGGGGGTGAAGTTTGAAATAAGTAGAATCCTCACCACATTCAAGATTGACTTGATGTTTCCTTTTCATTATTTTGCTGTTTTTTTTTGTTCGTTTTGGATGCTATTTCCCTGTTCTTTGGTAAAGTATTTGTCTCCAAGTTGCCTGTGGTTTCTGTTTTATACTCAGATTGTATCACAGCTTGTCACTGTTTTTAATGGAAAATCTTGTTTTAGTACCCAAAACAAAGAGGAAAACATTTGGATGTGTTGTGGAGATGAATTTTAAAGGTTAGATTCTATAAAATGGAATGTCAAAAGATATGGAGACATCACACAGATAATACTGGGAGCATGATTTAATAAGAGTTAGGAGACGTCCTATAGAAGTACAAGTTGCATGGATAATAGTTCAACATCTTTATACTCTGAACCAAACGGATTCAACTAACCTTGCGAATGAACAATCTTGGTGACTGTGTTTCCGAAGTGAAAACAAAGTCCGGCGCAGCAGTTACAACATGCACATAGTGTCCAGCTAGGATGAGATTACGAACGACCTATGCATCACAAGACCTCAACTGTGAAATGGTTTGTAGTAAAATAGTAAATTCAGAACATAAAAAAATGACGATTGGACATTTAATGTAAAGGTCGACCTCCCTACTAAGAAACAAATAGTAGATATTTATTACATCAGAAAAACTCATGAGATAGCCTGGCACAAGAAATAAAAGTAAATAATTAAAAGCCATCTGGCTTTGTCTAATGTCACATGAGTGGTCATAATTAGTTTTATGTTGGAAATACCCAGAACATAGGAAATCAATTGGCCTGCACAAGAAGCCTAACCAGCATTCAAGTGGAATTTCATCAAAAAGGGAATTGAGTGACATTTTCTTTAGGTTACAACACTTTCAGCTCATATATCAATACTTAGAGCCTTCAATCTTCATCAGGGTGTGAATTTCCGGAAGAACTATTCGCATTTCAAAGGTGAAAGGAAAAAGATACAAACAAACCCATATCTGTCTAATTATGCATGTGTATGTATGTATGTATGTCATATTTATGCATTTATAGTAAAAAGAATTAAGTGGCATCAATTAGAGTATGTTTGGAACAAATGAAATCTATAAATTTTATAAAATTCATTTGTAATTCCATACTTGTTATATTTTGAAAGACAAAAAACAATATGGAATTCATTTGTAAATGAATTCACTACATAATTGAGTTAGCTTATTGCAAATCATATCAAAATTGATAAAATTTGCAAATGAATTTCACAAAGTGTAGAGAAAAAATTGTGTTGATCAAAACTCTATCATATATTTGAACAAAAAATGACAAAATTTTCTGGTGAAAAGGTTTAGAATCTAAAAATAAGATTCAATCTCATTTAGTTAAAACATTCTAAACATCCAGCATTGAATTAAATCCTACTCCTATGAAAGCCAAACATGAAAATTCATTTCAATCCATTTGCAAATGATTTTTTTCAATTCATTTTCATTTGGTTAAAAAAAGAGTGTAAAAGATCAAACATGTTTCAAAATCAGAATGTTAAGGAGTAATCAAAATTTGATACATTAATCGTATATGTTCGTATATATATCATAAAAGGAATTTACTTAAAAAAAAGAAAAGAAAAAATTCGGACATTCATGAAAGATGCTAATTAATCTTCTAAATCCTAATTACATGAATATATCAAAAATACTGCTTGCTTCAATCATTCAAAAAAAATCATAAAAATAAGAAATGATCAAAAAGAGAAACAGCACAAATCGAGCAGCAGATCAAACTCCAAAAATTCAAAAAAAGAAAAAGAGAAAGAAAGTTCCACGGAAATCGAAATGGTTGATAAAATGGAGGTACCTCAACAGCACGAGTGGCGTGTCCAAATCCATGGCCAGTAATGTAATAAGCAAATACCAGAGAATGCTTCGGTGCTGTAGCTTCCCCCATTGTCACTCTCCCTCAATTCCTCTTTTGATCAGATTGTGAAATTCTGTTTGGTTCACTTATCTAATCTGAGTGTAACGAAGTATATATGTTTCGAAAGAGGAAGATCTCATAATAAGAAATTATTATAAAAGTGAACAGAAATTGAACTCTTTTCAATGGTTGTCAGTTGCAGTTTTTACAGGCATGGACCACAATTTGTTTCTAGCGTTTATCCTAACAAACAAATATATATATATATATATATATATATATTAAATACAATTTAAATTATTGAAATATAAATTTTTTAAAATTTTAAATTTAATCATATAATTTAAGCAAATAACATACAAAAATTTTATTCGATTGAGATTTAAATAAACTTAAATTAATTTGTTTAAATTTTTTAAATTTTTGTTTTAAAATGATTTAAATAAATTGATTTAAGTTTGTTTAAATATTTTAAAACAAAAATTAAAGACTAATGTTTGGATAACTTAAAACTAACCAATTTATTTTTAAAAATTGTTTAAATTTTAATTAAATCAAAATAAATTTTATTTAATTAGCAATTAAAATGTAATTTAAAAATTGTTAAAATTTTAATTAAATCAAAATAAATTTTATTAAATTAACAATTAAAGTGTAATTAATTTTAATTAAATTTTTAATAAATTTTATGTAAAAAATAACTTTAAATTGAACTCAGAATCTATTTAGAGATTGAAACGAGAGCGCAAAGTGAGGATGGAATACTTACATAAAAAGTCCCTTTCATATATAAAAATTTAAAAAAAGGGGAACAAGAAAGAAAAATAAAAGCCACTTTATAGGTGTATATACTTTTCCGTTGCTGTCTGATTATTAGCAGTAGCTTCTATTTCTTCTGTAAACTTTTCGGGACAAAGCTCCAATCATTTTCTGTCTTCAACAAGAAAAGGAAAATGTGATTTCTTATATCATTTTCATTCAATCCTTTCTCCTTCATTGTTGTGTGCTTCCATCTTTCTTATTTCTTTCTCCTTTTTTCCTCTTTTATTTTTCTTTCTTTCTGATACGCCTTTCTCCTTCTAGTTAGTATTAAAAATAAAAACAAAATGTCCTAAATCTCTATAAATATATATACTCATAATATAAATAATATTAAGAATTTTTAGTTTATTATAAATAGGAAACATCAGTCCTATTAGAACAATCTGATATACTATAGTCATATTATGACACTTTTTTGTAAACACCTTATAAATATAAGTTTCTAATACTGTAATATTAAGCAGTTAGAATATACAAACCCTAAAATTCTATTTCAATCTCTTCATGGTATCAGAGTAGTAAGATCTAAAAACCCTAAACACTTGTTTCTCTCCCTCTAAATCCAAAATAATGGGAAACACTGCTCCAATTACCTCTCCCTTCATCGAAATCCCCTACCCTGATATGGTCCCAATAGTATCACGGTTGACGTCACCCATGTGCCTAGCGCCGCACATGACTCCTCAGTCCTCTCTGTTCCATCAACTGGTCCTGTCATAATCATGCCTACCGCTACAGCCGATCCTTCACTTGTTACTACAACTGATCATTCACTTGGTTCCTCACTCTTCCTCTCACCTGCCAACTATCCTACTCTTTCTACAACACCTGATCCCACACCCATCACCTCCCATCAACACACTATCTCTCACCCGATCACTCTCCCTCTAGCACTCGATTCCTCACTCTCCCTCTCACCTGCCACTTATTCTCCACAGACCCATCAATTTCCTACAGCACCCGATCCCACACACCTCCTTCCCTACGGCGCCACACTACCACAATTTCCTATTTTTCCCACCCCACAGACCAACACAATGCCCAATACACAATTAATTTCTCCATCAGGGTCTGTACCCTCCCTTATTAATTCCCCAAACTAATCAAACTTTCCCTAATCTCCCTTTGTTCTTCGCTCCTAGTATCACCCACCTGGTAATTCTAATTATATTATTTAGCACTATTAATTTCTCTCAATCCTTATAAGTTACGACTTGATTGGGTATGTTGATGGTACTTCCCTATTCCCACCTAGTATTATTATTCCAGTGATGACACCACAACCCTTAACCCTGCTTTCTCACCCTGGCTCCGTACGGACCAATGCCTTTGCTCTTGGATTAATGCAACTCTTACTTCAGACATACTCTAAGACATTTGTAATACCTGTCTTCTTAAAGTAAGAGTAAAGAAGTAATTTGATAGATATTACATGAAATTAAAATAATATATACATGCAAGATTGATTATTGAATAAAATAATTATTTTGCAAAAAAAAAACATGGAGGGGACAACAATTCTTGAAATCTTATATCAAAAGAATTGAAATCTTATATCAAAACACTATGTATGGATGGTATGAACTGCCTAAACAATAATTCTTGAACAGCGAACAACCAGAGCTATTACTCACTACATCAAAAAATTTCCATTAATGAAAGATGTAAATCCATTAGAAAATCAAAAAATACGCATGTCAGATGAAATGGTTGTTGCTACCTGTTGCCACACTTTTGTGCATGTGAGCCATGTCTCACATGTGGTGGCAATTGAAATGGGGGAGGAGGGTGCTGCTGCTGAAGAAAGAAAAAAGGGATGATATATATAAAGCTTATACGTTAAAAAAAATTGTTTACAATTTTCCTTTGATTTCTTGTTTTCTTTAAACAATTGGGGACCGAAAAAAAAAATTTAAAAGAGCAAAATTTTGAAGGAATTTACTGCGAAATTTCATAGAGAATCACGAGAAGCTATCATAAAAACATAAGGTAATAACGTAGTGTTTATTTTGAAACTTTAACATTCATGAAATTTCTCGGAATTCAAAGTGGGAATTTTCAAAGGGTGTGGTTTATGAAGAATTGAAGAAATAATTAGAAATTTAATACAAATATGATGTTAGGTGTTGACGATCAACAACCGGGAGAAATTTCTGAGAGGAACAGAAAAGGCAAGAAGGTGATCCACGGGTAGCTTTAAGGGCTACGTTGTGAGTTAGATTTACTTTAAGTAATCTAAATTAAAAAAATGAGATATCTAGTGGTAATATTAAAATAAATTATTAGCTTATGCTTTGTTGGTAGATGAAAAATTGATTGATAGGTATGATAGGAATTTTAGATATTTGGAAAATTATTACGTGAGAAATAATATTTTGGAATAATAAGTTGATTTAATAATAAATGCGGTAAGTGAAATTCTTGATGAGCTATGGTTGATGTTTTGATACGAATTATGAGGAGATAAAATTTAACGGATCTTGACAAACTTTGATGGATGATTTAATATGATTTGGGATGAGAGAAATTTAGTCGAAATTTTTATCATAATTTGAGGAAAGACATGATAGCTAAATTTAAATATTTTGAGTTCATGTTGTTTTTTTTTTATATTATTGTTCATATGTATATTTCATATCATTGTTCATATGCATATGCATTAAATAAAATAAAAGAACCGGGAAAATACCGGTCTAATTAAAAAACTGTGACAGCCAATGTGGGCTGGAAATAAAAAGGACACCGTAACAGCCGATATATGCTGAAAATAAATCCGTGACAGCCGGGATAAGCTGTAAAGAAAAAAACTGGGAGGGGGCCAGTCTAAGATAATAAAAACATGTCGACATATGGGAAGACATTCCCATAATAATAATTCATCCATTGCATCTGTTTTAATTATTGCTTGCATTATTGAAATGCTGATATGTGGTATGTTATTTCGAATTTATTTATAGATGGATGAGTTTCACAGAGAGACAGTTATGGTGATAAGAACCATCTAAACGGTAGATTTTATGATGTGAACCTCATTACGAGGTAATTTTGAGATAATTGATAGTCTTAGGGTAAACCAATAAATACGAGAAAGAGATTGATAAAGAATGGATCTCATGACATGTGTAGTGATAGTAGAATGCTAGTATCAAGTTGTTTGAGATATAAATGATTTAATATTGAAAGACCATTTATATAAATTGAGTACTTATAGTAAATTTAATTCACTGAGCTTGTGAAGCTCACCCTTCATTGTACAATGATTTCAAGTAACAGGCATGACAAATAGTTTGATGAGTTGAGGTTCAGATGAAATCATTATCTGTAAGCCACGTACATGTCAACATCCTCAGACTAATGAGAAAAAAAAAATTATTTTTAAATATTCTTGCATTTGAAGTTGTATCTAATGTTTAAAGATCATATTGATGTAACTTCTCTATTGAGGGTTGAGGATTGATGTAAAATTTTCTACTGGTGTTATTTATTTTTATTGTTGTATATATGTGTCGCGCTAGGATTTTCAAAATGTGATGACATAGTCTCAGAGGTAGCTAACCTGGGACGGGTTGTTACAATTTTGGTATCAGAGCATTAAGTTTTATGATTTTGTAGACTGCATAAAAAGAAAGAAAGTGGAAGATTAAAATAAATTATATTTTAAGTAGTCTGAGGATGACACATGGATGCACTAGAGCTAGAGTTATAGTTGTTGATTGGAGAGGGCGTGGTAGGCCCCCAATATTTTTTGACAAGTCGAGGTTGGGTCTGAATCTGTGGTTCTTAGAAGAGAATTTGTTGATAATATGATTGATATTAGTAATATAATTGATATTAGTAAAGGTATGAGAGAATCTGAAGTTGAAAGAAATGAGTTAAGATAAGTTCTTGCACATGTTTTTGAGAAGTGAAGGTAACAGATGATAGATTTGTTGGCTTATAGCATAGACTTGATGAACAGGCTAGAGCAGTGCCTGAGGTTGTTAATCCAGTAATGGTAGATGTTCAAAGGGGAAAAGTGAGTTTACGTATGAGATGTAAAGAGATTATTTTATTAGCTATATTAAGTCGAATACCTTCTTGTTTAAAGGATTTATTAATCCTTTTAAGTCTAAGTTTTGGGAGAAACATGTAGAGAGATTATTTGATATTTTACCAGTAACTGACAGGCAGATAGTTGTCTTTGCTTCGTTTGAGTTAGAAGGACAAGTTTTGGAATGATGGGACGATATTCTTCCCAAGGTAAGTGCAGATGTCGATAAACCCTTAACCTGGAATAGGCTTTAAGAGATTTTCCTTGATAAATATTTTCCTTAGACCTTTAGAGCCCAATAAGATAGAGATTTTATTTATTTAAGGCTAATGGGTTGTTTGTGGCTCAGTATGATAGCAAATTCATGGTTTTGTCAATGGTTGTACCGGAAATGCTAGACTTAGAGGAGAAGAAGTGTAAAAGGTTCATAAAAGAACTATGTTTAAAGATTTGATCAACACTATCTTACATAAGGCCTATGAATTATGTCAAGTTGGTAGATATAACACTTCAGTTTGAGAAGGATGTGATGGAATTTAGAGAAATGAGGAATTGGCATAAGAGGTCTAGATTTGAGGAACCTAGAGGCGGTACTAGTATGCGTGTGCAGGGTGGAAAACCACTCAGAATAGGTGTCCCTTGTCAAAGGGAACTGAAGTACAGAGTCAGAAGCAAGCAGGATCTGTTACTTTTGTAGCTCAGAATACTATCAGTGAGACCCTTAGATTTGGGAGACAAGTTATGAGAACTAGTAGTCAGGGAAGAGGGAGTAAAGTATGCTACCAAGAGGAAGTGGTAATTCGATGTATGATTAAGAGATGGAAATTTGTCATAGATATTTTCAGATAAGATATTTATCCCATAATTGTTCTAATTTGAAGTGCTTTGTATATAGAAAAGGTAGACATATCAATGTTGGTTGATCTTGGTGCAACCTATTCTTTTGCATACAGTATTCATATGAAGTCTTTTGAAGTATGTATTAGTCATTTGATGCAAAATATTTTTGTTAAAGTTCCCACCAGAGATAGAGTGATAATCATAAATGTTTACGAGGGTTGTGTGATTCGTATCAGTGATAGAAAATCTGAAGCTGATTTATTATCTTTGAATTTGGTTGATTGTTCCAGAAAGAAGGTAGTGTTCATGATACGAATATGAGGAGTGTACCTTTCAAAGAAAACATAAAATACTCTCGAATTATCTTATTTTACTCTGACCATTAGGAGATGGTTGAAGAAGAGTTGTGAGGAGTATTTGGCATACATAATAGATTCTAAAAAGGAAAATAGGAAGTTAGAATAAATCTTAATGGTGAAATATTATTATAATGAAATTCTTGATGAATTGTCTTGGTTGCCTCCAAGTATGGATATCAAATTCTCTATTGATGTGATACCAGGATCATCACATATATTTAATAGCACCCTACAGATTGACAACCGTGGGATTAAGAGAATCGAAAGTTTAAGAATTTTTAGATAAACAATTTATCAGATCTAATGTATTTGGGAAACCCATGTGTTGTTCGTGAAGAAGGAAGATGGAACGATAAGAGTGTGTATAGACTACAGATAGTCGAATAAGAACAAATATCTTTTACCCAGGATAAATGAATTGTTTGAGCAGTTGCAAGGAGTGAGAGTGTTTTCTAAGATAAACCTAAGATCAGGATATCACCAGTTAAGGATAAAGAGGGAGACGTGCCTAAAACTGTTTTTAGGACACGTTATGGTCATAAGCTTTTTGTGATGTCATTTGGATTAAATAATGTTCCAGAAATATTCATGGACTTGAAGAATAAAATATCTGAACCATTTCTTGATAATCTTGTGGTCGTGTTCATTGATAATATCTTAGTGTATTCTAAGACTAAGGAAGAGCATGCAAAACTTTTAGACAATGTGTTGGAGATTCTGAAGAGAGAAAAATTATATGCAAAGTTCTCTAAGTGTGAGTGTTGGCTAAATGAAATAACTTTCTTGAAACATATAATATTGAGAAATGGCATAATAGTTAATCCACAAAAGGTAGAGACAATGTTAACTTGGGAAAGACCAACTAATGTGACTGAGATTAAAATCTTCTTGGGGTTAGCTGGTCTCGAGATAAGGTACCAAGCAGATTGAAGGCTGTCCTCGTAGAGGCGGGGCGCCGCACAGGCCGAGTGTCATGTTGATAAAATGACCATGTGCAAAGAGGAAGGCTGACTTAGGCATTCCCCACGGAGGTGTTTCCGAGCCTAAGGCCGCACGGTTGGCTACTTAAGCTGGCAGCCCGTGACAAATGGTATCAGAGCGGGTCTCGCATCTTCAACTGCGCCTAAGGCCGCACGGTTAGCAACTTAAGCTTGCAGGCCATGACACGGGCAGGGTATGCGCGCGCTCGCCAAGCACTTGTCGAAAGCAAGCAGGCAGGGAGTAAGGAGTTGGATGTGTGGGTCTTGGTATGAGATATTGCCGAAGGTATGCTTGCACGAGGGCGTGCAAGGTTTTTAACTGGGGGAGTATGTCACGACCCTAAAATCGGGACTATGTGACACTCCCTAAAATCGGGATTGACTGGAGGGAACGGCTTCTGGGGCACAATGGGTGCAGGGAGTCGTGTTGCGAAGGAGAGTAGCAATGCGGGAGCTCGCAAGAACGCGAGAGGGATTAGACCACCCTGCACAAACTGGTCGAGGGCTAGAGCTGCTTCCCTAAGGAGCCCAAGGTAGGGCGAAACCAGTTGGTCTCGAGATAAGGTACCAGGCAGATTGAAGGCTGTCCTCGTAGAGGCGGGGCGCCGCACAGGCCGAGTGTCATGTTGATAAAATGACCCTGTGCAAAGAGGAAGGCTGACTTAGGCATTCCCCACGGAGGTGTTTTCGAGCCTAAGGCCGCACGGTTTGCTACTTAAGCTGGCAGCCCGTGACACCTGCTTGAGCTCCCATAAGTGCTCGACAAATGCACTCTTGCATACCCTGCCTGCTTGGGGACGGTCAAGTGCTTGGCGAATGCGGGCACACAGTTGAAGATGCGAGACCTGCTCTGATACCATTTGTCACGGGTTGCCAATTTAAGTAGCCAACCGTGCGGCCTTAGGCTCGGAAACACCTCCGTGGGGGATGCCTAAGTCAGCCTTACTCTTTGCACAGGGTCATTTTATCAACATGACACTCGGCCTGTGCGGCGCCCCGCCTCTACGAAGACAGCCTTCAATCTGTATGGTACCTTATCTCGAGACCAACTGGTTTCACCTTGCCTTGGGCTCATTAAAGAAGCGGCTCCAGCCCCCGACCAGTTTGTGCAGGGTGGCTTAATCCCTCTCGCGCTCTTGCGAGTGTTTGCTTTTGGTAATGAAGGATTTGTGGTAGATAGAGATGTGTCACATCAATGATTGGGATATGTGTAACATAGAAAAACTGTGGTCCATACTTCTAGACAATTGAAGATTCATGATAGAAATTACCCTACTCATGACTTAGAGTTTACTACTATAGTATTTACTTTAAAGATTGAGACATCATCTCTATAGAGCCACTTATGAGATATTCATATGTTATAAGAGTGTGACATACTTACCTACCCAGAGAGAGTTAAATTTGAGGCAAAGATGGTAGATGGAGTTGATTAGTAGCGATGATAGTACAATTCACTATCATCTAGAAAATGAGAATGTGATAGCTGATGCATTGAGTAGAAAGTTTACAAAAAATTTAATTGTTATTGGGAGTCCTGATACGAAAATTGATGATAGATTTAGAGAGATAAGAATGAAATTGACTATCAGTGATAGATGATCATGGTTAACGAATATAGTTGTACAGTTATCCATAGTAAAATGTTTTAGAGATGCAAGGTAGAGATGAAGAGATAGAAAAGATTAGCATTGAGTGCTTTCTAGAAAGTATTTGAGTTCAAAATTTGAAATGAGGGTATTTTGGTATTGGAACATGGAAATTATGTTCCCAATAATGCGAAGTTGAGAAAGAAGATAATGAATGAGGTATATGATGATGTAGATTTGATGCAACCAAGTAACAATAAGATGTGTAGAGGATTGAGATAGAAATTCTGATGGTCAGGATTGAATAGGGTGTAGCTGAGATTGTGAGGTTGTATACAGTACCATGAAGCATAGTGTCAAATAGAGATGCTAGATTTACATCTTGGTTTTGGAGAGACTTTTAGAAAGCCACGGGTACACAGTCGTAAATTAATATAATTTTTCATGCTCAGACATAAATGATTATTAGAGTACTAAAAGATGTGTTAAGGACAAATGTGATGAGTTTTTCAGTAGGTTGGGATGCTTACGTGCCATCAGTTGAAGTTGCTTATAATAATCAGTATCAAACTAATATTGGGATGACACCAATTAAGACATTGTATGGTAGGAGGTGCAGAACTCCTATATGTTGGGAAGAAATGGGAGAGAGAAATATATCTGGTCCATGAATTATTGAGTTAACAACTAAGAGGATCAAATTGGTTATAGAGAACCGTAAAGCAGCACAGAGTAGACCGAATAGCTATGCTAATAAAAAAAGAAGACCTCTTGAGTTTCAAGTAGGTGATTGGGTGTATTGAAAAATATCTTAATGAAAAGATGTATTGAGATTTAAATAAGAAAGAAAAGTTGAATCCGAGGTATGTGGGACCCTATAAGGTTGTTGAGAAAGTAGGGCTAGTTGTAAATAGCCTGGATTTACCTCCAGAGTTGAAGCAGTGGCATAACGTATTTCATGTTTCACTTTTAAGAAAGTGTTTACATGATGAATCTTATAATATTTCGAGCTACGCTATAGAAATTCAGAAAGTTTGGGCTTATATACAAGTACCAGTGAGAATTTTAGACAAAAAGAACAAGTCTTATGTAATAAAGTAATTTCACTAGCTTAAGTTCTATGGCGGAATAAGGATGTTGAAGAGATTACATGAAAGAGTGAAACAATTATGAAGAAGTATTATTCACTTTTGTTTCTAGAGTTAAGTAAGGAAATTTTGGAGACGAAATTTTCATAAGGTGGATAGAATTGTAATACCCATATTCATAAAGTAATGGCAAATAAGTAATTTAACAAATATGATATGAAATTAAAATAAAATATATGTGAAAAGTTTATTATTATTTGAATAAAAGAATAGCTGCCACACTTTTGTGCATGTGAGCCACGTCTCACATGTGGTGGCAATTGAAATTGGGGGGGGGTGTTGCTGCTGAAGAAAGAAAAAGTGATGATATATATAAAGCTTATACATTAAAAAAAATTCATTTACAATTTTCTTTTGATTTTTTGTTTTCTTTAAACACTTGGAGACAGAAAGAAAAGTTAAAAGAGCAAAATTTTGAAAAGATTTACTGCGAAATTTCATAGAGAATCACGAGAAACTATCAGAAAAACATAAGGTAATAATGTAATGTTTATTTTTGAATCTTTAGCATTCATGAAATTTCTCGGAATTCAAAGTGGGAATTTTCAAAGGGTGTAGTTTATGAAGAATTGAAGAAATAATTAGAAATTTAATACAAATATGATGTTAGGTGTTGATGATCAACAATTAGGAGAAATTTATGAGAGAAACGGGAAAGACAAGAAGGTGATCCACAGGTAGCTTTAAGGGCTACGTGGTGAGTTAGATTTACTTTAAGTAATCTAAATAAAAAAATGAGATATCTAGTGGTAATATTAAAATAAATTATTAGCTTATGCTTTATTGGTAGATGAAAAATTGATTGATAGGTATGATAGGAATTTTGGATATGTGGAAAATTATTACGTGATAAATAATATTTTGGATGATTTGATGTGATTTGGGATGAGAGGAATTTAGTCGAAATTTTTATAATAATTTGAGGAAAGACATGATAGCTAAATTTAAATATTTTGAGCTTATGTTGTTTTTTTTATATATATATTACTGTTCATATGCATATTTCATTTCATTGTTCATATGCATATACATTAAATAAAATAAAAGAACTAGGAAAGGGTCGGTCTAATTGAAAAACTGTGATAGCGAATATGGGCTGGAAATAAAAGGGACACCGTGACAACCAATATATGCTAGAAATAAATCTGTGACAGCCGAGACAAGCTGTAAAGAAAAGAATTTGGAGGGGGCCGGTCTAAGATAATAAAAACATGTCGACATGTGGGAAGATGTTCCCATAATAATAATTCATGCATTGCATCTGTTTTAATTATTGCTTGCATTATTGAAATGCTGATGTGTGGTGTGTTATTTTGAATTTATTTATATATGGATGAGTTTCACAGAGAGACAGTTATGGTGATAAGAACCATCTAAATGGTAGATTTTATGATGTGAATCTCATTACGAGGTAATTTTGAGATAATTGATGGTCTTAAGGTGAACCAATAAATACAAGAAAGATATTGATAAAGAATGAATCTTATGACATGTGTAGTGGTAGTAGAATGCTAGTATCAAGTTGTATGAGATATAAATGATTTGATATTGAAAGACCATTTATACAAATTGAGTACTTATAGTAAATTTAATTCACTGAGCTTGTGAAGCTTACCCCTCATTGTACAATGATTTTAGGTAGCAGGTATGACAAATAGTTTGATGAGTTGAGGTTCAGACCAAATCATTATCTATAAGCCACGTACATGTCAACATCCTCAAACTAATGAGAAAAGAAAATAAAATTTTATTTGTAAATATTCATGCATTTTAAGTTGTATCTAATGTTTAAAGATCAAATTGATGTAACTCCCCTGTTGAGGGTTCATGATTGATGTAAACTTTTCTACTAGTATTATTTATTTTTATTGTTGCATATATGTGTCGAGCTGGGATTTTCAAAATGTGATGACACCGTCTCGGGGGTGGTCAACCCGGGATGGGTCGTTACATCTTGACTTAAACATTTTATACAACATAATATGCATGAATATTTACAAATAAATTTTTATTTTATTTTTTTATTAGTCTGAAGGTGTGGACACGTACGTGGCTTACAGAAAATAATTTTTTTGAACCTCAACTTACCAAACTATCTGTCTTGCCTGCTACCTAAATTCATTGTACAATGGGGAGTGGCCTTCACAAACTCAGTAAATTAAATTTATTATAAATATTCAATTTTATACTCCCAGTTACATCTTATAATTCAATTACTTAAAAATTCTTCTGATATTCATCATCTTTTTCCTCAAATAATTCAATAACAATATTTTCATATTTCTTCCTTAGCATATTTGTCTCTCTGTGAGATTCATTTTTCTATCAATAGATTTACAATCATAAATATTATTTTAACACATCAAGCAATAACAATCAATATTTAAGCAAATGCAATGTGTGAATTATTATTAGGGAATGTATTTCCACATGTCGACATATTTTTATCTTAGACTGGTTGCCTTCCTAGTTCTTTTATTTCATTTAGACCGACCCCCTCCCAGTTCTTTTATTTTCAACTTATACTAGCTGTCACGGTTTTCATTTATTTTCAGCATGTATCGGCTGTCACGGTTTTTCATTTAGACTCGCTCCCTCCCGGTTATTTGATTTCATGCACACGCATATGAACAATGATATGAAATATGCATATGAACGATAATATAAAAACAAACATGTATTCAGACATTTAATTTAGCTATCTTGCCTTTTCTCAAATTACTATTTGATCAATTTCACTAATTTCTTCTCCTTATATATCACATCAATTTATCAACCATAACTAGTCAAGAATTTCATTTACCACATTCATTATTAAATCGACTCATTATTCTAATAATATTACTTCTCATATAATAATTTTTTACACATCCATTATTCCTATCATACATATTAATCAATTTTTCATCTACCACCAAAGCATAAGCTAATAATTTATTATAATATTATCACTAGATATTTCGTACTTATCTTGATTACTTAAAGTAAATCTAACTCACCACGTAGCACTTAAAGCTACCCATGGATCACCTCCTTGCATTTTCTGCTTCTTTCAGCAATTTTTCTCAGTTGCTGATTGCCAACGCCTGACATAATGTTTATATTAAATTTCTAATTTATTCTTCAATTCTTCCATAATTCACACCCTTTAAAAATTCTCACTTTGAATTCCGGGAAATTTCATGTATGCTAAATTTCAAAAATAAACTTCACATTATTACCTTTTGTTTTTCTTAGAGCTTTCCATGATTCTCTATAAAATTCTCACATAAACCCCTTCAAAATTTTGCTCTTTCGATCCCTAAGTGTTTAAAAAAATAAAGTAGTTTGAATTAAGGAAAGGAGAAAACCAAATAGGATTTGGTAAGTAATGAATAAATAAAAGAAAAACGATATATATATATATATATATATTAAACTTTATACTCCATTAGTCAGCAGCCCCCTCCCCATATTGTGCCACGAAATTATGGTGCTGTAATACATGCAGCACCACAATTCTCTCTAGGCAACAGGTACTGCCACCTGTTACCACATTTTTTTTCTTCCATTTTCTTTATAACTACGCCCCCACGCATCCTTTTTTTCTTAAGAATTATTTTATTCAATACTAAATCCTTCACGTGTGTGTGTGTATATATATTATTTTAATTTCATGTCATATTTATCAAATTACTTCTTTACCCATACTTTAAGAACACGGGTATTACAAATTAATAGTCTCAAGATGATTAAATATATGAGAAGAAAGATAGATATATTTGATGATTAACTTAAGAAGAGATTGATAAATGATGAAGATTATAATATGAGTAATGATAATAGAATACTATTATCGAATTATATGAGATATAGATGAATGAATATTGGAAGACTATTTGAACAACTGAATTATAAAATGTGACTGGAATTATACAAATTGACTACTTCTAGTAAATTTAATTCACTAAGCTTGTGAAGCTCACTCCTCATTGTTAAATAATTTCAGATAGCAGACAGGACTAATAGATTATTAAACTGTGATTCAAACTGAGTGATTATCTGTAAGCCTTATGGTCCACATCCTTAGACTAATGGAAAGAAACAAAAAAAATATTTGTAAATATTCATGCATCATATGTTGTATATATTATTTCAGTTGAAATTTTAATAATATAACTCTCCTGTTGAGGGTTGATGTATAGATATATATAATTTCGGTTGATGTTTTTACATTGTTGCATATATGTGTCGTGCTGGGATTTCAAAACATAACAACACCGTCTCGAGGGTGGCCATGATCTTCGTACTTCTCGAGATGTCTGGTTAGCCTTGGAACAGCATTACGTTGATCAGTCTAATGCAAATGAGTTTGACCTTCGCTTGAAGCTTCATCAGCATACTAAAGCTGGAAAATCTATGGAACAATATCTTCAGAACCTCAAAGCCATAGCTGATGCTCTTGCTGCCATTAATTCACCTCTCTCCAGCAAAGACCTCATCTCCTATGCCTTAGTAGGTCTACCTACCGAGTATGAAAACTTCATCACCACGGTCACCAACACCAATATCTCTCTTACCTTTGACAGTTTACTGCCATTAATTCACCTCTCTCCTGCAAAGACTTCATCTTTTATGCCTTAGTAGGTCTACCTACCAAGTATGAAAACTTTATCACCACGGTCACCAACACCAATATCTCTCTTACCTTTGATAGTTTGCGCACTAAGCTGCTCATCCAGAAAAAACGCCTGAAGTATCTTCAAGTCCTTTCTCAGCTTTCTGACCCTTCTATAGCCTTTGCCACCACCACCACATCTGGTGCTTCTAGTGGTCGTGGCAGGGGTCGTTCTTGTTATCGGGATCGTTGCTGGGGACGTGGCCGCAATACTGGTCGTGGTGCCTCATCCCAACATGGTTTAGGTACTAATCAGTCCTCTCACTTCTCTCTTATATTTAATCGATCTATTGGTATTTCCCTTTACAGTCGTGAAGGTTTATTTGGACCGTATCCTGGCACATCCCCCACGTCATGTCAAATTTGTCACACCACCGGTTACCTTACCTTAACTTGTTCTCATCAGTTCAATCATGCTGTTATCTCTCATTACTTGCCAAAATCATTTGCTATCATGTTACTTAGTGAGTTTAATGCCGCTCAGTGGTACCTTGATGCGGTTGCCTTCGCTCACATGACTCCTCAGTCAGGTATACTTACCAACCTTACACCTTATTTTGGAAAAACCAAAATTTTGGTTGGTAATGGACAATTGCTTGATATTAATAATGTTGGTTCTACTTTCTTACGCACCTCCACCAAACCACTTCACCTTAAAAATGTCATACATGTCTCATAATTATCTCACAATTTACTTTATGTTAAGTGTTTATGTTCTGATAACAATTATTCCACTAACTTTGATGCATCTCATGTTATTATTAAGGACAAGAGTACGAGGTAACTTTTCTCAAATCCTCCAGTAATGGTGTCCTTTACCCTCTTCCACCTAGCTTAATCACTCTCTTTCCTTTGGCACTAGTCTCTCGTCAAGTTTTTGGTGATGTTTGGCATCATTGAATTGGTTATTTAGGTCCCCATGTATTTTCTCTTTTACAAACTTTCAAGAATATTTCATTGTCTTCTAAATATTCTGGTTTTTATTCGGAGTGTCAGTTAGGCAAGTCTAAATATTTACCTTTTGATTTTGTTCAGCATTGTACTAACTAACCTTTGGCTTTAATACATTCTGATGTTTGGCAATCTCCTATTTTATCAAATTTGGGTTTTCGATATTATGTTATTTTTGTGGATGGTTTTTCTCATTATTCTTGGATTTTTCCTATGCGTAAAAAATCTGAAGCCTTTCAACACTTTTGTACCTTTAAAGCTCTTGCTGAAAATCAATTTTCTACAAAAATAAAAACTTTTCAAAGTGATGGTGGTAAAGAATTTGATCAAATGCTTTTCAAACAATTTTTTGCTCAACATGGTATTACTTTTTGCATGTCTTGCCTGGACACTCCTCAACAAAATGGTGTCGCTGAACGTAATCATAGACACATTAGTGAAATAGTGCATACCCTCTTAATTCACTCATCTCTTCTTTAGTCATTTCGGGTCGATGCTACATACACTGCATTTTACATCATCAATTGTCTCTTTACTCCTGTTTTGCAAAATCAAGCTCTTTATACAAAATTGTTGTCTAAAATTCTTGATTACTCATCTTTTCGTGTCTTAGGGTGTGGGTGCTATCCTAACCTCACTGCCAATGCACCACACAAGCTTGCACCTCGATCCAAACAATGTGTCTTCTTAGGTTATGCTCAAAATTACAAAGGATATAGGTATCTAGATCTCACCACTGGTTGTGTCTATACCAGTCGTCATGTTGTCTTCCATGAATTATGTTTTCCCTATCCTATTCTCACTGCACCTGTCCCCTCCCCTACACCTAACCACTCATCCATTCTTCCACTTGTTCTTACTACGGCCAAACCCTTGCATCAATATTCTCGCTCCCCCTATATCTCCACTAATTCATGTTCCTAGTTTCCTTGTTCCTAATCTTCATTCTCCACCACCGGCTCCCATTGCCTCGCTGTCTCCACCATTAGTATCTACCCTTGGGCCCATAATTTCCTCTCCTATCATTTAACCCACCCCACCAATGTCTCTCCCCTTACCATCTCCGTTATCCATCTTCTCATCCCCAACCTCAGCTTCTTCCACTATCATTATCATTCCCTCTCCTAAACCAACCGCTTCTTCTACCTTCACTTTTCCATTACCATCCCACCCTGCCTCTTGTCACCCTATGATCACTCATTCTAAAACTGGAATTCACAAACCCAAACAATTACTATCTCTTTCCATTACTACCCAACAAACTGAATCAACTTATTTTTCTCAGGCAAATAAAGATCCCGAGTGGCGGTCAGCTATGTTTGACGAATTTAATGCACTTTTAACTAATCACACTTGGGATCTGGTTCCATGTGATCTAATGCAAAATTTAGTTTGGTGTAAGTGGATTTATAGAATTAAATATCGGGCTGATGGGTTTGTAGAGCGCTATAAAGCGAGGTTGGTCGCTCAAGGATTCCATCAACAACTAGGTATTGACTATCATGAAACTTTTAGTCCTGTTGTTAAACTTGCTGCTATATGCATTGTTTTATCCTTGGCAATTCTTATTCATTGGTGATTCGTCAACTTGATGTTAAGAATGCATTTCTTTATGGTTATGGTTATCATAATGAAGTGGTGTACATGAAACAACCTCCTGGTTTTGTTGATACCATTCGTCCCACTCAT
Organism: Bretschneidera sinensis; assembly: GCA_023935145.1. Classification (NCBI taxonomy): domain Eukaryota; kingdom Viridiplantae; phylum Streptophyta; class Magnoliopsida; order Brassicales; family Akaniaceae; genus Bretschneidera; species Bretschneidera sinensis. The sequence continues at coordinate 9,266,396 of CM043701.1, forward strand.
GTCTGTAAATTATGCAAAGGCATTTATGGTCTGAAACAAGCTCCTCGGGCTTGGTTTCACTGCTTCAGTTCTTTCCTTCTTACTCTTGATTTTTCTTGTAGTCGGGCAGACACTTCAATGTTTGTTCTTGCGTCATCTCGCGGTTTTCTTATCTTACTACTGTATATTGATGACATTATTCTCACCGGTAATAATTCTAGTCTTCTTTTTCATCTTATTCGTACTTTATCTAATCAATTTGCTATGAATGATCTTGGTGATCTTCATTATTCCCTTGGCATTGAATCTGTTCGTCGTCCCACTAGTTTGTTTCTCTCTCAAACTAAATACACCAATGACCTTCTACTTAAATTTTCTATGTCTTCAGCCAAACTAGTTAAAACTCCTTTACCTTCCCAGACCGCACCTTCACTACACGAGGGTGACCTACTAGCAGATCATTTGGAAGTTAGGAGTATGGTTGGAGGTCTTCAGTACTTAACCATAACCCGACCTGATATTGCATATGCCGTTAATTTAGCTAGTCAGTTTTTACATGCTCCCCATATGGCTCATTTTCAGATTGGTAAATACATTTTCCGCTATATATGTGGTACTACTAATCATAGGTTACTTCTTGCTTCTGCAAATAATTTTTCTCTTTCATGCTACACAACCTATACCCCGTAACCTCTTCCCCATATTCTAGAAACACACATTTTCTAGACCTTAGGCTAAGTTTATCATCCTTTTGATGTGCAAACACAGCACACCCAAAAGTTCTAAGGTTGTTCAACTCAAGAGGTTTACCACTCCACATCTCCTCGGGAGTCTTAAGGTCCACAGCCCTAGAGGGTGATCTATTAACCAAATACACAGCAGTAGACACCATTTTCCCCCAAAAACATTTGGGTAATCTGGATCCTATAATCATGCACCTAACCTTTTCCATAAGGGGTCTTATTCATCCCCTCAGCAACTCCATTTTGCTGAAGGGTTTGCACAACTGTTCTATGTCTTAGAATCCCATTTAACTTATAGAATTGATCAAGTTCCTTGTTAAAAAATTCTAAGCCATTATCAGTTCTTAACACCTTAACTATCCTGCCCATTTGAGTTTCTTCCAGCTTTTACCTTTCTAGAATAATCCTCAATTAAAGACAGAAAGTAAAGATTACCTCTCTGTGTTTGTGTTCTTGCTGGCCCCTGAAGATTGAATGTAGTCGAGACTCACACCATAATCTACACATCTTTCTCTTTATAGTTTTCAGATTTGGTTGCATCGTCCAACACTGGCAATCCGCGTGTCGTTCAGCTCCAATGATAGACACGAGTCTCAATTTTTTTGTGTGATTTATGTTGTTTGATTGACAAGAAATGAAATAAAATCATTTAATGGTTTTCTCGAGGAAAAACAAGAAGGAAAAAACAAGAAAAGAGGAGAGAGGACCGGAAGATTTAAGAAAATAGTCAAGCCAGAAGATAATGAATGAGATTTTGTAGAGAAAATCAACTTACTGACAGAAAAATCGATGAAAAAAGAGAAAGAGAACGCGCATAAGTCAAGAAAATGGGACTTAGATTTCACTTAAGTAGAAAAATGTGGATAAATTATGGACACTTTAAGTCAGATGACCTTTGATCAAATTTATTTTGACAAACATCTATTTTAAAATAAGTAAGCTTATTTTACACATTAAATCCCATAAATAGGTTTTAACAAACAAGCGCTAATTAATCATGGACATTTTATTAGAAGAATATATATATTTTTTAAATTCCCATTAATTTTGTTAAGATAAAGAATGCTAATGGACCCTTACTGTTTTGTTGTTAAAGTAGAAGATTTTAAGGGTGAGATGATACAGTTTTTTTTTTTAATAGTAAAAAATACTTTGTGATACGTTTTTGTTAATAAAAAATAACATGTGGTATGTTTTCTTTTAGTTAATCACAATATATTTTTTTAATAAAAACATAACATATAATATTTTTTATCAAAAAAATTTTAAGATATTTTTTGAAAATCGAATCAATCAAAAGTATTTTTTGAAAATAGAGTATAACTGTAAAATATTTTTTTTAATTAAATCTTGGGATAATTATGTAAACTTATATATAAACAATAGAATAATACAAACTGATATTGTAATAAAATCAATCATTATTTTATAACATTGTTTTAATAAAAAAATTAAAATTAATTTATATCATTTATTTTAATTAAATATTCACGAGAACCTCGCACCACCCACAAAGGATTCAAATCAACTATGAATCCGACCCGAGTGTCCAACTTCAATTTGGATAACCCACATTTTTCGTTTTGAAGCTTGCGGACCATATGTGTAATTTATAAAATTGTAGTCATCGGCTTCCCTGTAAAAATAATAATGGTTGCTGTCTCCTCATCCTCTTTGGTCATCGTATGCTGCAACTCTCTCCTAATTTCCTCTTTGTCTTCTATATATAAGATAAGATATGATTTGCGTGTGAATGACTTTCTATGCGTGATTACGTTTGCAGAGTTTTCAGCTGGGTTTTGGCAAAGGGTGGAATTTAAATTCTTTTAGCGGAACAAGGATTTGTGTTTCACAGGTGAGTGTTCTTTTCATTGTTTTTTTTTTTTTTTTTTTTTAAATTTTGTAATTTTCTTAAATGGCCTTAATTTTCTAATAGCGAACCCAGGAATTTTTCTCTAGGAAAATTTTCTATGATAAATTCATTACATATATGCAGTGGTCGATCCAGAAATTTTTATATATAAATTTATATTATATTATATAAGTATACAGGAAATATACATATTTGAAAATAAAAGTAGTATAAATATTGATGACATTTTTTCACAATCATAAACATATTTTTATATTTCTAGACTCGATTACTTGTTTTTTTCATAGTTCAAAATCATTAACATTTTTTTTTCATTACAAAAGCTAACAAAAAAAAAACTTGGAGTCCATAACGAACAACAATTAGTAATCTGTAAAATATTAGCAATTCAAGGGTTGGCGGTGATGCCATTCCCACAAATCTTGGATTCATGTACTTAATTACCGCCAAAAAGAAAAATGTTATTATTTAAGATAATGCAACTGAAAAAATCTAGAAGGGTAGAACCAAAGACAAAATCACACAGAAAAGAAAAGTGGAACATCGGGTAAATGCATAAACCAACACCTACCTAAAATTCAAAAAAGAAAAGAAAAACCATTCTCAAAATAGAAGAGGACAACCAGATTTAAAGTTTAAAAATGATATAAATATTACATGTACCACTTAACATATGTGGAAAACAATTCCTAATTTTTAAAATTTTTAACATCAAGGATTTTGAAATTCAAAAACTAATTGAAGAACAAAATGAAGACCAAAAAATAGGAAAAATGACACTACTATCAGGAGCCGTATATATAATTTTTATCTATAACTTCTAATTTTTAACAAAACCCGCTTGAGGGCAACAAAACCAGAACTACTATGTCAAGAGAGAGAGACCAAACTTAAATGAAGAGACCCAAATTACCAAAGTAGTAATTGAAAAGGAGAGGAATAGGGGACACCGTCTCTGGTAGAGTGTTGGAACATTTGGGTGTTAGGGTTTCAAATTTATTTTGACAATTATAAATTTTAAGTGGGGGCAAATTTACAAACATCCATAAAATTAATTAATTATTCAAAACTCAAGTGGGGGCAGCTGCCCCTACTGCCCCCACCTTGCATCTGTCCCTGCATATATGTATATATGTGTAACAAATAAGTAAAGAAATAGTTAAACAAAAATAGAAGTATGTTATTGTAGTTTAATAGGAAAAAGAATCCATGGAATAACATGACATGCAATAAATTTTTGTGACTGTAAGTATGATGCTACCACCCTAAAGTTTCATGTTTTCTGGGTATTACCATTTCTTGATATCATCCAAGAAAAAGATCAAGGAGGCCATACTGGAAAAAAGGGATTTTTTTTTTTTTTTTTTTTTTTTAGAAATGGTGTTGTATTAAATGATAAGTTTAGGCTTTAGTAGCTATCATGGTAAAAGGATTAAGAACCGTTTTGCACTCTTAAGAACCAGTTTTGGGTACATTAATTTACAGTCAAACAATTGGCTTTTAATGGTGGCTTTAAGCTTTAGGAGTCTATCATGTTTGTGGCACCTAATAGCGGTTGCTGGTAATTGGACCTGTTTGCTTAGGTAAAGTTCTTGTTTAGATGGTTTCAGTATAAGCATTTTGGTAAGAATTTAACATAATTGAAAGTCCCTCCCGAAAAGGGTTTAAAGGAAAAAGGATCAATAACGATGAGAAATAATAAATGTAAGAGGTAGTTTTCTTAATTTTTCAGAAAATGATTGTGCATTTGAATGCTCATGGTCCAAAACATCAAGAAGTGTACATCTGCTAATTTTTCAAAATATCTTCACAGAAAAGAAGCACCTTAGAGCCAGCGAAGAAGTTGGATAAACGTCCCACGGAAGAAACCACGAGGCCAGTCACGAAGGACAAAATTCTTCCTCCATTGGTTAGTGCACTAAGAGATTCAGCCAAACAAAATACTGCTAGTTTTCACTTCCCTGGGCATAACGGAGGACAAGCTGCACCATCTTCATTAACTCAGCTCATTGGGTTAAGACCATTTCTTCATGATTTACCAGAGCTTCCAGAGCTTGATAACCTCTTTTCTCCAGAGGGACCAATTTTAGAAGCGCAAAAGCAAGCGGCCAAACTTTTTGGATCATCAGAGACATGGTTTCTTGTTGGGGGTACCACTTGTGGAATCCAAGCATCTGTAATGGCAACTTGTTCTCCAGGAGAATATCTAATTCTCCCTCGAAATTCTCATATATCAGCGATTTCTGCCATGGTATTATCTGGTGCAGTACCTAAGTACATTATCCCTGAGTATGATCATGACTGGCACATTGCTGGTGGGGTCACTCCATCACAGGCAAGTCTAAAATACTACTACTAGTAAGTCTGAACTTGTAACATGCATGACTATTGAATTTTTGTATTTTCAGTGTTTGATTTGAATAAAGTACTTACTGAAGCAATTACAATGTCAACGATGTTAACACTCATTATGGTGGCTGCATTTTGTTTTAAAAAGCTCCTTTTTCTGACATTGTATCTTTATATAACCTTGCTTTCCCCCCCCCCCCCCCCCCCCCTAATTATATCAATGTATGACTTGAGATGGACTAATTACAGGTAGAAAAAGCAATCAAGGAATTGGAGATGAAAGGTCAAAGAGCAGCTGCAGTTTTTATCACCTCGCCTACATACCATGGTATATGCAGCAACTTGAGTGAGATTTCCAAGCTCTGTCATTCCCATGGAATTCCTCTGATTGTTGATGAGGCTCATGGGGCACATTTAGGATTCCTTCCCCAGCTGCCTCAGTCAGCACTCAAGCAAGGGGCTGATCTGGCTGTACAGTCCACTCACAAAGTTCTATGCTCTCTTACACAGTCATCAATGTTACACTTGTCAGGGAATATTGTAAATAGAGAAAGAATATGTAGGTGCCTTCAGACCCTTCAAAGCACTAGCCCCAGTTACCTACTTCTAGCATCATTAGATGCAGCTAGAGCTCAACTAAGTGAAAACCCAGAAATCATTTTTAACAAAGCAATTGATTTGGCTAATGAAGTGAAAAATCTGATAAAAGAGATTCCTGGTATCTCGATACTTGATTTTCCAAGCTTCTCTAGCTTCCCTGCAATTGATCCCTTGCGGCTGACTACTGGTTTTTGGCAGCTTGGTCTATCTGGTTATGAAGCGGATGAGATCCTATACAAGGACCAGAAGGTCGTTTGTGAACTTGTTGGGACCAGATCTATTACTTTTGTGATTAACCTCGGAACTTGTCAGGAGCATATTCTGAGGCTAGTGTCAGGAATGGAGCGTTTATCAGCAACTTCAGCGTCTTCTCACAAAGTTGAAGAGAAGATGTATCCTAGTGATTTGGCACCTTTTTCTGATATTGATATGAGCTTAACTCCAAGAGACGCATTCTTTGCAAGTAAAAGGAAAGTCAGAATTGGAGAGAGCCTTGGGAAGGTTTGTGGGGAGCTTATATGTCCATATCCACCAGGGATCCCTGTAATGATTCCAGGTGAGATAATTACAGAGAGAGCTTTGGATTATCTTCTGTATCTTAGAAGCAAGGGAGCAATCATCAGTGGTGCTTCTGATCCTTTACTCTCTTCTATGGTTGTCTGTGATGGGTAGTTCATGGCATTGGAAATACTAATTCCTTGATTCAGCTGAAAGCAGCAGCAATGAGGAAGGAAATGTGAACTGATATGCTAATGCCATGAATATCAACCTGCAAAGGGAGACGACATTGTAAGCCAGTGAGTAATGTTCTGTTCCACAACCACTTAAAATATTTTACCATTAAATTTTTCGATAAAATTGACAAGATTTAGAATTCTTCCTGCAAATGAAGTTAGACACCTTAGAGGTTCAGATACAAAATTTGTTCCTTGAATTTTGGTCTAGAAATATTAAAAATGTAAAGTTCATGGTGCTTTATTATGATGGTAATCAATTATGCTCATTCATGACCATGATCATAGCTAAAAGAAACCAGTCTATATGGGAATAGAAAGTTTGCTATGTAAAATTTGTCATATCAGAAGTGTTTGCGAGTCGGATGCATAATTCGTTAAATCTGAACTAGCAAAATCTAGCTACTATCAGGGCTTCTTAGAGCCCGTTGATTGAAGGAGTGCTTGGAACTCTTACAATTATTAAATGGCCGTCTTCCCCTATGTATATGATTTTACTACATTTTGTTTCCATATTGGGTTTCTTCATTGTGTATACAACGACATTTTCTGTTGTCCTTGATAATTTGGGAACAACAAATTTATAATTACCCATTAATTAAATAAGAGAAACACAGTATAATTATGGTCTACTTTTTAAGTTAATTGTCTTGGGATTAATAAATCCCTCTTAATGTCCTTAGGCTCAAATATTACCCAGTTCTATTTTTCACTCCTTTGACTCACTTTCGATTATTGTTGCTGTTGTGGTCATTGTTTGCCTTTCACCATTCATGATGTTCTACTCACTTCCCAGATTTCATCTGATACTATATTCATCATCATCATCATCATCATGGCGTTCACCACCATCACCGTCAATATTATCATCGTTATTTTTATCACTATTATTTTGATTATGATTATAATTGTATTCATTTTTTAAAAGTTGTAACATTTGAGGACTAGGACTTTTACATGGCTTATGATGAACATTTTTTATACAGAAACAGAGACACGTGGGGCACTGTCTGATCAAAATATCACTGAGTTGTGTGAAGCTGTTAGCAGTAATCTCAGGCTTCAGGATCAAAGCAAGATCCTACTGCTCTAAAGTTTGAGTACTGTACTAGTACATTGCAGGAGATGGGTGAGCTTGTGCAGATTGGGAGCATGATGTTCAAAAAAGCCTTCTTGCTATTTTAAAGAACCATTTAATAGAGTACATCGCTCGCGTTCTCATTCAAGAGTGACATGGAGAGGTTTAGTTGCCAGTGTATGGTAGCCCATTGAGCCACCCTAGTGCATATTTTCCACAGCCTAGATCAACATCATCTCCTCCAAGTTTGACCTCGATCCTCCATGATGTCAGTAGTTGCTTATGCCATCTCTTGGTTGTTCTGTTGCTTTCTTGTTATCTCTTGGTGAAACTGAAAATTTTAAATAAAACTTTACGAACTTCATATAAATTTTACCCGATACTTATTTGTTCATGTGATTATGATACACAGTTTGATCATGGATATTGCTCGTACTCTTGAGAACAATTTGGGACGCGTTTATTGGTGTTCACTTAATAAAATGAGTACCTTAAAATTCATGGAAGATTTACTTGTCTAAGTATCGCTCTGTTCGATCTTCTAGGTCCTGCATACTAGATGGTTATTCTACTTGTTTATTTGTTTAAATTGTTTTTGCTTTACTTCAGAGAATGCGAACGCAAGTACCAATAGAGAAAATAAATTACCTACTGCAATGTCGATAAATATACCTTAACTATTTTCCAAATCTAATAGCCAAAAGCCAATAGGTAAAGCTTGAATTGCATTTCGATTCTTAAAACCAACCTGTAGCAATATTAATTTGTTATACATAAAATATAAAACTATAGGTACCACACAAAAGAAACAGCTTGGTTTCCCAGTGAGTGCGAGTAACTCCGTAATGACTTCATTTGAGAAAGGATTTAAATAAGTTTAAATTAACTTAAATCCTTTAAAGTAAAAAAATTGTCTTTGAAAGTATTTAAGTAAATTGATTTAAACTTGCTTAAATCCTCCTCAAACGTCGCAATGTATTTAAGTAGAAAATGAAAGTAAAAAAGCATTTTGTAAAATGGAGCCCAAGTAACGTATTTCCTGAATAGAGAAGGCCAGAATGATTTATTTGTATATTAATTAAAATTGGTCACACCAAAATTTAATTAAAGACAAGATTTTTATGCAAAAAAATAAAAATAAAAGAATATTCAGAAGAAAATTCAACTCGCCGGGCAAAACCCTTATCATGCACAACACATACACATCATAATAATCTGGTGCTCTAGGATGTGATATATACCAACATACTTTCAATTTCTTTTACATGGTTTTTTCACGGATCTCAGACAATCAAAGCTTGTAACACCATTAACTTTCCCTCTTCCCCTCCAAAAGTTTAACAAAATCCCCCCTTTTTCTGGCTCCAGAAACATAACCTACTATTGTAAAGTAATATAATACCATTTGAAAAGGCACCAAAAAACGAATCTTTACCAAGCCTCACAGACCAAAATTAGTATTACTGGATCGAGCAGGCTCTAATACCCTCACCTTCGGATGATCATACACTGTGTTACTACTATATATCCCGCTTTGACAGTGTCTTTCTAGCCTTCTTCTTGGGTGGTTGTCGAACATCATCAAAATCAGAGGCCTCAAAGTTTGGAGGTGGAAGTGCGGGCGGACCAAGCTGCAAATCTGCACCATTGTCTGGACTTGCCCATGCTAGGGGATTCACTGCATAAAAAAAAGACGACAATTTTATGTGTTGCATGTAGCAGTTTTCATCATTACTGAAACAGATTGCCTTGAATGAAAGATTATCACTCTTTAAGACCTAAAGTTTGCCTATTACTTCCCTACCAGCATGATAAAAATTCAGGTTCTCTGAAATCAAAGGTTTTCGCTAAAATGTGTATCCCACAAGCAGTGCAATCTAAAAAGAACAAAGGAAAAGCAGTAAAAGTGACCATATTATGCCAGATTAAGAGAGTTATGGGCACACCTCAAGGAAATCATGCAATTAATAGCTGCAGGTGTCATGAACAAGGGGCTGATACATCTAGAAGCATGACCGGATTAAACTGATGAACTTCTATTGAATTTTATATTGGACATACTAGTTCCACTATTCAACTGGTTAGTGAAACACAGGTTATTCAAAAGAGATTAGAGAGTCGTGGAAGAGGAATGGAAACCCACAGATAAGTTGGGCAAATGACTTGAGAAAACGGTCTATAAAATTCAGAGACTAAGCAAGACCAAATGAGAAAATGAAGCAGATGGATTTAAAGAGAAAATAAATGATGAAACAGAAAGATCTAAAAGCAGTACAAATTCCAGCAGAAAGCTCTAAACACCTTCCAGATAAATGTGAAAAACCGAAGTGAACTATCTTGCTCCATATTTCAAAAAACGAGGTAAAGTAGAACATAAACAGCACTTGCTTGAAATCTTGGGAAAGGTTTTCCATCTTATACAAGTAGAGCCCTTTTCAAGAGCAAGTTTCACCACTGCGAAAAGTACTCATGAATTAGATATTGTTTTACATAGCCTTTGAAAGAAACGGGGAAATCCATGACTCAAAGTTATTACAATGGAGAAAATTAAAATCAGTAAAAAGTTTTGATCTATGAATAAGAACTATAGAAGGAAAAACTTAAAAATTTTCAATTCTTAAAACCCTTTTGATGCTACCATACATGCAAATATAGACTCATGTAAATGGCATCACGCAAAGATTAGCCTTGTTTCAGTGGTCCTAAATCAAAAATTTCCTGGAAGTCTGAATACCAAAAAAGTGCAGTCCCCAGGATGGATGGCAGTTAACTTCATTGGTGACAGTTCATGCTGCTAAAGCTTATGGAGCTTCTTAGTCAATTAATCAACTATTCCAATTAAATTTGTGTCAGTAGCATACCTTCAGCAGGTTCAAGGGGTCTAGTATTGTCATGTGAAGCTGTTACACAAGCAGGGCGCTTTCTCACATAGTTTTCCTGCAAAGGTTTCGGAATTTGAAATGAAAATTGTGAGAGTGTTATCCCAGCTCCCAAGAATTCAGGGTGTTCCATCAAGTACCTGCAGATTAAAAGCATTAAGTAAAGGCGTAAAAAAATCTATACAAATATAGCACGCCAGGCTGAGTTGGTATTCAGTAAGTAAGAGAGACCTAATAAGTTATGTAATAAGTCAAGTTATAACCATTAAGAAATTAAAATATTAAATGAGATGGTATTTTGAAAAAATACCCTCACGAATCTCACATTTCTCTCTTAGACTCGTCTCTCACTAAATCCACTTGAGTATTATAGCTAATGTGCCTTGGATGATCCACATCTCAGGGTCAGGTGCTGATGAACACATTGAACTATCCATATGGCTGAGAGCCCCTCACAGCCTAGGCACGACACAATTATCAGGGACGCCCTCTACCACTGAGCTAATAGCCCGTTGTGTGGGCCTACTTAGTTATGTAATAAGTCAAGTTATAACCATTAAGAAATTAAAATATTAAATGAGATGGTATTTTGAAAAAATACCCTCATGAATCTCACATTTCTCTCTTAGACTCGTCTCTCACTAAATCCACTTGAGTATTATAGCTAATGCGCCTTGATGATCCACATCTCAGGGTCAGGTGCTGATGAACACATTGAACTATCCATGTGGCTGAGAGCCCCTCACAGCCTAGGCACGACACAATTATCAAGGACGTGCTCTACCACTAAGCTAATAGCCCGTTGTGTGGGCCTCCTGCTGGGGCTTGCTATGCCAAGCCAAAAATGAGAGAAACCCCATCCCTCTCTTCCCTTTTTATACACCTCCATGTCCCTCCCGTGTGGCGACATGGCGGCGTATAAGGGGATCTACTATTATTTGTCTCATTGCACAAGATAGCATAACGTTAATTATGTTTTTTGCCTCTCTTTTATCTGATGTAGAACAGAAATAGGAAAGAAAGAGCTAGAGAAATAGAAACCAAGCTACTCTAGGGATTGGAAGAGAATACCAAGCTACACGAGAGGTTGAGAAGAAATTAATACTCACCTATCAATCTGATTTTTATTTCATTTCATTCCATGCTTCCTGAAACTTAACAGAAGGATCTCTTATATAGAGATCTTCCATGATTACAAAATTACCAATTTGCCCCTCATATTATATTTACAAATTTGCCCCTTCTGTTACCCCATCATTATTACAAATTTGCCCCTTTCTGTACCCCATCATTATCCTTTCTGTCTCAGTTTCTTCCTCTCAATTTCAACTGAGATCTTGGACCTTAGGTTATTGAAGTAGCTTACTGGCTCCGTGAACATTTATCCTTTTAAGAAATATATTTTTTAAATAAGTGGCATTTATACTTTAGATAGATAATTGCTTTTGTGCATGGGCGACACCTCCTTGGTAAAGGAAAAAATACATACCAAAGGCAAGTAAAAGGTTCTTATCACAAACAAAAAAGCGAGTAAAAGGTGAGGTCATCTCTTTTTTTGGTATCATATTATGTTCATATTGTGATTAGTACTCTGTATATGTTAATTGCTTAACAATAGGAAATGGCTATTATTGATGTGGTTCCATTTCTTTTCTTCTACTCTTTTTCAATTATCATTTTAGAGTACATCAATGCATTAGAAACACAAGGTTTTTCCTTTTTTTTTTTGTCACTGTAAATGGTTAATTTGGATATTTTTTACTGTTGGAGATGTCATTCGTCTAGTAGCCTTTAAGATTACCACCCAAAACTTATCTGGTTATACAAATATGTAAAAAAGAAAATTATTTTAAAAAAAGGGAAAATGAAAAAAGACTTGTAGCATTGCACAAGAACAAGTTAAGGGGCAAAAACTAACTTTTGGATCTCCACCATTGAACGAAGTCTCTTGCCTGATGGCGCTTGATAATACCTGAAAGCATTCAGAAAAAGCAAATTACAATGAAGTTAATGCTTACTGAGCTGTAATATACTCAACATAGATCCCAGAGATCAGATAATCTCCATTATCAGTGCAATCTCAAGTTGCTAGTATATCATTAACAAAGCCCCATACATGAATATAGCAGAATGGTAGCAGATCATAAGACTTCAGTCATAAACAATCTAGAGATCCTCAGGAAACCACTCAGAAGCACAACGTACAAACAAGTACCACCTCAAAGTGATATAATATTATAGTGCATCTAATAGAAGCAAACATAAGACTCAAAAAGCACCGAACATCAAACAGCTAACAAATCATGAAAACTTTAGAACACATTGTGAACTTAAAATAAAGTCCTGAAGCACACTGTTTTTCTTATAGCTCACACTACTTCAATGCTGATATGCAGATAATTCACTCCCAAAGTTGGTATGAGAACTATTAACAGTTATGATTCAACAAATTGCTTTAACTTGGAAATGCTGACATCCTCCTTGAATAATGACAGCAAATTACTCCCTCAAGAGCAATTCCAACTTTTAAACCATAAATATTACAAATAGAATTGGTTTACTGATTTTCCTAATGAATTGTTGCAGATAATCTTGGCGGATTTTGTGGGTTGTGCTTTCAGAGTTCGTCTCCTCTTTAGTTTTCTTTACAAACTAAGAAATACAAAAAAAACAAAAGATTATCGAAATGGAAATATTACACATCGGAAATTAACTCAAGCTAGTGGAAACAGAAGTATGGATCGAACAATAATCATTGATGTAGGTCAAATATACCCTCCTACCAGAAGGTGACAACTGTCAATCATAAAGGTAAAATGGTAATCTCTACCTCACCTGAGCTTATAAATATGGGCCCCTTAAACAGTTTTAAGAATCGCTTTTGATTAACTTGCTCTCCCCTACTCTGACTTAAGCATCAGAGGCCTCCTTGGAGTAAAACACTCCGGATCGGCTTCCTTTTCAAGTACCCCGGATTCAGCTCATCCAAACCAACCCAACTCAGAGTACATTCAAGCGAACTAACCCGGACCCGACTCCAGCAAACCCGACCTATTTTCGGCATCAACAATCATGTTAGAGGCTTGGTGTTCATGTTAGTGGGAGAGTTCAACAGAAAGCTCTTCCACAATTACTGCAACACCTAACCTGAGGAAAAAATTATTAAAAAGAAAAGAGATTACCCCATCTAACCACCAATATTAAGCATTGTTTTCTATTCCCCTTAAAGAATAAGGATAAGGTTCACAAGCTGACAGAAACAAAAGGGTCACTTCTATTCTTCCTTAGAATCCAAAAGAATCATAATTCAAATTTATGTAAAAGGGACAAAGGAACGGTCAGCTACATAAATCCTTTTCGTCCATTCCAAGCAGTCTAAAAGTGATATTCTTTGTAAATTGCTTATACAGAAAAAGATATGCATAGCCAAACCCAATTAGTTCAGGATTTGAGTTCTGAGTAAGGAGGGGAGGAAGAGAAAGCAAATCTATCCATCTATGTGTGGATCATACCACATCCTACTTAAGTCCTACCCCATGAATACTTCAGTTATGAGCATCTTTTTATAAAGGTGAGTTACTGAGTTGGCTACTCTGTAATTACCATTTCACCTTATAAGAGTTATTAATCATAAATTTTTGAATTACAGGTGCTGAGCATACTCTATTCGACCTACAAACAGAAATTCTTATAAATCTTTATAAAAAAAATATCTAAAACAAGGAGGACACGTACACGTCTGCAAACTTGGTACTTCCTTCACCTCTGATTCGCAGTAGCCGTTTCCATCCAGGTGGGGGTTGAGCAATATTGGGTTTATCAATTGCCCACAGCCGGCTGCCATCTTGAGAGATATCGGCTGGATCATCACATGATATGTCAGGCCGCCACTCACGAGCTGTTTCGCAGACAAAAGGCCTTTGTAGAATGTGTTCACGTATCTCTTCATACTTCTCCTTTGTTGGGATGAGCCTCCATTTAAAACAGACCGCACACTGGACAGTGAAAGCCCCAACAGATGGCAAAACTCTGGATCGCATCGAGTGTCTTGGGTATCGCAGAGGCTGGAACTGGATAGGGTCAGAATGAGAGACAGCTTCGATTTCTCGGGTATCATTGCTCCAAGGATTATAAAGCACCAACTGATTAGAGGCGTTTCCTGTCAGTTTGTCATCTTCATCTGGTGTACCCTCTGACGATGATGAAGATGAGAAAGAAGAAGATGAAGACGATGAAGAAGAAGAAACATCTATAGGTTCCTGGGAAGTACTTTGCACATCTATAGGTTCCTGGGAAGTACTTTGCAGGTGACCTGTGAAACTTGAACCAGTGAATTCATTTGCTTCCTTTTTCATTGTAATCGACTCTTTTTCAGGATGTGACTGCATCTGAATAGATCTTAACCACCTATACAAGATATTCAGCTGTCAAGATATGAACCATGGAACTAGAACTGCATTTTTTATTTCACCAAACCAACTCATGAAAGGTCAAGAGACCATGCTTTTACGTTTTTTTTTTTTTTTTAAGAAACAGTTACAAGTAAACAAGAATATATACAAGTAACAGATTTGCAGCTTCAGAGACAAAGATTGCTTAGAAGTAGAAACGTGCAAGAAAGATTGCATAATAATTTCAAAGGTACCATACTAGCGGATGCAACACTTTTGGGAAGAACTAATAAGCTAACAACAAAGATCCTTTCTGCCACTCAAACTCAAAAAGGAAAAATAAAAAGTGAATCAGTAAGGCTAACAGCCTCAACTAGTCCACATAGAGGTGGGGTGAGGTAAGTATATACAAGTAGACTCGATTCTATAAATTTTTTTGTTGTATGCTTAGTATTTCCAGGTTGACTGTTCATGATGCCTACTATTCTAAAGGATTGGTAACTAAGACGTACAAGTGGTGCAAAGCATCTCACTCAGTCAAAAAATAAAGCAGTAGTTGTTGGAGCTTAAGGATAAGAGCAGGGTTAACAGAAGACGTCCGACGTCAGACTATATGAGTAAGAGTAGTAACTGCATTCTTTTTGGGCAATGAATTGTCCTTAAAGGCTTACAGCAAGAGGAGACAAGTAATTGACTTCTCTAACATTGTACTAAGTTTGTATACAAATCATCTGTTCCTCATTTAAATCAACTTCATTTGCTTGAATTATCTTATTGAAGATAAAGAAGAAGCTAATATCACTGTTGGTCTTGAACTTCTATATCTCTCAATTTAGTCACTATTCTTTCATTTGTAACAATTAAGTCCTAAAACTTCCAAATATGTAAAAACCGAATACTTTTCAGTGGCTCTGTTAGTAAAGGTCACACAAGTCACACGCAACCTAATTACTTGGTGGGTTAACACAATCATTTTTTTATAAGCAAAATTGTATAAAAAAGAGCCACAAAAGCAAAATTATCTACACAAAGGGGGTTGAGATAATTGTTACCAAAACCACATGTGGCGTGAAGGTGAATTAGAGCTCCAATTAGGGTAAAGCTATCCGGCTCTATCCAACTGTAAAATTTTAACTCATATATAATTGTCCAAACATTCTCATGCAATACATAGAGGTCAACAAATGAACAAATTATAGCAGCTCACCCTCTTTGACTCTTTCACCATCAGCTTTCTTTACTTGAATTATCTGATCTCTCATGAAATAAAAAAAAAATAAAAATAAAACTCAAATATCCTCCCTTCTTCTTTTCTGAGGGCATGAGCTCTCTTGAAAATTTAAAACTGAAAAATCAAAATTTTTCTCATTGATTAGTGAAAAGATTTCCAATTATGCATAAAAGTCCTACAGCAATTTGTAATGGTAAATTAGTAATACAGATCATAGTATAACAGCACATAACATATCAAATATATACTGACCTATTTCACTGGATATTTCTTCTCTAGAATCAAATGGTTCCGGAGTATCTCACCGCCATGCATGAGCTACCCAGCTGTTCTAAGTTCCAATTTTGATAACCCCATATCAGATGCTGCTAGATAAGAGAAATGCAATGCATCATTTCAACAAATGAACCAATGAAATTTTGGAAATAAAAAAAAAATTGTGTGAATAAATTAATTAATTAAAACTTCCCTTCGTAGAAAACAAGCTAGTTTATGGATTTATGTACTGCGGAAAAAAAAAAGACAAAATTTTAATAAGATGAACCTTCTGGTCAAAGTTCTTAAACAATCCAATAACCCAAGTAGGACCAAAAACAAAAATTGCAAGTTAAAAGAAGAAAAGAAAACTTAAAATACAGATCAGTGTTGGGCTTTGTTAAGATCAATTTCATTTTTAATTTTATCAGGAAATAAATCAACAACAAAAGAGAGTAATTGAGAAAAAAATTTAATATTTCTATCAATCTTCTCCTGGTAAGTATCATCGGTTGCAAAACATTGAAAACTCTCAAAGATTTCTTTGACGATATCTCGATCTATACAGAGCATTGTAAAAATAAGCATTTTCAGAAAATATATATACATTCTTCCGCAAAGGAAACGCCAACAAGTATGTATAAATAAACCAAGAAAAAGACACGAAAAACAATTCTTGAAAATTGAAGAAAACAGAAAAAAAAAAAAAAAACGTATGGCAGCTGCGAATAACAGAGACCCAAACAAACCCAATGGAACCAAACACAAAGCAATAGTTAATCGAAGAACATACATATCATCAGCTTTCTGCATGGCCAATGGGAAACTGAGAGAAAAAATAACTAAAACAAAGCTGTAATCGCATATCAACTTCCAAAAAATTGAAATTACATTTTCTTAGCACAATCCAATCATGAGCTAACTAAAGCAATAAAAGGTCCGAACAAAATATGGACAATCAAACAAACCAGTGACACGGCACGATCCAATTAGCAAAAAAGGATCGATCCAAAAAGAAAGAATAATACAAAACAAAAATTACATACAAGTGCAGCGGAGGAAGATTACAGGGACGGAGGCAGAGATTACAGAGACAAAGATCAGAGATCTGGGCGATGACTATATCAAAGCCGTTGATTAAAGGGAATGCGTAGATCGTACGATCAGAAATACATAAGAGATTGTTTCGTTCTCTCTTTTGGCAGGCAATTCCCTCTGCTTCGTTCTCCTCGGTAAAAGAAAAAGAAGAACAAATGCGAGGAGGGAGAAAATCTACAAAAACTGATCTAATATTTTTTTATATTTTAATAAATTGTGGGTCAAGTGAGTTACCATTTTGTCTTTTTTTTTCTTTTCTTGAAAACGTTTTTACCTTTTACACTTTCGCTTCAATAAAGTGAGTAAATGTTTAATTGTGTCAGAATTTAGTGAGAGTAAAATATTTTGTTAGGTAGAAGAATTTTTTATTTTATTATCATATAACTATCATATTATTTAAAATAATGGTGTGACATTCATTTAATAATATATTTAATTTTTTTTTAAATTATTGAAAAAAACCTTAATCCTATTAAAAAGTTAAATATAATATTATCTTAAATTTGGAATTTAGCTTGGCTAAGGATGTTATGAGAAATTTAAATGCAACAATAGGATAAAACTTTATGGCAAAATCTTTGCCCCGATAAGATGATTTGAACACAAAATTATAGTAAAATATAATAACTCGAATCTGACTTGATTTATAACTTTAAATTCAAAATTATTAAACTCAAAATACATAACTTGAGATAATTGAGTATGAAACGATATGAAAATTCGGGATGATTTAAACCCTAAATGACTTTTTTTTTATAAAGAATTATTTAATTAAATTAATGGGTCAAGTAAAAGATATTATCTCACAAGTAATACCATTAATTAAGACAACAAACTAAGTTAAAGAGACTAGAATTCATCGTGGATCCGATGACTCGAAAATCTGGTTTACTACTTAATCGTTGCGAGTTTGAAAGAAGGAAATCAATGAACAAAGAATAAAAAATCAAGAGGAAAGAAAACTAAGAAAAATATTTTCTTCCATGTGTTTAGCAAAAATGATGAAAGACTAAAAGGTAAAAAAAAATAGTTTTCTTTAACTCGAAAAAGTGAAAGAAAAAAAATGTAATTATATTATCTTTACCATTATATTTTTCGTTATGTTAATGAATATTAATTTGATAGATTAAATACAAATTAATTGATAAATTGATAATCCTGTCTCTTTTCTCTTCTATTTTTCACTCTCCAATCCTCCAAATCAGAGAGAATTATGATTTGTACGCATAAGAAAAAAGTATCAATCATCTTACTTTTCTCTCTTGCTAAACAAAAAAAAAAAATTCATTCCACACAACTTTCTTTCCTCCTACTTTTTTCTCCAACTAAACGCACCCAAAAGTTTTACTAGTTCACTCTCCGAAATTTTACAACAAAAGTTTTATGCCATTCTCATATGCGAAAAATTAACCTTTCAAAGGTCTAGATTTGCAAATGGTAGCACAAAAATAGAGTACTTAACTCTTAGAAAAGTAGAAGAAGAATGTGAATAATTGCACTTGAAATCACAAAGTTCTAACCATACAAATAACTTAGGAGATGAATATCTGTATACTCTTCAAATAATATAGCTGTTGGGGCTTTTTGAAATTGATTTATGCTTTTTGAAAGCTTTTATCTAAATGTGCAGTAGAAGAGGCCGTAATAGCATGGTATGCCTTGGAAGTTGCAATGCAAAGCAATATATTAGCTGTGCCAAGAGCTTCCAAGCCAAGTAGCAAAGGCTCAGTTCATCATTAGTTCAATACGAGGCAGCTATGCAGAAAGATTCTGAAGAAAAGATCTCACTCCTTTCACAGTGGTTCAAATAATTCAAGCATCAGGACAGAAGAATAATAAATAGACTGTTATGCATAGGCACACACATCAATAACAAAATAATTAAAAAGGGTATGCACCAATCTTACATGGAAACAAAACAAAACCAAAAACTGAATTTCTGCCTTTCAGACGAAAGTGTCAGCAATGTCACAAATGGCTGGCCCAATAAATAAAATACAGGCAAAATAACTTTCAATCCAGCAAAGGATCACATTGCGCCTATCAACAAGAAAAGGATAAAATTGCCAAGAGAAAAAAAAATCAAATCTGTCAAGCTTAATACTAGTAGCAATAACCCAAATATAAAAAGGACATAACTCTGAGATTAGCCCATCAAAATACAGCAGATCCAATCTATAAAGGAACAAAATACAACCTTGTGCTTTGTGGAAGTTGACAGTCACTAACTTGAAAGCCTCAAGAAGGTAACTGACGTTTCAAAGAACTGAGCTACATGAACATATGAAATACTTCGATTTCCTGAGGGTCAGAATTTTAAGGATCCAAATCAAGAAATGTATGCTAGGACGGTGTTACATGACTGGACCTGGATAGGGTCTTACCAGTTTTATGCATCAAGTATGCACATCAAGACTAGTGCACTCAACTACTCCAAGATCAAGCATTAGTAGTTAAGCAGCTTTATGCAAACAAGGAAGTTTGAAATTTCACTTTCCTCTCCTCTCAATTTTCTTGGCAACTAAATGACTTCACACAGACCAATAATTATCCATTGTCAACACAAGCTAAACATCAGGTTCCTAATCTACAACACCTGTCTATTTATGAAACCAGAAAGCAAGGGTAAGAACAAAAATTCTAAGCTGTTGAGATTTCCATCATTTACAACCCCAAGTTCTCCATTCATCCGTTTTGAAGTAACACAATCTTTTTTTAGGAAAATAATACATTATTCGAGTTGAAATTGCTAAACATCATGTTCCTAATCTACATACCTGTTTGATGAAAACAAGAAGCACAGAAAAGAACAAAATTCAAAGCTGTTGAGATTTCCATCATTTAGAACCCCAAATCATCAATACAATTCTTGATTCAAGTTGCAATTAATATTGGTAAAATCAGTTCTAGGCCAAGGAAAACCAACTATACAGAATTGAACTTGGACCCAACAAATGTAAGACCTAAACTTTCATATTCTTACATTATTAAGATGCACAACAAAATAAACGTTCCAGTGATACCTGCACTCTTAAATTAGTTTAAGTCAGATATAACGCAGAATAATTAAAAATGCCCATAGACAAAACATTTTTTTCTTTCCTTTCCCCCCTAATTTCCTAGGGAACCAAACAGAAATTACTTATGATCAATCGCCTGAAACATGACAAAGTCACACATAAGCAGGTCATATATAAACATATGTATGTATAAGTATGAATAGATCTGGATAGGGCAAGGGGATAAAACTTAAAATTTCATATATATTAAACTAAGAGATCCATAAACTACACAAAAGATCATAATCAAAACCATGCAGATTCGACAAATAGGCAGCGACTCAATACATAACCAGCCAAATGATGATGGACAGTAAACAGATCAGACAGGGCTGATTAACTGATACAGCTGGGGTTTGGGCTCCGAGTTCATGCCGATGATGATGACCAGAGGGAGGAATCCGTAGTGAGTGATGACTTTGGCCTTTTTCAGGGTCCACGTGCTCCACTCCTTCACGCACTGCATAGTCGATCTCTCCTCCGCTCCCTTGGCTCCCTTCCCTTTGCTCTTAATTGAAACCCTCGAGGCCATTGGAATTTTAGTTTGAACTCTCTCTCTCTCTCTCTCTCTCTCTCTCTCTCCTCAATGTGTTTATGCGTTAAACCCAAACCCTAATTATAGATTGTTTTGAAAGAAAAAATTGCACCAGAGGTCTATTAGCTTTTGACTCATTACATTTTAACCTATAAATTACGAATTTGATGTTACAAGTCCTTAAATTTTTAATTAATTGTGATATTATCATTTATTTTAATTTAATTATATACTTTTCACTTTAAAATAATTGAGTCTATCAAAATAGAATTTCAATAAACTATAATAACCATTTTAAGTTCATTCATTATTTTTTTTTTTGAATTTTTCACTAATGTACTATTTATTGTGATTTTTTAATTTTTAATAAAAAATAAAAAATATATGTTTTCAATACTAAAAAAAATAATTAATTTTTTTCTCATGATATATCACATTTTATGTTTACATATGTAAAAAAAATCAAATTCTTTATATTGATAAATTCTAAAGATAATTTTGTTAATCAATAATGTTTAATCAAGTGATAGTTTGAGTATCCTTAACACCCATAGATTATGGGCTTAAATGTTAAGGACACATAATTTAAAAATATCCGACGCAATTATCTCTTTTTTCTTTTTTTCTTTTTTATAAAGTTTTTACCACGTACAATTCTCTTCGGTTAGGGTTCATGCAACCCGCTAGCAACTCGAATTAAAAACCTAGATAATAAAATTAGATGAATTTTTTTAGTTTTTTTTTCAATAATAAGATTGTGAGAAACTTCATTTTGTCATGCAGTTTTATTTTTAAGATCTCAATTTTATACTACCAGGCACATAATAAAAGGTTTTTTTTTCACTTAAATATTTTTTTTTGTGTGTTTATTATGTACAATAGTGGAGTCGGGATTTTAAGTTAGAAGGAACAAGATAATTATATATATACAGTTATTGAAAAATTACTGAATTAAGTATAATAAATTTAAGTAATCAAATGCTTAAACTTTAATTTAATAAAGTAACAAAATAAAATATCCTAATCATTAAAAAAATTCTTGTTTATTTGTTGCACTTAAAACTACTTTATTCAACTATACTAGAGTCCTGGACAACTTTCATGCTTTGACATATTTTTCTTACAATTAATGAACTTTTTTTATTTTTATTTTTGAGAATACAATTAATAAACTTAATATAAAGTTGAAAGTTACTTGAATGGTAAAAAACAGTAATTCATCAACTAATTGCAAAATATTAATTTTTAATCCTAATGATTTAATTGAGACAAAAAGGTAAAATCAGTAACATAATTAGCTAATACTCACTAAACGCATGGAACATATGCTAATTTTTTTTCTCAATTGTAAAATTTTTATAAGTTTAGGATTAAGTTACAGTTTACCTTCTAAATTTTTAAGAGTGACAATTTAACTCATGATTTTATTAATTTGGAGTAATTCAACCCATTATTCTTATTCCACTCAAATTTCAATCAAAAGTTTGTCAAAAAATATAATATATTTTTAACTTGTCATGTCAAATGATAAATATATTATTTTTTTTATAATCTTAACCATATGACATGACAAGTTAATAAATATATTAAATTTTTCGATAATTTTTTTATTGAAATTTAGATGAAATTAGACCAAATGGTTGAATTACTTCAAGTTGACAAAATCGAGAGGTAAATTGGCCTGTTTGAAAACTCAAAGAACAAACCGTTACTAAACCTTAAACGTAAAGAAAATTTTGTAATGAAGCCTATTTTTTTATAATAGAAAAACACAATAATTTGAAACTTAGAAAAAATGTATGTTTATTGAAATTGGTAATGTACTATTTTTTTTTTTACTTCTTTTTAAGTACAAGAACCACTTGGTTCCTCTTTTTTATTGAACTTAACAAAACATTAACATAAAAAAAAAAAAGGGCACGTGTGCTGTGACTCTCCTTGACTCGTTGTGTTTTTTTTATAAAAAAAATTAGTCCTTCATCCTTTCAAAATTACATATAGCTGTTCCATTTTAATGACAAAATTGCAAAGTCGTCCATAAGCTACTAAACTTGTATATATCTGAAAATTTTGAAAAGGAATAAAGGAGAGCAATTGCCCATCCCACATTTCCCTTCATAGTTAGAATGATGAAAAACAATACAACAGCAAACTTGGAAAAGGACATCATTTTTTTTGGTGAAAAAAATGGGGTTAGTCAAGCTATGTCAACCCTCAGGGCAGGGTGCACAGGTGTGGATGCCCAACCAACTCCAAGCACTCTCAACCTCATGAGAGCGCTTATGAGCCTCTTACCGCTGAAACAATTTGAGTTGGTTAAAGGACATCATTTTTACAATCTATACCATACAGCTGACAAATTTTCTAGCCAATGTCTTGAATAGCAAGTTTTCTACTTCTCTTTTTGGAAAAAAAAACTTTCCACTATAAGCCATTCACAGAATCAACTCAATAAGCAGACCATTACAATAAGTGGACGGAAAAATTAAGACTTCCTATGGTTTAAAATCAAGACCGCCGAAATAAGTTGGAAACAAAGTCATGCCCACCATAAAGAAAGGGATGAAATCTCCAACCTTGTATGGACAAGGAACCACATAAAGCAGAAAGGCTAAACTGATTGATGAATGTGGCTTCTCAAACATGATGTGGTGTTTGAGGGTTCCCGGATAAAAATTGGAGCCATACCTCTGCCATAATGCACTTAGGAGTTTATCCATCTGTCATTGAACTTGTAACAGACTAATTCTTAGATAAATACGGATCCGAGTCTGCTGCTCATCGGTTGACTACAAAAGCATAGTGGCTCATTTCATTGCCAACATCTGAGTAATATTCGTTGTAGTTCAGATATCCCCAGAAGCGGGAAAGCCCAAACTCCCCGTGTTTAGGTGATTTGAGATAGCATATATGCAATTCTTTCAGATTTTTGTCAAACTTTTGCTTTATGGCCAGCACCTGAAAAAAGAAGTTAATTAGTAGGCCAGTAACTAGTGGTTCTCTCAACAACTATTGTCTTAAATAATTAGAAAAATTGAAGTTACTTCACTCTTCCGCAATTAACAAATGAACGAGAAAAGCCCGCATTAAAGTTTTAAATGGCATTTCTCTTAAAATCCAGTAATATGCTTACTGGAGAGCTTCCAAGTGATTTAGACTTGTTTACGCTGCCAATTTGGAAGATGTGTGCAGACATAATTCAAACACAACTGCAAAGACATGATTTTCCACAAATATAAATTGATACTCTGCATTTCCAATGGCCTTTGGGCCTAATGGCTTCTCCTCCCCCAATAAAACTAGGGCGGATGGTGAGGTTGCAGGTCCAATCTGCTAGGGTGCATAATTTTATTTGCCCAACAAAAAGTATTCAACATTATTCACAGATGAATAGACCTAATATAAGCATGAGTTCAAGACATCAAGATTTCATGTATATGACAGCTTCATTATAATCTATACAAAAGTGAAACCCAAAATGAATGAGAACTACAACACCACCATAAATCACCCAAATAATGATTTTCCTATTCCTTATAGAACAGCTTTAGTAATTCACCAAGGACAATGACTGCCTCTAATTTAGCTAATCTTTTTTTATGCATTGTCGATGCAGATTTGTAACTTTAAGGAGAACTTCTCGTATTATTAAATTCAGAAACAACCAAGAATCTCCATGATGCTAACCAGCCAATCCAACGTTGATAATTAGTAGTAGTAAAATCATGAATTCAACAGAATATAAACTGCAAACGAGCATCAAAAGATTGATGTGCATTAACAATAACAGATGGCTTTGGTTGACTATAATGTCATATTTTTTTTCCAATACACAAGCACAAGCAAATATTAGACATAAGGTGTGCAGTAAATTTGCCTGAGATCTTACACGATGACCCTCATCCCCAAATCCAGTAAATAAAAATCCGTTACTCTCCCATGCCTTTTGAAACAGAGCACATTTCAAACTTGCAGGAAATAAGGGCAGATGCGAGAGTTACCTGGGATATATTGATTCTAGAAAGTTCACCCAACAAATCACCTTGATCAAGGCCAGGGTCCCATATGCCTCCAGTAAGACAAGACCGGAAGTCTAATGCACATTGTAAAATGCTTTCAATAATGCTAGCTGTGGCCCATGTTTCATCAGAGAGGAAACATCTGTGAAGCTTACAATATCTGTTAACTAAAATTCAAGATCACAATAAAGGAAGGCCAAAAAAGGGTGTGCATACATGCTTGGTGAAACACAGATGATGCTAAAATGTTACCCAAGAATTGAATCAGACATGAACCTTGAGAAACTTTGAACATCCTAGTCTAACACCCTCTAAAATTACTACAAAGTGAGGAGAGGCCAAGGAGTTCAATTAGAAAGAGAGGGGAGGGGAAGGGGGAGGGTGGGGGAAGAAAACATCAAAACAATTATCGACTTCCAACTTGCTAGTGTATCTTTATATTTTATTTATTATAGTGCAATTAGCAACATGAGTTAAATATCTACTCTTTCCTTTTCTATTTAAATTAAACATGCTAAATTCCTGTAAAGAAGTATAAACTAAAAATTTAAAAGCAAAAATATATTCAAATGTTATAACAGTATGCCAAGTTGATTTTCCACATTTTAAAGTTTATTATATGAATATTTATTCTTTTTCAAATGTATCAAATTAAAAAAACTTAAAAAATAAAGATGGTCATGATTGGGTCAGCTCGGGTTCTGGGTTGTTCGGATCATATTATTTTAATATATTTTTCAAATTCATGTCGGTTGGATTTAGGGTTGATCAGGATGAGACATGGTTCCTGGTTGAGTGAACTTTTTCCACCTCTATCCGAAACCATGAAAGCATCGTTTAATTTTAAGTAAGCACCTTAAACACAGTTTTCAACGTGTTGTATTGCTAATGATGGTAATGCTACAATCACAGTTTATGTTGTGATAAGATGTGACAAGTTTTAATCTGATGGTAACTGAAGAGCTGAAGAAATTTCTCAACAGGAGGTCAAAATTAAAAACTTGGATCCTAGGGGATTAAGGTGGTAAAATCCAAATAACTTGTCGAAGGAACTATATACTGCATTTTCTTAAAAATAAAGAAAATGGCATTCAAATTTCAATCAAGAACAAAACCAAACTTACATGTGTAGAGATTCAGTTAAATAGGCCATATGCATTGACTCAATATCCATCATGTCTTTGACCTAAAAGAACCAGAAGCAAGTAAAGATAAAGGATATTGTTGAAAATATTAAGATCATCACTTTTTTGGTTGAAAAAGCCAATGAAAAAAAAACTAAGTTTAAAATATAAAGATTATAATGTATATCAATGACATTTAGATATTTTCTTTTTACAGGCACAAGAACAACAACAATATTTTTTTTTGTTTTGATAAGTCACTACAATATTAATAATGTTACTATCGTGGATTTACAAAATAATGAAACTCATCTCAAATAAAGTCTTATGTTAAATAGTAAAGCTGGTATGCGACTCAACCATGTAATAAAAATAAAATTTAACTGAAAATTCGAAATGGCACTAAATTGTGTTCTATGTTATTTACGTCCTAAAAAAACATTCACATTCAACTATCAGTCACAAAAATACAACGAGCGATTAAAAAAAGCTCATTTTACTTCTCAAAATATTACATGTACACACATTATTAAATGCATTGAGCAAAATAAAATCAAATATTGAGTGTAGTCATGTAGCGCCGAATCTTATGCTTAAGGGAGTGAAGAAACTTGCACCATGATACATGTGATAAATGTGACTACACATATTGCTGAAGTGTAGATACAAAATGATTGACCTGGTGCCTGGCATAGAAAAGAGAAACATGAAATGATTGTAATCAGGCAATTACAGATGGAACACTTCAAGATGATTTTTTTTTTTTTAAATTTAAACACCAATAGAATTTAGTTTTGGGTTGCACCCCCTCAGTGCTTTTAATAGAATTTTACTTATAAAAAAACACCAACTGAATTTAGAAATGCTCGAGACGATGGTTGCTGCTTTTTCTCTTCACTTTTTCTTTTCTTCTTTTCTACATAATTCACATGGTGATGTTTATTCAATCGTACCTATTTCAAGCCTACATTTCACAGAGAAGAAAAGGTTAACTTTTTGCTGCACAACCAACTTATTTAAGTTCAGCAACTTACGTTCTTATTATTCGAGCCTTTATGCAACGTTTGATGAACATGTCCTTATGCAATGTCTGATGAGCGTGAAGCTTATCTTGGTTTGAAGATTTAGTTGACATTTTTGTTTAATCAGTTTTTAATTGGGATTATTCGAGCCTTTCTAAGCAGGGGCAGAAGTAATTTAGCTGATTTCCTTCACATTAAGGGTACTTCAGTAATACTAATCATATTCTAAGAGTTTCTAGGTGTTTTAGGTTCATTTTGTTCACGTCGCAGTTGGTTTTTATGTCATTAATATTTAGTTTCCTACTTGTATTCTGATACCTAGTAGATTTAGGACAAGCATCTAAAAGTCTTAAGAAATATATACTTTTTTGTATATTAAATAGTGACATAATTAAAAAGCGCAAAAACAGTAGCCTCCCTAAGGGCACATGGAATATACAGAGAAAAGACCCAATAAAAGATCTAGTGTCTAAAATTCACGAAATCCAAAAATTCTAGAAAAGAGAAGAAAGGGGTTTCAGAGACAACAATAGTTCTAGCATGAGCCTTCATCCAATAAAACAGAGTTCTTATAATTTCCATCTTGAATTGTGGTTCAGTGAGCTCCACCACATCATAAGTTCTGGTATTCCTACCTCTCCCAGATACTCCACATTAAGCAATGTGGAACTAACTTCCACACCTAGTCTGAACCATTATGCTTACCAGAACCCCTCCAAGAGTGCAGAAGAGTCCCCACAGTCCTAGGCATAACCCACTGGATCCTAAACAAATGAACAAGCCATGTTCCAAACGTCTCTCGCAATGTTCTTGCACATACAACACCAATCAAGGATCATCATCATCCTCTTTCTAAGATTATCTATGGATAGAGTTCCCCCCAACACAGTTTTCCACATGAAGAAATTGACTTTTGGTGGTTCGTAATTTCATATGACAATCAAATCCCTAAGGAAAAGAAATGAACAGTTAACCCCTCAATGCCTTGTAAGATGAACTAACCATAAACCATTGCTAGACTGCCCCCAAGAGATTCCACCATTGCCTGAACCATTCACCTTCCAGAGTACACAAGACAGTCCCATTGTGCCTTTATAATTCTTCTTTCCCTTGATGCACAAAAATTTCAGCAACTTTTCTTTTATCAAACTCACAACTTTTCTGCAACAAACTTCATAATTTTCAACCCAATTCAGATACAAACTCTAAACCAATTAACAGACAGACAGATTGTAGGTTTACAAACCCAACAAACTTCATACTTCTAGCAAAGACCAGGAAATCCAAGAATTAGGCAATTTTTTTGAGAAGATTTATCATGCAAAGATTGATTCGCAAACGGAGGACAGGATGAAATGGTGCCTTACAGTGGATGGGAAGTTTGAAGTTATCTCCTTCTACAAGGCCCTTCTTTTTCCTTTGGAAGGAAATCCAAACTTTCCTTGGAAAACATGTGCCCCTTTTAAAGTGGCTTTTTTGCTTGGGAGGCTATTTGGGGAAGAATTTTGACCATGGACAATCTTCAAAAAAGTGGAAAAGTTTTGGTGAATCGGTGTTACCTTTGCAAGGAGGAAGCAGAATCCATACACCACATCTTGCTTAGTTGCTCTTGGACCTGGGAGATGGCTCTTCAGGTTATGAGTCTCTCTTGAGTTTGTGCTGTTTCGTTAAGGAAATTTGGGCTTGGAGTGGTATTCATGATTCTAAAGAAAGAGGAAAGTCATTGCTTTCATCCCTCTTTCCATCATGTGGATGGTTTGGTTGGAAAGTGGAGAGAGATAGTGCCTATTTTAAATAGGGCTAGTTTAATCTTCTTATTTTTTGGGTTGAGTTTTGTAAATGTACTTTTTTTAATAAAAAATTTGGCTACGCAATGAAAGGTAATCATCTCCCACCCTAGTGTGAGTAGGGTTTGGTCCCTGGTCTCTTGTGTGATGACAAGCGACTCTACCAACTAATAAACTAGCTAGCACTCTCTTGTAAATGTACTTCATCTTGTAGAGTTCATGGAATCGCTTTCTTGTAGATAGTCTCTTTGTAATTGGATTGCATCCCATTGATGCTCTTTTTATAATACTTTTTTACTTGTAAAAAAAGATACACCAACAAACTACCCATTTAAACCCTAAAACCCTAATTTTCTGAGCCCTAACCCAAGAAAAACTTGATTGTAGGCAAATTAGACAAATCTATCCTACATCACTTTTCTTTTTCTTTTTCTGCCAATTCTTAAGTCCCTTCACCAACACACTTAACAAATGTCCCTCAACCTCACCACCCTTAAACTCCATCCATCTCTTCACCATGAAGACTAGTTTCAAGTTCCTATGAAAACCTGAATCGAGGTCAGGTGACTCGAAATAATTAGTTTTACCACCAAAACCACAAGCACCTTGTCATCTTCTGTGAGGAAGATAAAAAGAAAAGAAGTTAATCACATATTCACACTAAAGAACCTAAAACTAGCAATTAACAGATATTACATAGATCAATCACTGCAGCGATTTCACTTCTCAAATTAGAGCTTTGAAAATCTTGTTCCAGCTCTGCTAATTTTTCTTAAACTTTGGCTCGGCTTGATTATGTAAACAAGCGGAGTTAGAACTCGTTCATGAGATGAGCTCAAGCTTATGCACGAGCCAAGCTTTGATAAATCAATCCTAGCAAACAAGCCTTTAAACAAACATAAATGAGTTTAAACAAGCCTGTGAAAAAAGAATTTTGAAGCTCCTTTCATAACTATGAATCCATTTAAAATCATCATTATTTATAGGAAAAAGAGAATAAACATATATATATATATATATATATATATATTAAGAACCTTCAATTTTCCATACATGAAGTGATTCCAATTCTCCTTAGCCAAAGCATATATATATATATATATATATATATATATATATATATGGCTTAAAGAAACTTATATAGAAGGAAAAAGAAAAGGAATAACCACATTCAAAGAAAACATAAACCACAACCCAGACGGCACTACCTTATTATTCAACATATTTATCTTTGTGTATAAAACCAAGGAATCATACCTCTCATTTTCACTTAGATCGCAATACTTCAAGAAGAAAACTCAAAAACAAAGAGAGAAATTAATAAAAAAAAGAAGAAAGAGAGAGGCTAAGATGGATAGGAAACCTGATGTTGCAGCTGATAGGGTATATGAAGATTTTGACCCAACATCACAATGGGCTGCAGAGCCTGCATTTGACACTCTTGCTGTCTATCTGACAGGTGTGTGTCTATGTTAACTTTGTATTTTAATTATATTTTTATCGATTAAATTTTTAAAAATACTCGATGGTTGCTCGACTTTCATGTTTTTGACCATTTTTTTCTTCCGAAGAAATAAACATTATGTTTGTCTCCATTAGTATAAAGGGTCGACATCCATTAAATTGCAAAAATAAAATATCATTTTACATTTACTTGTTTAACAAAAATGCAATTGTAATTAAAATTTCTAACAAAAATAAGAACCGTTTTATTTTTACTTGTTTAACAAAATTGTAGACCATTTTATCTTATCACTCGATTTTTTTTTTTTTACATATTAGTGTATACTCAAATTCCGTAAATTAAATAAGAGTAAAATTATCTTTTGTTTTTTACAATTTAACGGCTGTCAATCTTTTATGCTAACAGAGACAACCACCATTTATTTTACCAAGAAAAAAATCTCTATATTGTTTTTTATTTTTGCAATTTAACAGTGATCCTTTATGCTAACGGAGACAACTAGAGTTTATTTTGCCAAGAAAAAAAATCTCTATATTGTCTACCTACCATGTGTGTTTCTATATTAATTTTATATCTTAATTATATTTTATCTGCTAAATTTCATAAAATACTCAGTGGTTTGCTCGATTTTCATTTTAGATTTTTAAAGTTTTTTTTTGAGAAAATAAATCTTATAGCTGCCTCTATTAACGTAAAGGGTTGACAACAGTTAAGTTACAAAAATGACAATTTTACATTTACTTGTTTAACAAAAGTGCAATTATAATTAAAAAAATTAACAAAAATAAGAATCATCGTTTTTGTTCTTGTATCTTACTATTCATTTTTTTTTTAAAATTTTAGTGTATACTCAAATCCCGTAAATTAAACAAAGTTAAAATTGTCTTTTGTTTTTACAATTTAACGACGGATAATCCTTTATGCTTATGTAAACAATCACAAAGTTTATTTTAAAAAAATATATGAGGGTATAAAATGAAAATCGAGCAAATCACATGATACTTCCTGAAATTTAACTTATTTTATTTTATGATTTAAGTGTATATTTTGTTTTCTTTTAATTGAAGATTAAAACTATCTGTTAATGATCTTTTACAGGTTTTAAGAAGGAGCAGCTAAAAGTTCAAGTAACCTCATCAGGGAAGCTGAGGATTATAGGAGAAAGACCAATCGCCGGCGGTAACAAATGGAGCCGTTTCCACAGAGAATTTCCAATTCCATCAAACTATAACGCTAAAGAAATCACTGCAAGATTTGAAGGAGGTACTCTTTACATCAAGCACCCTAAAATCATCACTTCAGCTCATGAATTACCACAGCCACAAGTGAAACCACCCATTGAAAAAACTCCAAAGACTAATCAAAACCCAACAACTGATCATCAGTCACAGACACAAAAGATTAATGACGACATTCAAAAGCAGGCAGCAAGTCATGATCAAGCTCCCCAATTGAGGGATGATCATCAGAAGAGTAGTACTTCACCGACTAAGCCTCCAGTAAAGCCAACAAGCGAGCCGAAAAGGAAACAGAATAATGGTGATCAAGAACAGGCTAATACTCGTCAAGAAGTACTTCCTCCAAAGGAGAAGAGTAGCACAACAAATGATGGCAAAGATGGAGATGTTTCAACGAAAACAGGTGAAAAGAAGCAAGAAAATCTTGGAGATTCTTCTGTTCAAGATGCTGCTAAAACTGGGATTGCGAAAGGAAAATTATTGACGATGGAGCTTAAGAATCCAAGAAAATTGTTGAGCTTGGTTGTGGCTGTTTTATTAGTTCTGGTACTTGGGCTGTATGCTAGGAATGCAATCAGGTCCATTGGAAAATCTGAAAACTAAGTGATATTATCCATTCACATGTATATTTGCAAAATTATTGAACTGAATAAAGGGTTTCACAATTCAAAATTTTTCAGTCAAATTTAGCTCTCATGTATTTTGATTTGTTGAAAATAGTCCATACAATGTGAGCTTAATGCTATCTGTATGTGCCATGCATCTCTTTCACAGCTTTAAGGACCTAAATGCAACCGCACCAAAGTTTATTAACTACCACTGCAATTAATAGAAGAAATAGCAAACTTACCAACTAAAAAGTAAAACAACTAACACTATAGATGCAACAAAAGATGAATGGGGAAAAGAGAATAGAAATCTAATTTAATTGTACTATTATCATATTGAGAAAAAGAAAAATATAAAATTCAATTGAAATTGAAATTTTTGTGAGAAGCAAAGAGGGGAGCCAAGAAACATGCTACAAATTAATTAACATAGAGAAAATAATGTGAGTGTTCTCCCCTTTCTTCTCTTCTCTCTATCTTCACTTTTCAATATTTGTTCTATATCACCAAATTCTAGGGAAGAGAGAGATTAAAAAACGAGAAATCAAAGAAATTAGGTAAAGAAGAACCAACTATTTACTGTGGAGTGAGATGGCTAAGCAAAACAACAAAGTTCAATCTTTTTCAATTTCCTCAGTTTTCCCAGCCTCACCAAGAAAGAGAGAAGAAAACAATTCAATTTCATCGACAAATCCACCAACATGGTTGCAGTGCATGCATCTTCTGAAGAAGTTCTGTTTCCATTGTTACGAAAACTTGCTTGGATCATTGAATTGTAAGTGCAACCGTCAGGCAAGCAATGATTTTCTTCCAATTTTCTAAACATATCACTTGCTTCATTTAGAAACCCCCCTCTACAAAGCCCAGAAATCATTTTAGTATCTGTCTTAACATTGGATTGCAAGCCTTTCACAGAAAAGCTACAAAATAATTCCCTAGCATATTCAAGCTTCCCTACATGCTTAAAAGTAAGAATTCCTTACTTTTACCATCCTATGTTATCAAGGCCGCCCAAGAATTCCTCCCAATCTTTAGTCCATTTACAGATGGACGAATGGATTAAGCATAAGAATTCCTTATTTTCTGAAAGGGATGGCCATAGAAGACAGATAAATTAATTAGCAGACCGTTGATATGGGAACCCATCATGATCCTGCAGCAAAACCAAAAGCATGTTTCTCGGTAAGCAATTAGCAGTAAGAACAAGCAAAACAAAATTAAATCATTCACGATAAAACCATCCATTTTTTTCCAACCTGTAGGAGTAAAGATGTTATTCGTGGTGAAAGTTACAAGCCCGGATATAACCAAAGAGCCAACCGTATCAGGTTTAATCATTTGGGCAAATCAACACAAACAAAATCGACAAACCTTTCACTTGCACTTAGCTTACTTCTTAATGAACACAACAAAATCGACAAACAATTCACTTGCACTTAGTTTATTTAAGAAGGAGAGCCCAAAAGCATGACGTAAAAACTTGATTTTACTGATTTACCTCTCAGCTCTTCCAAGGAGAACTTTTTCACTGCATGGGACCAATAAAGTTTAAAAATCACTCGACTCTGCCTAATATAAGTATTTGGGCATGCTGAGCTTACCTTAAGATTAGAATTAGTATCAAAGTTTAAATTTTTATCAATTATTCATCTACAAAACATGTTTTTATCGGCTAATGTTATGTGAATCAGTGATCTAGTCAATATAATGAAAGGCAATTATGGAACCAAACAAAAAAATGAAACAAAAAAGGAGATAGCTTCTCTTACTAATTAGGATTCTGTTCATCTCATGAACATACGTTTACCAATAGTTTAATAGAAGAAAAAAACTATTTTGACCAAATTCTAAGGAAGAGACAGATAACGGATGAGGAACAAAAGAAAATGTGTAAAGGAGGAGGGGGGTATCAACTGTGGAGTAAGAAGGCTAAGTAAACAACAAAGTTCAATGTTTTTCCTTTTCCTCAATTTTCACAGCTTCATCAAGAAAGAGAACAAATAAATTATCACTCACTAAACAGAACTCTCCACTAACCAATCAAAATCAAGTTAGAAAGCAAATTTCAGTATTCACTTGCCATTTTCAAGAGAGATTCGTAATCAATAAAGGAACAGAGCAACATACATAAGAAGCAAAGACAATAGGAATCTTGATACGAGATGGCTTAGCATTAATAATTAACATGCACACAATCACAAAGCAAATAATCACTAAAAGTGAACCAACCTTAGTCGCAGGATCACCTTATCAAATATCTCAACATCATTAAAAATACTGAACCATCAGCATATAAATGAGCTCTTAAGACAGAATACACGAATCCAGCAATTTTGAACATCTTCCTCTCAGCCCACGATACCACCAACAACAGAAATATTGAAAGAGAAAAATAGGCCCATAACATCTAATGTATATAGCGCTACAAAGACTTAGCAGATCAACCCAACAGGGAAAACAAAATCAATAAAAACACTGACTAACGTGATTTTGCATAACTTAGCTGAGATCAAAAGTGAAATGCATGCCATTGTGTAATAAAAGGTACAAAAAATAGTTTAAATAGAAGAAAAAAAGACTAACTCAGCACTAAAAACCAACATCTCACCAGAAAATGTTGCTGAACGCCCCTTCCAGATCATTCCAGTCTTTCACTTAGCTGAGATCGAAAATGAAATGCATGTCATTGTGTAATAAAAGGTACAAAAAATAGTTTAAATAGAAGAAAAAAAGACTAACTCAGCACTAAAAACCAACCTAAAGTTGTACTAAAAACTGGAAGAAATATAATGAAAATTTAGGTGTTATTCATCCTTCATTATCATGAAAAATCTGTACACATTATATTAGTTCACCTTTGCTACATCATCAACATTTGAAAATTTTCCAGAAGTACCAAAGGAAATGCACCAGAAAATGTAAACAGCAACGACCAAACTTTAACACTTGCTAATATTGTCTTCTATGAAAGGCTGACTTGTTTCAACTTTATAATTTAATAGAATAGAAGAAGCTTAATATGTATTAAGCTCAAGAACGTAAACTTCCCAAGAAAATACAGCGTAGCTACAAGCATCTTCTCAAATAATAAAAAGATGTATTTAACAGTAACTTAAAAGAGCTGTTATATATATATATATATGGAGCTTCTTCTATAAGTTGGTTTTCTTGTTCTGATCAGTTCTCTTTCTCATTCCTCCTTTCTTCCAACTCTAATCAAGTGCATTGATAAAATTAATGTCCAATCAAGTTCTGCATATAATTCAACCTTATTACTCTAATTTCTGAATAACTCTGGGCAACCTCAAAAGGGGAAAACGAGGTATGGATTATATTTAGTTTTCCTTTGCTTAAAAATAAACATTTGAAATTTTTTCAGAAGTAACAAACAAAAATGCACCAGAAAATGTAAACAGCAACGACCAAACGAGAACACTTGCTAATATATAAATTTCATAAATAAAGGAAACACATGCTAAAATTTACTTCTATGAAAGGCTGACACCTTTCAACATTATAATATAATAAAAAAAAGAAGCTTAAATAGTGATGTATGTTTTAGGCTCAAGAATGTAAACTTACCGTCATCTTCTCAAATGATAAAGGAGATGGATTTAACAATAACTTCAGAGGATTTAAATATATTACAAACTGTCTTCTACAATGGTATGGAAGGTGAAAATTCAATTCATATATTAAATGTTGAAGAACTCCACAATCACTTGTACAATGACATGGAAGGTTAAAATTCACTACTACAATAGCAGGGAAGGTGAAAATTCACTTCATACTTTAAATGCTGAAGAACTCCACAATCATTTGTAAAGTTCATTTAGATTTTCTTGATCTAATTTACCATTAGATAACGAATCCACCAACATGGTTGCAGCACATGCATCTTCTGAAAATCCTCGATCAACCTTTTCACGAAGAAGTTCTGCTGCCATTGACGCATCATTGCTATTAAGACACGCTTGAATTATTATATTATAAGTGCAACTGTCAGGCAAGCAACCATTCTCTTCCATTTTTCTGAACAATTCATTTGCTTCATTTAGTAACCCATTTCTACAAAGTCCAAAAATCATTATATTATATGACCTAACATTAGGCTGCATACCCGAGACGCTACAAAATAATTCCCTCGCATATTCAAGCTTCCCAGCTTTGCACATACCATCAATAAGTATATTGTAAACTACAATATCAAGATCAATACCACTCTTTTGCATCGCATAGAACATTGTCAATGCCTCATGAAGATATCCATTTTTACATAAGCCATCCAATAAAGTTGAGTAAGTAACCAAATCAGGAAGTTGCCCACAAGCACACATTTTCATGAAAAGCTCTTGCGCAGCACCAAGTCTCCCTGATTGACACAAGCCACCTATCAGAGTAGTGTAAGCGACAACATCAGGAATTAATCCTCTACGAGACAGTTTATCAAAAACACTCATTGCATCCTCTATCCTTTTAGCCTTGCAATACCCATTGAGCATGATGCTATAAGTAATAACATCAGGTACACAATCCTTGCAAACCATTGAATCAAACACTTTTCTTGCTTCATCCAGTTGATTTCGTATACAATATCCATCCATCAATGAATTGTAAGTGACAGTATCAGGCTCTACACCTCTTTGAATCATTATTTTAAGTACACCCTGAACCTTTGAAACCATCCCTTCTTTACAAAGTGTATCAATTAATATACTGAAGGTGAAAACATCAGGTGTCATTTTCCTAGCCACCATTTCATTCAACAATCTCATAGCTTCTTTCCATTGGCCTAATTTACATACGCCATAAATCAAGGAGCTATAAGTGACAACATCCGGTAGAATGCCTTTATCAATCATTTCGGAGAAGAGAGTCAAAGCCTCAGTTGTCATCTTGTCCTTGCAAAGACTATCGATGATGGTGCTATATATAACCAAATCAGCCTTGAAGCAACTTTCTTCTATTTTTTTGAGCAACTGAATAGCCAAAGTAGTGTTACCCATTTTACATAAACCATTTATTATGGTACCATAAGTAACAACATCAGCTTGATACCATTCTTCACCATTTGATCAAACAATGTCACTGCTTGAGCAAGCTTACCTTCAACACAATATCCGTTCACCAGAGTGTTGAGTGTTATGACATTAGGCTCAAGACCAAGTTTCCAGATTTTCCCCAAAACAGAGAAACCAAAATCCACACGACCTAAGCGGCAAAAACAATTAATCAAAATAGTCAAAGTGTAAAAATCATGCCTGATTCCTTGTGCTTCCATTTGTTTGCAGAAAGAACCAGCGGTGGCATAATGTCTCATTCTAACAACTGCACTTAATAATTGAGTAAATTCAACAATAGAGGGCCGAGGACGCATATGGAGCATCATATTAAACAAAGCAATCGCATCATCAATCTTATTATTAAACCCACGTTTCAGTCTTTCTGTCACAGACTTGTAGTCATCTATAGCACTAGAAGAAGTTGGAGAATGGAAATGAGCCCTTGTTAAATAATTATCAGGAAATGGGTGATTCAGTATTAAGAAGCCAATGAAATTAAGGTTAATGGAACTATGGAGAATACCTAGTTCTCGAAGATGAAGAAATTTCGAAGCCGGAGAAGAACAAGTAGCTCTCTTCCACATCATCATCGCTTTAGCTTTCTCAATCGAATTAACATTTCCATCAGATTTTACATAAGCATTAGGGCAACACAGTACGTTGACCCGACCCACCCGTGTGGTAGTTGAATACTGCTTTTTTTTTTGTTATTAAGTTTTACCCTTGTGTTCAATGTGTCTTATACTTTTAATATAATTTTCGATTAACTGAATGCAAAATAACTATCATATCCTTCTTTTAATTCCCTCGAATCACTCATTTGACTATCTTTCATTCTTTTCAGTTCGATCAATATAACTCATTTTATAATTAAAATATAATTTATTAATTTTTTAAGTAATTATATTTTAAATATATATAAAATATAATTATATAATAATATTGTTACCAATTTGGACTGAATTGAAATTTTTTAACAATAAACACATGAAAATTTGTTAAGATATATAAATATAAATAAAACAAACATAACAGCTTCATGAAAATGGGGAAATAAAACAAAATTGAAGACAAAAAGGCACATATTGCAAATCTATAACTAATATTAAGTTGAAAAAAAATAACCGGAATTTAGCTGAAGTATCAAGTTCATTTGTGAATATGGTTTTAACTGAGAGGATTTTAGTTTTATACGGCTAAGACAGAATTGCACCATGGTTTGAATGAGTACGAATACCAATATCGGTCTGGAATATTGCAAAAAGGAACGCCTCAGAACCACAGAATGCACCACACTTGAGAGGCAACCTAACCCAGAAGAGGCATGCAAAGGCAAGTGAATACTCTTTGATGAGCGCCTCAGACCTACTGATAATGCCTCCAGTGCACGTGTACCCTTCTAAAACCTTTCTGACAGCAACAGCAAATGCCTGATTAACAAGACTGTATGCGAAACAATTCTCTCCCTTGGAGTTCACTATAGTTTTCATTTTCTTCTAACTCATGATTTTCCTGTCTCTTTCCTGTTGAATTATCATCCAAATTGAAGTTCGTGAAATGATCTACAAATTTGTGAAGAAGAAAAACTAAGGAACCCAAACAGTCTATGGATTTAAGAATCTGTCCCAAAGCATGAGTGCTTGACGACCGATTCCATAAACTCGAAATTCTATGGAAGGTCCTGTCAGCTCGGTCAGAAAAGAAGGCGGCAGAAAGCTTTTCTATACTAGTAAGAGCAGACTGTAACTGTGGTAATTGACAATATAACTGTGGACATAAGAAGATTTGCATCACCATGACCATACTGTGTAGACAATATTGATAATGGTAATTTAATGAACATAGAAATTAAAGGAATAAAGAACAACATTTATTTTTCTCAATCTTATGAACAAGATCCAAGAATATGATTAGTTGATTGGGGTCAATGATAAGTGTTTAAATAGTCATATTTAAGCCCATTAATTTACACTTGTTAGGCTATTTGGTTATCTATCTTAGTAGATTTTACTTCATTTTCGTGTTTTCTATGTTTTTCATAGGTCTTTGAAGAAAATGAGATATTTTGGAGCTCTAAGGAACTAAAAGTGAAGATCTGCAGACCTGCAAACGCACCTCTCTTGTGATCGAGCGCAAAGGCACTCGTGCACACACTTAGAAGGCTTGAGTGCAGAAGTATGCGATCCAGCGCAGACACAGCAGAGGTGACAGAGCCAGTTTTGGAAAGAAGTCTCCAATTCTCAAATTGGAAATTAGGGTTTCGGGGCACCCTTAGAACCCTATATAAAGACTTGTAAAACACAGAAACCACAACTTTGGATTAGCTTTTAATTTTCTTTGTTTTTGCTGGGATTTGTAAGCTTAGGAGGAGAATTGATGACTCTTCTCTCAAATTTATTCTTTTCCTTTTATTTTTATGTTATGAACTTGTTTAGCATTACAAGCATGTGTAACTAAACCCTACTAAAGGCTTGGTTGAAGCCCTAATTATGTTTACTCAATAATTCAGTATTGGCACCTTTGCGATATTTGTGTTGTGGTGCTTAACTTGATTAATGCCTGTGTTTTTTTAAATTCCTCATATGTGTGTCTAATCAACGTATGCATGTGAAATGGATTAGTTAGTTGAATCAATTTGGATGACCAAGTCTTAGGTTCAACAATAGTAACAAAAGATATCCACACCAGATTCTTGGGTTAATCAACATGGGAAACCGGGAGTATACACTCATGCCCTAGGTCTCGTGTGGTTGTCGATTTCCACAGATCCTATGCTCTCTTAAGAAACCACTCAGTATACACCATGCTAAATCATTTAAGAAAGAGAAGAGTTAGAGTATACACCATGCCTAACTTGTTGCTTAGGGAGATCAATAGCCTAAGGAGTGGACCAAGCCCTTAGGTTGACAAACATTAAGTATTCATGGCATAAGTAAAGCATTGGCATACTATTGTATTGTGGTAGCATAATGAGTGATGGATATCAAGTTCCTACGCCTTCATCATTATTATTAATTCAAACTCAATATTTATTTCTCTTATTTTTATTTATTATTGCGAAATCACGATTTACTAATCATTGTGGAGATGATCTTGCATTCGCACACTATGCTACTAAGTTGACCTTGTGCACTTGCAAGTAAAACAAGTTCGATAATTTACTTATTTATTTAGGTGGATAATCGCAACAACAAGTTTTTGGCGCCGTTGCTGGAGATTGCGCTAAATTTTCTTCTAGAATCATTTTCGTTTAGTTTAGTAATTTTTGTTTATTTTATCTTTATCAAAAATCTCTAATTTTAAGTTTATGTTTTCACCTTTATTTTTGTTTCATAAAAAATCTAATCTATTTCTTTTTCATTTTCTGTTTTAGGCACTCCAACAGAACTTTCCATGCCACTTGCGATCGAGCGCACCCCTCTGTGCGATCAAGCGCAATTGAGGCAGAGAGTCACCCGGGTAGTAGTGTTGAACTACTGCACTGAAGCAATTGTTACTGATTCATGCACGGACTTCGATCTAGGCATCCTACGTTCCTTCCCCTCGATACCGAGCTTGAGTGGACCATCCGAAAAAGGCTTAGAGACAACTTTGAAGAGGTAGAAGAAGAAATCGAGGAAGAAGCACCAATGGCAGAACAGCTAGAAAACCAACAACCACCTGAGCGAAGACTGATGAAACAATCCTTTATCCCAAGGAACATTGACCAGCCATCTTGTATTGCTTATCAACCAGAGGTGGAAGGAAATTATTACATATCTCCACAGATACTCCGTGCACTGACTCACTTTAGGGGTACACCTAATGAGGATCCACACTTGCACCTCCGGGAGTTCTTTGATCTCTGCAAATTCCAGCATATCAAAGGCCTAGACCAAGAAGGAATCAAGTTAATTCTTTTCTCTTTTTCCTTAAAAGATAATGTTAAACTGTGGTACAATTCATTGCCTGCAGTTTCTATCCACACTTGGGAAGAATTGGCCAGCAAGTTCATAAGAAAGTTTTTCCCAGCTCAAAAGACGAGACAAATGAGGAAGGAGATTCAATCTTTCCAACAGAGGGATGAAGACCTGTTCTTTGAGGTATGGGGACATTTCAACGAGTTGCTATTCAAATGCCCACATTATAACCTACCTCAAGTTGAGCTGGTACTGGCCTTTTATGAAGGTCTAGATGACATGAATAAAGGTATTGCTGATTCAGGTTGTGGAGGTGTGCTAATGGAGAAGAGTAGTGAAGAAGCCATGGAGCTGTTTGAGGCATTGAGTGAGCACACCCAAAATTCTCATCCAGAGGGAGACAATGAGTCAAGAGCAAGGGCATGTATGAAGTTAACTTAATAGGTGGAATTCCAAATAAGATGGTTGTTATGGAAAGGAAGCTAGATATGCTTGTAAAAGCTATGAATGCTCAGAACGCCTCACTGAGTCCACAAGCCACACAACGCCAGGTATGTGCTTTATGTTCTCAATTTGATCACACTACTAAGACTTGCCATTTATATTCATCTACAGATCTTGAGCAAGCAAACTATGTGGGACCAAATAGTGCATATGCAAATACCTATAATCCTGGATTGCGAAACCACCCTAACCTTTCATGGAGCAACAATCAAAATAACTTGAACCTTCAAGGGCAACAAAGGAACTTCCATCAAGAAGCCCAACTAGTTCAAGAGTAAAAAACAAGTGACCTAGAGAATATGGTAAGGCAACTGATAATGTCTCAAGAACAGTTTATGGCAGATGGAAGACAAATTCAAACTGAGCAAAGACAAACAATTGCAAAGCACGAGCAAACAATCCAAAGGCTAGAAGTTCAAATGAGGCAAATGGCTAAAGAGCTAAGTGTAAGAAAGCAAGGTGAGCTTCCTACCCAACCAAAACCTAATCCGAGAGGACATCAGCAACTAAATGTTGTGACAGCTCTCAGAAATGGTAAGGTCATAGGAGTTAATGAGCCAGCACAAGCATCTCCTGCTAAGCCATCCACATCCAAGGTAAGTGAAATGGAGAAGTGGAATGCACCACCCTTCCCTCAAAGGTTAGTAAAACCAAAGAAAGATAAATTGCTTGATATTTTTGAAACTTTGAGAAAAGTAGAAATTAACATTCCCTTATTAGATGCAATCAAATAAATTCCTGCTTATGCTAAATTTTTAAAAGATTGTTGCACTAATAAAAGAAAGTTTCAGGAACATGAAACAGTGGCTTTAACTGAAGAGGTGAGTGCGGTATTATTAA
This sequence comes from Bretschneidera sinensis, assembly GCA_023935145.1. Lineage (NCBI taxonomy): Eukaryota > Viridiplantae > Streptophyta > Magnoliopsida > Brassicales > Akaniaceae > Bretschneidera > Bretschneidera sinensis. Next base: position 9,308,769 of record CM043701.1, read on the forward strand.
GAAAACTACCACCTAAGCTACAAGATCCGGGTAGTTTTACCATTCCTTGCAGGTTAGGTGACCAGTTTTTTGAGAGTGCACTATTAGATTTAGGAGCAAGTGTCAATTTGCTGCCATACACAGTGGTTGAAAAGCTAGGTTTGGAGGAGCTTCAACCAACCTCTATCACTTTGCAATTGGCAGACAGAAGCATCAAAAGACCAAGAGATATTCTTGAAAATGTCTTGGTAAAGGTATGTGAATTTATTTTACCTACTGATTTTATTGTACTAGATATGGAAGAATCTCCTATACCATCACCTCTGCCCATTATCTTAGGAAGACCCTCTATGAGAACTGCTAATACAATAATTAATGTGAAAAGGGGTATTGTAAGTATGACAGTAAATGGTGAGACAATAGAATTTAAGATATTTGATGCACTGAAATTACCCCATGATGATAATGATGATGAATGTTTTAATGAATGTACGATGCAAAGTTTTGTCAAGCAAGCTTTTCAGATCCATCACACTGATCCATTGGAGGCCACCCTCACTCATAGCTTCACAAGTTTAGATGTTAAGCCAGAATCTGAAGATATTACTGATGACATCTTTGAAGCTGTGCACCTTCTTGAAGTCTCTCCAAAGCATCCAAGTAAGTTCACTCCTCCGTTTGAAACTCTTGAGCCTACTAATGCTACTTTTCTCTCATCTATTGTCCAGGCACCAAATTTGAAATTGCAGCAGTTGCCAGCAAGAAATCAGACATTCATAATACATGGACACTGAGTCACACCACACTCTGAAATTATAGTGCAACCAAAAGATAAAGATTTAGCGCTACAGACTATCCAATATGCAGCAACAACAAGAACACATGAGCCAAATGCGGGGGACTTTAGGTACTCCCTTCCAAAAGATTAGTGCTGAAGCTACTATAGAGAGTGTTTGAGCAGTTCGGACTTTGATAAATGTGTAGCTCAAACGCCTCTATTGAGGTTAGTGGTATTGAGGCCACTGAAAGTACAGTATGGTTGTATCGTTGTTAGTTTTTCATCTTTTTAGATCTTTTCTATTTTAGTTGAGTATCAGCACTTTCTACTGTGCGATCGAGTGCACTTCACCATGCACTTGAGTGCACTCGGGGCAGAATGTCAAGTGGTAAGTTAAAAGCTTAAAAGCACCTGATTTTGTGAACACTTCTTACACTTACACACTCTGTCTCTTGTTCTCTTGCCCTCTCCATCTCGCACATCACTCCCCAGCAAGCCCAACACTCTCACTCTCACTACCATATTATTTAACATCAACCCAACTTTCCCTCATTCCATATTTCATTGACCTATTATCATTTTCATTCCCTTATCACACACCCACTCATATTCACATGCACACAGGGTATGCTTGTACCCATTTTTCTTTTCTACTTAGTTGCACACAATCACACACGGTTTTTGATTTACATTTTACTAATTATATGCATCTACCATGTGTTGTGGTTGTATTTCGTGTTTACAAGAGGTTGAGATCGAGTTTGTGTGCTTCCCACTGCTTCAATTCACTGTCGCCCACAAGCTGTTCGCTAAAAATACTTAGTGAAAGACTAGTAGTGAGAATGGTGCACCGTCTGGCTAAAGACATAAAACTAAGTGCTCATAGGAGGCACCCCACAACTTATCCTTTTATTTTTATTGTTTTTCATATTTATTGTTATTTATTTATTTTTAGTACTTTTTGTTTTCCCGTATTACGTTAGTTTTTCTTTTTTAGGGACAATGTGTGCATCTGTTTAAGTTTGGGAGTGTGCTATGAGCCATGCCGGCCCAGCTAGTTCTCCATCTCTCAGGTCAGATATTTCCATGTTATTCACACATTGGAGACAATGTGTAATTTAAGTTTGGGGGTATGGGAGACATATTCACACACACCTTGTCCCATTTTTTTTTTATTGAAAAGATAAATGCATGTTTTGAAAATTTTGGTTGATTTAAAACAGATATGATAAAACTTCATTAGTAAGCTTAAAATCTAGAACACATAATCTAGTAATAAGAATTTTAAAAATTTAATTACCTACCTTAAGGCACTTAAGAATTCATGAGTTTGATCTAGATCTGACACGAGCACATTAGCACGCAATTGTGTGAGGTATGACATATAATTCTTATGTATATGTTTCCATGACATAACTGTAATCGGATAACTTGTTAGATAAACACTTTGGCATAGGAAAATAAAGAAAAATGTCTATCATACAAAAAAAAAAAAACTAAAATGCTCTAATAATCATTAAATAAACTTTCCACTGAGTAACTGGACATTTTGATGGGAATTAAGCATTTGATGATCACAAAAATTTTCATTGAGTAACTGGACCTCTTGCCTCAGTAAGCATTGAGTGTTCACGTCAAAAGGTGAGAATTTCACTTAGCAACATTAAGACCTGTTAGTTCCGTAGCCTTTTTGAATCGAGTGGGTAAGTCCTTAGGGGTGTCTTTACACCTAATGCCTTAAAACTATCTGGTTTGGGAGTCATTGGCTAAATACTCGTTACAAGGGTCAAACTAGAAAGCTTAATGGAACTCAACGTGGCAAAAAAAATCTCATGATGAAAGAAAAAGTAAAGAAGAAAAATCTATGCTATTTTTGTTCTGTCTGATACGGAACTCGATGAAGGTTTGGACATCAAAACACTATACATTAGAATTATTTGGAAGCTCCATATTCTATGTACTAATTCACCGCACACCAAATCAAACTTGCGATGCCTTAAACCAACCTTGTGTAAGTAACTTAAGCTTTTAAAATCCTTATTCACTATAAAAATGTGTTTTTATTATAAGCTTACTCATGAAAAAATCATCATGGTTTTGTATGCAACCCAAATTTTTGGATATCATGAAGTATGAATTTATCTTTGATTTTTGTTTTCATATAGTCTTTCGTTTTGTATTGCTAAGGGACTAGCAATATGAAAGTTTGGGGGTGTGATAAATACTCATATTTAAGCCCCTTAATTTACACTTATTAGGCTCTTTGATTATCTATCTTAGTAGATTTTACTTCATTTTCATGTGTTTCTATGTTTTTTATAGGTCTTTGAAGAAAATGAGACATTTTGGAGCTCTAAGGAACTAAAAGTGAAGATCTGCAAACTTGCATGTGGAATGGATTAGTTAGTTGAATCAATTTGGATGACCGAGTCTTAGGTTCAACAATAGTAACAAAAGATATCCACACCGGATTCTTGAGTTAATCAACATGGGAAATCGGAAGTATACACTCATGCCCTAGGTCTCGTGTGGTTGTCGATTTCCACAGATCCTATGCTCTCTTAAGAAACCACTCAGTATACACCATGCTAAATCATTTAAGAAAGAGAAGAGTTAGAGTATACACTATGCCTAACTTGTTGCTTAGGGAGATCAATTGCCTAAGGAGTGGACCAAGCCCTTAGGTTGACAAACATTAAGTATTCATGACATAAGTAAAACATTGGCATACTTTTGTATTGTGGTAGCATAATGAGTGATGAATATCAAGTCCCTACGCCTTTATCATTATTATTAATTCAAACTCAATACTTATTTCTTGTATTTTTATTTTATTATTGCGAAACTAATTCTAAATCACGATTTACCAATCCTCGTGGAGATGATATTGCATTCGCACACTATGCTATTAAGTTGATTTTGAGCACTTGCAAGTAAAACAAGTTCAGTTATTTATTTATTTATTTAGGTGAATAATCACGACAACAGTCAACCAATAACGAGAGAAGGAATTCATTTTTCCTTGAATTGAACATCTCTTTCAAGAAAAGGAATTAATTAATTAATTAATTAAAGAGAGTTTTCATGAAGTGCTTCTTAAGAAAACTTCAATTTCTCCATATTTCTAGAGCAGGCAGGAATACTGTGGGAATGAATACTGTGATTAGCTTTTTGAACAGGCATGAATAAACCGTTTTGAAAGTTAGTTGGCATTTGCATACCATATCTTCAAATTCCTCTCAATTTATAATCCAACAAACAGAATACATCCAATTTCATTGCTTTGCAAGACATAAAAGGTGAAAAATAAGAGAATAGAACACAAAGCCTCACGATTTTTCTGTTGGTATAACCCCAAAAAAAAATCAAACCAAATAGCCAAATAGATGTAATATTAGGTGCTGTTTAGTGAAACTTATAGTTTTCTCAAAAGCCAATAAATATGATAAGTTCAGTAACTTACGTTCTTATTATTCGAGCCTTTATGCAACGTTTGACGAACATGTCCTTATGCAATGTCTGATGAGCGTGAAGCTTATCTTGGTTTGAAGATTTAGTTGACATTTTTGTTTAATTAGTTTTTAATTGGGATTATTAGTTTCAAGATACGGGCTTTCTAAGCAGGGGCAGAAGTAATTTAGCTGATTTCCTGCACATTAAGGGTACTTCAGTAATACTAATCATATTCTAAGAGTTTCTAGGTGTTTTAGGTTCATTTTGTTCACGTCGCAGTTGGTTTTTATGTCATTAATATTTAGTTTCCTAATTGTATTCTGATACCTAGTAGATTTAGGACAAGCATCTAAAAGTCATAAGAAATATATACTTTTTTGTATATTAAATATTGACAAAACTAAAAAGCGCAAAAAGAGTAGCCTCCCTAAGGGCACATGGAATACACAGAGAAAAGACCCAATAAAAGATCTAGTGTCTAAAATTCACGAAATCCAAAAATTCTAGAAAAGAGAAGAAGGGGGTTTCAGAGACAACAATAGTTCTAGCATGAGCCTTCATCCAATAAAACAGAGTTCTTATAATTTCCATATTGAATTGTGGTTCAGTGAACTCCACCACATCATAAGTTCTGGTATTCCTCCCTCTCCCAGATACTCCACATTAAGCAATGTGGAACTAACTTCCACACCTAGTCTGAACCATTATGCTTACCAGAACCCCTCCAAGAGTGCAGAAGAGTCTCCACAGTCCTAGGCATAACCCACTGGATCCTAAACAAATGAACAAGCCATGTTCCAAAAGTCTCTCGCAATGTTCTTGCACATACAACACCAATCAAGGATCATCATCATCCTCTTTCTAAGATTATCTATGGATAGAGTTCCTTCCCCCCAACACTGTTTTCCACATGAAGAAATTGACTTTTGGTGGTTCGTAATTTCGTATGACAATCAAATCCTTTACTAAGGAAAAGAAAAGAACAGTTAACCCCTCAATGCCTTGTAAGATGAACTAACCATAAACCATTGCTAGACTGCCCCCAAGAGATTCCACCGTTGCCTGAACCATTCACCTTCCAGAGTACACAAGACAGTCCCATTGTGCCTTTATAATTCTACTTTCCCTTGATGCACAAAAATTTCAGCATCTTTGCTTCTATCAAACTCACAACTTTTCTGCAACAAACTTCATAATTTTCAACCCAAGTCAGATACAAACTCTAAACCAATTAACAGATAGACAGATTGTAGGTTTACAAACCCAACAAACTTCATACTTTTAGCAAAGACCGGGAAATCCAAGAATTAAGCAATTTTTTTGAGAAGATTTATCATGCAAAGATTGATTCACAAACGGAGGATAGGGTGAAATGGTGTCTTACAGTGGATGGGAAGTTTGAAGTTATCTCCTTCTACAAGGCCCTTCTTTTTCCTTTGGAAGGAAATCCAAACTTTCTGTGGAAAACAAGTGCCCCTTTTAAAGTGGCTTTTTGCCTTGGGAGGCTATTTGGGGAAGAATTTTGACCATGGACAATCTTCGAAAAAGTGGAAAAGCTTTGGTGAATCGGTGTTACCTTTGCAAGGAGAAAGCAGAATCCATACACCACATCTTGCTTAGTTGCTCTTGGACCTGGGAGATGGCACTTCAGGTTATGAGTCTCTCTGGAGTTTGTGCTATTTCATTCTTGAGGAAATTTGGGCTTAGAGTGGTATTCATGATTCTAAAGAAAGAGGAAAGTCATTGCTTTCATCCCTCTTTCCATCATGTGGATGGTTCGGTTGGAAAGAAATTTGAGAAAATGGAGAGAGATAGTGCCTATTTTAAAGAGAGCTAGTTTAATCTTCTTATTTTTTGGGTTGAGTTTCGTAAATGTACTTTTTTTAATAAAAAATTTGGCTACGCAATGAGAGGTAATCATCTCCCACCCTAGTGTGAGTAGGGTTTGGTCCCTGGTTTGTGTGATGACAAATGACTTTAACAACTAAACTAGCTAGCACTCTCTTGTAAATGTACTTCATCTTGTAGAGTTCATGGAATCGCTTTCTTGTAGATAATCTCTTTGTAATTGGATTGCACCCCATTGATGCTCTTTTCATAATACTTTTTTACTTGTAAAAAAAAGATACACCAACAAACTACCCATTTAAACCCTAAAGCCCTAATTTTCTGAGCCCTAACCCAAGAAAAACTTGATTGTAGGCAGATTAGACAAATCTATTCTACATCACTTTTCTTTTTCTTTTTCTGCCAATTCTTAAGTCCCTTCACCAACATACTTAACAAACGTCCCTCAACCCCTCCACCCTTAATCTCCATCCATCTCTTCACCATGAAGACAAGTTTCAAGTTCCTATGAAAACCTGAATCGAGGTCTGGGTACTCGAAATGATTAGTTTTACCACCAAAATCACAAGCACCTTGTCATCTTCTGTGAGGAAGATAAAAAGAAAAGAAGTTAATCACACATTCACACTAAAGAACCTAAAACTAGCAATTAACAGATATTACATAGATCAATCACTGCAGCGATTTCACTTCTCAAATTAGAGCTTTGAAAATCTTGTTCCAGCTCTGCTAATTTTTCTTAAACTTTGGCTCGGCTTGATTATGTAAACAAGCGGAGTTAGAACTCGTTCATGAGATGAGCTCAAACTTCTGCACGAGCCAAGCTTTGATAAATCAATCCTAGCAAACAAGCCTTTAAACAAACATAAATGAGTTTAAACAAGCCTGTGAAAAAAGAATTTTGAAGCTCGTTTCACAACTATGAATCCATTTAAAATCATCATTATTTATAGAAAAAGAGAATAAACACTATAGGGCACCAATGGGGTGCCATCATGTACAAAAGAATCATTTAGACCAAATACAAATATGGTGTTCATTTACAAAAAAAAAAAAAAAAAAAAAAAAACTGCTTAGAGAACCACAGCTTAAGCACGTAAAGCCACATATTTTTTTTTTAGATTTTTAGCTTATAGGCAATTCCTAAAAATCCATATATTAAGCAAGCCCTTAAATGAGCCCATAAGCAATCCCATAATCTAAGCCAAACCAAGTTGATCTTAACTATGTTCCAGCTTAGCTCGTTTAACAAAGAAGCGGTTGAACTTGTTCATTAGCATAACAATCAAAACATAAACAAGGTTTTTGCAAGTTTTGCCACAAGCTATTCGTCGACCATATCAATTCGTTTACATCCCTACAGATGTTAGATCCACTTTAAGGACAAGTGAGACCAACACATGAACGGGGAATGCTCAGTGGTCTATCAAGTTTTTCTTATAAAAAAAATCGGATGACACTAGGAAATGTCAATATATACGTAAGGATATACAGATAATTTCCACATCTAAGATGTAGAAATGCCAAGAAAATAAAGTAGGCTGTCTATAAATTAACAAAACAACATGGCTCCATGAAATTCATACCTTCAAGGAGCACCATACATCAGTCAATGAAAAAACTGTAAGATTCACTTGAATCAGAAAACTAAATATGTCAGCATATATTTTCAACGTACCAGGAGTTAAAATAATGCTGATTGGCCAATCCAATCGATAACCAAAACCTAAAAAGTCAAAGGAATGGAGTCCTGCCATTGTTGAAAAAGGCAACATCAAAAGACACTAAATAAATCCTAAAAATAAAAAGGCTCTAACAGAGAAGTATTTAAGAATGCCAAGCCAAAGCTTAACATATACCAATTGCAGATGTTGAAAGCGGCATGTCCTTTTGTGTACACAAATAATCTATCCTTATAACAGTCTCGTTCACATGATGATCTCTGAACTGACAACTCAAGCAACCCTTGAATTTTTGCAACTCTTTGATCTGCCTCAGTAACACACCATTTCTGTTGTCCTGATAAGAGCCATAAAATGCATCTCAACGATTTTTAATTGTTAGCATTTTATGATTCTTCTTGGTCTTTATTGCCCTTTTATGTGTTGATAACTCTTAAGTAATATTATTGGACCACTAACTTATTTTAGTGCATTTTTAGGTATTTTGAACCCAAAGAGAAGAAGAAGCGATTGCTGTTTGAAAGCACCAAGGTTCCATGCACGACGAAGCAAAGAAGTGGCTGTGGAGAGGCAAAACACGAAGAAAAATAAAGTTCAGCTCAGCACTGCGGTGCCCAGAAACTCCCATATGGTGCCCTTCAGCCAGCACGGCGGTGCCCAGAAGCTCACCCAGCCAAGTCCATGCCTAGCACCGCGGTGCTCCTCAAGCAGCACTGCAGCGCACACACGGGGCTGCATCTCCGAGTTAGACTTTAATTAGGGTTTTAAACATTAGATTAAAACCCAAAAACACCCCTTGGACCCTTGTACTATAAATAAGACACTTAGGGCTTAAGAGAGGTACCTTGGTTGTGGAGAGAAACCCAGAAATAAAGGCAGCAGCTCTCATCCATAAAAGTGTTTTAGCCATGAACACCATGGCTAACTAACTTCCAAGCAAGGCGAAGGGATGAATCCCTAGGTGTAGTTGTTCCTATCTTCCCTTATTTGATTCAGTTGTAATAAGAATTTATTGTCATACATTGTCATGATTTACTTCTTTATCTAATTAGAAGATCTTATCAACTCCGGTGATTGTATCTTTTACCTTGATATAAATTTAGTCATGCTTCTCTTATGTCAAGATTGTTTGGGTATAATTGAGTCTGGTAAATCTAGCTTTTAGGTTTGTCCATTACTGCAATATTGTCAACAAAGATATATTGTTGTTTCTTAATAAACCTATAGGATAGATCATATGTGCATAAATCAAAGAAGTATTTCATAACAATCATATTAGGGTTTATATATGTGCTCATTGAATACTTGGCGGTTGCATGTTTGGGATGTGAAACTTGTAACCGAGATAAAAATAATTGAATCAAGTTAGGGATAGGACAACAAACCTAGGTAGGATTCCCGGATCCTTGTTGTCTCCTTATCATATTTTACAATCTATTTTACACGATTAATTCATTACCCAAAAGTTCATATTTTCTCACTTAATTCTTTATCGTTTGTGTTATTGTTCACACCTTCTTTTGTAGTTAACTTGTTTCACTGTGGAATCGACACCCCAAAGCCATACTACAACTACCGCTTTAGTCTTTGGGCGGAATCAAATTTTGGCGCCATTGCTGGGGAAACACACTTACTTACAAAGAAGTTTGTCAACTCTAAGACAAAACGGTACTATCGTTCCTTTCTATCAGTTTTGATTTTATGATTTTTTTTCTGTTCTGTTTTACTTATCACTTTTAGAAACTCAGTTGGTGTATGCATAGACCAAGAGATTCGCGAGGGAGATTCATTAAGGGACCCGAATTAGAAATACCTTTCCCTTCCACGTCCGTTAGTGAGACCTCGCCTAGATCAAACCCTAGTATACACCCAATAGAAAATATAGAAAATTTTGTTAACATAGCTGAAAACCCTAATGAAAATGTTGCTAGGACACTTAAAGGTTACCTACATCCTAGCCGGACAACCACACCATCATGCATAATGTTTCCAGCCAACACTCGCCATCAAGATTTTAAAACAGGGATGATACAATTACTCCCTACTTTTCATAGCTTGGAAAACGAAAACCACTATGTGAACATTAGAGAATTTGGGGAAGCAGTTGCGACTTTTCATAGTCAAGATGCAACTGATGATATCATCAGACTCAAGTTTTTTCCTTTTTCCTTGAAAGATAAAGCTAAAAGTTGGTTATACTCACTAAGACCAGGATCAATTGGGTCGTGGACTGAGATGACTCGGGCTTTCTTTAACAAATACTTTCCTCAACATAAGACTAATGCATTGAAAAGACAAATCTCCACCTTTGCACAAAAGAAAAACGAGACTTTGTATCAGTCCTAGGAGAAGTTTAAAGAGCTGTTAAGTATGTGTCCACATCATGGGTATGAAAATTGGCATTTAGTGAGCTATTTCTATGAAGGTCTTACCTATAGAGAACGCCAATTTGTAAAGATGATGTGCAATGGTGAATTACTGCAAAAAGACTCTGATGAGGCTATTTAGTACCTCAATGAGCTTGCTGAAAAAGCTCACACATGGTCTGGACCTAGTGCTATTGAAAGAACAAATAGATTACGACCTATACGAAACCCTAGTGGTGGAGGAATCTATCATCTTAGGGAAGAGGATAATCTTAAAGCCCAGGTCGAGATACTTATTAGGGAGTTAGAGGCATTAAAAACTAAAAAACCAACACACATGGTTAATCAAGCTGAACCTTTAGAACCATATTTTGTGTGTGGTGGGGTTGATCATCCTGCCCAAGATTGCCCCACATTTGTTGACATGAGAGGGCTGTACGAGGAACAATGTAATGCCTTAGGCATGTACAAGAAGCCTCCAGCACCCTTCTCTAACACTTACAATCCGGGTGGCGAAATCATCCCAATTTCAGCTGGAAATCTGAAAAGCAGAAGCATGCACAACAAACCCCTAGACCATACCCAACACCTTATCATGCACCCTCATCCTCTAGGAACTCTTTAGAAGACACCTTACATACTTTTATAGAAGCACAAGGTAAGACAAATCAAAGGTGTGAGGATTTAATTACACAAGTGGTTGAGGAAAACAAAGAAATAAAGAGCCAATTGTCTAAATTAATGGGCTATTTGAGTGTGACTGAGCGAGGTAAGTTCCCTTCCCAAGCTCAGTCCGTACCTCACGGTCAACACATGGCACAAGAAAATTTGAAAGATGTAAATGCCATTGTGACTCGAAGTGGTAAGTCACTACACATCCCACCAATGAATAAACCCGAGGATGTGAAAAAGGGTCAAACTAGTGATGAAGCCGAATTGACTAAAGACCCTGAAGTGACCAAAAGTCCTGTTAAGGCCTCATTCCCTCAAGCCCTAAAATCCAACAAGAAAAATATGGAAATAAATAATGAAATCCTTGAGAACTTAAGGCAAGTGAAACTTAATCTTCATCTTTTGCATGTGGTTAAACAAGTCCCCACCTGTGCAAAAGTTCTCAAGGATTTATACACAATTAAGAGGAAACACCATGTCAAGAAAACAATATTCCTAACTGAGTAGGTTAGTGCGTTAATTGAGAAAAGAATCCCCCAAAATACAAAGATCCGGTCTGTCCTACCATTGCTTGTAGCATTGGAAATCATGAGGTTAGACAAGCTTTGCTAGATTTAGGAGCTAGTGTAAACCTGATGCCATTCTCCATTTACTTACAACTGGGGTTAGGAGAAATCAAACCAACCGGCGTGGTATTGCAATTGGTTGACCGTTCAGTCAAAGTACCACAGGGTGTGGTAGAGGATGTCTCGATTCAAATTGATAAATTCTACTATCCTGTTGATTTCTTATTTCTTGATACCACTTTTGCTGTTGACACTAACTCTAAAATCCCTTTGATTTTGGGTAGACCTTTTTTTATTACTGCAAATGCACTAATAAATTGTAGGAATGGACTCATGAAGCTGTCCTTTGGAAACATGACCCTTGAAGTGAATATTTTCAATGTTGCAAAACAATCTGAAGATGACGACGACAACCACTAGTTTTACATGATTGAGTCACTCATCAATGAGGGAGTTTCTTTAGATCATGACTATAATCCTCTTAAGAATTTTCTTGTTAATTCTGAGATAGATTCACTTGATAAAATTGATATAATTAACATTTGTGCTATTTTTAACAAATCTCAGGATTATGGCAATTGGGCATGGCAACCAAGATTTGAGGAGCTGCCCGAAAGAAGCAAGACACAAGTCCGCTCAAATATGGAAGCACCTAAGGTCGAATTAAAGCCACTACCTAAGGGTTTAAAACATACCTTTCTTGGTCCAGGTGATACCTTTCCTGTTATTATTTCTTCTGAATTATCTGAGAGCCAAGGTAAGAAATTAATTCAAACTTTAAATGCACACAAATCAGCCCTAGGATGGAGCATGGCTGATTTAAAGGGAATTAGTCCCCTAATCTGCTCCCATAAAATAAATTTGGATGAAGGAACTAGTCCTCGTAGAGACCCTCAACGTAGGCTTAACCCCACCATGAAAGAAGTAGTAAAAAATGAAGTACTGAAACTGTTAGATGCAGATATTATATATCCCATAGCTGATAGTAAGTGGGTAAGCCCTACATAAGTCGTCCCTAAAAAGTCCGGAGTCACTGTAGTGAAGAATGACCTAGGAGAGCTAGTCCCTACTAAACTTGTGACAGTGTGGCGTATGTGCATTGATTATAGAAAATTAAATGGTGCCACCTGGAAAGATCATTTCCCACTCCCTTTTATTGATCAAATTCTTGAGCGTGTAGCTGGTCATCCCTTTTATTGTTTTCTAAATGGTTATTCTGGTTACTATCAAATAGAAATTGCATAAGAAGACCAAGAAAATACCACTTTTACTTGTCCCTTGGGCACCTATGCTTTTCGTAGAATGCCATTTAGATTATGTAACGCCCCTGCTACTTTTCAACGCTGTATGATGAGTATTTTTAGTGACATGGTTGAAAGTTGCATGGAGGTTTTTATGGATGACCTAACTGTTTTTGGATCTTCATTTGAAGCATGCTTAATGAATTTAGAAAGAATATTAATTCACTGTGAAGAGAAAGAATTGGTTTTAAATTGGAAAAAATTCCATTTCATGGTACCATCTGGTATTGTCTTAGGGTACATTGTCTCTTCTAAGGGAATAGAGGTTGATCAATCAAAGATTGAATTAATCTCTAAATTACCCACCCCTAAGACAATAAAGGATGTGAGATCTTTCTTTGGTCATGTTGGTTCTTATAGGAGGTTCATACATAATTTTTCAAACATCTCTAGACCTCTAAGTGCCCTCCTAGTTAAAAACACTCCCTTTGAATGGACAGGAGCTTGTCAAGAAGCATTCCAAATGCTGGTTGGCAATCTTACTTCCGCACCTATAATGCAGTCACCAGATTGGACTTTGCCTTTTGAAATCATGTGTGATTCTAGTGACTACGCTGTAGGTGCTGTTCTTGGACAACGAAGAGAAGGAAAACCTTTTATCATTTACTATGCTAGTAAGACTTTAAATAGTACTCAAATGAATTACTCTACAACTGAAAAAGAATTGCTACTTGATTACGCCCAAAGTATAACATGGTTATTGTAGTACGGCTTTGGGTTGTCGATTCCACAGGGAAACAAGTTAAGTACAAAGGAAAATGTGTAAACCTTAAAACGAACGATAAAAGTTACACGAAAGATTTTTGGGTTTTGATGGTGAAATAATGTAAGAAAAATTGCGTAATTGTAAATGAAATATAAATGAAAAATAACAAGGTTTTGGGAATCCTCCTTAGGTTTGTTCCCTATTTTCACTCTTGATTCAATTGATTTTATCTCGATTGCAAGTTTCACATCCCAAACAAACAATCAGAATATATTCAATCAAGCACATTTATAACTCTAATATAATTGCTACAAATTACTCATTGATTTCAGTTCAAGCACACATGATCGATCTTAAAGATTATCAAGAAACGACAATATATCACAATGAATATCGCAGTAATGGACAATCAGTAAAATAAATCTACCGGAATCAATCACATCCAAACAACCTCAATGGAGAAGAAGGATGCAATAACCGGATTAAGAGAATCTAAAAGAAGAAGAATAAAAAGTGCATCTATCGCATGAACTCAAATCCTTCTTACTTAATCAATGAATAATTCATAAAACAATATTCGACATTAAATCCGTACAACTGAATCAAGAAGGAAATAAAGAACAATAAATCCCTAAGGATTCATCCTTTTCCCTTGTGTGAAGACTAGTTGGCCATGAAAATCAAGGTGGAAGAACAATAAGGATGCTCTCTCCTTGATTTGGCCATGGAGTTCAAGGTGGAAGAACAATATGGATGCTCTCCCCCCTTGATTTCTAACCCTCAAGAAACTTAGAAATAAAATGGAAGAATGCTGGATTTGGGATCCAAGATCCTCTCTGTTTTTCTCTCTTCCTTCCTTGCTTCTTTTCTCTCTTGAATTCTTTGAATGCCCGGCTGCACACTCCTTAAGGAGGTATTTATAGATTACAAGTAGTAGCTAGGGGTATTTTGGTCTTGGAAAAATGTCACTTGCTCGCCCTAATCAGGTCAAGAGGCGAGTGGGCCGTGCTGTGCGCCTGGGCCTACTGTGCTGGCCTGAACTGTTTCCACTAAAACTGCCATAACTTTCCCTAGAAAAATTCTTTTTACGAACCGTAAAATTATCCAGAAAATAGATTTCTGGATCTTTCTAAGCATATATGGCTCATCTCCTGGTTCTTCCTAAATCAATACAGTTTAATCTGCAAAGATGATTGATCTGTACGGGAAATTTTGGCAATTCAGTTAAACTCCTTCAGCTTGTATGCAGAAGTGCACACACTAGTGTGCCTACCCTTAAGTTGCTCCAAAGTGATGCACACACTTGTGTGCAGTCTTTTAACTTACTGCACTTTATTACTCCAGCCTTGATTAAGACTTTAACCATCTTTGAATCATGTTTGGACACGTCTAAACCTTGGACAAAAACGAGCACCGACACCCAAGATCTTTTGGCGCTTTAAACATGGATTGCTTTATTATCTCTTTTGTACTCAAAGCACCTGAAAATGCATCGAATTAAGTCAATGATTTATGAACATCACTTTAGAGTTATCAACATGTAAAAGTGCGATTACGACCGAGATCAACGCTAAAATGTTAACATTTAAGTATTGTTTAGATGCATTTATGACTCTCATCACAACCCCCAACTAGCTTATTGCTAGTCCCTAGCAATTCAAGCGAAAGGTATGAAATGAATTCTTTATTTAGAAATCAAAGCAAAATACAGCAATGTTGGCGTTAACCAAGAGTGATTCAAAAATCTGTCTTAAAAATCATGCATAACATACAGCACATAGAATCATTAAATATCACTCAAGTTCAAGAATAATTCAAATGTCAACCTTAAAATCGTTATCGACTCTTAACATCCATCTTACCACAATACATTAGTCCAAACACCCGGATGATTTTATGCACAACATAGCATGAATACAAGTCTTGGCCTTTAAAAACATATTAAATTACGTGACATCAATCACAAATCAAGCTCCATAGGCTCACTTTTCAAATCACTCTCCACTATGTAGAAAAATCACACTATATCGGATCAATAGGTCCTTTATAAGCTCGTAACGTTAGGCTTGGTAAAGGTCAAGAAGGAACGGGAAAGTTTTAACAAATAAAAGAACTAAGTCTCTTAATTTAAACATAACCATTTTAAGCACAAGATAACCTTATTTCAACACCTAACTCTTTCAACCATTTTTCGAGCATTTCTTGCAATAAATCACCATTTTCTTTTTTTCTTTTCTTTTTTTGCCATAATTCACATTTTTATTTTATTTTGGCATAAGACCATTCACCTCCTCTTTCATTCTTTTTTTTTTCTTTTCCACATCCCCCAACTTATCTCTTTTAATGTACTTGGGTTATGGTAGTAATATTTTCTCATATTTCCACCCTTATTCCTTTTAAGTACTTCTCACAACATGTGTATAACTAAGTTCTTTTAAGAGAAAGGTAAGGATAAAATATCTTTAGGCTCATAAAGGTAAGTAAATGGTTTATCAAAAGAAACAAGGCTCAATATTTCTTTTCAAGAAAAAGGCTCAAATAGGTGACTAGCGATAAATATAACAAGGTTAAGTTAAAAAGGCTCAAACGGTCCAAAAATAGCCTACATCATATCCTAAGTAGTGTGCATTCTATGATTTTCGCCTCAAGTGATTATCAAATAAGTTCTAGAGCTTGTTGAGACCACAAAATTATTCACAAAACAATCGCACATAAAACTTCTTCAAATGCTTTAGACTAATCATGCAATCTTATCACAGACCAGAGTCTCAAACCAAAGAAAATTGACACTTAATTTATTCTCAAAGCGAAGCAAGATTTAACTTCTTCTAAATGTTATATGCTATCTCGATTAACCTCATATCATTGACATGTGAATTGACTACAAGGCTAACACAAAGCATGCTAAAAACAAACAAAAAGGTAAAATGACACAAAGCAGTTTAATGAAAAACAGGAATATGTTTCCTCCACCCCCAACTTAAAATAGACATTGTCCTCAATGTGAAAGCATAAGATAAGCAAACTCCCTTTGTAGCCAAAAGTGCACAGAAGCTGAAAATTGTGCACCACCATGTGAACTGCTTCGTATATTTGTCCCTAAAAAAGAAACACAAAAGTAAAACTGGAAAACAACAAAATACTAATAATAAACAAGAAAAATAATTAAAAAAACAATAAAAATAAAAGGATATGCTTTGTGGTGCCTCCCATGAGCGCTAAGTTTTTCATCTTCAGCCAGACTCTCTTATTCCCTCCTAGACAAACATGAGTTGAATGCACCAGCAATTGCTTTACTGTTAAATTTGCTGCTTGTGTGCTGTGGAGAGACCTTAAAGATGTCATCAGTAACATCTGCAGATTTTGGCTCGATATATGCTCCTGTGAAGCCATGGGTGAGGGTATATACTTGGTGGTTGTCGTCCACATCCTTTGATTTGTTCGGTGTTGGGATGTGTAATGACTTACCACTAAGTGTCTCAATGGCATTCACCTCCTCTTTCTTCTGTTGCGTTTGGTGCTGACCATAGGATGTGGACTGAGCTTGGGAAGGAAACTTACCTTGCTTAGTCACACTCAAATAGCTCGTCAGCTTGGACACTTGGCTCTTTATCTCTTTATGTTCTTCAACAACCTGCACAATTAAAGATTCAAGCCTTTGATTTATCTTCCCCTGTGCTTCAATAAAAGTATGTAAAGTGTCTTCTAAAGAACTCCTAGAAGATACAGGTGCATGATATGGTTCACGATATGATGCAGGGGGTTGTGCAAGCTGTTGGTTTTCAGACTTCCAACTGAAATTGGGGTGATTTCGCCATCCCGGATTGTAGGTATTAGAGATGGGTGCAGAAGGCTTCGTGTACATGCCTAAGGCATTACATTGTTTCTTATACATCCCTCTCATCTCAACAAATGTGGGGCACTCTTGGGAGAGATGGTCTACCCGGCCACACACAAAACATTGTTCAAAAGATTTTGCATGATTAACCACGTGTGTTGGCTTTAAGCTCTTAGTCTTTAATACCTCTAGTTCTCTAGTGAGCATTTCAACCTTGGCCTTAAGATTATCCTCTTCCCTAAGATGGTGAATTCCACCACGATTTGGGTGCTCTATAGGTCGTGACCTATTTGTGCTTTCAGTAGCACTAGGTCCAGTCCAAGTGTGAACTTTTTCAGCAAGCTCATTGAGGTACTCTATGGCCTCATCAGGATCTTTCTCCAAGAACCCACCATTACACATCATCTCTACAAATTGGCGTTCTCTATAGGTAAGACCCTCATAGAAATAGCTCACTAAACGCCAATTCTCATATCAATGGTGATGGCACATACTCAATAACTCTTTAAATCTCTCTCAAGACTGATACAAAGTCTCGTTGTCCTTTTGTGCAAAGGTGGAGATTTGTCTTTTCAAAGCATTGGTCTTATGTTGGGGAAAGTATTTATTGAAAAAAATTTGAGTCATCTCAGTCCACGACCCAATAGATCGTGGACTTAGTGAGTATAGCCAACTCTTAGCTCTATCCTTCAAAGCGAAAGGAAAGAACTTAAGCCTAACAATGTCATTGGTTTCATCATGACTATGAAAAGTCGCAACTACTTCCTCAAAATCTTTAATGTGCACATATGGGTTTTCGTTATCCAAGCCATGAAAAGTAGGGAGTAATTGAATCATCCCTGGTTCAAAATCTAGTTGGCGAGTATTGGCTGGAAACATGATGCATGATGGTGTGGCTGTGCGTGTAGGGTGGAGGTAATCCTGAAGTGTCCTGGCAACATTTTCATTACAATTATCGGCCATGTTAACAAAATCCTCTAAATTTTCTGATGGGATGCACTATGGTTTTGATCTAGGCGAGGTTTCACCAATGGAGGTGGAAGGAGAGGGTAACTCTAATTCGGGTCCTCTAATGAATCTGCCTCGCGAATCTCTCGGGTTAAGCATGCACCAATTAATTTAGAGAGGAAATTAAATATAAAAAAACAGAATAATAAATAAATAAACAAATAAATAAAATAGAATAATAAACAAGTAAATAAAACAAAATAATAAGTGAATAAAACAGAATAATAAACAGATAAATAAAACAGAATAATAAGCAAATAAATAAAACATAATAATAAACAAATAAATAAAATAGAAATAAAGGAATGATATGACCGTATTTAGAAACTACTGAAAAGAAAGATATTTATGATTTTTTATTTTTTATTTTACCGTTATACTCAAAGTTGACAAGTTTCCTTGTACTTAAAAGTGTTTCCCCGGCAATGGCGCCAAAATTTGATTACGCCCAAAGTATAACACGGTTATTGTAGTACGGTTTTTGGGGGTGTCGATTCCACAGAGAAAACAAGTTAAGTACAAAGGAAAATGTGTAAACCTTAAAATGAACGATAAAAGTTACACGAAAGATTTTTGGGTTTTGATGGTGAAATAATGTAAGAAAAATTGCGTAATTGCAAATGAAATATAAATGAAAAATAACAAGGTTTCGGGAATCCTCCTTAGGTTTGTTCTCTATTTCCACTCTTGATTCAATTGATTTTATCTCGATTTCAAGTTTCACATCCCAAACAAACAATCGGAATATATTCAATCAAGCACATTTATAACTCTAATATAATTGCTACAAATTACTCATTGATTTCGGTTCAAGCACACATAACCGATCTTAAAGATTATCAAGAAACGACAATATATCTTAAAAGACAATATCGCGGTAATAGACAATCAATAAGATAAATCTACCGGAATCAATCACATCCAAGCAACCTCAATGGAGGAGAATGATGCAATCACCGGATTAAGAGAGTCTAAAAGAAGAAGAATAAAAAGTACATCTATCACATGAACTCAAATCTTCTTACTTAATCAATGAATAATTCATAAACAATATTTAACAATAAATCCGTACAACTGAATCAAGAACAGAAAATAAGGAACAATAAATCCCTAAGGATTCATCCTTTTCCCTTGTGTGAAGACTAGTTGGCCATGAAAATCAAGGTGGAAGAACAATAAGGATGCTCTCTCCTTGATTTGGCCATGGAGTTCAAGGTGGAAGAACAATATGGATGCTCTCCCCCCTTGATTTCTAGCCCTCAAGAAACTTAGAAATAAAATGGAAGAATGCTGGATTTGGGATCCAAGATCCTCTCTGTTTTTCTCTCTTCCTTTCTTGCTTCCTTTCTCTCTTGAATTCTTTGAATGCCCGGCTGTACATTCCTTAATGAGGTATTTATAGATTACAAGTAGTAGCTAAGGGTATTTTGGTCTTGGAAAAATGTCACTTGCTCATCCTAATCGGGTCAAGTGGCGAGTGGGCCGTGCTGTGCGTCTGGGCCTGCTGTGCTGGCCTGAACTGTTTCCACTAAAACTGCCATAACTTTCTCTAGAAAAATCCATTTTACGAACCGTAAAATTCTCCAGAAAACAGACTTCTGGATCTTTCTAGGAATATATGGCTCATCTCCTGGTTCTTCCTACATAAATACAGTTTAATCTGCAAAGATGATTGATCTGTACGGGAAATTCTGGCAATTCAGTTAAACTCCTTCAGCTTGTATGCAGAAGTGCACACACTAGTGTGCCTACCATTAAGTTGCTCCAAAGTGATGCACACACTTGTGTGCAGTCTTTTAACTTACTTCACTTTATTACTCCAGCCTTGTTTTAGACTTTAACCATCTTTGAATCATGTTTGGACACGTCTAAACCTTGGATAAAAACGAGCACCGACACCCAAGATCTTTTGGTGCTTTAAACATGGATTGCTTTATTATCTTTTTTGTACTCAAAGCACCTGAAAATGCATCGAATTAAGTCAATGATTTATGAACATCACTTTAGAGTTATCAACATGTAAAAGTGCGATTACGACCGAGATCAACGCTAAAATGTTAACAATTAAGTATTGTTTAGATGCATTTTATGACTCTCATCACTACCTGTAGTATTTTCTTTAGATAAATTTCGTGCTTATTTAATTGGGTCGCCTATCCTTATTTTTACAGATCATGCTGCCCTCAAGTATCTTCTCACAATGAAGGATGCTAAAGCACGACTAATTCGATGGATCCTCCTCTTGCAAGAATTTGATATCACCATCAAGGATAAGAAAGGAGTGGAGAATGTAGTAGCCGACCACCTCTCGAGACTTACATTCGATGACACTTGTGATGACATGCCAATCAAAGACGATTTTCCCGATGAGCAATTATTATCCATTACTTCTCTACCATGGTTTGCTCACATCGTAAACTATTTGGCTACAGGTGAGATATCTATGGATTGGAGCGCTCAAGACAAGAGGAAATTCTTGTATGAGGTATGAAATTTCTATTGGGATGACCCTTATCTTTTTAAGTACTGCCCTGACCAAATTCTAAGGTGTTGCATCCCTAATGAGGAGATTGCGAGTGTCTTAGAATTTTGTCACTCCCAAGCTTGTGGAGGCCACTTTTAAATGAGAAAAACCGCTGCAAAATTTTTGCAGTGTGTATTTTATTGGCCTACCTTGTTTAGAGATGCAAACACCTATTGACACTCATGTGAAAGGTGTCAAAAGTTAGGCGCTGTGTCTCGCCGAAATATGATGCCCTTAAACCCTATTTTAGTAATTGAAATCTTTGATTGTTGGGACATCGATTTCATGGGACCCTTTTCTCTTTCCTTCGGATACCAATATATCATCGTCGCAATAGATTATGTATCTAAGTGGGTGGAAGCAGCAGCTTGTCGAAGCAATGATAATGGAACGATGATTAAATTCCTTAAAGAAAATGTGTTATCTCGATTTGGTACACCATGTGCTATAATTAGTGATCATAGGTACACATTTTTGCAACCGTTCTTTTGAAGCTTTGATGAAAAAATATGGGGTATTGCATAAAATCTCTACTGCTTACCGTCCTCAGACTAGTGGACAAGTAGAGCTTGCTAATAGGGAGATTAAACAAATTTTAGAAAAAATAGTTAACCTCGATCACAAGGATTGGTCATTGAGACTAACTGATGCGCTTTGGGCTTTAACTTTAATATGGCCGAAGCGAGTAAGCTTAGAAAATATCAGATGACTGAGTTAGAAGAGTTAAGAAACGATGCTTATGAAAATTTCAGAATCTATAAGGCTAAGATGAAAGAATTCCATGATAAAAACATTTTGAGAAAAACATTTAAACCTAATGATCGGGTGTTCTTATACGACTCTAGACTTCATAAGCATCCTGGAAAACTTCCGTCAAGATGGACCAACCCTTTTATAGTGAAAAAATGTTTATGAAAATAGGGTGGTAGACATTGAGGATAGTAGAGATGGTCGGGTTTTTAAAGTAAATGGATAACGCCTCAAGATCTTAATCGATAGGCAAGACCCGGAAGTGGAAGAAATTCCACTTATGGATCCGGTCTATTTCCCTTAACTTCATCACACAGGTATGTTTTCATTTATTTTTCTTTCGATTTGTTTGTTTTATTTTTAATTACATTTTATTCAATCTCAATTGTTGGTTTTTCTTTTAGTGGGATTTAAATTTTTACAGATTACTTTTTAACTTTAATTTTTTTTTAGCAACCACACAGTTTTTTGGACACCAGTGTGCACCGCGGTGCGCCCCAGTTAGCACTGTGGTGCCCAGAACCGAGTTCAGCACGCCAGGCCTAGCATTGAGGTGCCCAGAACCGAGCTCAGCAGCGCCAGGCCCAGCACCGCAGCACACAGCACTAGGCCCAGCACCGCAGCACACTGCACAGCACTAGCTCTAGCCTGACACATAGCTAACCCTAAATTCTGCACTACGAAAGCCATTTTGCAGCCTCATTCTTCATTTCTTCTTTCACAAAACCAGCAGCACACTACTTCCTCCCTCCCCTTTGCCACAAATCCTTACTTGCCCACTCACTTGCACTCAAAACTTTCTTGTTTATACCATCATCTCACTAAATTGCTCACTCATTTTGCTGATTTTGCTAGCATTCTCTCTCAAAAGCTTGGTTATAAGAAGACCATTGGGTTCATCAAGTACACTTCAAGAGATTAGAGTTTTAGTACGAAGAATGGCAAGCAAATTCACTTGGTGGTCCACATTTTTCAGCACCTGTGCACTCGCACTTACAAAGAGAGTTTCCCTTACTTTCGCTTTTACATTGAGGACAATGCTTATTTTAAGTTGGGGGTGGGAGAAACATATTCCTGTTTTTCATGTTTTTCATTGAACTGTTTGGTATCATTTTTCTCTTTTTGTTTGTTTTCAGCATGTTTTGTGTTAGCCTTAGAGTTAATTCACATGTCAATGATATGAGCTTAATTGAGACAGCATACAACATTTAGAATAAGTTAAATTTTGTTTCGGTTTGAGAATAATTTAAATGTCAATCTTGATTTGGTTTGACACTCTAGTTTGTGGTAAGATTGTATGATTAGTCTAAACATTTAGAGAAGTTTTATGTGTGATTGCTTTGTGAATACTTTTGCGGTCTCGACAAGTTTGAGGCGAATTCCTAGAATGCACATTACTTAGGATATGATATAGGCCATTTTTGGACCGTTTGAGCATTTCGAACTTACCGTTGCTATATTTATCACTAGTCACCCATTTGAGCCTTTTTCTTGGAAAAGAATTTGAGCCTTGTTTCTTTCAATAGCCTATTTACTCACCTTTATAAGCCTAAAATATTTTATCCTTACCTTCCTTTTAAAAGAACTTAGTTATACACATTTGTTGAGAAGCACTCAAGAGGAGTAAGGATGAAAGTATGAGAAGAAAAAAAATATTACTACCATAGCCCAAATACATGAAAAGAGATAAGTTAAGGATTGTGAAAAAAAAATGATGAAAAAGGAGGTGAATGGTCTTATGTACCAAAAAAAAAAGTGAATTATGGCAAAGAAAGAAGAAAGAAAGAAAAAAAAATGGTGATTTGTTGAAAGAAATGCTCGAAAAATGGTTGGAAGAGTTGGGTATTGAAGTAAGGTTATCCAGTGCTTAAAGAGTTGTGTTCAAAACTAAGAGATTAAGTTCTTTTACTTGTTGAATCCTTCTTGTTCTTTCTTAACCTTTACCTCAGCCTAACGTTACAAGCTTAGTAAAGGCCTATTGATCCAATGTAGTGTGATTTTTTTTTCTACAATAGTGGAGAGTGATTTGAAAAGTAAGCCTATGGAGCTTGTTTTTGTGATTGATGTCACGAAATTTATCATGTTTTATAGGCTAAGACTTGTATTCACGAATCTTATGCATAAAATCATTCGGATGTTCGGATTAATGGATTGTGGTAAGATGGATGTTAAGACTCAATAACGATTTTAAGATTGATGTTTGGATTACTTTCGAACTTGGGTGAATTTAAATGATTCTATGTGCTATATGTTATGTGAAATTTTTGAGACAAAAGTGAATTACTCTTGGTTAACACTAATATTGCTTTACTTCGATTCCCATTGTGGATTTCATCTCTTATTTTCACTTGAATTGCTAGGGACTAGCAATAAGCTAGTTAGGGGTTGTGATAAGAGCCATCAAATGCATCTCAACGATGTTTAATTGTTAGCATTTTATGATTCTTCTCGGTCTTTATTGCACTTTTATGTGTTGATAACTCTTAAGTAATATTATTGGACCACTAACTTATTTTAGTGCATTTTTAGGTATTTTGAGCCCAAAGAGAAGAAAAAGCGATTGTTGTTTGAAAGCACCAAAGTTCCATGCACGACGAAGCAAAGGAGTGGCTGTGGAGAGGCAAAACATGAAGAAAAATCAAGCTCAGCTCAGTATCGCGGTGCCCCTCAGTCCGCGCCGTGGTGCCCAGAAACTCCCATATGGTGCCCCTCAGCCAGCACCGCGGTGCCCAGAAGCTTGCCCAGCCAAGTCCATGCCTAGCACCGCGGTGCTCCTCAAGCAGCACTGCAGCATGCACACGGGGCTGTATCTCCGAGTTAGACTTTAATTAGGGTTTTAAACATTAGATTAAAACCCAAGAACACCCCTTGGACCCTTGTACTATAAATAGAACACTTAGGGCTTAAGAGAGGTATCTTGGTTATGGAGAGAAACCCAGAAATAAAGGCAGCAGCTCTCATCCGTAAAAGTGTTTTAGCTATGAACACCATAGCTAACTAACTTCCAAGCAAGGCGAAGGGATGAATCCTTAGGTGTAGTTGTTCCTATCTTCCCTTATTTGATTCAGTTGTAATAAGAATTTATTGTTATACATTGTCATGATTTACTTCTTTATCTAATTAGAAGATCTTATCTACTCCGGTGATTGTATCTTTTGCCTTGATATAAATTTAGTCATGCTTCTCTTATATCAAGATTGTTTGGGTATAATTGAGTCTGGTAAATCTAGCCTTTAGGTTTGTCCATTACTGTAATATTGTCAACAAAGATATATTGTCGTTTCTTAATAAACCTATAGGATAGATCATGTGTGCATAAATCAAAGAAGTATTTCATAACAATCATGTTAGGGTTTATATATGTGTTCATTGAATACTTGCCGGTTGCACGTTTGGGATGTGAAACTTGCAACCGAGATAAAAATAACTGAATCAAGTTAGGGATAGGACAACGAATCTAGGGAGGATTTCCGGATCCTTGTTGTCTCCCTGTCATATTTTACAATCTATTTTACACGATTACTTCATTACCCAAAAGTTCATATTTTCTCACTTAATTCTTTATCATTTGTGTTATTGTTCACACTTTCTTTTGTAGTTAACTTGTTTCGCTGTGGAATCGACACCCCAAAGTTGTGCTACAACTACCGCGTTAGTCTTTGGGCGTAATCATGTCCCAAGTAAGAGAAAGGAAAGGAGTCAGCTGCACAAGTCAAAGAATTGTAACTTTTAAGAAATTAAGTGATTAGTAGACAGATATACATGATGCCAAAGGGATATGATGAATAAATCAGCCCAATCTGTTAGTTCCATAAAATGATATTGCCGCAGTGCCAGCAGATGTTCTTGTAAATCAAACCCTTCTTCAAGCAACTTGATAGTTAACTTGCTGATATAGTTATATCTTACTTTGTTAAGGAAAAGTATAACCGTTATACTTGCATAGTCAAAGACAATCTTGTAACTAAAAGAAAATATCTGTAGGCTCAGTATAAAGAACCAAAAAAAAAAAATGGAGAAAAAAATAGAACTCCAGACCTGATATGTTTATTCTTTTATTTATGTGCCCCAGATATGTGGAAGGATACTGAAGCAATATTTCCTGCAGTAGGCATTTATCAATAGCAAAATCAATTGGTATCTCAAACATGGCTGACAAACTCCACCTGAGATCTCCAGTGATATTAGTGTCCCAGTTATTTGAAACTCCAAGCAAACTCTCCCAACCATTTCCAACAGAAACGTTTGTTGACATTGCATCTTCTTGATTGTGATCCTTCAACTCCAAAGGTAGATAACCACAAGAAACTTCTGTATCTTCTATCATGACGTCATCTCCACCATAGCCTTGCTTGCCATGGTGATCGCTCTTCCCACTAGTCACAGAAGCACTAGAGTCTTCAAATAATTCATGCACGGAACCAGCAGCTAGCTTTTCTATACATACTTTACAAGGGTCATCAATGGAAGAAAAATCAAAGCAAGTTAAAGATTGTCTATTGTCCCTGCTGCTTCTCTCTCCAGGTTTGCTCATCAGGTTAAAAAAAGCACTTTTTGTCAGCATAGGGTTCATACTGAGAAAATTGAAATGGTAATTAACCTTCCATTGTTGCAATGCAAATAAATTTGATGTGGAGGAGCCATTTTCAAGTTGATTTTCTTCTCTGTTCTCCTCTAGTAAAGCATTGTCAGTGGCAGAAGTTTTGGTGAAATATGGCATACCTTTCTCAATAAATCCCATATTTTTGTTTCTCACTTTAGGGCCAGAGTCATGTACTCTTGGGTCATCTCTGTACCCTCCAGCAAAATAAAAAGGATTTCTCAAAAGACCACCAAGTGGCAGCACTTGCCAGGTGGACTATCAGCATACTGAACATCTATGCATGGCCAACTTGACTCCCCTGACTCAAAGGGCATGGATATGTTACTCAAAATTGTTCCAAGCTCAGAGTGCATGAAATGGCCATGGCCATCTGTTCCTTTGCACGTATCATTTGATATTCTTTCCGTATGGCATAAGTTTTCAATCTGGAGACACTTTTGAAGTGAATTTTCAATGGGGGTACTCATGCAGAAGCTTAAACCTGATAAATAGTTCTGCTTGAGCCTAACCAAACTATTAGGAAACTCAGTCAGCCGCTCAGACTCAGTTTTGTCCTCGGAACCACTGATAAATGAACACTCAGATGACTCATATGCATCCACCATACAAAAGAACTCGTCTTGTGTACTATGGTCGTCAAAATTCATATTACCAACAGCCCTGAAAATCAGAGAATTTACTATCAATCTAGCGGTAACAACATCTGAAGAGAAAATGACAATAATAACTATGTCACACGAGTCACATGCGCCATCACCCATGCCCCCCACCCGCCAACAACACTCACACAGAGAATCACACAAAACACACAGAGAAAGTGAGAAGGGAATTACACAGTTAAATCCCTTTCAGCTGTTGAAGGAACAACCAACCTGTCATCCAACATGAATGAAACTGAACTGTTTAAACACCCTCCACCATTATCACAGAGAATAGGTACAGCGTAATCCCCATCAACCTAAAAAAACAAATCTTCTTATAAGATATAAAAAAGAACCAGTTAAAGCAGCACTAAAGAAACACAAGCAGGCAGTACAAATTGATCAAAATTTCTTAACCAATAACTCTTACTTAATAAGTTACCGGGTTACGTCACTAATTAGAGTTTCGTGCATAATGGGCTGCAGAGGCTGCATTTGATACTCTTGTTGTCTATCTACCAGGTGGTTAACTTTGTATCATAATTATATTTTATAGGTTAAATTTTATAAAATACTCGATGGTTTGCTCGACTTTCATTTTATGTTCTTGACAGTTTTTTTTTTTTTTTGAGAAATAAACATTGTGTTTGTCTCCATTAACATAAAAGGATGACAACCGTTAAATTGCAAAAACAAGAGACCATTTTACCTTTATATGTTTAACAAAAGTGCAATTGTAATTAAAATTTCTAACAAAAATAAGATCCATTTTACCTTTACTTGTTAAACAAAATTGCAGACCATTTATCTTATCACTCGATTTTTTTTTACATGTTAGTGTATACTCAAATTCCGTAAATTAAACAAGGGTAAAATTGTTTTTTGTTTTTTTACAATTTAACAGCTGTCAATCATTTATGTTAACAGAGACCACCACTGTTTATTTTACCAAGAAAAAAAATCCCTATATTGTCTTTTTTTTTTTGCAATTTAACGGCCATCCTTTATGCTAACGGAGACAATTAGAGTTTATTTTGCCAGGAAAAAAATCTCTATATCAATTAGGTGTGTCTCTATATCAATTTTATATTTTAATTATATTTTATCGGCTAAATTTCATAAAATACTCAGTGGTTTGCTTGACTTTCATTCTAGATTCTTGAGGTTTTTTTATGGAAAAATAAACCTTATAGTTGCCTCCATTAACATAAAGGGTTGACAACAGTTAAGTTGCAAAAATGTGTTATATGAATCTTGATACTAATACACAAATAATCAATGATACAGCCAAGATATTTTCATATTAAACTTATCAAGAATTCACATATATATATATATATATATATATATATATATATATATATATATATATATATATTGAGAAGATGAGTTAGAAACAAACCGGAATCCATTGCAAGCAAGCCTCCTTGGGTTGATCTTCTAAGACTACAGGGAGAACCACCTTTGGTATGGGAACCAATCGATTGAATGTTAGAGGGGAAAGAGAAGAACTGTCTGTTTCAATAAAATTTAATACACATTAAACACCCTCCCCTGATGTCTATTTATATCCTTGTGCCTTAGGGACCATAACCCTAACAGTTACCTCACACATGTGCATTGGGTCTTTGGCCCATTAACAAAGACTCATATCACATTGGACTTCTACACATAAGGTGACCCATACTAAAGAACCTTGATACTTTGGAGACCCATAAAAATTATATTACTTAATTGGGTCCTTTATTAGATAACGGGTCTACATGTACAATGTTATAACATATCTGAACCCACAATTCCAACAATCTCCCACTTGGGTTATATATGTTATCCTTTATATTATACATGAAGATAACCTTAATTGAACTCATTTTTGCTATCTAAACCAAAATATCCAACAAAAATCTGGTCCATTAACCATATCAATGTAGGATCAAAGCGGCCTTTATCACATTTATCGTAACAAGACCTATCAATGGTCACAACACTAACACAATTAACGACATAGATCTAATATGGATGTGTAGCATGGAAATTACATGAAACATGATTTTAAACATGTCAATTTCCAATTGATCCTCTATATGACTCAAAAGAATCATATAAAATACTTTCAAACATTAAATGCAAAACTGCAATGATAGTCATCATAGAGTAATCAAAAATACATAATCCAAAGTCTGTACAGAACAACATAACCATGTCAATTAAGCAAAAGTAAAAGGCCAAATACAAACTCCCACTATATAGGCATATGGTCTAAAAGAACAACACCCATGTGAGCAACATGCTCATGAAACACTATGGGTGGTAAACCCTTAGTAAGCGGATCCGCAATCATAGAGTTTGTACTGATATGCTCAATTGACACTTGAGAATTCTGGACTCTGTATTTGACAACTAGAAACTTGATGTCAATATGTTTTGACCTCGATGAGCTTCAGTTGTTCTTAGAATACAACTCAGCAGCCTTATTATCACAATAAATCGTTAATGGTCTATCAATACCATCAACCGTGCGCAGCCCAGTGATAAAATTTCGCAGCCATATTCCCTGATTTGATGCCTCATGGAAAGCTATGAACTTTGCCTCCATGGTGGAAGTAGCTATGAGTGACTGTTTCACACTCTTCCATGATATAGCTTCTCCAGCTAACATAAGACATAGCTAGAAGTGGATCTCCTGCTATCGAGACACCCGGTAAAATCGGAGTCTGAATACCCAACGAGCTCCAAAAGATCCGATCTCCGATATGTGAGCATATAATCATTCGTTCTCTGTAGATATCTCATAACCCGTTTAGTTGCTTTCCAATGATCCATGCTCGGGTTACTCAAATCTCTGCCTAGTATTCCAACAATGTACGCAATGTCCGGTTGCGTACACACTTGTGCATACATGAGACTTCCAACAGCCGAAGCATAGGGATATTTCTCCATTTCCTTCTTCTCAAGTTCATTTTTTCAGAAATTGAAGCAAACTTATCACCCTTTGCCACATGTGTGCTTCCTGGTGCACAACCACTAATGCTAAATCTACTTAGAACTTTATCAATATAGGCCTTCTGTGACAGCCCAAGTATACCTCTGGAACGATCTCTATGGATCTGTATACCCAAAACAAAGGACACATCACCAAGATATTTCATTTCAAATTTACTTGATAGAAATCTCTTGGTTTCATGCAATAGGCCTATATTACTGCTTGCCAATAAAATATCGTCTACATATAGCACCAGGATAATAAATTTTCTCCCAATGAACTTGAGATATATGCACTGATCAATGGTGGTTTCCTTAAATCCAAAGGATGTAATCACCTGATCAAATTTTCGATACCATTGCCGGGATGTCTGTTTTAAGCCACAAATGGACTTCTTAAGCTTGCATACAAGATACTTTGAATCTTTTGACTCAAAGTTTTTCAGTTGCACCATGTATATTGTTTCTTCAATGTTTCCATTGAGAAACGTTGTTTTAATGTCCATTTGATGTAGCTCCAAATCATAATGAGCTACAAGTGCCATAATGATTCTAAAGGAATCTTTCGTCGAAACCGGCGAAAAAGTCTCTTTATAATCAATGCCTTCCTTTTGAGTGAAACCTTTGGCTACTAGGCGAGCCTTATACCTGTAAATGTTGCCTTTTGAATCCCGTTTGGTTTTAAATATCCATTTGTAACCAATCAGTTTCGCACCTTTGGGCAACTTTACTAAGTCCCAAACACCATTGTCATCCATTGATTTCATCTCATCCTTCATGGTTTCAATCCACTTTTCAGAATTAGGACATTGTTTGACCTGACTAAAAGAAGTCGGATCATCTTTCAGACCCATATCAAACTCATGTTCCTGGAGATATACGACATAATCAGTTGAAATCGTGTTTCTCCTTTCTCTAGTGGATCTCCTTAATGGCACTTCTACTTGAGGTTGTTGAGGTACCTCTTGATGAACCTCAAGCGGTTCCTGATTTTGAGCCAGCGGTAATTCAAGTTAGTCATCAATGCGTTGGATCTCGAATTTGCATTTTGAATAACATTAGGTATGGATACTTGAACATTTTCAGTTGGAACAACAGGAATATAAACACATTCCTCATAAATTGACTTGCCTGAGTTGGTCTCTCTCACTTAACTCAACATTCTCAATGAACTTGGCATTGCCCGTTTCGAAAAAAAAAAGATCTATTAGAGGAATCATAAAATTTGAAACCCCTTGATCTTTCAGAGTATCCAACAAAATAGCAGCTAATAGTCCTTGAGTCTAGCTTCTTCTCATTTGGCTTATAAGACCGAGCCTCAGCTGGACATCTCTAAACATGCAAATGCCTAATGCTAGGTTTTTTGCCTGTCCATAACTCATATGGGGTTTTAACTACTACTTTACTTGGAACTCTGTTTAGGATGTAAACTGCAGTCTTGATGGCTTCACCCCAAAGCAATTCTGGCAAAGAAGAATGACTAATCATACTTCTTACAATATCCTTTAAGGTTCAGTTTCGTCTCTCAGCTACACTATTTTGACTAGGAGTCCCTACATGGTGTATTGAGGAACGATCCCACATTTCATCAAAAATTTGGCAAAGGGTCTGGGACGTTGTTCACCTGATCCATCGTATCTACCGTAGTATTCATCTCCACGGTCAGATTTAACAACTTTAATTTTCGTGCCTAATTGATTTTCAACTTCGGCTTTGAAATTCTTGAACATGCCTATAGATTGAGGCTTCTCATGAATTAAATAAAGATAGTTATACCTGGAGTAGTCATCTATGAAAGTGATAAAATATTGTTGTCCATTCCAAGAAGCTATAGGGAATGGACCACAAATATCCATATGTATCAATTCTAAGACACTATTACTCCTATTAGCACCTTTATTTTTAACATTTGTTTGTTTTTCCTTAATGCACTAAATGCATACTTCAAAATCTGAAAAATCTAAGGGATCAAGAATTCCTTCTGACACAAGTCTTTGAATCTTTTATTTAGAAATATGTCCTAAACACTTGTGCCATAACATTGATGAATTCTCATTTGTTAATCTGCGCTTAATACCAACATTACTTGTATGAAAAGATTCATTTTCTTTGGAGGCAATCATATCTAGTTTATATAAATTATCAATTAAAGAACTGGTACCAAACAAATTTGAATTCTGAAAAAGACTAAACTTTCTATTTCCAAATGAACAAGAAAAACCTGATTTGTTCAAACATGAAATAGAAACCAAATTCAATCTAAAAGACGGTACATAAAAAGTCTCATCCAAATCCAAATTACAACCAGATTCTAATTGTAATATAAATAAACAAACCGCCTCCACAGGAGCTCTTTCGCCATTTCCTACATAGATGAATCTTTCAGCATCAGTTGGCATTCGGCTCCTTATGCACCCTTGCATAGAAACACTTATGTGAGTAGTTGCACATGTATCTATCCACCAAGTGTTCTTAGGTACTAAGGCCAAATTAACTTCTGAACAAACAAAGTTTAGAAGTTTACCCTTCTTCTCACGCCAGGTCACATACTTGGCGTATTTTGTGCAGTCTTTCTTCACATGAACAGCTTTGTGGCAAAAGAAACAAGTTATACCTTTATCTTATTTCGGTTGTACCCTGTGGTGTGAATTTCCAGGCCCTGCAGTTTCCTTTCCTTTAATGTTCCTCTTTCTTTTCTTGCTGGAACTGGGGTCCTGATAAGTTGATGTTAAATGAGCACTTTCAACCTTTTCATGATTAAGTCTCTCTTCTTCTTGGACACATTGAACAATCAGCTCATTCAAAGTCCATTTCTTCTTTTGAGTATTGTAACTGATTTTGAAAGGACTGAATTGTGTAGGAAGAGAGATCAAGACTAAGTGCACTAGAAGCAGCTTGAATTCCTTTAGTCTTGTCACAAGGTTTGACATCTCCATGATGTACTCTCTTATATTCCCCTTCCCTTTCCCCTTGTACTGCATTGAGACAAGCTTAGTTAAGATAGTGCTTGTCTCGACCTTTTCATTTGCGGCGAATCGGTCTACTATTTGGGAGAGGAATTTCTTAGCATCATTTTCATTAGGAATAGAACCTCTAATGGTATCCGAAATCGAGTGCTTTATAATCATTAGGCTCATGTGGTTTGTTCGCTCCCACTTTTCATATACAACCTTTTGCTCAGTGGTACTATCGTTGGTCAAAGGTGCAGGGTGATTGACCCTCAATGCATAGTCTAATTTCATGCACCTCAGCACGATCATAACATGATCTTGCCACTTCTTGAAATTTGTGCCGTTAAGCACGGGAATGCTGTTGATGTTAGTAGAAATCGATGTTGTTATAAACAAGAACAAAAGCTCACAATTAGTAACAACTCATGTATATATGAATCAAAACAAAACTGTATACACATACACATGCATGTGGGCCCATAACAAGATACCTAGCACAACATTAATACTTAGTCTTTAGACAGAAATATCAACTTGTAAGTGATATCTTAAATATAGTTCATGAATATTGACAACCCAACCTGCCAAATAATGTGCCTTTCTTTGGACCGACACATTATTCGCATGGCAACCTTTATTTGTCACATATTCACAACTATTTTAATCTATTAACAATGCAAAAATAACCTTCATTTGGGCCGATTATTTTCACATATTAATAGCATGTTTGCATGTCTTAAAATAAATAAATTTACATATTAGAGATTGCTTTGGTAACATAATACTTCAATTCATTTATTAAAAACATTAAACATAAAATTCGGAACAAAATCCTTAATTTTTTTTTTTTTACCGTGGCAGAGCAATCTGCCCAAGGGACAGATCTCTGGTGCTGCAGCACCAGTTCTCTGGATTTTGGGACTGACTGTAGTGGTTCTCTACAATGAATACCAAAATAATATGCTTGCAATTGGCAAGCTGTCATGACAATAAAGAAAAAAGATTTCCACAATTTTCACTTTACTATATATTCTCAGCATATCCAAAATATCATGGCAAGTTGTCATGACAATAAAAAATGATTTCCACAATTTTCACTTTACTATATATTCTCAGCATATCCAGAATATCATGGCAAGTTGTCATGACAATAAAAAATGATTTCCACAATTGCAATCTTTATAGAAAAATTGCATACAATATAAAATGATTTCTACCGGTTATAGAAAAATTAAAAACGACTATCTTTATCATATGAACCGGTGCCAAAGGGCTTAACGTATAATTTACGGAATTAGCCAGAAAATAAAGATCAAAGCCAACGCCACAGTGCTGGTTTGATAAACTATAATTTGCAGTTACAAAAAAAGTCACAAAAAATCACCAAAATTTAATATTGTCATACCCAAAAAAAAAAATCATATTTGGAGATGCAATTCACAGAGTAATCATACAATCTCATCAATAAACATGGATTTATAGCAATTTTTTTTTTCAAAACAAATTTCTGCCCTAAACATGCTTCATGGGAGAAAATTCAATAAACTCAATTTTCATATGAATCTCAACAATTTAATATGAA
Organism: Bretschneidera sinensis; assembly: GCA_023935145.1. Taxonomy (NCBI): domain Eukaryota; kingdom Viridiplantae; phylum Streptophyta; class Magnoliopsida; order Brassicales; family Akaniaceae; genus Bretschneidera; species Bretschneidera sinensis. The sequence continues at coordinate 9,342,999 of CM043701.1, forward strand.
AGGCTCTGCTATCACTTGTTATATGAATCTTGATACTAATACACAAATAATCAATGATACAGCCAAGATCTTTTCATATTAAACTTGTCAAGATTTCGTATATATATATATATATATATATATAGAAGATGAGTTAGAAACAAACCGGAATCCATTACAAGAAGGCTTCCTTGGGTTGATCTTCTAAGACTACAGGGAGAACCACCTTTGGTATGAGAACCAATCAACTGAATGTTAGAGGGGAGGGAAAAGAACTGTTTGTTTCAATAAAATTTAACACACGTTAAACACCCTCCCCTGATGTCTATTTATATCCTTGTCCTTAGGGACCATAACCCTAACAGTTACCTCACACATGTGCATTGGGTCTTTGGCCCATTAACAAAGACCTATACCACATCGTGCTTCTACACATAAGGTGGCACATACTAAAGAACCTTGATACTTTGGAGATCCATAAAAATTATCTCACTTAATTGGGTCATTTATTAGATAATGGGTCTACATGTACAATGTTATAATATATCTAAACCCAAAATTCCAACAAAATGACCATTTTACATTTACTTGTTTAACAAAAATGCAATTATAATTAAAAAAAATTAACAAAAATAAGAACTATTGTTTTCGTTCAACATGCTAGTAATTAATTAACATAGAGAAAATAATGTTAAGAGTGTTCTCTAGTTTTGTAGGAAAATTTTGCATTTGAAAAATTTTTACATTATAAAACACTAAAGATTTTTCTACAAATGAACGCACCAAAATCATTTCACTTGCACTTAGTTTACTTCTTGATGAACACAAAACAAAATCGACAAACATTTCACTTGCACTTAGTTTACTTAAGAAAGAGAGCCCAAAAGCAAGACGTAAAAACTTGATTTTACTGATTTACCTCTCAGCTCTTCCAAGGAGAACTTTTTCACTGCATGGGACCAATAAAATTTAAAAATCACTAGACTCTGCCTAATGCAAGTATTTGGGCTTGATTGCAGAGCTTACCTTAAGATTAGAATTAGTATCAAAGTTTACATTTTTATCAATTATTCATCTACAAAACATGTTTTTATCGGCTAATGTTATGTGAATCAGTGATCTAGTCAAAATAATGAAAGGCACTTATGGAACCAAACAAAAAATGAAACAAAAAAGGAGATAGCTTCCCTTACTAATTGGGATTCTGTTCATCTCATGAACATATGTTTACCAATAGTTTAATAGAAGAAAAAAAACTATTTTGACCAAATTCTAAGGAAGAGACAGATAACAGACAAGAAACAAAAGAAAATGTGTAAAGGAGGCTAAGCAAACAACAAAGTTCAATGGTTTTCCTTTTCCTCAATTTTCACAGCTTCACCAAGAAATAGAGAACAAATAAATTGTCACTCACTAAACAGAACTCTCCACTAACCAATCAAAATCAAGTTAGAACGCAAATTTCAGCTTTCACTTGCCATTTCCGAGAGAGATTCGTAATAAATAAAGGAACAGAGCAACATACATAAGAAGCAAAAACAATAGGAATACAGGAATTATCAAATATCTCTAAAAGTGAACCGACCTTAGTCGCAGGATCAACTTATCAAATATCTCAACATCATTAAAAATACTGAACCATCAGCATATAAATGAGCTCTTAAGACAGAATACACGAATCCAGCAATTTTGAACACCCTCCTCTCAGCCGACGATACCACCAACAACAGAAATATTGAAAGAGAAAAATAGGCCAATAACATCTAATGTATATAGCACTACAAAGACTTAACAGATCAACCCAACAGGGAAAACAAAATCAATAAAAACACTGACTAACATGATTTTGCATAACTTAGCTGAGATCAAAGTGAAATGCATGCCATTGTGTAATAAAAGGTACAAAAAATAGTTTAAATAGAAAAAAAACGACTAATTCCGCACTAAAAACCAAGATCTCACCAGAAAATGTCGCTGAACGCCCTTCCAGATCATTCCAATCTTTCACTTAGCCGAGATCGAAAGTGAAATGCATGTCATTGTGTGATAAAAGGTACAAAAAATAGTTTAAATAGAAGAAAAAAATACCAACTCAGCACTAAAAACCAACCTAAAGTTGCACTAAAAACTGGAAGAAATATAATGAAAATTTAGGTGTTATTCATCCTTCATTATGATGAAAAATCTGTACACATTATATTAGTTCTCCTTTGCTACATCATCAACATTTGAAATTTTTCCAGAAGTACCAAAGGAAATGCACCAGAAAATGTAAACAGCAACGACCAAACTTTAACACTTGCTAATATTGTCTTCTATGAAAGGCTGACTTGTTTCAACTTTATAATTTAATAGAATAGAAGAAGCTTAATATGTATTAAGCTCAAGAACGTAAACTTCCCAAGAAAATAACAAGTAGCTACCGATATCTTCTCAAATAATAAAAAGATGTATTTAACATTAACTTAAAAGAGCTGTTATATATATATATATATATATATATATATATATATATATATATATGGAGCTTGTTCTATAAGTTGGTTTTCTTGTTCTGATCAGTTCTCTTTCTCATTCATCCTTTCTTCCAACTCTAATCAAGTGCATTGATAAAATCAATGTCTAATCAAGTTCTGCATATAATTCAACCTTATTACTCTAATTTTTGAACAACTCTGGGCAACCTCAAAAGGGGAAAACGAGGTATGAATTATATTTGGCATGTCTGGAAAGGGTTTTTGAAAACTATTAAGCTAAAATCAGTTTTCAAAAACTTATTTCCATATTTGGCAAACAGTTTTCAAGTAATTTTCTAAAATAGTTTTCAAAAATTGTTCTTTGAAAACCTCAAATTGGTGTTTTCCGATATAATTTTCGAAAAATAACCCTAAAATCAGTGTTTACTTCTCTGTTTCATTCTTCTTCTATGGCATATAAAAAATATTAAAATTTTGAAAATAAAATAATATTAAATATTTTTAAGTATTTAATAAATATGAGAAATAAAATTAATATAGATTTTAAATTTAAACTCAAAACTAAAAAAAATTACAAGGAGTGTCAAAACAGTTTTCAAAATAAGATTATCCAAATAATATTTCACTGTTTTCTGTTTTGGAAATAGTTTTCGAGTTACAGTTATCCAAACATATTTTCTTCAGAAAACATCAAAAAACTGTTTTCAAAACTGAAAACTGTTTTCGAAAACTGAAAACTGAAAACTGTTACCCAAACATATCATTAGTTCTCCTTTGCTTAAACATAAACATTTCAAATTTTTTTAGAAGTAACAAACAAAAATGCACCAGAAAATGTAAACAGCAACGACTAAACGAGAACACTTGTTAATATATAAATTTCATAAATAAAGGAAACACTTGCTAAAATTTACTTCTGTGAAAGGCTGACACCTTTCAACATTATAATATAATAAAAAAAAGAAGCTTAAATAGTGATGTATGTGTTAGGCTCAAGAATGTAAACTTACCGGCATCTTCGCAAATGATAAAGGAGATGGATTTAACAATAACTTCAGAGGTGTTAAATATATTACAAGCTGTCTTCTACAATGGCATGGAAGGTGAAAATTCAATTCATATATTAAATGTTGAAGAACTCCACAATCAATTGTACAATGGCATGGAAGGTTAAAATTCGCTACTACAACAGCAGGGAAGGTGAAAATTCACTTCATACTTTAAATGCTGAAGAACTCCACAATCATTTGTAAAGTTCATTTAGATTTTCTTGATCTAATTTACCATTAGATAACGAATCCACCACCATGGTTGCAGCGCATGCATCTTCTAAAAATCCTCGATCAACCATTTCAAGAAGAAGTTCTGCTGCCATTGACGCATCATTGCTATTAAGACACGCTTGAATTATTATATTATAAGTGCAACTGTTAGGCAAGCAACCATTCTCTTCCATTTTTCTGAACAATTCATTTGCTTCATTTAGTAACCCATTTCTACAAAGTCCAAAAATCATTATATTATATGACCTAACATTAGGCTGCATACCTGAGACGCTACAAAATAATTCCCTCGCATATTCAAGCTTCCCAGCTTTGCACGCACCATCAATAAGTATATTGTAAACTACAATATCAAGATCAATACCACTCTTTTGCATCGCATGGAACATTGTCAATGCCTCATGAAGATATCCATTTTTACATAAGCTATCCAATAAAGTAGAGTAAGTTACCAAATTAGGAAGTTGCCCACAAGCACACATTTTCATGAAAAGCTCTTGCGCAGCACCAAGTCTCCCTGATTGACACAAGCCACCTATCAGAGTATTGTAAGCGACAACATCAGGAATTAATCCTCTACGAGACATTTTATCAAAGACACTCATTGCATCCTCTATCCTTTTAGCCTTGCAATACCCATTGAGCATGATGCTATAAGTAATAACATCAGGTACACAGCCCTTGCAAACCATTGAATCAAACACTTTTCTTGCTTCATCCAGTTGATTTCGTATACAATATCCATCCATCAATGAATTGTAAGTGACAGTATCAGGCTCTACACCTCTTTGAATCATCATTTTAAGTACACTCCGAGCCTTTGAAACCATCCCTTCTTTACAAAGTGTATCAATTAATATACTGAAGGTGAAAACATTAGGTGTGATTTTCCTAGCCACCATTTCATTCAACAATCTCGTAGCTTCTTTCCATTGGCCTAAATTGCATACGCCATAAATCAAGGAGCTATAAGTGACAACATCTGGTAGAATGCCTTTATCAATCATTTTGGAGAAGATGGTCAAAGCCTCAGTTGTCATCTTGTCCTTGCAAAGACTATCGATGATGGTGCTATATATAACCAAATCAGCCTTGAAGCAACTTTCTTCTATCTTCTTGAGCAACTGAATAGCCAAAGTAGTGTTACCCATTTTACATAAACCATTTATTATAGTACCATAAGTAACAACATTAGCTTGATACCCATTCTTCACAATTTGATCAAACAATGTCACTGCTTGAGCAAGCTTACCTTCAACACAATATCCGTTCACCAGAGTGTTGAGTGTTATAACATCAGGCTCAAGACCAAGTTTCCAGATTTTCCCCAAAACAGAGAAACCAAAATCCACACGACGTAAGCGGCAAAAACAATTAATCAAAATAGTCAAAGTGTAAATATCATGCCTGATTCCTTGTGCTTCCATTTGTTTGCACAAAGAACCAGCGGTGTCATAATGTCTCATTCTAACAACTGCACTTAACAATTGATTAAATTCAACAATAGAGGGCCGAGGATGCATATGGAGCATCTTATTAAACAATGCAATCGCATCATCAATCTTATTATTAAACCCACGTTTCAGTCTTTCTGTCACAGACTTGTAGTCATCTATAGCACTAGAAGAAGATTGAGAATGGAAATGAGCCCTTGTTAAATAATGATCAGGAAATGGATGATTCAGTGTTAAGAAGCCAATGAAATTAAGGTTAATGGAACTATGGAGAATACCTAGTTCTCGAAGATTAAGAAATGTTGAAGCCGGAGAAGAACAAGTAGCTCTCTTCCACATCATCATCGCCTTAGCTTTGCTGCTCTTCTCCCTCTCTCTCCCTCTCTCTCAAATCCATCATTTCCATCAGATTTTATATAAGGGCAACACAGTACGTTGACCCGACCCATCGGTGTGGTAGTTGAATAATGTTATTTTCGTTATTACGGTCAAAATCCGTGTGTAGTTGAATAATATTTAAATTTAAATTTGTTAAAATGGTATTCAATTTTACTATCAATCCAATCTATCATCTAATTTAAATATTTTACCATTAAATGTTATTTTTATTTGATTCCTTAGTTTACTTTTTTTTTTGATGATAAAAGGAAATGCAAAAGTTATTATTGCGTAAGAAAAAATATTTTACTATAATTACTTGTACTATATGAGATCCAAAATCAAATCCATTCAAAAATTTATTAAATCTTACAAACCATAATTTACAGATTAAGCACTTTAAATCATTTCACACAAAATTCAAACAATTTTAATTTAATACAAATCATACAAAAGTAAATATAAATTAGATTTTAAAAGTGTTTGAATAATTCAATTCTTCAAGACTTTAACGCTAATATACACTTGGTCCTAGAATCTTTATAACATATTAAAAAATATAATTGACATTTTTGATAAAAACTAGCATTTTGGAAAGCGTAAGATACACTTGGTTCCATCATACAAAAAATATAAACGGAATGAACATAAGAAAAGAAAATCAATTCAATACACTTTTGGAAAGCATATTAAAAATCCAAAAGAAATAATTTCACAAGAATAAACAATTTTCTTTAACTAAAGTGTATTAAAAAAACATGTTACTTACATATTTAAATTTTAATTGACCTTTTTAATAGAAATTAACATTAATTTTTAGAGTAATTATATTTTAAATATATATAAAATATAATTATATAATGATTTCATTACCGGTTTGGATTAAATTAAAATTTTTTAACGATAAACACATGAAAATCTGCTAAGATATATAGATATAAATAAAACAAATATAACAGCTTCATGGAGATGGGGAAATAAAACAAAATTGAAGACAAAAAGACACGTATTGCAAATCTATAAAAAAAAAACTTGCCTCAAAAAAAGAAAACGATTTTGTTCGAGCTTTGACAGATGTCGAGTATAAGAAATATATAATTACATCAATTTCTGGACTCATTTAGCACTTGCGAGCTGGGTTCGGATGAGCTTGGCAGCGGCAACCATGTTGCTGAGGGCAGGGTTGACTTCAGTGTACTGGCGGGTTTTTAGGCCACAATCAGGGTTGACCCAGAGGATGTTGCTCTCAACGACTGCAAGCATCTTGTTGACACGGTCAGCAATTTCTTCTGTGGATGGGATCCTAGGTGAGTGGATGTCATACACACCAGGACCTATGCCGGCACCATACTACACTCCGTCACGGAAGACAGAGAGAAGCTTCTCATCTGATCTTGAGTTTTCGATGGTGATTACATCAGCATCCATGTCTATGATTGAGCGAATGATGTCATTGAAGCGTGAGTAGCACATGTGGGTGTGGATCTGTCAAAAAGATATTTACACAAAGATGTTCAGAATTACTGCCCAATGATTTCAAATTGAGCAAACATAGCTTGACCTTACACTACAACACTCTTTCAAGTAATGAACACCAATATTTTTTTCAGAAAAGAAAAGTTACCAACCAATTTAGTTCCACAACTACAATCTGTGTTTTTCTCTCTGACATCTTCCTGAGGGGGTTTGTTCTTTAACAATATATCCAAGTCTTTGGCTACCTAAGGATATATAATTCCTACATTTGTAATCTGAAAAGATCAATATTCCAAAGTTCTTAGCAATTCCTATTCCTATATTTTTACTTCGAAAATATGCCATGTTTCACATGTGATGCTAAAGCAATTGAAGGCCCATAACGCAGGTCTATAGCACAGATCCATGACTACTAAAAATTAGACAAGAGGGCCACCAAGGTGTTTATGAACCTGTGTAGTGTCTTTGATAGCGCGGTTAGTAATCCTGAAGGAGTGAACAGCCCAATCCAGATAGGAAGCCTGCTCAGGCTTCCTAAGAGGCAATCCCTCTCTTAAAGCAGCCTCATCAATCTGGATAACAGTAATACCAGCCTTTTCAAGATCCTCTACCTCATCCTTGATGGTTAAGGCAATCTGATAGCAGATCTCATGTCTGGCAATAGGCAGATGTTATAACATTAAAAACTATTTCGAAATCCCAAAAACTAAAACTTGTTAAATTACTTCGGTTTACTTTCTTACCTAGGCTGGTCATTTCTTACAAAGGACCAGTTCAGAATTGTGACAGGGCCAGTGAGCATTCCCTTCATTGGTCGCTTAGTCATACTCTGCGCCATGGAAGACCAGAAGACAGTCATGGCCTTGAGGCAACTCACATCACCATAGATGATAGGAGGCTTGACACAGCGGGATCCATAAGACTGGACCCACCCATTCACAGTGAAAGCAAAACCAGACAACTGCTCACCTAAGTACTCAACCATATCGTTTCTCTGCAGTGGCAACATGGAAAGAGATAATGAGAACAAAGTAAAGCCTATTAGAAGTACTAGCTCTCTGTTTGAGACAAAGCTCACCTCTGGCTCTCCATGCACCAAAACATCGATGTCAAGCACTTCCTGAAGTTTGACAACTTTGTTTATTTCCTCCTTCATGGCGTTGACATAATTATCCTCAGAGATCCTGAAAACATAAGAGAAAAACGAGTTTACATAATATATAATTTAACAACTTGATATCATCAGAAAGTCAGATGGAAAAACTATCTGAAGAGCAGGAATTGTTACTTCTTAGCCTTGTATTCACGGCGAGTTCTTCTAAGATCCATGGTCTGAGGGAAAGATCCAATAGTGGTTGTTGGAAGAATTGGAAGGTTCAGCTTCTTCTGCTGGGCCTCCAGTCTGGCACTTACATTTGTGGCACGGCGGTGATCAGAACCCTTCAAAGCAGCAGCCTGGGAAGGAAAAAACAACGATCCAAGGTAAACCCAATGTAGTTGCAACAGGCCATTCTAGAGAACAAAAAACAAAAAAGTTTTCTGAAAATCACTTGCAGCTTTTTGGACAGCCTCGTTTGTCACTGTTGGGGAGGATTTTCGTGAAGCATGGGCTGTAGAATTGGAAGCAAAGAATGCCTGTAGAAAGAAGAATAGACAATGAAATGCTTAGAATTATTCCTACTATTTGTATTACAGTACGTGCTAAAGTTAGTAAAGACGGAGTTACAGATTTTCAGTGTAGGCTAGTTCTCCCACTTATTTAGTTAGATCTAAACTATTGGCAATATATATGTATGCATGCATGTAGTATATAAGTACGTCCTACTCCTAAGTATGTATTTGTGCATGTATGCACACTATCTGTATCTTATAAGCAGAAAACTCTTTAAATGAAGTTAAGAAAATAGCTGCCGAAAGGGGCCAGTTACTCTACCGATCAGAATTACAATTTTTTATATATATACTGAGAGAAAGAACTTCCCAAGCTTCTCCAAACTTTTGACACCTTAATTATCAATAAATTTACAAATTGATCCAGAACCATAATTTAGTACATTCACTATTGAAAAATACTGAATGTAGATTTCAAAGAACTCCAAAATTGTCTAAAACGAGTTTGAATAGACATTTTATAAAAATAAACTTGCAAGTCCTTTCTTTATAACTTTGTAATTTGTGCTTCCAAAATTGGAACATTGGAAACTGGAGAGCAATATATGATGAAATAAGTGAAGTACCTCATCCTTGTTCCCAGACAATGCTTTGGCAAGAGCATTCACTTCAACTATTTTCTGTGCAGCAAAAGCAAGCCATGACTTTAGCTCCTTATCCAACTTAGTCTCATTTACTAGGTCAACCGCAGTGTGAAGAAGAGAGCATGAAGTGGAGACTACGACTTTGTCCGAGAAAGAACATGGATAGCATTTTATAAAAAAAAAATTAATAAGTACCATTTTGTAGAATTTCAAGCAAAGTAAAGAGGAATTGCAAACTTGTCCTAGTAATTGATACCTTTTCCAACAATGCCCTCAAGAGACTGCAGAGTACGAAGTGAGGAAGAAAGATAGCCCAAATGTTCCTTCCATCAACCACTCCAGCAAAGAGAATTTTGCCTGAAGGAAAACCACCTTTAATCAAATCAAGGGTCTTTGTTCCATGAATCAGGTCAAATCCAAACCCACTGACACCCTTCAGAGAAGTGTTTTGTATGCCTCAGCTGGAATATCAGCAAAGTATGTCTCAATTAGAACATTCAAACCAGCTAGAGAAGACTCTAGCTGTGAGTAAGCATGAGTAAATGCTTGCAATTGGTGGGCCTCAAGATCCGTCACAAGGGTGGGCTCACCAAACTGAATCCATGCTGCACCAGCAGCCTTTAGTTCATCCACAACTTGCCTGCCAGGCAATAATCATTAGTACTGATTATCAAGAGAGAAGCATCAACAAGATATCTTAGTATGTTTAAATTAATTTTGATCTATCTCTGTTCTATAATGTGCTGATCCACCAGAAAAAGGGTTAAAGAAAAAGTTAAATCCTTACTTGTAGACTGGAAGAATGCTGTCAAGTAAAGAAAGAAGAGAGAAGGATTTCTCCACACCCTTTGCTGGTTTTGACAGCAACAAGTAGGACACAGGACCAATAAGGACAGGGACATTATTAACTCCAAGCTGTATCACAGGAAAATAATAGCCCATCAGTGAACCAAGTGACTCATATATTTAAGTAGAGAACAGAAAATCAGAAATCAAAAACAAAATAAAATCCATAGCTACACCAGACCAATTAAATCAGTGAAAAAGCTCTCCATTTCACTTGGCGGCTTACACAAACCAAAGTATGTGTCCGGATAGCCCAAAGTCTTGATAGTTAGCTCTTGGCGTAGGTGATATTGTAAGACTAGGATCACAAGTGTGGACCAGCCGGGGTTCTCCCCCTTCTAACTTGCACCCTTTTACATGGTTAAGCTTCATATATTTTTATATTTGTTTCTGGCTTCAGGACTTTACAAGCAGTCCGTATGCGATCACTTGTGATATCAATAAAAACTTTTTATAAATACAAAGTTGGGCAATCCAAGGAAACAGATGGAAATCTGTCACCTTCACCTGACTCATAATAATGTTAAAAAAGTTTTTTTTTAATATAATAATGTTAAAAGTTAATTGAATGTATTTTATTATTTTTGACAATGAATTACACATTTTATATTAAAGATCTCACTTGTAGCAGTTCCTCCATTTCTGTAATGGCTCCACTAAGGGAAGAAGTTCAAATTCCATGGAAACTAATAAATATATTAATTTTGTTTCAAGGGAACATTCAGACTCTCCTTGATCGTTTTAAGTAGTAACAGCAAGGGAGAAAAATAAGAATGGAAAGGTACTCTAGTAAGCTTACAGCTTTGGCCTCCTTGAATTCATCAACAGCCTTGTGAGATGCATAGGAAAACTTGACATCTGGTCCCAATTCAGGGACAATACAATGGCTGTAATGAAAAGTAAATTGCGTTGCATTCCAATGTTAGAGAAACATAAGCCCAATTTCTAAACACGCTCAAAACATGAAGAGAATTCATCACTTACTAGTTGGTATCAAACCGCTTGGTCATCTCCATAGCAGGAACAGAGGCATTACCCCTAGCCATGGAGAAGTAAATATCGAAACCAATTTCACTGCTGTTCCAACCATATCTGGGGGGAACAGCGCCAAGCATTGCTGTGGTATCCAACACTTGATCATAGTATAAAAAAGTGTTGCTAGGAATATACTTGATTCCAGCATCAGCCATCTGCTTCCAGATGGATGCCCTGAGGTCTGCTAGCCACTTTCTTCAATTCCTCAGCATTGCTCTTGCCATCCCAGTAAGATTCCAATGCAAACTTGAGCTCTCCCTTTGGGCCCATGCGAGGATACCCAACAATATGGGATGTCATGGCTCTGTTTCAGCATATGCAAAATAACAAAATTTAGATTCGATTACAAGGTTTAAAAACATTTGATGCTGTATCAGATTGCACACAAATCCACTACCCATCACCAATGAGAATCACCCAAAACTAATATTGAAATGCAAAATAATATCAGATCAGGAAAAACAGATCCATCAATTCAAGCTTTATCCAATTAATGGGCAGAAAAATCAGACAATTCAAAATAAGACTAAAAAGAGTAAATAAAAGTATAAAACATAGTATGAAAGGCAAAAACCAGTTGGCCAAAATGGAACTTCCAAACTTTGACATCAATTGTAATTCAAATTACATTAAAAGTTCCTCAACATTAGAAAATAAATGTAGCTAATCCAAGTTAAGCTGCGTCAGAAATGTTAACAGAAAAGGACAAGTAACAAGCAAACATAATCTTAGATGGAAATAATGAATAAAATGTTGAGATAACATGGTACAAAGTACAAACACAAAATCAATCCAACACCTAATCCTTAAAAATATATTCCTTTGCTATTAAATTCTAATATAATCCACCATGTGTCAACAACAAACAATCAAAAACCAAATGGAAACAATAACTACAATTATTGATAGCTTAACTCAAAGCAAGATTGAAAGCTTCCTCGGAACAGATTGGATCCGAAGATTCAAGCACTAAAAAATAAACACAAGAAGTAAAAATCAATTAAAAAAAAAGCACAAACAGATCCAAACTAACTTTTGTTTTTAGTAAAAATTGTATTAATAAAGCACCAAGGGGGGTGCAACCAATCCAAAATAACAAAGTCCGTTTGAAATAGCAAACAATCTCAAACTCCATCCATTTCACTCAATGAATTACGTGTATATTTGGTAACAAGAAACAATATTATCACTCAATACTAAAATATTTGGTTTCATTTTCTTCGCATTTCCACCATTTTCTCATCTACCAAACAAAAACGATCCACACCACACAAACCGAGAACTGAAAACAAGAGTGTAACCTCGGTGTCCGATCTAGCAATAAGCAAGGGAGCAAGAACAGATAAAGAAATTATCCAGCGAACGAATAGAATTCATTCCTCTGTCGATTTATGAATGAATTCGAATAAAAAAAAATATGAAATGAATAGATTTAGATATTCGACATATACCTGGTACGGACAGTGACGCGAAGGAACGAGAGAGAGTTGGTTGAGGAAGTGAGGGAGAGAGAGCTTATCGATGATGATATTCTCCTAAGAGATGCGAACGGTGCGAGTCTGTGAAGGGAGACTTGGCTCATTTATACTACTCAGCTCTTCCAAGGAGAACTTTTTCACTGCATGGGACCAATAAAGTTTAAAAATCACTCGGCTCTGCCTAATACAAGTATTTGGGCTTGATTGCTGAGCTTACCTTAAGATTAGAATTAGCATCGGCTAATGTTATGTGAATCAGTGATCTAGTCAATATAATGAAAGGCAATTATGGAACCAAACAAAAAAATGAAACAAAAAAGGAGATAGCTTCTCTTACTAATTAGGATTCTGTTCATCTCATGAACATATGTTTACCAATAGTTTAATAGAAGAAAAAAACTATTTTGACCAAATTCTAAGGAAGAGACAGATAACAGACAAGAAACAAAAGAAAATGTGTAAAGGAGGAGGGGGATATCAACTGTGGAGTAAGAAGGCTAAGCAAACAACAAAGTTCAATACTTCTCCTTTTCCTCAATTTTCACAGCTTCACCAAGAAAGAGAACAAATAAATTGTCACTCACTAAATAAATAAAGGAACAGAGCAACATACATAAGAAGCAAAGACAATAGGAATCCTGATATGAGATGGCTTAGCATTAATAATTAACATGCACACAATCACAAAGTAAATAATCACTAAAAGTGAACCAACCTTAGTCGCAGGATCAACTTATCAAATATCTCAACATCATTAAAAATACTGAACCATCAGCATATAAATGAGCTCTTAAGACAGAATACACGAATCCAGCAATTTTGAACATCCTCCTCTCAGCCCATGATGCCACCAACAACAGAAATATTGAAATAGAAAAAGAGGCCCATAACATCTAATGTAAATAGCGCTACATAGACTTAACAGATCAACCCAACAGGGAAAACAAAATCAATAAAAACACTGACTAACATGATTTTGCATAACTTAGCTGAGATCAAAAGTGAAATGCATGCCATTGTGTAATAAAAGGTACAAAAATTAGTTTAAATAGAAAAAAAAAGACTAACTCCGCACTAAAAACCAACATCTCACCAGAAAATGTCGCTGAACGCCCCTTCCAGATCATTCCAGTCTTTCACTTAGCTGAGATCAAAAGTGAAATGCATGTCATTGTGTAATAAAAGGTACAAAAAATAGTTTAAATAGAAGAAAAAAAGACTAACTCAGCACTAAAAACCAACCTAAAGTTGCGCTAAAAACTGGAAGAAATATAATGAAAATTTAGGTGTTATTCATCCTTCATTATCATGAAAAATCTCTACACATTATATTAGTTCTCATTTGCTACATCATCAACATTTGAAAATTTTCCAGAAGTACCCAAGGAAATGCACCAGAAAATGTAAACAGCAACGACCAAACTTTAACACTTGCTAATATTGTTTTCTATGAAAGGCTGACATGTTTCAAATTTATAATTTAATAGAATAGAAGAAGCTTAATATGTATTAAGCTTAAGAACGTAAACTTCCCAAGAAAATACCACGTAGCTACCGGCGTCTTCTCAAACAATAAAAAAGATGTATTTTACTTAAAAGAGTTGTTATATATATATATATATGGAGCTTGTTCCATAAGTTGGTTTTCTTGTTCTGATCAGTTCTCTTCCTAATTTCTCTTTTTTCCAACTCTAATCAAGTGCATTGACAAAATTAATGTCCAATCAAGTTCTGCATATAATTCAACCTTATTACTCTAATTTCTGAACAACTCTTGGCAAACTCAAAAGGGGAAAACGAGGTATGGATTATATTTGGCATGTTTGGAAAGAGTTTTTGAAAACTATAAAGCTAAAATCAGTTTTCAAAAACTCATTTTCATATTTGGCAAACAGTTTTCAATTGTAAGTGACAGTATCAGGCTCTACACCACTTTGAATCATCATTTTAAGTACATCCCGAGCCTTTGAAACCATCCCTTCTTTACAAAGTGTATCAATTAATATATTGAAGGTGACAACATTAGGTGTGATTTTCCTAGCCACCATTTCATTCAACAATCTCGTAGCTTCTTTCCATTGGCCTAAATTGCATACGCCATAAATCAAGGAGCTATAAGTGACAACATCCGGTAGAATGCATTTATCAATCATTTCGGAGAAGAGAGTCAAAGCCTCAGTTGTCATCTTGTCCTTGCAAAGACTATCGATGATGGTGCTATATACTTCCAAATCAGCCTTGAAGCAACTTTCTTCTATCTTCTTGAGCAACTGAATAGCCAAAGTAGTGTTACCTATTTTACATAAACCATTTATTATGGTACCATAAGTAACAACATCAGCTTGATACCCATTCTTCACCATTTGATCAAACAATGTCACTGCTTGAGCAAGCTTACCTTCAACACAAAATCCGTTCACCAGGGTGTTGAGTGTTATAACGTCAGGCTCAAGACCAAGTTTCCAGATTTTCCCCAAAACAGAGAAACCAAAATCCACACCACCTAAGCGGCAAAAACAATTAATCAAAATATTCAAAGTGTAAATATCATGCCTGATTCCTTGTGCTTCTATTTGTTTGCACAATGAACCAGCGGTGTCATAATGTCTCATTCTAACAACCGCACTTAACAATTGAGTAAATTTAACAATAGAGGGCCGAGGATGCATATGGAGCATCTTATTAAACAAAGCAATCGCATCATCAATCTTATTATTAAACCCACGTTTCAGTCTTTCTGTCACAGACTTGTAGTCATCTATAGCACTAGAAGAAGTTGGAGACTTCGTCCTCGTCCCTAAATCTTGATGGCTTTTCATCCTCGTCCTTCGATCGTAAGAGTTTTGTGGTCTTGGTACTTTCTGGTGGGTGAGTTTGGCGGACGTCTCGGTTCGGTCTATGGTGAGCGCTCGGAGGCGCGGTGTTGGAGAGTTGCTGAGGAGGGAATTCGAAAAGTCCGGCTGGGGAGGGAGCTTGAGTCCGAATTACTTGGACTTTGGTGAGTTACCCTGAATTTTACTTTAATCATGTCTTCGTTTGATAGATACCGAGACTAGCCAGTAGTGTTAGTGGTAGTAGGAGTAGTAGTAATGATAGTGGTAGTGGTAGCTTTGAGGAAACGGGGTCGGCCACATCCTCCTCTAGGAGTGAGACCCCGGAAAGAGCCATAGTTAGGGAGGGCCCCTTGGCAATGGTGCCTTACATCCCCAATGTGGAGTATGAAGAGGACTCCTCCTCTAAGGATGAGATTGATGAGGTCCTGCCCGACATTAGGGGGCCTACACCATGGAGGAAAGAGAAGAGTGGGAGTTTGCAGCTAACGCAGTCCCCAGCCAGTTGAAGGAAAAATATTTAGAAGTAATCTGTAAGTCATACCGCATCCCGTGTGAGTACGCCTTCCAGTTGGCCAAGGTAAGGGAGAGGGCTTGCGATGCCCTTTCGGGCCGCGCACTCTATGAATTATGCGTGTATGAACACCACATGAGGGCCATCAGGAAATGGATGATTCAGTATTAAGAAGCCAATGAAAGTTAGAAAAACGAAAAATCAAAGAAAATGTGTAAAGAAGAACCAGCTATTTTACTATGGAGTGAGAGGGCTAAGCAAAACAACAAAGTTCAATCCTTTTCAATTTCCTCAATTTTCCCAGCCTCACCAAGAAAGAGAGAAGAAAACAATTCAATTTCCTCAACAAATCCACCAACATGGTTGCAGTGCATGCACCTTCTGAAAATCCCCGATCAACCATTTCATGAAGAAGTTCTGTTTTCATTGATGTGTCATTGCTACGAATACTTGCTTGGATCATTGTATTGTAAGTGCAACCGTCAGGCAAGCAATGACTTTCTTCCAATTTTCTAAACAAATCACTTGCTTCATTTAGAAACCCAGAAATCATTATAGTACGTCTTAACATTGGGTTGCAAGCCTTTCACAGAAAAGCTACAAAATAATTCCCTAGCATATTCAAGCTTCCCTACATGCTTAAAAGTAAGAATTCCTTACTTTTACCATCCTATTTTATCAAGGATGCCCAAAAATTCCTCCCAATCTTTAGTCCATTTACAGATGGACGAATGGATTAAGCATAAGAATTCCTTATTTTCTGAAAGGGATGGCCATAGAAGACAGATAAATTAATTAGCAGACCCTTGATATGGGAACCATCATGATCCTGCAGCAAAACAAAATTAAATCATTCACAATGAAACCATCCATTTTTTTTCCGACCTGTAGGAGTGAAGATATTATTCATGGTGAAAGTTACAAGCCCGGATCTAGTCAATATAATGAAAGGCAATTATGGAACCAAACAAAAAAATGAAACAAAAAAGGAGATAGCTTCTCTTACTAATTAGGATTCTGTTCATCTCATGAACATATGTTTACCAATAGTTTAATAGAAGAAAAAAACTATTTTGACCAAATTCTAAGGAAGAGACAGATAACAGACAAGAAACAAAAGAAAATGTGTAAAGGAGGAGGGGGATATCAACTGTGGAGTAAGAAGGCTAAGCAAACAACAAAGTTCAATACTTCTCCTTTTCCTCAATTTTCACAGCTTCACCAAGAAAGAGAACAAATAAATTGTCACTCACTAAACAGAACTCTCCACTAACCAATCAAAATAAAGTTAGAACGCAAATTTCAGTATTCACTTGCCATTTTCAAGAGAGATTCGTAATCAATAAAGAAACAGAGCAACATACATAAGAAGCAAAGACAATAGGAATCCTGATATGAGATGCTTAGCATTAATAATTAACATGCACACAATCACAAAGCAAATAATCACTAAAAGTAAACCGACCTTAGTCGCAGGATCCCCTTATCAAATATCTCAACATCATTAAAAATACTGCAGCATATAAATGAGCTCTTAAGACAGAATACACGAATCCAGCAATTTTGAACATTCTCCTCTCAGCCGACGATACCACCAACAACAGAAATATTGAAAGAGAAAAATAGGCCCATAACATCTAATGTATATAGCGCTACAAAGACTTAACAAATCAACCCAACAGGGAAAACAAAATCAATAAAAACACTGACTAACATGATTTTGACTAACTTAGCTGAGATCAAAAGTGAAATGCATGCCATTGTGTAATAAAAGGTACAAAAAATAGTTTAAAAAGAAAAAACCGGCTAACTCCGCACTAAAAACCAACATCTCACCAGAAAATGTCGCTGAACGCCCCTTCCAGATCACTCCAGTCTTTCACTTAGCCGAGATCAAAAGTGAAATGCATGTCATTGTGTAATAAAAGGTACACAAAATAGTTTAAATAGAAGAAAAAAAGACTAACTCAGCACTAAAAACCAACCTAAAGTTGCACTAAAAACTGGAAGAAATATAATGAAAATTTAGGTGTTATTCATCCTTCATTATCATGAAAAATCTGTACACATTATATTAGTTCTCCTTTGCTACATCATCAACATTTGAAAGTTTTCCAGAAGTACCAAAGGAAATGCACCAGAAAATGTAAATAGCAACGACCAAATTTTAACACTTGCTAATATTGTCTTCTATGAAAGGCTGACTTGTTTCAACTTTCTAATTTAATAGAATAGAAGAAGCTTAATATGTATTAAGCTCAACAACGTAAACTTCCACAGAAAATACCACGTAGCTACCGGCATCTTCTCAAATAATAAAAAAGATGTATTTAACAGTAACTTAAAAGAGCTGTTATATATATATATATGGAGCTTGTTCTATAAGTTGGTTTTCTTGTTCTGATCAGTTCTCTTTCTCATTCCTCCTTTCTTCCAACTCTAATCAAGTGCATTGATAAAATTAATGTCTAATCAAGTTCTGCATATAATTCAACCTTATTACTCTAATTTCTGAACAACTCTGGGCAACCTCCAAAGGGGAAAACAAGGTATGGATTATATTTGGCATGTTTGGAAAGGGTTTTGGAAACTGTTAAGCAAAAATCAGTTTTCAAAATCTTATTTCCATGTTTGGCAAACAATTTTCAAAAATTGTTCTCTGAAAACCCCAAATTGATGTTTTCTGATATAATTTTCGAAAAATAACCCTAAAATCAGTGTTCACTTCTCTGTTTTATTCTTCCTCAATAGCATATAAAAAATATTAAAATTTTGAAAATAAAATAATATTAATTATTTTTAAGTATTTAGTAAATATGAGAAATAAAATTAATATAGATTTTAAATTTAAGCTCAAAACTAAAAATAATTACAATATGTGTCAAAACAGTTTTCAAAATAAGATTATCTAAACAATATTTCACTGTTTTCTGTTTTGAAAATAGTTTTCGAGTTACAGTTATCCAAACATGTTTTCTTCATAAAACTGTTTTCAGTTTTCATTTTTGAAAACAATTTTCGAAAACTAGAAATAAAAAACTGCTACCCAAACATGCCATTAATTCTCCTTTGCTTAAACATAAACATTTCAAATTTTTTCAGAAGTAACAAACAAAAATGCACCAGAAAATGTAAACAGAAACGACCAAACGAGAACACTTGCTAATATATAAATTTCATAAATAAAGGAAACACTTGCTAAAATTTACTTCTGTGAAAGGCTGACACCGTTCGACATTATAATATAATAAAAAAAAAGAAGCTTAAATAGTGATGTATGTACTAGGCTCAAGAATGTAAACTTACCGGCATCTTCGCAAATGATAAAGGAGATGGATTTAACAATAACTTCAGAGGTGTAAAATATATTACAAGCTGTCTTCTACAATCGCATGGAAGGTGAAAATTCAATTCATATATTAAATGTTGAAGAACTCCACAATCACTTGTACAATGGCATGGAAGGTTAAAATTCGCTACTACAATAGCAGGGAAGGTGAAAATTCACTTCATACTTCAAATGCTGAAGAACTCCACAATCATTTGTAAAGTTCATTTAGATTTTCTTGATCTGATTTACCATTAGTTAACGAATCCACCACCATGGTTGCAGCGCGTGCATCTTCGGAAAATCCTCGATCAACCATTTCACGAAGAAGTTCTGCTGCCATTGATGCATCATTGCTATTAAGACACTTGAATTATTATATTATAAGTGCAACTGTTAGGCAAGCAACCTTGCTCTTCCATTTTTCTGAACAATTCATTTGCTTCATTTAGTAAACCATTTCTACAAAGTCCAAAAATCATTATATTATATGACCTAACATTAGGCTGCATACCCGAGACGCTACAAAATAATTCCCTCGCATATTCAAGCTACCCAGCTTTGCACATACCATCAATAAGTATATTGTAAACTACAATATTAGGATCAATACCACTCTTTTGCATCGCATGGAACATAGTCAATGCCTCATGAAGATATCCATTTTTACATGAGCCATCCAATAAAATTGGGTAAGTTACCAAATCAGGAAGTTGCCCACAAGCACACATTTTCATGAAAAGCTCTTGCAAAGCTCCAAGTCTCCCTGATTGACACAAGCCACCTATCAGAGTATTGTAAGTGACAACATCAGGAATTAATCCTCTACGAGACATTTTATCAAAGATACTCATTGCATCTTCTATCCTTTTAGCCTTGCAATACCCATTGAGCATGATGTTATAAGTAATAACATCAGGTACACAATCCTTGCAAACCATTGAATCAAACACTTTTCTTGCTTCATCCAGTTGATTTCCTATACGATATCCATCCATCAATGAATTGTAAGTGACAATATCAGGCTCTACACCACTTTGAATCATCATTTTAAGTACATCCCAAGCCTTTGAAACCATCCCTTCTTTACAAAGTGTATCAATTAATATATTGAAGGTGACAACATTAGGTGTGATTTTCCTAGCCACCATTTCATTCAACAATCTCGTAGCTTCTTTCCATTGGCCTAAATTGCATACGCCATAAATCAAGGAGCTATAAGTGACAACATCCGGTAGAATGCCTTTATCAATCATTTCGGAGAAGAGAGTCAAAGCCTCAGTTGTCATCTTGTACTTGCAAAGACTATCGATGATGGTGCTATATACTTCCAAATCAGCCTTGAAGCAACTTTCTTCTATCTTCTTGAGCAACTGAATAGCCAAAGTAGTGTTACCCATTTTACATAAACCATTTATTATGGTACTATAAGTAACAACATCAGCTTGATACCCATTCTTCACCATTTGATCAAACAATGTCACTGCTTGAGCAAGCTTACCTCCAACACAATATCCGTTCACCAGAGTGTTGAGTGTTATAACATCAGGCTCAAGACCAAGTTTCCAGATTTTCCCCAAAACAGAGAAACCAAAATCCACACCACCTAAGCGGCAAAAACAATTGATCAAAATATTCAAAGTGTAAATATCATGCCTGATTCCTTGTGCTTCCATTTGTTTGCACAATGAACCAGCGGTGTCATAATGTCTCATTCTAACAACTGCACTTAACAATTGATTAAATTCAACAATGGAGGGCCGAGGATACATATGGAGCATCTTATTAAACAAAGCAATCGCATCATCAATCTTTTTATTAAACCCACGTTTCAGTCTTTCTGTCACAAACTTGTAGTTGGAGAATGGAAATGAGCCCTTGTTAAATAATGATCAGGAAATGGATGATTCAGTATTAAGAAGCCAATGAAATTAAGGTTGATGCAACTATGGAGAATACCTAGTTCTTGAAGATGAAGAAATTTCGATTAATTGACCGTCATTTTAATTCTCACATGGATTAATTTTAAAAATTAATCCAACTCAATTATATCATGTTGTAAAAATCTCAACCTAACCCTACCTATGAACTCATCCAACCTCACTTCAATCCAACCCATTTAAATCGGTTTTGATCGATTCAAGTAATTGGTTTAGTAATTGGTTTAGTATTTTTTTTCTTTTAAAAATTAATGCAAACATATTACATAAGCAAAAATATTTTATTAGAATTATTTATCATTAATTAGATCCAAAATCAAATTCATTCAAGAATTTATTAAATTTTACAAACCATCATTTACAAATTCAGTACCTTAAATCATTTCACACAAAATTCAAACAATTTTAATTTAATACATATCATACAAAAGTAAATATAAATTAGATTTTAAAAGTGTTTAATCAACTCAGTTCTTCAAGACTTCAACACTAATACAAACTTGGTCTTAGAATTTTTATAACCAAGTTCCATAATACAAATAATATAAAGGGAATGAATATAAGATAAGAAAACAAATTCAATAAGCTTTTAGAAAGCATATTGAAAGTTCGAAAGAAATACTTTCACAAGAACAAACGATTTTCTTTAACTAAAGAGTATTAAAAAGAAATATACAACTCACATATTTAAATTCTAATTGGCTTTTTTGATAGAAATTAGCATTTTTGTTGGATGATTTCTAAGAAAGAAAAAGAAATGACTTCAAAAAAGGAGGAAAAAGAAATGGAATGAGAATATATATATATATATATATATATATATATATATATTTTGTAATCCAAACTAATTTATCAAAATATTAATGTAGTTCATCAAATATACTCACGAAATATACATTACAATTAAAACTAACTTACTGAAATATAAATATAATCCATTAATTCTTAAAATAATTATATTTTAAATATATATAAAATATAATTATATAATAATCCCGTTACCGATTTAAGTTGGGTTGAAATTTTGTAAGAATAAACACATGAAAATCTGTTATGATATATAAATATAAATAAAACAACAAACATAACAGCTTCATGGAGATATAAATATAAATATAAACATAACAACAAACAAAAGGTTGAAGACAAAAAGGCACATATTACAAATCTATAACTAATACTAAGTTTGAAAAAAAAAAAAAACTTGTGTTTGTTGCCTATTGAACATGCAATGACACTCCACTCCCCAAACCTTACTTGAATCCATATAGAAAGTAAAGAGGAGGTAGGAATTTTCACCAAAATTAGTTAATTCTTTCCTGATACCAAAACTGTAGTTGCTAACAGACTGCTCCAAACCAACACCAGTTACACATTACTAGAAATGTATAACCTCGACAAAGTATTAAATACTAGATGAGATGGGTGGCACGCACTGTAGATGTGGATCTTACTCCATTCTGATACCCCCACTCAGTTATTTATCAACCAGTTCTTTTTTTCTTTTTTTTTATTATTATTATTCAACCTTTTGTAATAACTGTTCCTTGCAATTACCATGGCTTCTATATCCCTTTTACTGAAAGTCATTGGAGATGCATAAAATGGATAATTGCTTAAAAAAAGGCTCCAACAGGGAAGGATATCTGCATACGTATGGTTCCCTGGGGCAGCATGGTTACACAATTCAAGCAATTTCATTAGTACTTGAAGCTGCTGACAAGTGGAATCAAAAAGTTCTTCAAAAAAATAAGTATTTGAAAAATTGAAGTAATTTCACTCTTCCGCAATTAACAAATGAAAGAGAAAAGCCCGCATTAAAGACATGATTTTCCAAGTGATATGCTTACTGGAGAGCTTCCAAGTGATTTAGACTTGCTTAGGCTGCCAATTTGGAAGATGTGTGCAGACATAATTCAAACACAACTGCAAAGACATGATTTTCCACAAATATAAATTGATACTCTACATTTCCAATGGCCTTTGGGCCTAATGGCTTCTCCTCCCCCAGTAAAACAGATAGACAGATTGTAAGTTTACAAACCCAACAAACTTCCTACTTTTAGCAAAGACTGGGAAATCCAAGAATCAGGCAATTTTTTTGAGAAGATTTATCAAGCAAAGATTGATTCGCAAACGGAGGATAGGGTGAAATGGTGCCTTACAGTGGATGGGAAGTTTGAAGTTATCTCCTTCTACAAGGCCTTCTTTTTCCTTTGGAAAGAAATCCAAACTTTCCTTGGACAACATGTGCCGCCCCTTTTAAAGTGGCTTTTTTGCTTGGGAGGCTATTTGGGGAAGAATTTTGACCATGGACAATCTTAAAAAAAGTGGAAAAGCTTTGGTGAATCGGTGTTACCTTTGCAAGGAGGAAGCAGAATCCATACACCACATCTTGCTTAGTTGCTCTTAGACCTGAGAAATGGCTCTTCAGGTTATGAGTCTCTGTTGGGTTTGTGCCGTTTCATTCTTGAGAAAATTTGGGCTTGGAGTGGTATTCATGATTCTAAAGAAAGAGGAATGTCATTGCTTTCATCCCCCTTTCCATCTTGTGGATGGTTTGGTTGGAAAGAAATTTTGAGAAAGTGGAGAATGATAGTGCCTATTTTAAAGAGGGCTGGTTTAATCTTCTTATTTTTTGGGTTGAGTTTTGTATATGTACTTTTTTTAATAAAAAATTTGACTATGCAATGAGAGGTAATCATCTCCCACCTTAGTGTGAATAGAGTTTGGTCCCTAGTCTCTTGTGATGACAAGCGACTCTACCAACTAAACTAGCTAGCACTCTCTTGTAAATGTACTTCATCTTGTAGAGTTCATTGAATCACTTTCTTGTAGATAGTCTCTTTGTAATTGGATTGCACCCCATTGATGCTCTTTTTATAATACTTTTTTATTTGTAAAAAAAAAAAGATACACCAACAAACTACCCATTTAAACCCTAAAACCCTAATTTTCTAAGCCCTAACCCAAGAAAAACTTGATGGTAGGCAGATTAGACAAATCTATCCTACACCACTTTTCTTTTTCTTTTTCTGCCAATTCTTAAGTCCCTTCACCAACACACTTAACAAATGTCCCTCAACCCCTCCACCCTTAATCTCCATCCATCTCTTCACCGTGAGACAAGTTTCAAGTTCCTATGAAAACCTGAATCGAGGTCTGGGGACTTGAAATAATTAGTTTTACCACCAAAACCACAAGCACCTTGTCATCTTCTGTGAGGAAGATAAAAAGAAACGAAGTTAATCACACATTCACACTAAAGAACCTAAAACTAGCAATTAACAGATATTACATAGATCAATCACTGCAGCGATTTCACTTCTCAAATTAGAGCTTTGAAAATCTTGTTCCAGCTCTGCTAAATTGTCTTAAACTTTGGCTCGGCTTGATTATGTAAACAAGCGGAGTTAGAACTCGTTCATGAGATGAGCGCAAGCTTCTGCACGAGCCAAGCTTTGATAAATCAATCCTAGCAAACAAGCCTTTAAACAAACATAAATGAGTTTAAACAAGCCTGTGAAAAAAGAATTTTGAAGCTCGTTTCATAACTATGAATCCATTTAAAATCATCATTATTTATAGGAAAAAGAGAATAAACACTATAGGGCACCAATGGGGTGCCATCATGTACAAAAGAATCATTTAGTCCAAATACAAATATGGTATTCATTTACAAAAAAAAAACTGCTCAGAGAACCACAGCTTAAGCATGTTAAGCCACATGATTTTTTAGCTTTTTAGCTTATAGGCAACTCCTAAAATCCATATATTAAAACTCAATCTAAAAGCAAGCCCTTAAATGAGCTCATAAGCAATCCCATAGTCTCAGCCAAACCAAGTTGATCTTAACTATGTTCCAGCTTAGCTCGTTTAACAAAGAAGCGGTTGAGCTTGTTAGTTAGCATAACAAACAAAACATAAACAAGGTTTTTGCAAGTTTTGCCACAACCTGTTCGTCGACCATATCAATTCGTTTACATCCCTACAGATGTTAGACCCACTTTAAGGACAAGTGAGACCAACACATGAATGGGGAATGTTCAGTGGTCTATCAAGTTTTTCTTATAAAAAAGTCAGATGACACTAGGAAATGTCAATATATACGTAAGGATATATAGATAATTTCCACATCTAACATGTAGAAATGCCAAGAAAATAAAGTAGGCTGTCTATAAATGAACAAAACAACATGGCTCCATGAAATTCATACCTTCAAGGAGCGCCATACATCAGTCAAAGAAAAAAATGCAAGATTCACTTGAATCAGAAAACTAAATATGTCAGCATATATTTTCAATGTACCAGGAGTTAAAATAATGCTGATTGGCCAATCCACTCGATAACCCAAACCTAAAAAGTCAAAGGAATGGAGTCCTGCCATTGTTGAAAAAGGCAACATCAAAAGACGCTAAATAAATCCTAAAAAGAAAAAGGCTCTAACAGAGAAGCTTAACATATACCAATTGCAGATGTTGAAAGAGGCATCATGCCATGTCCATTTGTGTACACAAATAACCTATCCTTATAACAGTCTCGTTCACATGATGATCTCTGAACTGACAACTCAAGCAACCCTTGAATTTCTGCAACTCTCTGATCTGCCTCAGTAACACACCATTTCTGTTTGCCCCAAGTAAGAGAAAGGAAAGGAGTCAGAAGGAAACTGTACAAGTCAAAGAATTGTAACTTTTAAGAAATTAAGTGATTAGTAGACAGATATACATGATGCCAAAGGGACATGATGAATAAGTCAGCCAAATCTGTTAGTTCCATAAAATGATATCGCCACAATGCCAGCAGATGTTCTTGTAAATCAAACCCTTCTTCAAGCATCTTGATAATTAACTTGCGGATATAGTTATATCTTACTTTGTTAAAGAAAAGTATAACCGGCATATTTGCATAGTTAAAGACAATCTTGTAACTAAAAGAAAATATCTGTAGGCCCAGTATAAAGAACCAATAAAAAAAAATGGAGAAAAAAATAGAACTCCAGACCTGATATGTTTATTCTTTTATTTATGTACCCCAGATATGTGGAAGGATACTGAAGCAATATTTCCTGCAGTAGGCATTTATCAATAGCAAAATCAATTAGTATCTCAAACATGGCCGACAAACTCCACCTGAGATCTCCAGTGATATTAATGTCCCAGTTATTTGAAACACCAAGCAAACTCTCCCAACCATTTCCAGCAGAAACGTTTGTTGACATTGTGTCTTCTTGATTGTGATCCTTCAACTCCAAAGGTAGATGACCACAAGAAACTTCCGTATCTTCTATCATGATGTCATCTCTACCATAGCCTTGCTTGCCATGGTGATCGCTCTTCCCACTAGTCACAGAAGCACTAGAGTCTTCAAATAATTCATGCATGGAACCAGCAGCTAGCTTTTCTACACATACTTTACAAGGGTCATCAACGCAAGAAAAATCAAAGCAAGGTAAAGATTGTCTATTGTCCCTGCTGCTTCTCTCTCCAGGCTTGCTCATCAGGTTAAATAAAGCACTTTTTGTCAGCATCGGGTTCATACTGAGAAAATTGAAACGGTAATTAACCTTCCATTGTTGCAATGCAAATAAATTTGATGTAGAGGAGCCATTTTCAAGTTGATTTTCATCTCTGTTCTCCTCTCTTAAAGCATTGTCAGTGGCAAAAGTTTTGCTGAAAAATGGCATACCTTTCTCAATAAATCCCATATTTTTGTTTCTCACTTTAGGGCCAGAGTCATGTACTCTTGGGTCATCTCTGTACCCTCCATCAAAATAAAAAGGATTTTTCAAAAGACCGCCAAGTGGTCAGCACTTACCAGGTGGACTATCAGCATACTGAACATCTATGCATGGCCAACTTGACTCCCCTGACTCAAGGGGCATAGATATGTTACTCAAAATTGTTCCAAGCTCAGAATGCATGAAATGGCCATGGCCATCTGCTCCTTTGCATATATCATTTGATATTCTTTCCGTATGGCATAAGTTTTCAATCTGGAGACACTTTTGAAGTGAATTTTCAATGGGGGTACTCATGCAGAAGCTTAAACCTGATAAATAGTTCTGCTTGAGCCTAACCAAACTATTAGGAAACTCAGTCAGCCGCTCAGACTCAGTTTTGTCCTCGGAATCACTGATAAATGAACACTCAGATGACTCGTATGCATCCACCATACAAGAGAACTCTTCTTGTGTACTATGGTCATCAAAATTCATATTACCAACAGCCCTGAAAATCTGAGAATTTACCATCAATCTAGTGGTAACAACATCTGAAGAGAAATGCAAAAATAACTATGTCACACGAGTCACATGCGCCATCACCCATACCCCGCACCCCCCAACAACACACACACACACACACACAGAATCACACAAAACACACAGAGAAAGTGAGAAGGGAATTACACAGTAAAATCCCTTTCAGCTGTTGAAGGAACAACCAACCTGTCATCCAACATGAATGAAACTGAACTGTTTAAACTCTCTCCACCATTATCACAGAGAATAGGTATAGCGTAATCCCCATCAACCTAAAAAAACATATCTTCTTGTAAGATATAAAAAAGAACCCGTTAAAGCAGCACTAAAGAAACACAAGCAGGCCAGTTGCCTATTGAACCTGCAATGACACTCCACTCCCCAAACCATACTTGAATCCATAGAGAAAGTAAAGAGGAGGTAGGAATTGTCACCAAAATTAGTTAATTCTTTTCTAATACCAGAACTGTAGTTGCTAACAGACTGCTCCAAACCAACACCAGCTAAACATTATTAGAAGAGCAACGGTCTAACAAGTACATTTGGAATGTATAACCTCGACAAAGTATTAAATACTAGATGAGATGGGTGGCACACACTGAAGATGTGGACCTTACTTGATTTTGATACCTCTACTCACTAAGTTATTTATCAACCAGTTCTTTTTTATTAATATTGAAGAATTTTGTGGACAATAAGTTCTAAGAAAAATTATGGGTAGGATTTTCATTAGAAAGGGTTTATTGAGTTGTCACAGTACAATGTTATTATTTTATTTTTTATGGGTATTTTGGTTTTCAATGTGACATCTTTTCAGGAATAGAGTCTCTTTACATGATAGTAGTATGGATTTAAAAAATGATGTGATGGCAGAACTAACAAGAATTTTTTTGCTCATACTACGCTAATCGACTAAAGCAATATGTCCACTATATAAAACGTGAGTGCCAAATAAGATTCAAGTAACTGGTTATAACTGAGAGGATTTTAGTTTTATGAGAGCTATACGGCTAAGACAGATTGCACAATGGTTTGAATGAGTACGAATACCAATATCTGTCTGGAATGTTGCAAAAAGGAACGAAAACAAGACTAAGGTAATTAACTAGTAAATGCTATAATTGCTTCATATAGAAGGGTAGAAGGAGTGGTATAGAAAGAACCAGAACTAGAGAAGTGGCATACCTGTTCACAACAGAATTTTGGCTTAATCAAAATATTTTCAAGTTTTTCCTGTATCCTTTTGTAACAACTGTTCCTTGCAATTACCATGGCTTCTATATCCCTTTTGCGGAAAGTCACTGGAGATGCATAAAATGGATTATTGCTTAAAAAAACACTCCAACAGGGAAGGAGATCTGCATACGTATGGTCCCCTGGGGCAGCATGGTTACACAATTCAAGCAATTTCATTAGTACTTGAAGCTGCTGACAAGTGGAATCAAAAAGTTCTTCAAAAAAATAAGCAACAGAAGCTCCATCTCGCTCCTGAAGTGAACATTTCCCAACTATATGGATCAAGGTCATGAAGGAATAGTAAAAGCATAACTTCAAAAAAGACATCATTTGAATCTAATATTAATTAGCTACACAATACATTACCCTAACACTTGCCAATGGAGATATGCCAGCTTTACAATGTGAATAAGGTGGTATCCCATCAACATATTCTACTATGAACTCCTTGTAAGGATCACTAATCTCGGCTTTGAATATCCATGATCTTATAAATCCACAATATGGTTCAAATAATCGAAGAAAGAGAAACTTAAGTAAAGCACGATAAGCAGGATCGGCAACCTACAAACAAATAATAACTGAGAAAGATTTATTAGCAAAACAACAAGAATGGCATGAAAACAAGTGCTTGTAATTTAAGTAATAGGATATCCAGTATTTGCAAGCAAGATAGAGAAAACTTTCCAAGAATGTGCAACATGAATTATTCAATCGACAGAGCACGGCAATCAATGACTTTAAAGGTCGCCCTAAATTAAAAGATACAACACTTTTTTATAAGTAAAAAGATAGACACAGAAATCAATAGTAGTCACCACATCAAATTTCTTTTCAAGGATAAGGCAGTACAACTTTAAAGAATTGAATTTACTTGACTCATTTTATACTTCTTCCAACCTGTAAAATTTTGATTTTTTTCTAGAACTTGTACATACATGAAAGAGTTGTAATTTTGACATCAAACTACGAAAGCCCAAGTGCATAACAATTGAAATTGGTCTGACTCAACATTCTTAGCTAATAGCACTAGGTATCAGACACAATAAGTAAAAGAAGAAGAAAGGAAAGAAACACAGAAGACAACTTCCATTTATGCTGACCTTTAGTTGTGAATACAAATAAGTGAGCAGATCCCCTCCTCTGTAGAAATTATTAATTTCCAAGGTTGCTTTTCCAGTTAGATCTTCAAAAGAAGATACCACGAAGCAGAGAGCTACATCATGTAGCTTGCATATATTTCCGACGGCTTCAATCTGTGTCCTCAATTCCTTGGTGTGAAGGTACACCTCCAACAATGTAAGAATGCACCACACTTGAGAAGCAACCTAACCCAGAAGATGCATGCAAAGGCAAGTTAATACTCTTTGATGAGCGCCTCAAACCTACTGATGCACATAATATATCCAGTGCACATGTGTACCCTTCTAAAATCTTTCTGACAGCAACAGCCAATGCCTGATTAACAACACTGTATGCAAAACAATTCTCCCCTCGGAGTTCACTATAGTTTTCATTTTCTTCTAACTCATGATTTTCCTGTCTCTTTCCTGTTGAATTATCATCCAAATTTAAGTTCGTGAAATGATCTACAAATTTATGAAGAAGAAAAACTAAGGAACCCAAACGGCCGATGGATTTAAGAATCTGTCCCAAAGCATGAGTGCTTGACGACCGATTCCATAAACTCGAAATTCTATGGAAGGTCCTGTCAGCTCGGTCAGAAAAGAAGGCGGCAGAAAGCTTTTCTATACTAATAAGAGCAGACTGTACACCATGTAGTGCATTCAATGCCAGCCTCACCAAACTCCTTTCCTGTAAAATGAATAAATAATTAAAAGAAAATTGTCCATACTCACTAGAGAAGCAAATTACACAAATTCAGCTTGAAACAATGGTGATTGACAATGTAACTGTGGACATAAGAAGATCTGCATCACCATGACCATACTGTGTAGACAAGATTGATAATGGTAATTTAATGAACATAGAAATTAAAGGAATACAGAACAGTATTTATTTTTCTCAGTCTTATGAACAAGATCCAAGAATATGATTAGTTGATTGGGGTCAACCAGTAACGAGAGAAGGAATCCCTTTTTCCTTGAATTGAACAGCTCTTTCAAGAAAAAGGAATTAATTAAAGAGAGGTTTCATGACGTGCTTCTTAAGAAAACTTCAATTTCTCCATATTTCTAGAGCAGGCATGAATACTGTGGGAATGAATACTGTGATTAGCTTTTTGAATAGGCATGAATAAACCATTTTGAAAGTTAGTTGGCATTTGCGTACCATATCTTCAATTCCTCTCAATTTATAATCCAACAAACAGAATACATCCAATTTCATTGCTTCGCAAGACATAAAAGGTGAAAATAAGAGAATAGAACACAGCCTCATGATTTTTCTATTGGCATAACCCCAAAAAAAATCAAACCAAATAGCCAAATAGATGTAATATTAGGTGCAGTTTAGTGAAACTTATAGTTTTCTCAAAACCAATAAATATGATTCAGAAACGAAAAAAAATCACTTCTTTAGTAAGTAGAAATCGTATAAAATCGCTCCAAGAGCTGCAGCAACCCGTTTATAATTCTTTTCTTTTTTCTTTATTATTTTGATGAATAAAATAATATTTTCATTGCAATTTATTACCTTGAACAGAAAATACACACAGAATACCACCTTTACTTTCAATTTCAGAAAACAACAAGAATTGCAAGCTTCAAAATTGAATTATGTAAACCGCATTGGCACTACAAATTGATCAAAATTTCTTAAACAAAAACTCTTACTTAATAAGTTACTGGGTTAAGTCACTAATTAGAGTTTCGTGCATAATCAGGGTTGCTCCAAGTAGCCTACTCTCTGGAAATAATATAATACACACACATTTTTCTGCATCATCGTTTCTGTTGAATTTAAAAGAGGAAGTGAGACAATACAAAGAGCAGAATTGTATTGAATGGTGTGATTTACTTACAAAAGGAGCTATCCTATTTATATAAGCTAATAGGAGAAGTAAAGCTATACGCAACTAATGTGGGACTAAGCCCATATAATACATTAACATCCCCCCTCAAACCCAAGGTGGTAAGTGGGAGGTGAACTTGAGTTTGGAAACCAGAGAGTGAAAGCGTCCGGGTGGATGAGCCTTAGTGAAAATGTCAGCTGTCTGATCGGCTGAACTGACGGATTGTAGACGAACCATATTCTGGAGAATGTGATCATGGATGAAGTGGATATCATTCTCGATGTGTTTTGTACGCTCGTGGAAGACATCATTGTGAGCGATCTGAATAGCACTCCTGTTGTCACAGTGTAGGATAGTGGCAGCAGGAGAAGAGATACCCATGTCAGCGAGTAGCCATCGAAGCCAGAGAAGTTCTTGAGTTGCATCAGCCATGGCACGATATTCAGCTTCAGTACTGGAGCGAGCAACCACAGTTTGTTTCTTACTACGCCAGGAAATGAGAGAATTGCCCAAAAAGAAACAGTAACCAGTGGTTGAACGTCTGTCGGTGGGGTCTCCGGCCCAATCGGCATCAGAATAGGCTTGTAAAATGGGGGCAGACTGTGCTGAGAAATGAAGCCCATGAAATAAAGTACCCTTGACGTACCTAAGAATGCGAAGAGCAGCCGGGTAATGGGTGGTCCGAGGAGCGGACAAGAATCGACTGACCTGATGAACGGCATAGGCAATGTCAGGGCGAGTGACAATAAGATATACAAGACTTCCAACCAGTTGACGATATAGAGTGGCATCCTGAAGAGGTGAACCATCGAGTGGGGTAAGTCTGACATTCGGCTCGAGAGGAGTAGTGGCAGTGGTTGAGTCAGTGATCCCAGCCTTGGAAAGGAGGTCCGAGGCATATTTAGCCTGAGAGAGAAAAAATCCATCAGAATTAGATGAGACTTCGAGGCCAAGAAAATAGGTGAGCACGCCAAGATCTTTCATCTCGAATTGGCCACTGAGAAACTTTTTGAGTTCAGAAATACCATGTGGATCATCTCCAGTAAAAACCATATCATCCACGTACAGTAAAAGAAGGATAATACCGTTGGCAGTATGGCGGATAAACAGAGCCGAATCATGAGCACTCGGTGTGAACCCAAACTGATGAATGGTAGTGCTGAATTTGGCAAACCAGGCACGTGGAGCTTGTTTTAAACCATATAAGGCACGACGAAGGCGACAAACTTTGTTTCGAGTGGCATCCAAGCCGGGAGGTGTATGCATATAGACTTCCTCAAGAAGTTCCCCATTCAGAAATGCATTTTTGACATCCATTTGAAATAGAGTCCATCTTCGAATGGCGGCGACAGCAATGAGTGTACGGACAGATATGAGCCTCGCCACTGGAGCAAATGTCTCTTCATAGTCAATGCCATATTCCTGAGCAAATCCCTTGGCAACAAGTCGGGCTTTATATCGTTCAATAGAGCCATCAGAAAGTGTCTTGATCTTAAACACCCATTTGCACCCAATAGGAGTTTTTCCAGCGGGTAGATCAACAATATCCCATGTATGAGTTTTAGCTAGGGCCTGAAGTTCTTCATCCATTGCTTTCTGCCAAAGAGGATTAGTACTAGCCTCCTTATAGGATTGAGGCTCATGCAGATGAAGTATAGTGGAAAAACAATGATAATCACAATGGTAATCAGCAAGATGAGAAGGGGGGTGAGTTACCCTAGTAGATCTGCGGGGGTGATCTAGAGGATGGCTCTCAGAGGGAGTCAGTGCAGACTCATTAGACATAGGAATATCCTCGGGCACGACCGATTGAGTCAGAGAGGTGAGGTCAGCTGATGGTTTTGGTGCTGGAACTGGGTCTGGGCCTGGAGAGGTAGGATCAACTGGTGGTTCTGGAACGGAAGGGGTGATATCAGCTGGTGATTCGGAGGTGGACTCAACAGTACCTGAAACTGGATTCTCAAAAAATAACTTAATAGATGGATCAGTAAAGAATCTAGAGTTAGTGATGGTTGATATGTCAAATGACCGTAACGAAAAGAACATTTGATGTTCCCAAAAAATGACATGACGAGAGATACGAAGAGTTTTAGAAATAGGATCCCAGCATCGATACCCCTTATGTTCAATACCATATCCAATGAAACAACACAGATGAGCCCTTGGTTGTAATTTGTTGTGTTCATGTGGTTTGAGAAGAACAAAACAAGCGCAACCAAAGACTCTGAGGTTAGAGTAATCAGGAGGTTTACCGAAAAGGCGCTCGAATGGAGATTGATTTTGGATTGTAGTGGAAGGGACACGATTGATTGTGTATACTGCGGTGAATGCAGCATCACCCCAGAAACGTTCAGGACATGATGACGAAATGAGTAGAGCACGAACGGTGTCAAGAATATGTCGATGTTTGCGTTCAGCTCGTCCATTTTGTTGGGAGGTTCCAGGGCACGAGCGGTGGGGGAGCGTGCCATTTTTGTGAAGTAGGTTTAGAAAAGCACGGTCTTTATATTCCGTTGCATTATCTGAACGAAAAATTTTGATATTCCGAGAGAATTGAGTTTGAACCATAGAAGAAAAATCAGAATATATTTGAAAGAGTTCAGATCTGCTTTTCATAAGAAACAACCAAGTATAATGAGAATAGTCATCCACAAATATAACAAAATAACGAGCACCACCCATTGATGCATGAGGAGAAGGCCCCCAAACGTCAGAATGTACTAAATCAAAAGGTGCAAGAGAAACGGACTGACTCTCATTAAAAGGTAAAGCTGATTGTTTTGCAAGTTGACAATGAATACAATGAAAAGACTCATGCTGAAGTGAACCTAATTGACCACTAGAAATAAGAGAACGTAGAGGGCTAGATGAAGTATGACCTAACCGAGAGTGCCACAATTCCACAGGTGAGAGTGCTGGGATGGATGCGGCTGATTGATTTGGTGATGGTGAGGATGGGACTTGGAGATTAGTGAGCTCAAAGAGGCGTCCAACTTTACGGCCGGTTCCAAGGAGTTTTCCTGTCTGAGGGTCCTACACACGACAACCAGTAGAAGAAAAATGCACATCAAGTCCAAGATCACATAGTTGTCCAACAGATATAAGGTTAAGCGTAAGATTAGGAACTAAATATGTGTCAGGGAGAGACAAATGAGAACTATCAACATGTCCAGTATGGCTGACCAGCATATTTGATCCATTGGCAGTGTGAATAGTAAGCGCATGCTCATCACAGGTTTTAGAGGAAAAAATAGAGGCATCAGAAGTCATGTGATTGCAACAAGCAGAATCGAAATACCATCGGGATGTACCTGGTGTAGTTGACATGGCTATATTGTTACCGATTTTATTTAGAGCCTCGGTAAGAACGGTGCAGAAACCACTCCAATCAGGTGGAGAATTGGATGAAGTTGGTGTAGCATCAGTGGTTACAGCAGCAATATTCTTTGGCTTGGAATATGACCGATTGTATGAGCCTCGAGAGTGATATTGGTTCCCATTTGACTGATTTCCAGATGGAAGTTTAGGGCAGTCTGCAAGATAGTGACCCGGTTCTTTACAGACTTTACATAGACGAGAAGGACATTTGAGCAATTCATGCCCTTGTGAATGACAATACTTGCAATATAAGGGCTTCTGGTGTGTGCTCTGTAAGTGGGGTAAATCTGATTCAGCCATAGGAGCAAAGAGGAAGGTGAACCTCCAAGAAACCGGTGATGTGGCGGTCAACTGATGACGTGGCAGTCAACCGGTGATGTGGCGGTCAACTGATGATGTGGCAGTCAACTGGTGATGTGGCGATCAACGAGTATCGTGGTGCTGACGTGTTGTTGATGTTGTGCTACCGTGGCAGCAGCGTGTCTGAAACAGGAGCAGCAGCGGAGATAATGTCAACGGGTGACGTGGCACTGATATGGCAGCGGAGATGATGTCAACGGGTGATGTGGCAGTGAGGTGGCAGTGAGGTGGCGTTGATGTGGCTTTTAGGGCTGACGTGGCAGCAGTGTTTCTGAAACAGAAGCGGCAGCGGAGATGATGTCGATGGAGAATGAGACTCCGACTATAGTGATGACCCGACAGGTATGAAAAGGATATACTAGAAGTTTTTCTGATGTGAAGGATCCACTAATAGTGGCAATCACAGAGCATACTCAACTCTTAATATACCGAGAATTTCTGATGTGAAGGATCCACTAATAGTGGCAATCACAGAGCATACTCAACTCTTAAAATACCGAGAACCATTATGGCTCTGATACCATGTTGAATTTAAGAGAGGAAGTGAGACAATACAAAGAGAAGAATTGTATTGAATGGTGTGATTTACTTACAAAGGGAGCTATCCTATTTATATAAGCTAACAGGAGAAGTAAAGCTATACACAACTAATGTGGGACTAAGCCCATATAATACATTAACAGTTTCAATAATCAAACCTCTGCCACATAAACCACCCAAATACACACAGAAAATGACTAACATAGACATGTAATAGAGGGGACTTACAGAGACTGAGGAAGAAGAGGGAAAGGAGGTGGAGGTTTGTGGAGGAAGCAGGGGTCCGCTTTGGGAAGGAATGGATTCCCGAGTTCTGGGAGGAAGCCATGGATCTTCCACTTTTAGCTTCTCAAACAGCCACGCCAAGTTCGTACCCACTGCCATTTTCATTCTTTTTTTGCTATCTTCTCGTCATCCACTAACTACTGCAGCTTATCTTTCCTCTTTTTGTTTATTTTCTCAGTTCATTGAAATTTGATAATGCAGCCCGCGAGATGAAGACTGAAGAATCAGAATCAGAATCAGAATTTTGAGGAGAAAATTGAGAAATCATCGCTTTGTATCAGCATAAAAAGGAAAGCGAATAGAAAATTTAAAAAAGTTCATTACTTCATTTGACGCTCGATTTTTATCATTTAGTTTTGTTAAAAATATATTTCTCTCACTTCTATTTTCTTTTTACATTCTAAGGTAACAAGGTACCAAATAAATTAAAACAAAATATTTTCCTTCATAGCAAAAATAGAAGTTAAAAAAAAACATGTTTTATATACTTGGAATAGTAATAAATAAGGTAAATCTATTTTTCAATCTAATGATGAAATAAATTATTGGATTTAGAAAAAGTTTGAATGATTAATCATTAACTCGTAGGCTTTAGTCCGTATAGATGAACTCTTAATTTTTGTAAGCTTGAAAAAATATTGATAAATAAATTGGGTTTGAGTAAAGATTTAGTCTCGATTTAAAAAGAGTGGTCTAGTTTGAAAAATTTAAAAATTAGACGAGTCGACCAGACTCGACTAGCTTAAATATATTGCATCTAATATATTTAATTTTTATATATGAAATTGTTGACCCTGAATGATTTTGATAGTAACAAAAATCTTAATTAAGCACTAATGAATATTACTTAAGTAATACAGATCGTTAATAGTGCTTATACATCAAAGGAGACCAAGATTGTAGAAATTGGTGAATCAATGTTGATGACATTTCAATTATTAGGAGCTAATTATATTTGCATTGCATTTTATTATATAGTCTTAATTAATTGAAGATATAAAATCTCAAAGTGATTTTATTAAATGCAAATAAATTTTTTGGGCTCAATACTTAACATTATCT
This sequence comes from Bretschneidera sinensis, assembly GCA_023935145.1. Taxonomy (NCBI): domain Eukaryota; kingdom Viridiplantae; phylum Streptophyta; class Magnoliopsida; order Brassicales; family Akaniaceae; genus Bretschneidera; species Bretschneidera sinensis. The sequence continues at coordinate 9,380,370 of CM043701.1, forward strand.
AATTAAATTTAAGTTGAATTTATGTTGGCATAGAAAATTACTTGAGCATTTGTAATGTATCATTCTTCATATATCTTGCACACACATTATGCTTATTTTTGTAATATGTTTTGTCATCATCAAAAATGCCTCAATCAAAAAATTGATTAGATTAATTTTGATGATAAAAAAACACTTTTGAAGTGTTTAACTCGTGTGTTTAATGTGCAAGAATGTTTGATTCAATTAGGAGATTTTTTAGAACTCAAAAATCCAAAAAGAATAAAGAGATATGAAAAAAATTATGTTGAAAATACTGTTCATCCAGAAATCACTGTAGCAGCGCTCCAACAGTGACCCAGTCGATTGGTAACACTGTAATAGCAAAAATGTGAATTTTTAAGAGGACCCAGTCGACTGGTATCACGACCCAATCGACTGGTAGTTCAAAAATATGACCGTTGGGACTCGAAATCTGATATTTTAAAGGCACAATCAATTCAAATTAAAGTCTAACGGTCATATTAATTGATGGCTATATAAACTCACTCAATTCAATATTCAATAAGAAGGAGAAGACATTCAAAAATGGAAGAACACACACAATCAAGTCATTCATTCTTTGAAACTCAAAAAAGCATTGAAATACTCATGTTGAGCTATTCTTCAAGCTTTTCTTTGAAAGAGAGACATTATTCAGTTGTATAAGCTTTCATTTGCTGTCTCTCTACCATTTACTTTACAGTATTTATTATAAAGGGATTACTTCCGAGAGGAAGGGGATTACTTCCGAGAGGAAGGGGATTGTACGGTTTAAGCAACACCCGTAAGTTGCTTGTGTTACAGTTTGAGCAACACCCGTAAGTTGCTTGGTTTAGTGAAAGACTTCAAGGAGGATCCTTGAAGAGAGTGGACGTAGAGTCGGAAGGATTCTGATATTGCCGAACCACTATAAATCGAGTTTGCATCTCTCTAACTCTATCTTCTTAATTACTTTCATAATTACTTGCTTATAATTATTTATTATTCAAGTAAATGAGATTGATTGCTTAATTATTTTATAATTCAATTATCATTTCTATATTAAGCAATAAACTCTCTCATCTTTGTGCTAGTAATTTAGAAAGATTTAATTCCGCATATATTTTGTTATTTGAGATTGCAAAAAGGTATTTAATTTTTTAATACCCAATTTACCCCCCCTCTTGGGTATTGCCATAGTATATTTTGGACCTACAATTAGTATCAGATTCTTGTTCTCTATTTTAGGCTTAACATCCTAGAGTTAATCCTATGGCAACTATATTTTTAGAAGGAAGAGATCCTTCTAGTCCTCCTCTTCTCCATGGAACAAATTTCACCCATTGGAAAGCTCAAATGAAGATTTTTATTCAAGCATATGATTATTATGCTTGGTATTTCATTCTTGAAAATGAAAATGACTTTGATGTAAATGATAGTAAATTCGTTCAACTAAATGCTAAAGTTATGAACATGTTTTATAGTGCTCTTGATTAAAACGAAGTTGATCAAATTTCCTCATGTAAGACTGCAAAAGAAATTTGGGATTTATTGGAAGTCATACATGGAGGAAATAAGCAAGAAAAGAATCTTAAATTAAAAAACTTTGTTCATGACTTAGAGCATTTTTAAAATGAATGAAAATGAATCAATTTTTGATTCGTAAACTCGTTTTACCATACTTGTTAAAACTTTATCTTTCATGGGTGAAATTTATTCTAACCTTGAACTTGTAAGAATATTTCTTAGGTCTTTGTCAAATCAATGGAAAATTATTTTGACAAAGCATTCTACATGTAAAAGTTTAAAAGAGCTTGTGGAATCCCTCAAGAAGCATGAAAGCTACTTAGATTACAAAATCGATGGTTCCACCACATCCTTACATCTGATGGAAATTAAAGATGTTAATTATGATGGTGATGAAGAAGAAGAAGACTCCTCGAATAAAGAGATTGGATACGATGAAATTGCCAACTTATGTCTTATGGCAATCGACAACGAAAATGAGGTATCAACTTCTTCCTCTTCAAAAAATAACATTGTTAGTAGTAGTGAAGAATTGATAGAAGTCATAAATGAAATGTATGAAGAATTGAAGAAATTCGATTCTAGGAACACCATTCTTAAAAAAGAGGTGTCATCTCTTTCTAAAGAAATGGTAGGTTTAAGAGAAGAAAAAGATAAACTATCTTCATTACTTTATGATTCTTCTCAAGATCTTCTTAAAGATGAAAATGAAAACTTAAAGAAGAAGATAATAGAACTAAATGATACTATATCTAGACTTATGCTTGGAAAAGAAAAGCTAGATGAAGTGCTATCTTGCCAAAGATTAAATGAAGGAAAATCCGGGTTAGGTTATTCTCCATTAGGCAAGCAAAAATCAAAAGAGAGCTTATTCATGAAAGTATCATGTGCAAATGAAGCCTCTACTTCAAAGACCTCTAGCAAGGTTAAAAGCACTCACTCTATAAATGCTAGGAAGTCTAGAAACTCTAATGCATATCCTAAAAATACTCATGCTTATATGTATGCGCACACACATTCTAGGAATAATCATCATGTACATTCTAGGAATAATCATTATGTTCATTCTAGGAACAAATTGTATAATCAGAATTTGCACACTGCACATGCTCATCCTAGGAATTACCATCATGGTTATCCTAGAAATAATATGCATACTCATAATAATGCAAGCATGTATCCTAGAAATCATCATCATACATTTTCTGAAAATGGCATGCACATTCATATTCCTCATAATACAAACATGTATCCTAGGAACCCCTATCCTAAGCATAATAGGCATGCACATCTAAGATATTCTAGAAATTTCAATAACTACTATCCTAGGATTATGCATCATCAACATATCTATAGATCACCATATGTTGTTAAGAAAGTATGGGTCCCAAAAGGAACCGTATTTTCAAAGACTAACCCCAAAGGACCCAATAAATTTTGGGTACCCAAAAGTGCAATCGTGTATCCTTGTGTGATGTATATTTATCTTCACACTAAGGAGAAAGGTAACTGTTGGTACCTTGATAGTGGATGCTCGAAGCACATGTCCGGTGATAAAAGTGTATTCAATGAGCTAACTCTAGGAGATGGTGGATTTGTCACCATTGGAGACAACACCAAAATAAAGATCATCGGGCATGGAAAAGTTGGTAATGATTTCTCTACCCTAGATAATGTATTTCTAGTACAAGGCCTTAAGCCAAATTTTCTTAGCATTAGTCAACTATGTGACAAAGGCAACAAAGTCACATTTGAGACCTCTCATTGTCTAGTTATAGACATCAAGAGCAACAAGATCAGATTTGTTAGCCATAGACATGAAAATGTCTATATAGTTGATTTGAAATCCTTGTATTTCGAAAATGAAAAATGTTTTCCTGTTTTTAGTGAAAATCCTTGGCTATGGCATAGAAGGCTTGGTCATGTAAACATGAACTTGCTGAAAATTGTTTCAAGAAAAGATTTAGTCATTGGTCTTCCTAAAATCAATTTTGAAAAAGACAAAGTATGCGATGCTTGTTAAATGGGAAAACAAACCAGGATTTCTTTTAAAGCAAAAAATGTAGTTTCAACTACTAGACCTTTGAAACTTTTGCATATGGACTTGTTTGGTCCAATAAGTACCATTAGTCTAGGTGGCCATCGATATGCTCTTGTTATTGTTGATGACTATTCAAGATATACCATTGTTATTTTTATTGCTTACAAGGATGAAACTTTCAAAGGATTTGAAAACTTTTACAAAAAGGTTCAAAATGAAAAACGAATTTGTATTTCAAGCATAAGAAGTGATTATGGAAAAGAATTTGAAAACCAAAGCTTTTCAAAATTTTGTGATGAAAATGGAATTGATCACAACTTTTCAGCTCCTAGAACTCCTCAACAAAATGGAGTTGTTGAGAGGAAAAATAGAGTTCTAGAATAATTTTGAAAAACAATGCTTTGTGAAAATAGTTTACCAAAATACTTTTGGGCTGAAGCTGTGAACACTTCTTGCTATATTTTAAATCGAATTTTAATTAGGCCTATACTTGATAAAACTCTATATGAACTATGGAAAGGTAGAAAGCCTAATATTTCCTATTTTCGTACATTTGGTTACAAATGCTTCATCCTGAATAACAATAAAACTAATTTGGGTAAATTTGATTCTAAGACCGATGAAGGGATATTTTTAGGATATTCTACATCGAGTAAGGCTTATAGAGTTTTCAATAAGAGAACTCTAGTGGTAGAAGAATCTGTGCATGTAACTCTTGATGAGTCTAACCCTATTAGTAGTAGAGAAGTTTCCATTAATAATGATGCAGATTTTATTCTAAGAACGGAAACTCCTACTCTCATTATTGACCCGAAAGAGAATCCAACTCAAACAAATGAAGAGCTGGAAGCTCATAATTTGGACCAACCATCTACAAGCCAACAAGTGGATGGACTTCCTAAAGATTGGAGGTATGTGAACTATCACCCAATTGATCAAGTAATTGGTGATCCTTCACAAGGGGTAAGAACTCGCTCTTCTATTAGAAATGTTTGCAATTATGTAGCTTATCTGTCTCAGGTAGAACCTAAGACTTTTATAGAAGCTGAAATGGATAATGATTGGATTATTGCTATGCAAGAAGAGTTAAATCAATTTGAGAGGAACAAGGTTTGGAATCTAGTTCTAAGACCTAAGAATCATTCCATAATTGGAACAAAATGGGTCTATAGGAATAAGATGGATGAAAATGGTATAGTAACTAAAAATAAGGCTAGACTAGTTGCTAAGGGATATAATCAAGAAGAAGGAATAGACTTTGATGAGACCTATGCTCCCATAGCTAGATTAGAAGCTATTCGAATGTTGTTACCCTTTGCATGCTTTAATAAATTTAAGCTATTTCAAATGGATGTAAAAAGTGCTTTTTTAAATAACTTTATAGAAGAAGAGGTATATGTTGAGCAACCTCTTGGCTTTGAAAACCCTAGTCTTCCAAATCATGTCTACAAGCTTTCTAAGGCTCTATATAAGTTGAAGCAAGCTTCAAGGACATGGTATGAAAGACTAAGTAAATTTTTTATTGATAATGATTTTGTAAGAGGAAGAATAGACACAACTCTCTTCACAAAAACTCACAAAAATGACACATTAATAATTCAAATATATGTTGATGATATTATATTAATCTATGTGTCAAGAATTTGCAAAGTGCATGCAAGGTGAATTTGAAATGAGCATGATGGGAGAGCTTACCTATTTCCTTGGACTTCAAATCAAACAACTAAAAGGAGGCATCTTCATCAATCAATCAAAGTACATCAAGGACCTACTAAAAAGGTTCAGGATGGAAAGCTCAAAGCCGCTTGGTACTCCAATGAGCACATCTACAAAGCTTGATCTTGATGAAGGGGGTAAACCGGTAGATACTAAGTATTATAGAAGCATGATAGGTGCTTTGCTTTATTTAACTGCAAGCAGACCTGATATTATGTTCAGTGTATACATGTGTGCTAGATTTCAATCTAATCCTAAGGAATCACATGTAGTTGCAGTAAAAAGAATCCTTAGATATCTGCAAGGAACCCAGACCATAGGATTATGGTACTCTAGAGAATCATCTTTTGAGCTAGTAAGATACTCAGATGCTGATTTTGCTGGATGTAGGTTAGATAGAAATAGCACAAGTGGAGCATGCCAATTCTTAGGTGCTATGTTAACTTCTTGGTTTTCCAAGAAACAGAATTCTGTTGCACTATCAACCGCTGAAGCGGAATATGTAGCAGCTGGAAGTTGTTGTGCCCAAGTGTTATGGATGAAACAACAACTAGAAGACTATGGCATGAACCTCAAAGATATTCCTATATTTTGTGATAATACTAGTGCTATCAACCTAACCAAGAACCCTATTCAGCACTCTGAACAAAGCATATAGAAATTAGGCATCATTTCTTAAGAGACCATGCTAAAAAAGGTGATATAAGATTAGAATTCATTTCTTCGGAAGATCAAATAGCTAACATTCTTACAAAACCCCTAGTTGAATCTAGTTTTTGTAAGATTAGAATGTTGATGGGAATGCTGGACCTTGATAACCTGAATATTTGATTGCTTCACTCATCATATGCATAATTGACATCGAGTGAAAGAGTATTAATTCTTGTTTAACTATCTCCCTCACTCAAAGATGTCATATATGCAGGGGAAGTAACTTTTTTTCAAGTACTTATAGATATTTCCAATTTGAACATCTTTTTGAGTAGTTGATGAGCTCTTTGTCTTGATTATTCAATCAATCAACTACTGATAAGGCTTGTTAAGCTTTATCCAATTTTATTTCTCTTAAGAGTTAAAAATAATTACTTTAGACTTTTTGAAAGGGGGAGAAAATCTGATTTATTGATAAAAGAGAAAACCTTTGGTAAAATCGTTTTACTCAAATGAGTTTTAAATTCTTGATAAACTCTTTTGGATATGTTTTAAATTTGGATATTATATCTTGATAATTTTATCTCTATGTTCTAAAGGAACTCTTTCAAAAGCTTTATAGTTCTTGATATCTTGTAAAATGATTCTTTTCTCAAAATATTTCATCAAAATATTTTCAATAGTATATTTTGAGGGGGAGCTCTTCTTTGGAATCCACCCTTTTTTATTATGACAAAAAGGGAGAGAAAAATAAGAATATTAGAGATCTTGTTAGACCTTATTCTTAAGATTTTTGTCACCATAAAAAAAGGGGGAGATTGTTGACCCTGAATGATTTTGATAGTAACAAAAATCTTAATTAAGCACTAATGAATATTACTTAAGTAATATAGATTGTTAATAGTGCTTATACATCAAAGGAGACCAAGATTGTAGAAATTGGTGAATCAATGTTGATGACATTTCAATTGTTATGAGCTAATTATATTTGCATTTCATTTTAATATATAGTCTTAATTAATTGAAGATATAAAATCTCCAAGTGATTTTATTAAATGCAAATAAATTCTTTGGGCTCAATACTTAACATTCTCTAATTAAATTTAAGAAGAATTTATGTTGCCACAGAAAATTACTTGAGCATTTGTAATGTATCATTCTTCATATATCTTGCACACACATTATGCTTATTTTTGTAATATGTTTTGTCATCATCAAAAATGCCTCAATCAAGAAATTGATTAGATTAATTTTAATGATAACAAAACACTTTTGAAGTGTTTAACTCGTGTGTTTAATGTGCAAGAATGTTTGATTCAATTAGGAGATTTTTTTGAACTCAAAAATCCAAAAAAAATAAAGAGATATGAAGAAAATTTTGCTGAAAACACTGTTCATCCAGAAATCACTGTAGCAGCGCTCCAACAGTGACCCAGTCGACTGGGTGAATAGTGAAGTCGACTGGTAAAAGTGGCAGAAGGTTCCCAGTCGACTGGTATGACTTACTAGTCGACTGGTATGACTTACCAGTCGACTGGTAACACTGTAGCAGGCAAAATGTGAATTTTTAAGAGGACCCAGTCGACTGGTACCACGACTCAGTCGACTGGTAGTTCAAAAATATGACCGTCGGGACTCGAAATCTGATATTTTAAAGGCACAATCAATTCAAATTAAAGTCTAATGTCCATATTAATTGATGGCTATATAAATCCACTCAATTCAGCATTCAATAAGAAGGAGAAGACATTCAAAAAGAGAAGAACACACACAATCAAGTCATTCATTCTTTGAAACTCAAAAAAGCTTTGAAATACTCATGTTGAGCTATTCTTCAAGCTTTTCTTTGAAAGAGAGACATTATTCAGTTGCATAAGCTTTCATTTGCTGTCTCTCTACCATTTACTTTACAATATTTATTATAAAGGGATTACTTCCGAAAGGAAGGGGATTACTTCCGAGAGGAAGGGGATTGTACGGTTTAAGCAACACCCGTAAGTTGCTTGTGTTACGGTTTGAGCAACACCCGTAAGTTGCTTGGTTTACTGAAAGACTTCAAGGAGGATCCTTGAAGAGAGTGAACGTAGGGTCGGAAGGATTCTGATATTGCCGAACCACTATAAATCGAGTTTGCATCTCTTTAACTCTATCTCCTTAATTACTTTCATAATTACTTGCTTATAATTATTTATTATTCAAGTAAATGAGATTGATTGCTTAATTATTTTATAATTCAATTATCATTTCTATATTAAGCAATAAACTCTCTTATTTTTGTGCTAGTAATTTAGAAAGATTTAATTCCACATATATTTTGTTATTTGAGATTGCAAAAAGTATTTAATTTTTTAATACCCAATTCACCCCCCCTCTTGGGTATTGCCATAGTATATTTTGGACCTACAGAAATAATATATACTTCATTTAATATGCGATGAGTGTTAAGATTCTTTTGCAATAGCATTTTTATCTATAAAAAAAGAAATTAAGAGACAATAACTTAGACAAAGAATTTTTGTTTTCCAATTCTCTATGTGTAATATTACATTTTGAACGACTAAAAAAAATGAGAAATTTAGATTTAATGGGCGAATCTAGATTTGATCTAATTTGTTAGGATTTGACTTAGACAAAAATTAAGGTCTGAATTTTTTAGGTGTCTTGACCCATATCTAATTAGGCATAAAATTTTGTGTAGACTCAGCTCGAGCCTGACTTCTATTAGCTTTAATGAAGAAAATGTTGAGATTAAAGTCTCATTTGTTATTCTACGTGCTAACATTTTTATTCCCTCTTCTATTAGCTTTAATGAAGCAAATAACACTTTGATTACTAAAATAACAAATCAATAATTATATTTTGTATATAGTATTGCTCCAATTAAAAAAAAAACAAATGGGCCCTAAATTACACCATCCCTCAAAGGGTTGGGTCAAAATGAACAGAGATGATCAGGGCAAAACTCAAAGGGTTGGGTCAAAATGAACAGAGATGATCAGGGCAAAACTAGCTGCCTAGCTGGGGCGTAAGGTATACTTGGAAATGAGCAAGGAAATGGGATATGTGGCTTCACTACTGAATGGTGAACCACCGCTTTTTATATACTTAAGTTTTTTTAGTTTATTATACATCACATATATTATATTTATATTTAATAAATTATTAATATCTTAAATCGATGAAAACGATTAAAAATTAATCATCAACCGATCAATTAACCGATATATATTATTCGTTTAATCAATTTATAGTCAAATTATTTTTCTTAAATGATTCGATCAATTGATTTTAACCGATTAATAATAGATTAAGACAATAATTTTGTAAGCTCATGTTCATTTTAAGCACGATAATAATAACTCATAACCATTGCATCTATTGATTCAACAACTGTGAGCTCGTGCTTGAGTATTATACATAGAGACTATGTGACTTAAAAAAGGTGAAAACAAAAAGTTAGGCAATTTCACATTTTGGTCCAACAAATTAAAAACCTTCAATTTCCCATACATGAAGTGATTCCAATTCTCTTTGGCCAAAGTATATATATATATATATATATGTGGCTTAAAGAAATGTATATAGAAGGAAAAAGAAAAGGAATAACCACATTCAAAGAAAACATAAAACTCAACCCAGACGGCACTACCTTATTATTCAACATATTTATCTTTGTGTATAAAACCAAGGAATCATACCTCTCATTTTCACTTAGATCGCAATACTTTAAGAACAAAACTCAAAAACAAAGAGAGAAATTAACAAAAAAAAAAGAAGAGAGAGGCTAAGATGGATAGGAAACCTGATGTTGCAGCTGATAGGGTATATGAAGATTTTGAACCAACATCACAATGGGCTGCAGAGCCTGCATTTGATACTCTTGTTGTCTATCTACCAGGTGTGTGTCTTTACGTGAACTTTGTATCTTAACTATATTATATCGGTTAAGTTTTATAAAATACCCGATGGTTTGCTCGACTTTCATTTTATGTTCTAGATTCTTTTTTTTTCCTGAGAAAATAAACATTGTGTTTATCTCCATTAGCATAAAAGTTGACAACCGTTATATTGCAAAAACAAAAGATAATTTTACCCTTACTTATTTAACAAAAGTGCAATTGTAATTAAAATTTCTAACAAAATAAGAACCATTGTCTTCGCCCTTATATTTTATCACTCGATTTTTTTTACATGTCAGTGCATACTCAAATTCCGTAAATTAGATAACGGTAAAATTATCTTTTGTTTTTTACAATTTAACGATTGTCAATCCCTCATGTTAACGGAGACAACCACCGTTTATTTTACCAAGAAAAAAAAAATCTCTATATTGTTTTTTGTTTTTGTAATTTAACGGTTGTCAATCCCTTATGCTAACAGAGACAACTATAGTTTATTTTGCCAGGAAAAAAATCTCTATATTATCTATCTATCAAGTGTGTCTCTATATAAATCTTATATCTTAATTATATTTTATCGGGTAAATTTTATAAAATATTGGGTGGTTTGCTCAACTTTCATTTTAGATTCTTGTGGTTTTTTTCTGAGAAAATAAATCTTGTGCTTGTCTCCATTAACATAAATGGTTGACAATAGTTAAGTTGTAAAAATGTCCATCTTACCTTTATTTGTTCAACAAAAGTGCAATTATAATTAAAAATTTTAATAAAAATAAGAATCATTGTTTTTGTCCTTGTATCTTATTACTCAATTTTTTACATTTTAGTGCATACTCAAATCTTGTATATTAACAAAAGTTAAAATTGTCTTTTGTTTCTACAATTTAACGACTGTCAATCCCTTATGCTTACGTAAACAATCACAAGGTTTACTTTCAAAAAAATATAAGAGTATAAAATGAAAATCAGGCAAATCACAGGGTATAAAATGAAATTTAACTTATTTTATTTTATGATTTAAGGGTATATTTTGTTTTCTTTTAATTGAAGATTAAAACTATCTGTTAATGATATTTTACAGGTTTTAAAAAGGAGCAGCTAAAAGTTCAAGTAACCTCATCAGGGAAGCTGAGGATTATAGGAGAAAGACCACTCGGCGGCGGTAACAAATGGAGCCGTTTCCACAAGGAATTTCCAATTCCATCAAATTATGACGCTAAAGAAATCACTGCAAGATTTGAAGGGGGTACTCTTTACATCAAGCACCCTAAAATCATCACTTCAGCTCATGAATTACCACAGCCACAAGTGAAACCACCCATTGAAAAAACTCCAAAGACTCATCAAAACCCAACAACTGATCATCAGCCACAGACACAAAAGATTAATGACGACATTCAAAAGCAGGCAGCAAGTCATGATCAAGCTCCCCAATTGAGGGATGATCATCAGAAGAGTAGTACTTCACCGATTAAGCCTCAAGTAAAGCCAACAAGCGAGCTGAAAAGGAAGCAGAATAATGGTGATCAAGAACAGGCTAATACTCGTCAAGAAGTATTTCCTCCAAAGGAGAAGAGTAGCACAACTAATGATGGCAAAGATGGAGATGTTTCAACGAAGACAAGTGAAAAGAAGCAAGAAAATCTTGGAGATTCTTCTGTTCAAGATGCTGCTAAAACTGGGATTGCTAAAGGAAAATTATTGACGATGGAGCTTAAGAATCCAAGAAAATTGTTGAACTTGGTTGTGGCTGTTTTATTGGTTCTGGTACTTGGGCTGTATGCTAGGAATGCAATCAGGTCCATTGGAAAATCTGAAAACTAAGTGATATTATCCATTCACATGTATATTTCCAAAATTATTGAACTGAATAAAGGGTTTCACAATTCATAATTTTTCTGTCAAATTTACCTCTCATGTATTTTGATTTGTTGAAAATAGTCCATACAATGTGAGCTTAATGCTATCTGTATGTACCATGCATCTCTTTCACAGCTTTAACGACCTAAATGCAACCGCCCCAAAGTTTGTTGACTACTACTGCAATTAATAGATGAAATAGCATACATACCAACTAAAAAGTAAAACAACTAACACTGTAGATGCAACAAATCAAAATACATTAAGGTTTTCCTATGTTTTTAGGATTTTGGTGCCTGCATAAGCAGCTGTATGTTAGTTTAGTCAGATATGAATAATAGAATTTGAGATTTAATTTCCCTCTGTTTTGTTTCTTCCCCTCTAGCATTCTTCCCTCTTCTGTTCTACCTAATCTGTTTTCCTTGCTGCTTCCCTGTTCTCCTTCTATACTGTTCTATCTCCTCATCTACCTATTCTTTTTAGAGTGTTCTCCCCTTTCTTCTCTTCTCTCTATCTTCACTTTTCAATATTTGTTCTATATCACCAAATTCTAGGGAAGGGAAAGATAAAAAAAGGAGAAATCAAAGAAATTAGGTAAAGAAGAACCAGCTATTTACTGTGGAGTGAGAAGGCTAAGCAAAACAACAAAGTTCAATCTTTTTCAATTTCCTCAGTTTTCCCAGCCTCGCCAAGAAAGAGAAAAGAAAACAATTCAATTTCCTCGACAAATCCACCAACATGCATCTTCTGAAAATCCCCTATCAACCATTTCATGAAGAAGTTCTGTTTCTATAGATGTGTCATTGTTACGAAGACTTGCTTGGATCATTGTATTGTAAGTGCAACCGTCAGGCAAGCAATGATTTTCTTCCAATTTTCTAAACAAATCACTTGCTTCATTTAGAAACCCCCCTCTACAAAGCCCAGAAATCATTATAGTATATGTCTTAACATTGGGTTGCAAGCTTTTCACAGAAAAGCTACAAAATAATTCCCTAGCATATTCAAGCTTCCCTACATGCTTAAAAGTAAGAATTCCTTACTTTTACCATCCTATGTTATCAAGGACGCCCAAGAATTCCTCCCAATCTTTAGTCCATTTACAGATGGACGAATGGATTAAGCATAAGAATTCCTTATTTTCTGAAAGGGATGGCCATAGAAGACAGATAAATTAATTAGCAGACCCTTGATATGGGAACCACCATGATCCTGCAGCAAAACCAAAAGCATGTTTTTCGGTAAGCAATTAGCAGTAAGAAGAAGCAAAACAAAATTAAATCATTCACAATGAAACCATCTATTTTTTTTCCAACCTGTAGGAGTGAAGATGTTATTCGTGGTGAAAGTTACAAGCCCAGATATAACCAAAGGGCCAACTGTATCAGGTTTAATCATTTGGACAAATCAACACAAACAAAATCGACAAACATTTCACTTGCACTTAGTTTACTTCTTAATGAACACAAAACAAAATCGACAAACATTTCACTTGCACTTAGTTTACTTAAGAAGGAGAGCCCAAAAGCAAGATGTAAAAACTTGATTTTACTGATTTACTTCTCAGCTCTTCCAAGGAGAACTTTTTCACTGGATGGGACCAATAAAGTTTAAAAATCTACAAAACATGTTTTATCGGCTAATGTTATGTGAATCAGTGATCTAGTCAATATAATGAAAGGCAATTATGGAACCAAACAAAAAAATGAAACAAAAAAGGAGATAGCTTCTCTTACTAATTAGGATTCTGTTCATCTCATGAACATATGTTTACCAATAGTTTAATAGAAGAAAAAAACTATTTTGACCAAATTCTAAGGAAGAGACAGATAACAGATGAGAAACAAAAGAAAATGTGTAAAGGAGGAGGGGGGTATCAACTGTGGAGTAAGAAGGTAAGTAAACAACAAAGTTCAACGTTTTTCCTTTTCCTCAATTTTCACAGCTTCACCAAGAAAGAGAACAAATAAATTATCACTCACTAAACAGAACTCTCCACTAACCAATCAAAATCAAGTTACAAAGCAAATTTCAGTATTCACTTGCCATTTTCAAGAGAGATTCGTAATCAATAAAGGAACAGAGCAACATACATAAGAAGTAAAGACAATAGGAATCCTGATATGAGATGGCTTAGCATTAATAATTAACATGCACACAATCACAAAGCAAATAATCACTAAAAGTGAACCAACCTTAGTCGCAAGATCACCTTATCAGATATCTCAACATCATTAAAAATACTGAATCATCAGCATATAAATGAGCTCTTAAGACAGAATACACAAATCCAGCAATTTTGAACATCCTCCTCTCAGCCCACGATACCACCAACAACAGAAATATTGAAAGAGAAATAAAGGCCCATAACATCTAATGCATATAGCACTACAAAGACTTAACAGATCAACCCAACAGGGAAAACAAAATCAATAAAAACACTGACTAACATGATTTTGCATAACTTAGCTGAGATCAAAAGTGAAATGCATGCCATTGTGTAATAAAAGGTACAAAAAATAGTTTCAATAGAAAAAAAAGACTAACTCGGCACTAAAAACCAACATCTCACCAGAAAATGTTGCTGAACGCCCCTTCCAGATCATTCCAGTCTTTCACTTAGCCGAGATCGAAAGTAAATGCATGTCATTGTGTAATAAAAGGTACAAAAAATAGTTTAAATAGAAGAAAAAAAGACTAACTCAGCACTAAAAACCAACCTAAAGTTGCACTAAAAACTGGAAGAAATATAATGAAAATTTAGGTGTTATTCATCCTTCATTATCATGAAAAACCTCTACACATTATATTAGTTCTCCTTTGCTACATCATCAACATTTGAAAATTTTCCAGAAGTACCAAAGGAAATGCACCAGAAAATGTAAACAGCAACGACCAAACTTTAACACTTGCTAATATTGTCTTCTATGAAAGGCTGACTTGTTTCAACTTTATAATTTAATATAATAGAAGAAGCTTAATATGTATTAAGCACAAGAACGTAAATTTCCAAGAAAATACCGCGTAGCTACCGGCATCTTCTCAAATAATAAAAAGATGTATTTAATAGTAACTTAAAAGAGCTGTTATATATATATGGAGCTTGTTCTATAAGTTGGTTTTCTTGTTCTGATCAGTTCTCTTTCTCATTCCTCCTTTCTTCCAACTCTAATCAAGTGCATTGATAAAATTAATGTCTAATCAAGTTCTGCATATAATTCAACCTTATTACTCTAATTTCTGAACAACTCTGGGCAACCTCAAAAGGGGAAAATGAGGTATGGATTATATTTGGCATGTTTGGAAAGGGTTTTTAAAACTGAAAAGCTAAAATCAGTTTTCAAAAACTTATTTCCATGTTTGGCAAACAATTTTCAAAAGTAATTTTTTAAAATAGTTTTCAAAAAACTAATTTTCAAAAATTGTTCTCTAGAAACTCCAAATTGGTGTTTTTTGATATAATTTTCGAAAAATAACCCTAAAATCAGTGTCCACTTTTCTGTTTGATTCTTCCTCTATGGTATATAAAAAATATTAAAATTTTGAAAATAAAATAATATTAATTATTTTTAAGTATTTAGTAAATATGAGAAATAAATTAATATAGATTTTAAATTTAAACTCAAAACTAAAAATAATTACAAGGTGTATCAAAACAGTTTTCAAAATAAGATTATCCAAACAACATTTCACTATTTTCTGTTTTGGAAATAGTTTTCGAGTTACCGTTATCTAAATATGTTTTCTTCGGAAAACATCAGAAAACTGTTTTCAATTTTCATTTTCGAAAACAGTTGTCGAAAACTTAAAACAGAAAACTGTTACCCAAATATACCATTAATTCTCCTTTGCTTAAACATAAACATTGAAATTTTTTCAGAAGTAACAAACAAAAATGCACCAGAAAATGTAAACAGCAACGACCAAACGAGAACACTTGCTAATATATAAATTTCATAAATAAAGGAAAAATTTGCTAAAATTTACTTCTATGAAAGGCTGACACCTTTCAACATTATAATATAATAAAAAAAAGAATCTTAAATAGTGATGTATGTATTAGGCTCAAGAATGTAAACTTACCGGCATCTTCTCAAATGATAAAGGAGATGGATTTAACAATAACTTCAGAGGTGTTAAATATATTACAAGCTGTCTTCTACAATGGAATGGAAGGTGAAAATTCAATTCATATATTAAATGTTGAAGAGCTCCACAATCACTTGTACAATGGCATGGAAGTTTAAAATTCGCTACTACAATAGCAGGGAAGGTGAAAATTCACTTCATACTTTAAATGCTGAAGAACTCCACAATCATTTGTAAAGTTCATTTAGATTTTCTTGATCTAATTTACCATTAGATAACGAATCCACCACCATGCTTGCAGTGCATGCATCTTCAGAAAATCCTCGATCAACCATTTCACGAAGAAGTTCTGCTGCCATTGACGCATCATTGCTATTAAGACACGCTTGAATTATTATATTATAAGTGCAACTGTCAGGCAAGCAACCATTCTCTTTCATTTTTCTGAACAAATCATTTGCTTCATTTAGTAACCCATTTCTACAAAGTCCAAAAATCATTATATTATATGACCTAACATTAGGCTGCATACCCAAGACGCTACAAAATAATTCTCTCGCATATTCAAGCTTCCCAGCTTTGCACATACCATCAATAAGTATATTGTAAACTACAATATTAGGATCAATACCACTCTTTTGCATCGCATGGAACATTGTCAATGCCTCATGAAGATATCCATTTTTACATAAGCTATCCAATAAAGTTGAGTAAGTTACCAAATTAGGAAGTTGCCCATAAGCACACATTTTCATGAAAAGCTCTTGCGCAGCACCAAGTCTCCCTGATTGACACAAGCCACCTATCAGAGTATTGTAAGTGACAACATCAGGAATTAATCCTCTAAGAGACATTTTATCAAAGATACTCATTGCATCCTCTATTCTTTTAGCCTTGCAATACCCATTGAGCATGATGCTATAAGTAATAACATCAGGTACACAACCCTTGCAAACCATTGAATCAAACACTTTTCTTGCTTCATCCAGTTGATTTCGTATACAATATCCATCCATCAATGAACTGTAAGTGACAGTATCAGGCTCTACACCTCTTTGAATCATCATTTTAAGTACACCCCGAGCCTTTAAAACCATCCCTTCTTTACAAAGTGAATCAATTAATATACTGAAGGTGAAAACATTAGGTGTGATTTTCCTAGCCACCATTTCATTCAACAATCTCGTAGCTTCTTTCCATTGGCCTAATTTACATACGCCATAAATCAAGGAGCTATAAGTGACAACATTCGGTAGAATGCCTTTATCAATCATTTCGGAGAAGAGAGTCAAAGCCTCAGTTGTCATCTTGTCCTTGCAAAGACTATCGATGATGGTGTTATAGGCTTTAACCAAATCAGCCTTGAAGCAACTTTCTTCTATCTTCTTGAGCAACTGAATAGCCAAAGTAGTATTATCCATTTTACATAAACCATTTATTATAGTACCATAAGTAATAACATTAGCTTGATACCCATTCTTCACAATTTGATCAAACAATGTCACTGCATGAGCAAGCTTACCTTCAACACAATATCCGTTCACCAGAGTGTTGAGTGTTATAACATTAGGCTCAAGACCAAGTTTCCAGATTTTCCCCAAAACAGAGAAACCAAAATCCACACCACCTAAGCGGCAAAAACAATTAATCAAAATAGTCAAAGTGTAAATATCATGCCTGATTCCTTGTGCTTCCATTTGTTTGCACAATGAACCAGCGGTGTCATAATGTCTCATTCTAACAACTGCACTTAACAATTGAGTAAATTCAACAATAGAGGGCCGAGGATGCATATGAAGCATCTTATTAAACAAAGCAATCGCATCATCAATCTTATTATTAAACCCACGTTTCAGTCTTTCTGTCACAGACTTGTAGTCATCTATAGCACTAGAAGAAGTTAGAGAATGGAAATGAGCCCTTGTTAAATAATGATCAGGAAATGGATGATTCAGTATTAAGAAGCCAATGAAATTAAGGTTAATGGAACTATGGAGAATACCTAATTCTCGAAGATGAAGAAATTTCGAAGCCGGAGAAGAACAAGCAGCTCTCTTCCACATCATCATCGCTTTAGTTTTGCTGCTCTTCTCTCTCTCTCTCTCTCTCTCTCTCTCACTCACTCTCTCAATCCAATTAACATTTCCATCAGATTTTACCATTGTGTTCAATGTGTCTCATATTTTTAATATAATTTTCGATTAATTGAATGTAAAATAACTATCATATCCCTTTTTTAATTCCCTCGACTCACTCATTTGACCACCTTTCATTCTCTTCAGCAGCATCAATTCAAATAGGTTTATGTTTGCAGTTGAATGTTATATTATTAAATATATAAATTTAATCTTACAGTTAATTTGATGGTCATTTCAATTTTTAAATGAATTAATTTTAAAAATCAATCCAACTCAATTATATCGGGTTGAAAAAATCTCAACTTAACTCTACTTATGAACCTATCAAACCTCGATTTAATCCAAACCATTTTAAATCGGTTTGGATCGATTCAAGTAATTAGTTTAGTATTTTTTATCTTTTAAAAATTAATGTGAACATATTACGTAAGCAAAAATATTTTACTAGAATTATTTATCATTAATTAGATCCAAAATCAAATTCATTCAAGAATTTATTAAATCTTACAAACCATCATTTATAAATTCAGTACCTTAAATCATTTCACACAAAATTCAAACAATTTTAATTTAATATATATCATACAAAAGTAAATATAAATTAGATTTTAAAAGTGTTTAATCAACTCAATCCTTCAAGACTTCAACACTAATACACACTTGGTCGTAGAATCTTTATAACCAAGTTCCATAATACAAATAATATAATGGGAATGAATATAAGATAAGAAAACCAATTCAATAAGTTTTTGGAAATCATATTGAAAGTTTGAAAGAAATATTTTCACAAGAACAAACGATTTTCTTTAATTAAATATTATTAAAAAGAAATATGCTACTCACATATTTAAATTCTAATTGGTCTTTTTGATAGAAATTAGCAGTTTTTGTTAGATGATTTCTAAGAAAGAAAAAGAAATGACTTCAAAAAAAGAGGAAAAAGAAATGGAACGAGAATATATATATATATATATATATATATATATATATATATATATTGTTGAATAATTATGCCTTGAATTAGTGGTGAACCAAAAATTGTCTAAAGTTGGGTCCACTTCTTGCATAATTTGTGGCTTTTGTTTGTGGGTCAAAAGCATCTTCTACTTTAGGCTATGGTGGAAGACAAAGTTCACTTTGGTATAATTGGAGAACAAAATGATGAGCAACAAAATGATGAACATTCATTGATGTTTGTCCTTTGGAACTTTTGTAAGCCTATAAAAGGCATTCCAATGTGAAACATTCCATCATCAAGTAATATCAAGAACCGTCAAGTGAAAGAGAAGTTAAGAGAGAAATTTGTGAGATTGTGTGTATTGGCTAAAGCCAATTTTGTAAACACTCTTTGTATATTCTCTCACTATAGTGAAATTTTGCCTGCTGGCCTCTGCCCGTGGAGTAGGCTTTAAGCCGAACCACGTAAATTTGCTGTCTCCCCTTTTATCTTACTTTATTGTTTTGTCATTATTACTCGATCAATTTACGATCCTGTCACGATCCATTTCTAACAAACTGGTATCAGAGCTTGCAGGTGGTAAATTTCTGTCTGTTTTTTTGCGAGTTTACTGTTCATGTGAATAGTAAATTTCGTGAATAGTAAAATTTTGTTCAGGATCATTTTGTTCGATCGAGATGTTAACAATAAAGTTTGATATTGAGAAGTTTGATGGAAACAGCAGTTTCAGTCTATGGCAAGTTCGTATGTTAGCCATTCTAACCTAAAATGGCTTAAAGAAAGCACTACTGGGGAAAGCCAAGATGCCTACCTGCATGAGTGATGAAGATTGGGATGACCTGGATGACAAGACTCTATCCGCAATCCAACTGAGTCTTTCAAATGATGTCTTACAACAAGTTCTGTCAGAGAAGACTTCTGCAGACTTATAGGCCAAGCTAGAGGAGTTGTACTTGACTAAATCCTTGGCCAACAGATTGGTTTTGAAGCAACGCCTTTATGGTCTCCATATGACGGAAGGTTCCTCTCTCAAGTCCCATATCAGTGAGTTTATCTCAATTATTAATGATTTGAAAAATCTTGAAGTTATTAATGGGTCTGAAGATCAAGCTCTCTTATTATTATGTTCATTACCACTCTCATATAAAAATTTTAGAGACACTATAATTTATGGTAGGGAAGAATTAAATTTTGATGATGTAATATCTTCCCTTATGAGTAAGGAGAAATTAGATAATGAACTTTTGTCTAGTAAGTCTGATGATCAGGGCTCTAGTCTTGTTGCAAGAGGCAGATCCAATGACAGAGGCTTTGACGGTGGCAAGAATAGAAGAAGATCAAAGCCAAGAGGAAAGCACAAAAATTTGACTTGCAATTATTGCAAGAAGAAGGGACACATCGTAGCGGAATGCTACAAGCTGCAGAACAAAAAGAAGAATGAATGGCAAAATGACAAGGGCAAGCAGAAAGAAGAAACAGCTGATGCTGCTGCAGCAGAAGAAAAAGGTGATGATGTTCTATTTGCAACCAACAAGTCCAGATCCAATGACGAGTGGATTCTTGATTCTGGATGTTCTTATCATATGTGCCTCAACAGAGATTGGTTCTCTATATATGATTCTGTTGAAGGTGGAGTTGTGCTAATGGGCAATAATGCCACTTGCAAAACTGTTGGTGTAGGCACAGTAAAAATCAAGATGCATGATAGAGTTGTCAGGACATTGACTGATGTCAGACATGTACCTGATTTGAAGAAAAATCTTATTTCTTTGGGCATTCTGGATGCCAATGGCTGCAAAACTGTGATTGAGTCTGGGAACATGAAAATTTCCCGTTGTGCTCTTGTTCTCATGAAAGAAAAGAAGTCTGGCAGTCTATACACCTTATTGGGTTCAACAGTTACAGGCTCTGCAGCAGTTTCCTCATCCATGTCAGATTCAGACTCTACCAAGTTGTGGCATATGCGTCTAGGGCATATGAGTGAGCAGGGATTAGCTGTACTTAGTAAAAGAGGTCTTCTGCCTGAAAGAAAGATTGGGAAGCTGGATTTTTGTGAGCATTGTGTCTTTGGAAAGCAGAAAAGAGTCAGCTTCAACACTGCAATTCACAGAACCAAAGGTACTCTTGATTACATTCATTCTGATCTATGGGGGCCTTCTCGTGAAATTTCCAAAAGAGGAGCCAGATACTTGCTAACGATTATTGATGATTTTTCTAGAAAGACTTGGGTCTATTTTCTCAGCCACAAGAATGAGGTATTTGGCATTTTCAAGCAATAGAAGACCTTATTGGAGAAGCAGACCGGGAAGCTAGTCAAGAGACTCAAAACAGATAATGGTCTTGAGTTTTGTGATTCAGAGTTTAATCAATTCTGCAAAGATGAAGGCATTGTCAGACATCGGACGGTGAGAAAGACACCACAGCAGAATGGTGTCGCAGAGAGGATGAATCGAACACTGTTAGAAAGAGCTCGATGTATGCTTTCTAACGCAGGTCTTGGCAAGGAATTTTGAGCAGAAGCAGTCAATTTGGCATGTCATTTAGTGAACCGCTCTCCTCGCAGATCACTTGAACTTAAGACACCTGAAGAGGTGTGGTCAGGTAGCCCTCCTGATTACTCTAACTTAAGAATATTTGGTTGCCCTGCATATGCTCATGTGAATGAAGGAAAATTGGAGCCTAGGGTGAAGAAATGTATTTTTCTTGGTTATGCTTCTGGTGTTTAGGGTTTTCGCTTATGGTGTCATGATACTCATAAGTTTATGATTAGTAGAGATGTTACTTTTGATGAATCTGCTATGCTTCACCCTAGAAAAGAATTGCCTGTTCAGTGTGATACAGGAAAGAAGAATGCACAAGAGAAGGTGGAGCTTGAGGTTGATACCTTATCATCTGCAAATCCTAATCCTATTCAGCCAAGAAGTTCGTCTCCAGGTGGAGAGACACACCATGAAGCTCAGCATCACACTCTAGCTGGTGGAAGACAAAGGAGACAGATAAAACCACCCCAACGGTATGGTTTTGAAGATATATTGGCTTATGCATTAAATGTTGCAGAAACCATTAATGTCGTCGATCCAACCTCATACACTGAGGCCATCAGTTCATCTGATTCAGACAAATGGCTCGTTGCGATGCATGAAGAGATGGAATCTCTAAAGAAAAATGACACCTGGAAATTGGTCAAACCACCTAATGGTAAGAAAATTATCGGGTGTAAATGGATATTTAAGAAGAAGGAAGGAGTCACTGGTGTTGAAGACACCAAGTATAAGGCACGATTAGTAGCGAAAGGCTACAGTCAGGCGGAGGGAGTTGATTTTAATGATGTTTTCTCTCCAGTTGTTCGACATATTCGTGTCTTACTTGCTTTAGTTGCAATGCATAATTTGGAGTTGGAGCAACTTGATGTGAAAACAGCCTTTCTTCATGGTGATCTTGATGAACAAATCTATGTACAGCAACCAAAAGGTTTTGAAGTTGAAGGTAAGGAAGATCATGTTTGTCTTCTAAAGAAATCCTTGTATAGACTCAAGCAGTCTCCACGCCTATGGTATCGAAGGTTTGACTCTTTTATGCTGAGTATTGGATTTTCTAGATGCAAGTATGATAGTTGTGTCTACTATCAAAGACTTGATGATGGTACTTTCATATATTTGTTGCTATATGTTGATGACATGTTGATTGCAGCAAAGAACATATATGAAATTAATAGATTGAAATCTCAGCTAAATGATGAATTTGAGATGAAAGACCTAGGTGCAGCAAAGAAAATTTTGGGAATGGAGATCAACAGAGACAGAGGTGCAGGTAGATTATTTCTGTCACAACAGAAATATATTGAGAAAGTCCTAAAACGTTTTGGTATGCATGATGCTAAACCTGTGAGTACTCCTTTAGCTTCTCACTTTAGATTATCAGCATCCATGTCACCACAGTCAGAAGAAGAGATAATGTATATGTCTAGAGTTCCTTATTCTAGTGCAGTGGGAAGTATTATGTATGCAATGGTTTGCACTCGACTAGATATCTCACATGCTGTCAGTGTAGTTAGCAGATATTTGTCCTGTCCAGGAAAAACTCATTGGCAAGCTGTCAAGTGGATTTTGAGATATTTGAAGGGTACTTCTACTGCTTGTTTGGAATTCGGTAAAACTTCTGACAATCTAGCTGGATATGTTGATTCAGATTTTGCAGGTAATTTGGACAGGAGAAGATCAATTACAGGTTATGTATTTACTATTGGGACTTGTGCTATCAGTTGGAAAGCTACCTTGCAACTGACAGTTGCATTGTCTACTACAGAGGCAGAATTTATGGCTGTTACAGAAGCTACCAAAGAAGCCATTTGGTTAAGAGGTATATTTAATGAACTCAGTTTGGAAACAAATAAAACTGTAGTTTATTGTGACAGTCAGAGTGCTATACATTTGACGAAGGATCAGATGCATCATGAGAGAACTAAACACATTGATGTGAAATATCACTTTATTCGGGATATTGTGGCTCAATGTGATGTTATTATAAGAAAGATTGGCACTATGAATAATCCAGCTGACATGCTGACAAAATCTCTTTCCATTACCAAGTTCACACACTGCATGGACTTGGTTGGTGTTGCACAACATTTGCATTAGACCCTTCGGGGTTGTTTGGCAGAGGTTGAAACTTTTATTTTCACTATTGTCAAATTCAAATCAAGGTGAAGATTTGTTGAATAATTATGCCTTGAATTAGTGGTGAACCAAAAATTGTCTAAAGTTGAGTCCACTTCTTGCATAATTTGTAACTTTTGTTTGTGGGTCAAAAACATCTTCTACTTTAGACCATGGTAGAAGACAAAGTGGAAGACAAAGTTCACTTTGGTATAATTGGAGAACAAAATGACGAGCAACAAAATGATGAACATTCATTGATGTTTGTCCTTTTGAACTTTTGTGAGCCTATAAAAGGCATTCCAATGTGAAGCATTCCATCATCAAGTAATATCAAGAATCATCAAGTGAAAGAAAAGTTAAGAGAGAAATTTGTGAGATTGTGTGTATTGGCTAAAGACAATTTTGTAAACACTCTTTGTATATTCTCTCACTATAGTAAAATTTTGTCTGCTGGCCTCTGCCCGTGGAGTAGGCTTTAAGCCGAACCATGTAAATTTGTTGTCTCCCCTTTTATCTTACTTTATTGTTTTGTCATTATTACTCGATCAATTTACGATCCTATCACGATCCATTTCTAACATATATATATATATATATATATATATATATATATTATGTAATCCAAACTAATTTATCAAAATATTAATGTAATTCATCAAATATACTCACGAAATATACATTACAATCAAAACTAACTTACTAAAATATAAATATAATCCATTAATTCTTAAAATAATTATATTTTAAATATATATAAAATATAATTATATAATAATCCCGTTACCGATTTAAGTTGGGTTGAAATTTTGTAAGAATAAACACATGAAAATCTGTTAAGATATATAGATATAAATAAAACAAACATAACAGCTTCATGGAGATGGGGAAATAAAACAAAATTGAAGACACAAAGGCACATATTACAAATCTATAACTAATATTAAGTTGGAAAAAAAAAAAAAACTTTTGTGTGTTGCCTATTGAACATGCAATGACACTCCACTCCCCACACTTTTACTGGAATTTTCACCAAAATTAGTTAATTCTTTCCTGACACCAAAACTGTAGTTGCTAACAGACTGCTCCAAACCAACACCAGTTACACATTACTAGAAATGTATAACCTCGACAAAGTATTAAATACTAGATGAGATGGCACGCACCGAAGATGTGGACCTTACTCCATTCTGATACCTCCACTCAGTTATTTATCAACCAGTTCTTTTTTTCTTTTTTTTATTATTATTATTCAACCTTTTGTAATAACTGTTCCTTGCAATTACCATGGCTTCTATATCCCTTTTGCTGAAAGTCATTGGAGATGCATAAAATGGATAATTGCTTAAAAAAACGCTCCAACAGGGAAGGATATCTGCATACGTATGGTTCCCTGGGGCAGCATGGTTACACAATTCAAGCAATTTCATTAGTACTTGAAGCTGCTGACAAGTAGAATCAAAAAGTTCTTCAAAAAAATAAGTATTTGAAAAATTGAAGTAACTTCACTCTTCCGCAATTAACAAATGAAGGAGAAAAGCCCGCATTAAAGTTTTAAACGGCATTTCTCTTAAAATCCAGTAATATGCTTACTGGAGAGCTTCCAAGTGATTTAGACTTGCTTAGGCTGCCAATTTGGAAGATGTGTGCAGACATAATTCAAACACAACTGCAAAGACATGATTTTCCACAAATATAAATTGATACTCTACATTTCCAATGGCCTTTGGGCCTAATGGCTTCTCCTCCCCCAATAAAACAGATAGACAGATTGTAGGATTACAAACCCAACAAACTTCCTACTTTTAGCAAAGACCGGGAAATCCAAGAATCAGGCAATTTTTTTGAGAAGATTTATCAAGCAAAGATTGATTCGCAAACAGAGGATAGGGTGAAATGGTGCCTTACAGTGGATGGGAAGTTTGAAGTTATCTCCTTCTACAAGGCCTTCTTTTTCCTTTGGAAAGAAATCCAAACTTTCCTTGGAGAACATGTGCCGCCCCTTTTAAAGTGGTTTTTTCACTTGGGAGGCTATTTGGGGAAGAATTTTGACCATGGATAATCTTCAAAAAAGTGGAAAAGCTTTGGTGAATTGGTGTTACCTTTGCAAGGAGGAAGTAGAATCCATACACCACATCTTGCTTAGTTGCTCTTAGACCTGAGAGATGGCTCTTCAAGTTATGAGTCTCTGTTGGGTTTGTGCCTTTTCGTTCTTGAGGAAATTTGGGTTTGGAGTGGTATTCATGATTCTAAAGAAAGAGGAAAGTCATTGCTTTCATCCCTCTTTCCATCATGTGGATGGTTTGGTTGGAAAGAAATTTGAAAAAGTGGAGAGTGATAGTGCCTATTTTAAAGAGGGCTAGTTTAATCTACTTATTTTTTTGGTTGAGTTTTGTATATGTACTTTTTTAATAAAAAATTTGGCTACGCAATGAGAAGTAATCATCTCCCACCCTAGTGTGAGTAGAGTTTGGCCCATGGTCTCTTGTGATGACAAGCGACTCTACCAACTAAACTAGCTAGCACTCTCTTGTAAATGTACTTCATCTTGTAGAGTTCATGGAATCACTTTCTTGTAGATAGTCTCTTTGTAATTGGATTGCACCCCATTGATGCTCTTTTTAAAATTTTTTTTTACTTGTAAAAAAAAAGATACACTAACAAACTACCCATTTAAACCCTAACACCCTAATTTTCTAAGCCCTAACCCAAGAAAAACTTAATTGTAGGCAGATTAGACAAATCTATCCTACATCACTTTTCTTTTTCTTTTTCTGCCAATTCTTAAGTCCCTTCACCAACACACTTAACAAATAACAAATGTCCCCTCCGCCCTTAATCTCCATCCATCTCTTCACCGTGAAGACAAGTTTCAAGTTCCTATGAAAACCTGAATCGAGGTCTGGGGACTTGAAATAATTAGTTTTACCACCAAAACCAGAAGCACCTTGTCATCTTCTGTGAGGAAGATAAAAGAAACGAAGTTAATCACACATTCACACTAAAGAACCTAAAACTAGCAATTAACAGATATTACATAGATCAATCACTGCAACGATTTCACTTCTCAAATTAGAGCTTTGAAAATCTTGGTCCAACTCTGCTAAATTTTCTTAAACTTTGGCTCGGCTTGATTATGTAAACAAGTGGAGTTAGAACTCGTTCATGAGATGAGCGCAAGCTTCTGCACGAGCCAAGCTTTGATAAATCAATCCTAGCAAACAAGCCTTTAAACAAACATAAATGAGTTTAAACAAGCCTGTGAAAAAAGAATTTTGAAGCTCGTTTCATAACTATGAATCCATTTAAAATCATCATTATTTATAGGAAAAAGAGAATAAACACTATAGGGCACCAATGGGGTGCCATCATGTACAAAAGAATCATTTAGTCCAAATACAAATATGGTATTCATTTACAAAAAAAACTGCTCAGAGAACCACAGCTTAAGCATGTTAAGCCACATGTTTTTTTAGCTTTTTAGCTTATAGGCAACTCCTAAAATCCATATATTAAAACTCAATCTAAAAGCAAGCCCTTAAATGAGCTCATAAGCAATCCCATAGTCTCAGCCAAACCAAGTTGATCTTAACTATGTTCCAGCTTAGCTCGTTTAACAAAGAAGCGGTTGAGCTTGTTAGTTAGCATAACAAACAAAACATAAACAAGGTTTTTGCAAGCTTTGCCACAACCTGTTCGTCGACCATATCAATTCGTTTACATCCCTACAGATGTTAGACCCACTTTAAGGACAAGTGAGACCAACACATGAATGGGGAATGTTCAGTGGTCTATCAAGTTTTTCTTATAAAAAAGTCGGATGACACAAGGAAATGTCAATATATACGTAAGGATATATAGATAATTTCCACATCTAACATGTAGAAATGCCAAGAAAATAAAGTAGGCTGTCTATAAATGAACAAAACAACATGGCTCCATGAAATTCATACCTTCAAGGAGCGCCATACATCAGTCAATGAAAAAACTGCAAGATTCACTTGAATCAGAAAACTAAATATGTCAGCATATATTTTCAATGTACCAGGAGTTAAAATAATGCTGATTGGCCAATCCACTCGATAACCCAAACCTAAAAAGTCAAAGGAATGGAGTCCTGCCATTGTTGAAAAAGGCAACATCAAAAGACGCTAAATAAATCCTAAAAAGAAAAAGGCTCTAACAGAGAAGTATTTAAGAATGCCAAGCCAAAGCTTAACATATACCAATTGCAGATGTTGAAAGAGGCATCATGCCATGTCCATTTGTGTACACAAATAACCTATCCTTATAACAGTCTCGTTCACATGATGATCTCAGAACTGACAACTCAAGCAACCCTTGAATTTCTGCAATTCTCTGATCTGCCTCAGTAACACACCATTTCTGTTGCCCCAAGTAAGAGAAAGGAAAGGAGTCAGAAGGAAACTGTACAAGTCAAAGAATTGTAACTTCTAAGAAATTAAGTGATTAGTAGACAGATATACATGATGCCAAAGGGTCATGAGTAAGTCAGCCCAATCTGTTAGTTCCATAAAATGATATCCCCGCAGTGCCAGCAGATGTTCTTGTAAATCAAACCCTTCTACAAGCAACTTGATAATTAACTTGCTGATATAGTTACATCTTACTTTGTTAAAGAAAAGTATAACCGGCATATTTGCATAGTTAAAGACAATCTTGTAACTAAAAGAAAATATCTGTAGGCCCAGTATAAAGAACCAATAAAAAAAATGGAGAAAAAAATAGAACTCCAGACCTGATATGTTTATTCTTTTATTTATGTACCCCAGATATGTGGAAGGATACTGAAGCAATATTTCCTGCAGTAGGCATTTATCAATAGCAAAATCAATTAATATCTCAAACATGGCCGACAAACTCCACCTGAGATCTCCAGTGATATTAGTGTCCCAGTTATTTGAAACACCAAGCAAACTCTCCCAACCATTTCCAGCAGAAACGTTTGTTGACATTGCATCTTCTTGATTGTGATCCTTCAACTCCAAAGGTAGATGACCACAAGAAACTTCCGTATCTTCTATCATGATGTCATCTCCACCACAGCCTTGCTTGCCATGGTGATCGCTCTTCCCACTAGTCACAGAAGCACTAGAGTCTTCAAATAATTCATGCATGGAACTAGCAGCTAGCTTTTCTACACATACTTTACAAGGGTCATAAACGCAAGAAAAATCAAAGCAAGGTAAAGATTGTCTATTGTCCCTGCTGCTTCTCTCTCCAGGCTTGCTCATCAGGTTAAATAAAGCACTTTTTGTCAGCATGGGGTTCATACTGAGAAAATTGAAATGGTAATTAACCTTCCATTGTTGCAATGCAAATAAATTTGATGTGGAGGAGCCATTTTCAAGTTGATTTTCATCTCTGTTCTCCTCTATTAAAGCATTGTCAGTGGCAAAAGTTTTGCTGAAAAATGGCATACCTTTCTCAATAAATCCCATATTTTTGTTTCTCACTTTAGGGCCAGAGTCATGTACTCTTGGGTCATCTCTGTACCCTCTATCAAAATAAAAAGGATTTTTTAAAAGACCACCAAGTGGTCAGCACTTACCAGGTGGATTATCAGTATACTGAACATCTATGCATGGCCAACTTGACTCCCCTGACTCAAGGGGCATAGATATGTTACTCAAAATTGTTCCAAGCTCAGAATGCATGAAATGGCCATGGCCATCTGCTCCTTTGCACATATCATTTGATATTCTTTCCGTATGGCATAAGTTTTCAATCTGGAGACACTTTTGAAGTGAATTTTCAATGGGGTACTCATGCAGAAGCTTAAACCTGATAAATAGTTCTGCTTGAGCCTAACCAAACTATTAGGAAACTCAGTCAGCCGCTCAGACTCAGTTTTGTCCTCGGAACCACTGATAAATGAACACTCAGATGACTCATATGCATCCACCATACAAGAGAACTCGTCTTGTGTACTATGGTCATCAAAATTCATACTACCAACAGCCCTGAAAATCTGAGAATTTACCATCAATCTAGTGGTAACAACATCTGAAGAGAAAATGCAAAAATAACTATGTCACACGAGTCACATGCGCCATCACCCATGCCCCCGCACCCCCCAACAACACACACACAGAGAATCACACAAAACACACAGAGAAAGTGAGAAGGGAATTACACAGTAAAATCCCTTTCAGCTGTTGAAGGAACAACCAACCTGTCATCCAACATGAATGAAACTGAACTGTTTAAACTCCCTCCACTATTATCACAGAGAATAGGTATAGCGTAATCCCCATCAACCTAAAAAAACATATCTTCTTGTAAGATATAAAAAAGAACCCGTTAAAGCAGCACTAAAGAAACACAAGCAGGCCAGTTGCCTATTGAACATGCAATGACACTCCACTCCCCAAACCATACTTGAATCCATAGAGAAAGTCAAGAGGAGGTAGGAATTGTCACCAAAATTAGTTAATTCTTTTCTAATACCAGAACTGTAGTTGCTAACAGACTGCTCCAAACCAACACCAGCTAAACATTATTAGAAGAGCAACGGTCTAACAAGTACATTTGAAATGTATAACCTCGACAAAGTATTAAATACTAGATGAGATGGGTGGCACACACTGAAGATGTGGACCTTACTCGATTTTGATACCTCTACTCACTAAGTTATTTATCAACCAGTTCTTTTTTATTAATATTGAAGAATTTTGTGGACAATAAGTTCTAAGAAAAATTATGGGTAGGATTTTCATTAGAAAGGGTTTATTAAGTTGTCACAGTACAATGTTATTATTTTATTTTTTATGGGTATTTTGGTTTTCAATGTGACATCTTTTCAGGAATAGAGTCTCTTTCATGATAGTAGTATGGATTTAAAAAATGATGTGATGGCAGAACTAACAAGAATTTTTTTGCTCATACTACGCTAATCGACTAAAGCAATATGTCCACTATCAAAAACGTGAGTGCCAAATAAGATTCCAGTAACTGGTTTTAACTGAGAGGATTTTAGTTTTATGAGAGCTATACGGCTAAGACAGATTGCACAATGGTTTGAATGAGTACAAATACCAATATCTGTCTGGAATGTTGCAAAAAGGAATGAAAACAAGACTAAGGTAATTAACTAGTAAATGCTATAATTGCTTCATATAGAAGGGTAGAAGGAGTGGTATAGAAAGAACCAGAACTAGAGAAGTGGCATACCTGTTCACAACAGAATTTTGGCTTAATCAAAATATTTTCAAGTTTTTCCTGTATCCTTTTGTAACAACTGTTCCTTGCAATTACCATGGCTTCTATATCCCTTTTGCGGAAAGTCACTGGAGATGCATAAAATGGATTATTGCTTAAAAAAACACTCCAACAGGGAAGGAGATCTGCATACGTATGGTCCCCTGGGGCAGCATGGTTACACAATTCAAGCAATTTCATTAGTACTTGAAGCTGCTGACAAGTGGAATCAAAAAGTTCTTCAAAAAAATAAGGAACAGAAGCTCCATCTCGCTCCTGAAGTGAACATTTCCCAACTATATGGATCAAGGTCATGAAGGAATAGTAAAAGCATAACTTCAAAAAAGACATCATTTGAATCTAATATTAATTAGCTACACAATACATTACCCTAACGCTTGCCAATGGAGATATGCCAGCTTTACAATGTGAATAAGGTGGTATCCAATCAACATATTCTACTATGAACTCCTTGTAAGGATCACTAATCTCGGCTTTGAATATCCCTGATCTTATAAATCCACAATATGGTTCAAATAATCGAAGAAAGAGAAACTTAAGTAAAGCACGATGAGCAGGATCGGCAACCTACAAACAAATAATAACTGAGAAAGATTCATTAGCAAAACAACAAGAATGGCATGAAAACAAGTGCTTGTAATTTAAGTAATAGGATATCCAGTATTTGCAAGCAAGATAGAGAAAACTTTCCAAGAATGTGTAACATGAATTATTCAATCAACAGAGCACAGCAATCAATGACTTTAAAGGTCGCCCTAAATTAAAAGACACGACACTTTTTTATAAGTAAAAAGATAGACACAGAAATAAATAGTAGTCACCACATCAAATTTCTTTTCAAGGATAAGGCAGTACAACTTTAAATAATTGAATTTACTTGACTCATTTTATACTTTTTCCAACCTGTAAAATTTTGATTTTTTTTCTAGAACTTGTATATACATGAAAGAGTTGTAATTTTGACATCAAACAACGAAAGCCCAAGTGCATAACAATTGAAATTGGTCTGACACAACATTCTTATCTAATAGCACTAGGTATCAGACACAGTAAGTAAAAGAAGAAGAAAGGAAAGAAACACAGAAGACAACTTCCATTTATGCTGACCTTTAGTTGTGAATACAAATAAGTGAGATCCCCTCCTCTGTAGAAATTATTAAATTCCAAGTTTGCTTTTCCAGTTAGATCTTCAAAAGAAGATACCACGAAGCAGAGAGCTACATCATGTAGCTTGCATATATTTACAGCTTCAATCTGCGTCCTCAATTCCTTGGTGTGAAGGTACACCTCCATCAATGTAAGAATGCACCACACTTGAGAAACAACCTAACCCAGAAGATGCATGCAAAGGCAAGTTAATACTCTTTGATGAGCGCCTCAGACCTACTGATGCACATAATGTATCCAGTGCACGTGTACCCTTGTAAAATCTTTCTGACAGCAACAGCAAATGCCTGATTAAAAACACTGTATGCGAAACAATTCTCCCCTCGGAGTTCACTATAGTTTTCATTTTCTTCTAACTCATGATTTTCCTGTCTCTTTCCTGTTGAATTATCATCCAAATTTAAGTTCGTGAAATGATCTACAAATTTGTGAAGAAGAAAAACTAAGGAACCCAAACGGCCGATGGATTTAAGAATCTGTCCCAAAGCATGAGTGCTTGACGACTGATTCCATAAACTCGAAATTCTATGGAAGGTCCTGTCAGCTCGGTCAGAAAAGAAGGCGGCAGAAAGCTTTTCTATACTAATAAGAGCAGACTGTACACCATGTAGTGCGTTCAATGCCAGCCTCACCAAACTCCTTTCCTGTAAAATGAATAAATAATTAAAAGAAAATTGTCCATACTCACTAGAGAAGCAAATTACACAAATTCAGCTTGAAACAATGGTGATTGACAATATAACTGTGGACGTAAGAAGATCTGCATCACCATGACCATACTGTGTAGACAAGATTGATAATGGTAATTTAATGAACATAGAAATTAAAGGAATACAGAACAGTATTTATTTTTCTCAGTCTTATGAACAAGATCCAAGAATATGATTAGTTGATTGGGGTCAACCAGTAACGAGAGAAGGAATTCCTTTTTCCTTGAATTGAACATCTCTTTCAAGAAAAAGGAATTAATTAATTAATTAATTAAAGAGAGGTTTCATGAAGTGCTTCTTAAGAAAACTTCAATTTCTCCATATTTCTAGAGCAGGCATGAATACTGTGGGAATGAATACTGTGATTAGCTTTTTGAACAGGCATGAATAAACCATTTTGAAAGTTAGTTGGCATTTGCATACCATATCTTCAAATTCCTCTCAATTTATAATCCAACAAACAGAATACATCCAATTTCATTGCTTTGCAAGACATAAAAGGTGAAAATAAGAGAATAGAACACAAAGCCTCACGATTTTTCTATTGGTATAACCCCAAAAAAAATCAAACCAAATAGCCAAATAGATGTAATATTAGGTGCTGTTTAGTGAAACTTCTAGTTTTCTCAAAAACCAATAAATATGATTCAGAAACAAAAAAAAAAGACATCTATTTTTATAAGTAGAAATCGTATAAAATCGCTCCAAGAGGTGCAACCCATTTATAATTCTCTTCTCTTTTCTTTATTATTTTGATAAATAAAATTATATTTCCATTGTAATTTATTACTTTAACAGAAAATACACACAGAATACCACCTTTACTTTCAATTTCAGAAAACAACAAGAATTGCAAGCTTCAAAATTGAATTATATAAACCGCATTGGCACTACAAATTGATTAAAAATTCTTAACCAATAACTCTTGCTTAATAAGTTGCTGAGTTACGTCACTAATTAGAGTTTCGTGCATAACCATGGTTGGTCCAAGTAGCCTACTCACTGGAAATAATATAATACACACATTTTTCTGCATCATCGTTTCACTAATCAAACCTCTGCCACATAAACCACCCAAATACACACTGAAAACGACTAACATAGACATGTAATAGAGGGGACTTACAGAGACTGAGGAAGAAGAGGGAAAGCTTTGTATCAGCATAAAGGAAAGCTTTGTATCAGCATAAAGGAAAGTGAATAGAAAATTTAAAAAAAGTTCATTACTTCAACTCCAAAGGTAGATGACCACAAGAAACTTCTTGATTGTGATCCTTCAACTCCAAAGGTAGATGACCACAAGAAACTTCCGTATCTTCTATCATGACGTCATCTCCACCATAGCCTTGCTTGCCATGGTGATCCTTCTTCCCACCAGTCACAGAAGCACTAGAGTCTTCAAATAATTCATGCATGGAACCAGCAGCTAGCTTTTCTACACATACTTTACAAGGGTCATCAATGGAAGAAAAATCAAAGCAAGGTAAAGATTGTCTATTGTCCCTGCTGCTTCTCTCTCCAGACTTGCCCATCAGGTTAAAAAAAGCACTTTTTGTCAGCATAGGGTTCATACCGAGAAAATTAAAATGGTAATTAACCTTCCGTTGTTGCAATGCAAATAAATTTGATGTGGAGGAGCCATTTTCAAGTTGATTTTCATCTCTGTTCTCCCCTAGTTAGTAAGTATTCACTCGATATTGTGGGTTTTTATGAGTTGTTGGACAGTACCGTGAGCTTATCGCTTTGATTAAAAAAAACAAATAGGGCCTATATTACACCATCCCTCAAATAACACTTTGATTACTAAAATAACAAATCAATAATTATATTTTGTATATAGTATTGCTTCAATTAAAAAAAAAAAAACAAAACAAACAAACAAATGGGCTGGGTTGCTTCAATTTAAATTACACCATCCCTCAAAGGGTTGGGTCAAAATGAACAGAGATAATCAGGGCAAAACTGGCTGCCTAGCTGGGGCGTAAGGTATACTTGGAAATGAGCTAGGAAATGGGATATGTAGCTTCATTACTAATTGGTTAACCACCACTTTTTATATACCTAAGTTTTTTTTTTTAGTTTATTATATATCACATATATATTATATTTATATTTAATAAATTATTAATATAAATTAATTTCTTAAATCAGTCAAAACGATTAAAAAATTAACTATCAACCGATCGATTAACTGATATATATTATTCGTTTAACAATTTAGTATCGATTTAGCATAATAGTCGAACTGTTTTTCTTAAACGATTCGATATGATTTGATCAATCAATTTTAACCGATTAATAAACATCTTTAATTATGGATTAAGACAATAATTTTGTGAGCTCATTTTCACTTAGATCGCAATACTTCAACAAGAAAACTCAAAAACAAATAGAGAAATTAACAAAAAAAAAAGAAGAGAGAGGCTAAGATGGATAGGAAACCTGATGTTGCAGCTGATAGGGTATATGAAGATTTTGAACCAACATCACAATGGGCTGCAGAGCCTGCATTTGACACTCTTGTTGTCTATCTACCAGGTGTGTGTTTCTATGTTAACTTTGTATCTTAATTATATTTTATCGGTTAAATTTTATAAAATGCCCGATGGTTTGCTTGACTTTCATGATCTTGACGTTTTTTTTTTCCTCTAAAGAAATAAACATTGTGTTTGTCTCCATTAGCATAAAGGGTTGACAGCCGTTAAATTGCAAAAACAAAAGATTATTTTACCTTTACTTGTTTAACAAAAGTGCAATTGTAATTAAAATTTCTAACAAAAATAAGAACCATTGTTTTCGCCCTTATATCTTATCACTCGATTTTTTTTTACATGTTAGTGCATTCTCAAATTTTATAAATTAAACAAGGATAAAATTATCTTTTGTTTTTTTAAAATTTAACGGCTGCCAATCCCTTATGCTAACAGAGACAACCACCGTTTATTTTACCAAGAAAAAAATATCTATATTATTTTTTGTTTTTGCAATTTAACGTCTGTCCTTTATGCTAACGGAGACAACTAGAGTTTATTTTGCCAGGGAAAAAATCTTTATATTGTCTACCTACCAGGTGTGTCTCTATATTAATTTTATATCTTAATTATATTTTATTGGCTAAATTTCATAAAATACTCGGTGGTTTGCTCGACTTTCATTTTAGATTCTTGAGGCTTTATTTTTTGGGAAAATAAACTTTATAGTTGTCTCCATTAACATAAAGGGTTGACAACAATTAAGTTGCAAAAATGACCATTTTACATTTACTTGTTTAACAAAAGTGCAATTATAATTAAAAAATTTAACAAAAATAAGAACCATTGTTATCTTACTACTCAATTTTTTTTACATTTTAGTGCATACTCAAATCCCATAAATTAAACAAAGTTAAAATTGTCTTTTATTTTTGCAATTTAAAGACCGTCAATCTCTTAAGCTTAGGTAAACAATCACAAGGTTTATTTTCAAAAAAATATAAGGGTATAAAATGAAAATCGGGTAAATCACAAGATATTTCATGAAATTTAACTTATTTTATTTTATGATTTAAGTGTATATTTTGTTTTCTTTTAATTGAAGATTAAAACTATCGGCGGCGGTAACAAATGGAGCCGTTTCCACAAGGAATTTCCAATTCCATCAAACTATGATGCTAAAGAAATCACTGCAAGATTTGAAGGGGGTACTCTTTACATCAAGCACCCTAAAATCATCACTTCAGCTCATGAATTACAACAGCCACAAGTGAAACCACCCATTGAAAAAACTTCGAAGACTCATCAAAACCCAACAACTGATCATCAGCCACAGACTTAAAAGATTAATGACGACATTCAAAAGCAGGCATCAAGTCATGATCAAGCTCCCCAATTGAAGGATGATCATCAGAAGAGTAGTACTTCACCGATTAAGCCTCAAGTAAAGCCAACAAGCGAGCCGAAAAGGAAACAGAATAATGGTGATCAAGAACAGGCTAATACTCGTCAAGAAGTACTTCCTCCAAAGGAGAAGAGTAGCACAACTAATGATGGCAAAGATGGAGATGTTTCGACGAAGACAAGTGAAAAGAAGCAAGAAAATCTTGGAGATTCTTCTATTCAAGATGCTGCTAAAACTGGGATTGCGAAAGGAAAATTATTGACGATGGAGCTTAAGAATCCAAGAAAATTGTTGAACTTGGTTGTGGCTGTTTGATTGGTTCTGGTACTTGGGCTGTATGCTAGGAATGCAATCAGGTCCACTGGAAAATCTGAAAACTAAGTGATATTATCCATTCACATGTATATTTGCAAAATTATTGAACTGAATAAAGGGTTTCACAATTCATAATTTTTCAGTCAAATTTAGCTCTCATGTATTTTGATTTGTTGAAAATAGTCCATACAATGTGAGCTTAATGCTATCTGTATGTACCATGCATCCTCTGTCACAGCTTTAAGGACCTAAATGCAACCGCCCGTTTATTGACTACTACTGCAATTAATAGAAGAAATAGCATGCATACCAACTAAAACGTAAAACAACTAACACTAAAAATCAAATATCATATTGAGAAAAATAAAAATATAAAATTCAATTGAAATTTTTGTGAGAAGCAAAGAGGAGAGCCAAGAAACATGCTACTAATTAATTAACATAGAGAAAATAATGGTGGGCTCAATTGTAGAAAATTATCTAGTTTTGTAGGAAAACTTTGCATTTGAAAAGCATTTTTGAAAAAATTTTATATTATAAAAGACTGAAGATTTTTCTACAAATAAACGCACCCAAATCTTTTCTACTACAAGTGTATTATTTATATGAATTATACCCATGGTATATTTCGTAAAAATATGTTCAAAAAGAAATTATGGTATTATTTTAAGATTTTGACCAAATGATTCATAATGAAAAAGAAATTATGTATTATTTTAAGATTTTTTTATACTTGTGGGTTTATTTTGTAATTATGCTTTTTAAGAATTAAGGAAAAATAGATTTAGATAATTAAATATATTATTAAGGTTTTCCTATGTTTTTAGGATTTTGTTGCCTTAAGGAAAAGCAGTTGTATGTTAGTTTAGTCAGACATGAATAATAGAATTTGAGATTTAATTTCCCTCTCTTTTGTTGCTTCCCCTCTAGCATTCTTCCCTCTTCTGTTCTACCTAATCTGTTTTCCTTGCTGCTTCCCTATTCTCCTTCTATACTGTTCTATCTCCTCATCTACCTATTCTTCTTAGAGTGTTCTCCCCTTTCTTCGCTTTTCAGTATCTGTTCTATATCACCAAATTCTAGGGAAGAGAAAGTTAGAAAAACGAAAAATCAAAGAAAATGTGTAAAGAAGAACCAGCTATTTTACCATGGAGTGAGAGGGCTAAGCAAAACAACAAAGTTCAATCCTTTTCAATTTCCTCAATTTTCCCAGCCTCACCAAGAAAGAGAGAAGAAAACAATTCAATTTCCTCAACAAATCCACCAACATGGTTGCAGTGCATGCACCTTCTGAAAATCCCCGATCAACCATTTCATGAAGAAGTTCTGTTTTCATTGATGTGTCATTGCTACGAATACTTGCTTGGATCATTGTATTGTAAGTGCAACCGTCAGGCAAGCAATGACTTTCTTCCAATTTTCTAAACAAATCACTTGCTTCATTTAGAAACCCAGAAATCATTATAGTACGTCTTAACATTGGGTTGCAAGCCTTTCACAGAAAAGCTACAAAATAATTCCCTAGCATATTCAAGCTTCCCTACATGCTTAAAAGTAAGAATTCCTTACTTTTACCATCCTATTTTATCAAGGATGCCCAAAAATTCCTCCCAATCTTTAGTCCATTTACAGATGGACGAATGGATTAAGCATAAGAATTCCTTATTTTCTGAAAGGGATGGCCATAGAAGACAGATAAATTAATTAGCAGACCCTTGATATGGGAACCATCATGATCCTGCAGCAAAACAAAATTAAATCATTCACAATGAAACCATCCATTTTTTTTCCGACCTGTAGGAGTGAAGATATTATTCATGGTGAAAGTTACAAGCCCGGATCTAGTCAATATAATGAAAGGCAATTATGGAACCAAACAAAAAAATGAAACAAAAAAGGAGATAGCTTCTCTTACTAATTAGGATTCTGTTCATCTCATGAACATATGTTTACCAATAGTTTAATAGAAGAAAAAAACTATTTTGACCAAATTCTAAGGAAGAGACAGATAACAGACGAGAAACAAAAGAAAATGTGTAAAGGAGGAGGGGGATATCAACTGTGGAGTAAGAAGGCTAAGCAAACAACAAAGTTCAATACTTCTCCTTTTCCTCAATTTTCACAGCTTCACCAAGAAAGAGAACAAATAAATTGTCACTCACTAAATAAATAAAGGAACAGAGCAACATACATAAGAAGCAAAGACAATAGGAATCCTGATATGAGATGGCTTAGCATTAATAATTAACATGCACACAATCACAAAGTAAATAATCACTAAAAGTGAACCAACCTTAGTCGCAGGATCAACTTATCAAATATCTCAACATCATTAAAAATACTGAACCATCAGCATATAAATGAGCTCTTAAGACAGAATACACGAATCCAGCAATTTTGAACATCCTCCTCTCAGCCCATGATGCCACCAACAACAGAAATATTGAAATAGAAAAAGAGGCCCATAACATCTAATGTAAATAGCGCTACATAGACTTAACAGATCAACCCAACAGGGAAAACAAAATCAATAAAAACACTGACTAACATGATTTTGCATAACTTAGCTGAGATCAAAAGTGAAATGCATGCCATTGTGTAATAAAAGGTACAAAAATTAGTTTAAATAGAAAAAAAAAGACTAACTCCGCACTAAAAACCAACATCTCACCAGAAAATGTCGCTGAACGCCCCTTCCAGATCATTCCAGTCTTTCACTTAGCTGAGATCAAAAGTGAAATGCATGTCATTGTGTAATAAAAGGTACAAAAAATAGTTTAAATAGAAGAAAAAAAGACTAACTCAGCACTAAAAACCAACCTAAAGTTGCGCTAAAAACTGGAAGAAATATAATGAAAATTTAGGTGTTATTCATCCTTCATTATCATGAAAAATCTCTACACATTATATTAGTTCTCATTTGCTACATCATCAACATTTGAAAATTTTCCAGAAGTACCCAAGGAAATGCACCAGAAAATGTAAACAGCAACGACCAAACTTTAACACTTGCTAATATTGTTTTCTATGAAAGGCTGACATGTTTCAAATTTATAATTTAATAGAATAGAAGAAGCTTAATATGTATTAAGCTTAAGAACGTAAACTTCCCAAGAAAATGCCACGTAGCTACCGGCGTCTTCTCAAACAATAAAAAAGATGTATTTAACAGTAACTTAAAAGAGTTGTTATATATATATATATATGGAGCTTGTTCCATAAGTTGGTTTTCTTGTTCTGATCAGTTCTCTTCCTAATTTCTCTTTTTTCCAACTCTAATCAAGTGCATTGATAAAATTAATGTCCAATCAAGTTCTGCATATAACTCAACCTTATTACTCTAATTTCTGAACAACTCTTGGCAACCTCAAAAGGGGAAAACAAGGTATGGATTATATTTGGCATGTTTGGAAAGAGTTTTTGAAAACTGTAAAGCTAAAATCAGTTTTCAAAAACTCATTTCCATATTTGGCAAACAGTTTTCAATTGTAAGTGACAGTATCAGGCTCTACACCACTTTGAATCATCATTTTAAGTACATCCCGAGCCTTTGAAACCATCCCTTCTTTACAAAGTGTATCAATTAATATATTGAAGGTGACAACATTAGCTGTGATTTCCCTAGCCACCATTTCATTCAACAATCTTGTAGCTTCTTTCCATTGGCCTAAATTGCATACGCCATAAATCAAGGAGCTATAAATGACAACATCCGGTAGAATGCATTTATCAATCATTTCGGAGAAGAGAGTCAAAGCCTCAGTTGTCATCTTGTCCTTGCAAAGACTATCGATGATGGTGCTATATACTTCCAAATCAGCCTTGAAGCAACTTTCTTCTATCTTCTTGAGCAACTGAATAGCCAAAGTAGTGTTACCTATTTTACATAAACCATTTATTATGGTACCATAAGTAACAACATCAGCTTGATACCCATTCTTCACCATTTGATCAAACAATGTCACTGCTTGAGCAAGCTTACCTTCAACACAAAATCCGTTCACCAGAGTGTTGAGTGTTATAACGTCAGGCTCAAGACCAAGTTTCCAGATTTTCCCCAAAACAGAGAAACCAAAATCCACACCACCTAAGCGGCAAAAACAATTAATCAAAATATTAAAAGTGTAAATATCATGCCTGATTCCTTGTGCTTCCATTTGTTTGCACAATGAACCAGCGGTGTCATAATGTCTCATTCTAACAACCGCACTTAACAATTGAGTAAATTTAACAATAGAGGGCCGAGGATGCATATGGAGCATCTTATTAAACAAAGCAATCGCATCATCAATCTTATTATTAAAACCACGTTTCAGTCTTTCTGTCACAGACTTGTAGTCATCTATAGCACTAGAAGAAGTTGGAGACTTCGTCCTCGTCCCAAAATCTTGATGGCTTTTCATCCTCGTCCTTCGATCGTAAGAGTTTTGTGGTCTTGGTACTTTCTGGTGGGTGAGTTTGGCGGACGTCTCGGTTCGGTCTATGGTGCGAGCTCTCGGAGGCGCGGTGTTGGAGAGTTGCTGAGGAGGGAATTCGAAAAGTCCGGCTGGGGAGGGAGCTTGAGTCCGAATTACTTGGACTTTTGTGAGTTACCCTGAATTTTACTTTAATCATGTCTTCGTTTGATAGATACCGAGACTAGCCCAGTAGTGTTAGTGGTAGTAGGAGTAGTAGTAATGATAGTGGTAGTGGTAGCTTTGAGGAAACGGGGTCGGCCACATCCTCCTCTAGGAGTGAGACCCCGGAAAGAGCCATAGTTAGGGAGGGCCCCTTGGCAATGGTGCCTTACATCCCCAATGTGGAGTATGAAGAGGACTCCTCCTCTAAGGATGAGATTGATGAGGTCCTGCCCGACATTAGGGGGCCTATACCATGGAGGAAAGAGAAGAGTGGGAGTTTGCAGCTAACGCAGTCCCCAGCCAGTTGAGGGAAAAATATTTAGAAGTAATCTGTAAGTCATACCGCATCCCGTGTGAGTACGCCTTCCAGTTGGCCAAGGTAAGGGAGAGGGCTTGCGATGCCCTTTCGGGCCGCGCACTCTATGAATTATGCGTGTATGAACACCACATGAGGGCCATCAGGAAATGGATGATTCAGTATTAAGAAGCCAATGAAATTAAGGTTAATGGAACTATGGAGAATACCTAATTCTCGAAGATGAAGAAATTTCGAAGCCGGAGAAGAACAAGTAGCTCTCTTCCATATCATCATCGCTTTAGCTTTTCTACTCTTCTCTCCCTCTCTCTCAATCCAATTAACATTTCCATCAGATTTTATATAAGCATTCGGGCAACACAGTACGTTGACCCGACCCACCCATGTCGTAGTTGAATAATATTTTTTTTGTTATTAAGTTTTAATATAATTTTTGATTAATTGGATTGAGAGAGCGAGAGAGAAGAGTAGCAAAGCTAAAGCGATGATGATGTGGAAGAGAGCTACTTGTTCTTCTCCGGCTTCGAAATTTCTTCATCTTCGAGAATTAGGTATTCTCGAATCACTCATTTAATTCCCTCGAATCACTCATTTGACCATCATTCTCATGAGCTCGATCAAAATAACTCATTTCACAATTGAAATGGATTTAAGTTTTCGATAAGTCTGTTGTTGCTAACAAACTGTTCCAAACCAAAACTGAAGATATTACCAGAAGAGCAACGGTCTAACAAGTACATTTGAAATGCATAACACTGAAGATGTGGACCTTACTCCATTCTGATACCCCCACTCAGTTATTTATCAACCAGTTCTTTTTTTATTATGATTCACTGTGAAGACAAGTTTCAAGTTCCTATGAAAACCTAAATCGAGGT
The DNA here is from genome assembly GCA_023935145.1 of Bretschneidera sinensis. Classification (NCBI taxonomy): domain Eukaryota; kingdom Viridiplantae; phylum Streptophyta; class Magnoliopsida; order Brassicales; family Akaniaceae; genus Bretschneidera; species Bretschneidera sinensis. The sequence goes on from CM043701.1 coordinate 9,423,027, forward strand.
CTGGGGACTCGAAATAATTAGTTTTACCACCAAAACCACAAGCACCTTGTCATCTTCTGTGAGGAAGATAAAAATAAAAGAAGTTAATCACACATTCACACTAAAGAACCTAAAACTAGCAATTAACAGATATTACATAGATCAATCACCGCAGCGATTTCACTTCTCAAATTAGAGCTTTGAAAATCTTGTTCCAGCTCTGCTAAATTTTCTTAAACTTTGGCTCGGCTTGATTATGTAAACAAGCGGAGTTAGAACTCGTTCATGAGATGATTCCAAGCTTCTGCACGAGCCAAGCTTTGATAAATCAATCCTAGCAAACAAGCCTTTAAACAAACATAAATGAGTTTAAACAAGCCTGTGAAAAAAGAATTTTGAAGCTCGTTTCATAACTATGAATCCATTTAAAAGTATCATTATTTATAGGAAAAAGAGAATAAACAGTATAGAGCACCAATGGGGTTCCATCATGTACAAAAGAATCGTTTAGACCAAATACAAATATGGTATTCATTTACAAAAACAAACTGCTCAGAGAACCACAGCTTAAGCATGTTAAGCCACGTTTTTTTTAGCTTTTTAGCTTATAGGCAATTCCTAAAAATCCATATATTAAAACTCAATCTAAAAGCAAGCCCTTAAATGAGCTCATAAGCAATCCCATAATCTAAGCCAAACCAAGTTGATCTTAACTATGTTCCAGCTTAGCTCGTTTAACAAAGAAGCGGTTGAGCCATAAAAAAGGTTTTGCAAGTTTTGCCACAAGCTGTTCATCGACCATATGAATTCGTTTACATCCTACAGATGTTAGACCCACTTTAAGGACAAGTGAGACCAACACATGAATGGGAAATGCTCAGTGGTCTATCAAGTTTTTCTTATAAAAAAAATCGGATGACACTAGGAAATGTCAATATATACGTAAGGATATATAGATAATTTCCACATCTAACATGTAGAAATGCCAAGAAAATAAAGTAGGCTGTCTATAAATGAACAAAACAACAGGGCTCCATGAAATTCATACCTTCAAGGAGCGCCATACATCAGTCAATGAAAAAACTGCAAGATTCACTTGAATCAGAAAACTAAATATGTCAGCATATATTTTCAATGTACCAGGAGTTAAAATAATGCTGATTGGCTAACCACTCGATAACCCAAACCTAAAAAGTCAAAGGAATGGAGTCCTGCCATTGTTGAAAAAGGCAACATCAAAAGACGCTAAATAAATCCTAAAAAGAAAAAGGCTCTAACAGAGAAGTATTTAAGAATGCCAAGCCAAGGCTTAACATATACCAATTGCAGATGTTGAAAGAGGCATCATGCCATGTCCATTTGTGTACACATATAACCTATCTTTATAAAAATTTCGTTCACATGATGATCTCTGAACTGACAAATCAAGCAACCCTTGAATTTCTGCAACTCTCTGATCTGCCTCAGTAACACACCATTTCTGTTGCCCCAAGTAAGAGAAAGGAAAGGAGTCAGAAGGAAACTGTACAAGTCAAAGAACTGTAACTTTTAAGAAATTAAGTGATTAGTAGACAGATATACATGATGCCAAAGGGACATGATGAATAAGTCAGCCCAATCTGTTAGTTCCATAAAATGATATCCCCGCAGTGCCAGCAGATGTTCTTGTAAATCAAACCCTTCTTCAAGCAACTTGATAATTAACTTGCTGATATAGTTATATCTTACTTTGTTAAAGAAAAGTATAACCGGCATATTTGCATAGTTAAAGACAATCTTGTAACTAAAAGAAAATATCTGTAGGCCCAGTATAAAGAACCAATAAAAAAAATGGAGAAAAAAATAGAACTCCAGACCTGATATGTTTATTCTTTTATTTATGTACCCCAGATATGTGGAAGGATACTGAAGCAATATTTCCTGCAGTAGGCATTTATCAATAGCAAAATCAATTGGTATCTCAAACATGGCTGACAAACTCCACCTGAGATCTCCAGTGATATTAGTGTCCCAGTTATTTGAAACACCAAGCAAACTCTCCCAACCATTTCCAGCAGAAACGTTTGTTGACATTGCATCTTCTTGATTGTGGACAAGCATTCACGTGTTCGTACACGTGAACCCATGCAAGTTTCCCACATGACCCCCACTCCTTTCGGTCTCACCACTTTCCCAATCCCAATCTCATGCAAAGCTTACTCGGCTCTAGCCAAACAGGACGCTGGACGCTGGACAAATCAGATACTCAGATACTCATCTTTTTCCTTTTTTCGTACAAGTTGAATAAAGTGATATCTCTTTCGTCGAAACCGACGAAAAAGTCTCTTTATAATCAATGCCTTCCTTTTGAGTGAAACTTTTAGCGACCAGGCAGGCCTTATACCTTTCATTGTTGCTTTTTGTATCCCGTTTGGTTTTAATTGTCCATTTGCAACCAATCGGTTTCGCACATTTGGACAACTCTACTAAGTCCCAAACACCATTGTTATCCATTGATTTCATCTCATCCTTCATGGTTTCAATCCACTTTTCAGAATTAGGACATTGTTTGACTTGACTAAAAGAAGTCAGATCATCTTTCAGACCCATATCAAACTCATATTCCTGGAGATACACGATATAATCAGTCAAAATCGCGTTTCTCCTTTCTCTAGTGAATCTCCTTAATGGCACTTCCACTTGAGGTTGTTGAGGTACCTCTTGATGAACCTCAGGCGGTTCTTGATTTTGAGCGGGCGGCAATTCAGGTTCGTCATCAATGCGTTGGATCTCCGGATTTGCATTTTGAATAACATCAGGTATGGATACCTGAACGTTTTCAGTTGTAACAACAGGAATGTAAACACATTCCTCTTCAAAATCGACTTGCCTGAGTTGGTCTCTCCCACTTAACTCAACATCCTCAATGAACTTGGCATTGCCCATTTCGAAAAATGATCTATTAGATGAATTATAAAATTTGAAATCCCTTGATCTTTCAGAGTATCCAACAAAATAGCAACTAATAGTCCTTGAGTCTAGCTTTTTCTCATTTGGTTTATAAGGTCGAGCCTCAGCTGGACATCCCCAAACATGCAAATGCCTAATGCTAGGCTTTTTGCCTGTCCATAACTCGTATGGGGTTTTAGCTACTGCTTTACTTGGAACTTTGTTCAGGATGTAAACTGCAGTCTTGATGGCTTTACCCCAAAGCGATTTTGGTAAAGAAGAATGACTAATCATACTTCTTACCGTATCCTTTAAGGTTCGGTTTCGTCTCTCAACTACACCATTTTGATTAGGAGTCCCTGGCATGGTGTATTGAGGAACGATCCCACATTCCATCAAAAATTTGGCGAAGGGTCCGGGACATTGTTCACCTGATCCATCATATCTACCGTAGTATTCACCTCCACGGTCAGATTTGACAGCTTTAATTTTCTTGTCTAATTGATTTTCAACTTCGGCTTTGAAATTCTTGAACACGTCTATAGATTGAGACTTCTCATGAATTAAATAAAGATAGTCATACCTGGAGTAGTCATCTATGAAAGTGATAAAATATTGTTGTCCATTCCAAGAAGCTATAGGGAATGGACCACAAATATCCGTATGTATCAATTCTAAGACACTATTACTCCTATTAGCACTTTTATTTTTAACATTTGTTTGTTTTCCCTTAATGCACTCAATGCAGACTTCAAAATCTGACAAATCTAAGGGATCAAGAATTCCTTCTGACACAAGTCTTTGAATCCTTTGTTTAGAAATATGTCCTAAACGTTTGTGCCATAACATTGATGAATTCTCATTTGTTAAATCTGCGCTTAATACCAACATTACTTGTATGCAAGGATTTGTTTTCTTTGGAGGCAATCATATCCAGTTTATATAAATTATCAATTAAAGAACCGGTACCAAACAAATTTGAATTCTGAAAAAGACTAAACTTTTTATTTCCAAATGAACAAGAAAAACCTGATTTGTCCAAACATGAAATAGAAACCAAATTCCGTCTAAAAGACGGTATATAAAAAGTCTCATCCAAATCCAAATTACAACCAGATTCCAATTGTAATCTAAATAAACAAACTGCCTCCACAGGAGCTCTTTCGCCATTTCCTACATAGATGAATCCTTCAGCATCAGTTGGCGTTCGGCTCCTTATGCACCCCTGCATAGAAACACTTATGTGAGTATTTGCACCTGTATCTATCCACCAAGTGTTCTTAGGTACTAAGGCCAAATTAACTTCTGATACCCTTCTTCTCACGCCAGGTCACATACTTAGCGTATTTTGTGCAGTCTTTCTTCATATGACCAGCTTTGTGGCAAAAGAAACAAGTTATTCCTTTATCTTGTTTCTGTTGTCTCTTGTGGTGTGAATTTCCAGACCCTACAGTTTCCTTTCCTTTAATGTTCCTCTTTCTTTTCTTGCTGGAACTGGGGTCTTAATAAGTTGATGTTAAATGACACTTTCAAACTTTTCATGATTAAGTCTCTCTTCCTCTTGGACACATTGAGCAATCAGCTCATTCAAAGTCCATTTCTCCTTTTGAGTATTGTAACTGATTTTGAAAGGACTGAATTGTGCAGGAAGAGAGATCAAGACTAAGTGCACCAGAATATCTTCTGGCAATTCCAGCTTGAACGCCGTTAATCTTGTCACAAGGTTTGACATCTCCATGATGTACTCTTTTATATTCCCCTTCCCCTTGTACTGCATTAAGACAAGTTTAGTCAAGATAGAGCTTGTCTCGACCTTTTCGTTTGCGGCGAATCAGCCTGTTATTTGGGAGAGGAATTTCTTAGCATCATTTTTATCAGGAATAGAACTCCTGATGGTATCCAGAATCGAGTGCTTCATAATCATTAGGCTCATGCAGTTTGTTTGCTCTCACTTTTCATATACAACCTTTTGCTCAGCAGTACTATCGCTGGTCAAAGGTGCGGGACGATCGACCCTCAATGCATAGCCTAATTCCATGCACCCCAGCACGATCATAACATGATCTTGCCACTTCTTGAAATTCGTGCCGTTAAGTACGGGAATGCTGTTGATGTTAGCAAAAATCGAAGTTGCTAAAAACAAGAATAAAAGCTCACAATTAGTAACAACTTATGTATATATTAATCAAAACAAAACTGTATACATATACACATGCATGTGGGCCCATAACAAGATACTTAGCACAACATTAATACTTAGTCTTTGGACAAAAATATCAACTTGTAAGTGATATCTCAAATATAGTTCATGAATATTGACAACCCAACCTGCCAAATAATGTGCTTTTCTTTGGACCGACACATTATTCGTATGACAACCTTTATTTGTCACATATTCACAACTATTTTAATCTATTAACAATGCAAAAATAACCTTCCTTTGGGCCGATTATTTTCACATATTAATAGCATGTTTACACGTCTTAAGATAAATAAATTTACATATTAGAGATTGCTTTGGCAGCATAATACTTCAATTCATTTATTAAAAACATTAAACATAAAATTCGGAACAAAATCTTTAAATTTTTTTTTTTTTACCTTGACCGGTGCCACGATGCCAGCCCTTGGCACCGCTGCGCCAGCAATCTGCACAAGGGACAGATTGTTGGTGCTGCAGCACCAGTTCTCTGGATTTTGGGACTGACTGTAGTGGTCCTCTACAATAAATACCAAAATAATATGCTTGCAATTGGCAAGCTGTCATGACAATAAAGAAAAAAGATTTCCACAATTTCCACTTTACTATGTATTCTCAGCATATCCAGAATATCATGGCAAGTTGTCATGACAATAAAAAATAATTTCCACAATTTCCACTTTACTATATATTCTCAGCATATCCGGAATATCATGGCAAGTTGTCATGACAATAAAAAATGATTTCCACAATTGCAATCTTTATAGAAAAATTGTATACAATATAAAATGATTTCTACCGGTTATAGAAAAATTAAAAACGACTATCTTTATCATATGAACCAGTGCCAAAGGGCTTAATGTATAATTTACGGAATTAGCCAGAAAAGAAAGATCAAAGCCAGCGTCGCAGCACTGGTTTGATAAACTGCAATTTGCAATTACAAAAACAGTCACAAAAAATCACCAAAATTTAATATTGTCATACCAAAAAAAATTTTCATATTTGGAGATGCAATTCACAAAGTAATCATACAATCTCATCAATAAACATGGATTTATAGCAAATTTTTTTTCAAAACAAATTTCTGCCCAAAACATGCTTTATGGGAGAAAATTCAATAAACTTAATTTCCATATGAATCTCAACAATTTAATATGAAAGGCTCTGATACCACTTGTTATATGAATCTTGATACTAATACACAAATAATCAATGATACAGCCAAGATCTTTTCATATTAATCTTGTTAAGAATTCATATATATATATATATATATATATATATATATATATATATATATATATATATATATATATATATATATATATATTGAGAAGATGAGTTTGAAACAAACCAGAATCCATTGCAAGCAAGCCTCCTTGGGTTAATCTTCTAAGACTATAGGGAGAACTAACTTTGGTATGGGAACCAATTAACTGAATGTTAGAGGGGAGGGAGAAGAACTGTCTGTTTCAATAAAATTTAACACACGTTAAACACCCTCCCCTGATGTCTATTTATATCTCTGTGCCTTAGGGACCATAACCTTAACAGTTACCTCACACATGTGCATTGGGTCTTTGGCCCATTAACAAAGACCCATACCACATCGAGCTTCTGCACATAAGGTGGCTCATACTAAAAACCTTGATACTTTGGAGACCCATAAAAATTATATCACTTAATTAGGTCATTTATTAGATAACGGGTCTACATGTACAATGTTATAACATATCTGAACCCAAAATTCCAACAGAATGACCATTTTACATTTGCTTGTTTAACAAAAGTGCAATTATAATTTAAAAAAATTAACAAAAATAAGAACTATTGTTTTCGTTCTTGTATCTTACTATTCAATTTTTTTAAAAATTTTACATCATACTCAAATCCCGTAAATTAAACAAAGTTAAAATTGTCTTTTGTTTTTACAATTTAACGACTATTAATCTCTTATGCTTACATAAACAATCACAAGGTTTATTTATAAAAATATATATATATAAGGGTATAAAATGAAAATCGGGCAAATCACAGGGTATTTCATGAAATTTAACTTATTTTATTTTATGATTTAAGTGTATATTTTGTTTTCTTTTAATTGAAGATTAAAACTATCTGTTAATGATCTTTTACAGGTTTTAAGAAGGAGCAGCTAAAAGTTCAAGTAACCTCATCAGGGAAGCTGAAAATTTTAAAAATTAAACGAGTCGACCAAACTCAACTCGAGTCGGATATATTGCATCTAATAAATTGGGATTGAGAAAAGATTTAGCTTAAATATATTGCATCTAATATATTTAATTTTAATACATGAAATAATATATACTTCATTTAATGTGTGATGAGTGTTAATATTCTTTTGAGGTGTCTTGACCCATATCTAATCAGGCATAAAATTTTATGTAAACTCAACTTGAGTCTGGCTTCGATTAGCTTTAATGAAGAAAATGTTGAGATTAAAGTCTCATTTGTTATTCTATGTGCTAGCATTTTTAATCTCTCTTTTTTTTTCTTTGCAAAAACAACTCAAAACCATTTTACTTGAGAATGTTTTTATTCTCTCGAATTCTTAAAACCTAAGCAGTTAATTTTAACCAAATACTTAACAAAACACTCTTGATTACTAAAAGAATGCTTTTTAGCTATAAAAAAATTGGTTCGATGTTAAAAAGATTAAAGTTGAGGCTCAATGACTACAAGATTTTAAGTTCGATTCATAATTTTTCTGTCAAATTTAGCTCTCATGTATTTTGATTTGTTGAAAATAGTCCACACAATTTGAGCTTAATGCTATCTGTATGTACCATGCATCTCATTCACAGCTTTAAGGACCTAAATGCAACCGCCCCAAAGTTTATTAACTACTACTGCAATTAATAAAAGAAATAGCACACTTACCAACTAAAAAGTAAAACAACTAACACTATAGATGCAACAAAAGAATGATACCAAAAGATGAATGGGGAAAAGAGAATAGAAATCTAATTTAATTGTACTATTATCATATTGAGAAAAAGAAAAATATAAAATTCAATCGAAATTGAAATTTTTGTGAGAAGCAAAGAGGAGAGCCAAGAAACATGCTAGTAATTAATTAACATAGAGAAAATAATGGTGGGTTCCATTGTAGAAAATTATCAAGTTTTGTAGGAAAATTTTGCATTTGAAAAGCATTTTTGAAAAAAATTTATATTATAAAAGACTAAAGATTTTTCTACAAATAAACGCACCAAAATCTTTTCTACTACAAGTCTATTATTTATATGAATTATACCCATAGTATATTTCGTAAAAATATGTTCATGAAGAAAAAAGCTCTTTTGACCAAATGATACATAATGGAAAAGAAATTATGTATTATTTTAAGAGTTTTTATACTTGTGGGTTTATTTTGTAATTATGTTTTTTAAGAATTAAGTAACAGTATTTAGGAAAAATAGATTTAGGTAATAAAATATATTATTAAGGTTTTCCTATGTTTTTAGGATTTTGGTGCCTGCATAAGCAGCTGTATGTTAGTTTAGTCAGACATGAATAATAGAATTTGAGATTTAATTTCCCTCTTTTTTGTTTCTTCCACTAGCATTCTTCCCTCTTCTGTTCTACCTAATCTGTTTTCCTTGCTGCTTCCCTATTCTCCTTCTATACTGTTCTATCTCCTCATCTACCTATTCTGTTTGCTTCTTCGAGTGTTCTCCCCTTTCTTCTCTTCTCTCTATCTTCACTTTTCAATATCTGTTCTATATCACCAAATTCTAGGGAAGAGAATGATAGAAAAATGAAAAATCAAAGAAAATGTGTAAAGAAGAACCAGCTACTTACTGTGGAGTGAGAAGGCTAAGCAAAACAACAAAGTTCAATACTTTTCAATTTCCTCAATTTTCCACCAAAAAAGAGAGAAGAAAACAATTCAATTTCCTCGACAAATCCACCAACATGGTTGCAGCGCATGCATCTTCCTAAAATCATTTCATGAAGAAGTTCTGTTTCCAATTTTCGAAGACTTGCTTGGATCATTGTATTGTAAGTGCAACCGTCAGGCAAGCAATGATTTTCTTCCAATTTTCTAAACAAATCACTTGCTTCATTTAGAAACCCCCCTCTATGAAGCCCAGAAATCATTATAGTATATGTCTTAACATTGGGTTGCAAGCCTTTCACAGAAACGCTACAAAATAATTCCCTAGCATATTCAAGCTTCCCTACGTGCTTAAAAGTAAGAATTCCTTACTTTTACAATCCTGTTATCAAGGACGCCCAAGAATTCCTCCCAATCTTTAGTCCATTTACAGATGGAAGAATGGATTAAGCATAAGAATTCCTTATTTTCTGAAAGGGATGACCATAGAAGACAGATAAATTAATTAGCAGACCCTTGATATGGGAACCATCATGATCCTGCAGCAAAACCAAAAGCATGTTTCTCGGTAAGCAATTAGCAGTAAGAACAAGCAAAACAAAATTAAATCATTCACGATGAAACCATCCATTTTTTTCCAACCTGTAGGAGTAAAGATGTTATTCGTGGTGAAAGTTACAAGCCTGGATATAACCAAAGAGCCAACTGTATCAGGTTTAAGCATTTGGACAAATCAACACAAACAAAATCGACAAACATTTCACTTGCACTTAGTTTACTTCTTAATGAACACAAAACAAAATCGACAAACATTTCACTTGCACTTAGTTTACTTAAGAAGGAGAGCCCAAAAGCAAGATGTAAAAACTTGATTTTACTGATTTACCTCTCAGCTCTTCCAAGGAGAACTTTTTCACTGCATGGGAGCAATAAAATTTAAAAATCACTAGGCTCTACCTAATGCAAGTATTTGGGCTTGATTGCTGAGCTTACCTTAAGGTTAGAATTACTATCAAAGTTTACATTTTTATCAATTAGACAACTACAAAACATGTTTTTATCGGCTAATGTTATGTGAATCAGTGATCTAGTCAAAATAATGAATGGCACTTATGGAACCAAACAAAAAAGGAGATAGCTTCTCTTACTAATTGGGATTCTGTTCATCTCATGAACATATGTTTACCAATAGTTTAATAGAAGAAAAAAACTATTTTGACCAAATTCTAAGGAAGAGACAGATAAAAGATGAGAAACAAAAGAAAATGTGTAAAGAAGGAGGGGGGTATCAACTGTGGAGTAAGAAGGCTAAGCAAACAACAAAGTTCAACGGTTTTCCTTTTCCTCAATTTTCACAGCTTCACCAAGAAATAGAGAACAAATAAATTGTCACTCACTAAACAGAACTCTCCACTAACCACTCAAAATCAAGTTAGAACGCAAATTTCAGCATTCAGTTGCCATTTTTCAAGAGAGATTCGTAATAAATAAAGGAACAGAGCAACATACATAAGAAGCAAAAACAATAGGAATACAGGAATTATCAAATATCTCTAAAAGTGAACCAACCTTAGTCGCAGGATCAACTTATCAAATATCTCAACATCATTAAAAATACTGAACCATGAGCATATAAATGAGCTCTTAAGACAGAATACACGAATCCAGCAATTTTGAACATCCTCCTCTCAGCCCATGACACCACCAACAACAGAAATATTGAAATAGAAAAAGAGGCCCATAACATCTAATGTAAATATCGCTACATAGACTTAACAGATCAACCCAACAGGGAAAACAAAATCAATAAAAACATTGACTAACATGATTTTGCATAACTTAGCTGAGATCGAAAGTGAAATGCATGCCATTGTGTAATAAAAGTTACAAAAAATAGTTTAAATAGAAAGAAAAAAAAAAACGACTAACTCCGCACTAAAAACCAACATCTCACAAGAAAATGTCACTGAACGCCCCTTCAAGATCATTCCAGTCTTTCACTTAGTCGAGATCGAAAGTGAAATGCATGTACTTATGTAATAAAAGGTACAAAAAATAGTTTAAATAGAAGAAAAAAAGACTAACTCGGCACTAAAAACCAACCTAAAGTTGCACTAAAAACTGGAAGAAATATAATGAAAATTTAGGTGTTATTCATCCTTCATTATCATGAAAAATCTCTACACATTATATTAGTTCTCATTTGCTACATCATCAACATTTGAAAATTTTCCAGATGTACCCAAGGAAATGCACCAGAAAATGTAAACAGCAACGACCAAACTTTAACACTTGCTAATATTGTTTTCTATGAAAGGCTGACATGTTTCAACTTTATAATTTAATAGAATAGAAGAAGGTTAATATGTATTAAGCTCAAGAACATAAACTTCCCAAGAAAATACCACGTAGCTACCGGCATCTTCTCAAATAATAAAAAAGATGTATTTAACAGTAACTTAAAAGAGTTGTTATATATATATATATATATATGGAGCTTGTTCCATAAGTTGGTTTTCTTGTTCTGATCAGTTCTCTTTCTCATTCCTCCTTTTTTCCAACTCTAATCAAGTGTTAATGTCCAATCAAGTTCTGCATATAATTCAACCCTATTACTCTAATTTCTGAACTGCTCTTAGCAACCTCAAAAGGGGAAAACGAGGTATGGATTATATTAGACATGTTTGGAAAGGGTTTTTGAAAACTATTAAGCTAAAATCAGTTTTCAAAAACTCATTTCCATATTTGGCAAACAGTTTTCAACAGTAATTTTCTAAGACTGTTTTCAAAAAACCAGTTTTCAAAAATCGTTCTCTGAAAACCTTAAATTGGTGTTTTCTGATATAATTTTCGAAAAATAAACCAAAAATCAGTTTTCACTTCTCTGTTTCATTCTTTCTCTATGGCATATAAAAAATGTTAAAATTTTGAAAATAAAATAAAATAAATTATTTTTTAATTTTTAATAGATATGAGAAATAAAATTAATATAGATTTTAAATTTAAACTCAAAACAAAAAATAATTACAAGGTGTATCAAAACAGTTTTCAAAATAAGATTATCTAAACAATATTTCACCGTTTTCTGTCCTGGAAATAGTTTTCGAATTACAGTTATCCAAACATGTTTTCTTCAGAAAACTGTTTTCAGTTTTCATTTTTGCAAACAGTTTTCGAAAACTGAAAACAAAAAACTGTTACCCAACCATGCCGTTAGTTCTCCTTTGCTTAAACATAAACATAAGTAACAAACAAAAATGCACCAGAAAATGTAAACAGCAACGACCAAACGAGAACACTTGCTAATATATAAATTTCATAAATAAAGGAAACACTTGCTAAAATTTACTTCTATGAAAGGCTGACACCTTTCAACATTATAATATAATAAAAAAGAAGAAGCTTAAATAGTGATGTATGTATTAGGCTCAAGAATGTGAACTTACCAGCATCTTCTCAAATGATAAAGGAGATGGATTTAACAATAACTTCAGAGGTGTTAAATATATTACAAGCTGTCTTCTACAATGGCATGGAAGGTGAAAATTCAATTCATATATTAAATGTTGAAGAGCTCCACAATCACTTGTACAATGGCATGGAAGGTTAAAATTCGCTACTACAATAGCAGAGAAGGTGAAAATTCACGTCATACTGTAAATGCTGAATAACTCCACAATCATTTGTAAAGTTCATTTAGATTTTCTTGATCTAATTTACCATTAGATAACGAATCCACCACCATGGTTGCAGTGCATGCATCTTCAGAAAATCCTCGATCAACCATTTCACGAAGAAGTTCTGCTGCCATTGACGCATCATTGCTATTAAGACACGCTTGAATTATTATATTATAAGTGCAACTGTCAGGTAAGCAACCATTCTCTTCCATTTTTCTGAACAATTCATTTGCTTCATTTAGTAACCCATTTCTACAAAGTCCAAAAATCATTATATTATATGACCTAACATTAGGCTGCATACCCGAGACGCTACAAAATAATTCCCTCGCATATTCAAGCTTCCCAGCTTTGCACATACCATCAATAAGTATATTGTAAACTACAATATCAAGATCAATACCAATCTTTTGTATCGCATGGAACATTGTCAATGCCTCATGAAGATATCCATTTTTACATAAGCCATCCAATAAAGTTGAGTAAGTTACCAAATCAGGAAGTTGCCCACAAGCACACATTTTCATGAAAAGCTCTTGCGCAACACCAAGTCTCCCTGATTGACACAAGCCACCTATCAAAGTACTGTAAGCGACAACATCAGGAATTAATCCTCTTCGAGACATTTTATCAAAGACACTCATTGCATCCTCTATCCTTTTAGCCTTGCAATACCCATTGAGCATGGTGCTATAAGTAATAACATCAGGTACACAACCCTTGCAAACCATTGAATCAAACACTTTTCTTGCTTCATCCAGTTGATTTCGTATACAATATCCATCCATCAATGAATTGTAAGTGACAGTATCAGGCTCTACACCTCTTTGAATCATCATTTTAAGTACACCCAGAGCCTTTGAAACCATCCCTTCTTTACAAAGGGTATCAATTAATATACTGAAGGTGACAACATTAGGTGTGATTTTCCTAGCGACCATTTCATTCAACAATCTCGTAGCTTCTTTCCATTGGCCTAAATTGCATACGCCATCAATCAAGGAGCTATAAGTGACAACATTCGGTAGAATGCCTTTATCAATCATTTCGGAGAAGAGAGTCAAAGCCTCAGTTGTCATCTTGTCCTTGCAAAGACTATCGATGATGGTGCTATATATAACCAAATCAGCCTTGAAGCAACTTTCTTCTATCTTCTTGAGCAACTGAATAGCCAAAGTAGTGTTACCCATTTTACATAAACCATTTATTATGGTACCATAAGTAACAACATCAGCTTGATACCCATTCTTCACCAATTGATCAAACAATGTCACTGCTTGAGCAAGCTTACCTTCAACACAATATCCGTTCACCAGAGTGGTGAGTGTTATAACATCAGGCTCAAGACCAAGTTTCCAGATTTTCCCCAAAACAGAGAAACCAAAATCCACACGACCTAAGCGGCAAAAACAATTAATCAAAATAGTCAAAGTGTAAATATCATGCCTGATTCCTTGTGCTTCCATTTGTTTGCACAATGAACCAGCGGTGGTATAATGTCTCATTCTAACAACTGCACTTAATAATTGAGTAAATTCAACAATAGAGGGCCGAGGACGCATATGGAGCATCATATTAAACAAAGCAATCGCATCATCAATCTTATTATTAAACCCACGTTTCAGTCTTTCTGTCACAGACTTGTAGTCATCTATAGCACTAGAAGAAGTTGGAGAATGGAAATGAGCCCTTGTTAAATAATGATCAGGAAATGGATGATTCAGTATTAAGAAGCCAATGAAATTAAGGTTAATGGAACTATGGAGAATACCTAGTTCTCGAACATGAAGAAATTTCGAAGCCGGAGAAGAACAAGTAGCTCTCTTCCACATCATCATCGCTTTAGCTTTGCTGCTCTTCTCTCTCTCTCTAACTCCCTCAATCCAATTAACATTTCCATCAGATTTTATATAAGCATTCGGGCAACACAGTACGTTGACCCGTGTGGTAGTTGAATAATGTTTTTTTTTTTTGTTATTAAGTTTTACCCTTGTGTTCAATGTGTCTTATATTTTTAATATAATTATTGATTAAATGAATGAAAAAAAACTCATTTCATAGTTGAATGCCATATTATTAAATGTATAGTTGAATTTCAATTCTTAAATGAATTAATTTTAAAAATCAATTCAATTTGATCATATCGAATTGAAAAAATCTCAGCCTAACCCTATCTATGAACCCATCCAACCTCGATTCAACACAATCCACTTAAATCGGTTTGAATCGATTCGAGTCATTGGCTTAGTAATTTTTTTTTTAAAATTAATACAAACATATTACGTAAACAAAAATATTTTATTAGAATTATTTATTATTAATTAGATCTATGCATGACCAACTTGACTCCCCTGACTCGAGGGGCATAGATATGTTACTCAAAATTGTTCCAAGCTCAGAGTGCATGAAATGGCCATGGCCATCTGTTCCTTTGCACATATCATTTGATATTCTTTCCGTATGGCATAAGTTTTCAATCTGGAGACACTTTTGAAGTGAATTTTCAATGGGGGTTGATGCGATAAAATTAACACTAGCAAGTGCACTAATCGTTCAAGTAATAAAATGATGAGTGAATATCGTTTCCAACGAGGACTGAATAAAATATACTAAAAGCATGACTCAACTCTTAACGTTATTTGAGCAAATGAATAATTGTTGGAGACGAATTTACTAAAAAAAATTAACTAAAGGACAGATAGATGACAGTGATAAATAAAAGGAAGAATTGCAAAATTTGGAAAAATATGCTTATAAACTAACGTGCTAAGAACTCGACTTCACCTAAATCATTATTGTCAAGAGTTTCGAATGCATAAGTTTTGTTTAATACATTTTTCAATATGGTGAAATTCTCAATAAATTAGTTATCCATATTTCAGGTCTAACCACAATCTCAAGAATCATTAATTTCAAATATCTATATTTCAGGTCTATTCTAAATTAATTATAATTAAGAAGCATTAAGTTCAATGGAATTCTTTTCAGTTAAATCTCTCTATTCAGTTACGATTTAAACGGATCACATGAATTTCCTAGAACTCTATTTGGTTATTTCTATTCTATTCATGACATGTTTTACCCAGGTTTTTGCATAGACAACAACCCAACATCATATTTATTAATTCAACTATTCATAAAAACATAGCTTCTCTATTCGACACATCACCATGCTTAAAGAATGAATCAAAATAACAAAAAGCATTAAGAACAATAAAGCACACTCTTTGGTAAAAAATGTTAAATTCCAACTTGTCCAAACAACAACTCAAGACATAGGTTTAGGATTCATCTATCCTTAACACAAAAATACCTACTCCATAATAATATCCAAATAAACCAAGTTCATATCATAGAACATCAACATAACCAAACCAAAATAAAGCAAAACCAGAGAGGAATGATTAAAAGCTTCAGAGGAGCCTCCACCAAAGTCTAAAACTCTCATTTTGCGTCTCGTCCCCTCCCAAATTCTTTTTTTCTTTTCAACAGCCGCCCCCTTTTGTTCAGCTAGGGTTATTATTTATATTTTTCTAAATCTGCGGGCCAGCACTACAGCGCTGACTTCCCAGCGCCGCAGCTCTAGGTGCATATCGTATTCTAACTAGAGCTGCAGCGCCCCATGGACCAGCGCTGCAGCTTTGAGTCCCTGCCGAATTCCAGCGCTGAAGCACCCTTGAACCAGCGCTGCAGCTTTGAGTTTCTGTCTTCTCTTCACATATATCGCCCTTCCAGCATTATTCCAATACTGCAGCACCCTTGAACCAGCGCTGCAGCTTTGAGTTTCTGTCATCTCTTCACAAATACCGCCCTTCCAGCGCTGTAGTGCTCAATGTCCAGAGCTGCAGCAATTTCCCAAGACTCAGCATTCACAATAAACATTAAAATTAAATAAAACAAACTAACAATAAAATAAAAAATTGTTAAAAATACATGAAACACAAATCTAATGCTCAAGATCAACACCAAAATACATGCCTAAAAGTAGTATAATAACATGATTTTTCAGAGTTATCAGGGGTACTCATGCAGAAGCTTAAACCTGATAAATAGTTCTGCTTGAGCCTAACCAAACTATTAAGAAACTCAGTCAGCCGCTCATTCTCAGTTTTGTCCTCGGAACCACTGATAAATGATCACTCAGATGACTCATGCATCCACCATACAAGAGAACTTGTCTTGTGTACTATGGTCTTCAAAATTCATATTACCAACAGCCCTGAAAATCAGAGAATTTACCATCAATCTAGTGGTAACAACATATGAAGAGAAAATGACAATAATAACTATGTCACATGAGTCACATGCGCCATCACCCATGCCCCCCACCCCCCAACAACACACTCAGAGAATCACACAAAACACACAGAGAAAGTGAGAAGGGAATTACACAGTTAAATCCCTTTCAGCTGTGGAAGAAACAACCAACCTGTCATCCAACATGAATGAAACTGAACTGTTTAAACTCCCTCCACCATTATCACAGAGAATAGGTATAGCGTAATCCCCATCAACCTAAAAAAACAAATTTCCCGTAAGACATAAAAAAGAACCAGTTAAAGCACCACTAAAGAAACACAAGCAGGCCAGTTGCCTATTGAACATGCAATGACACTCCACTCCCCAAACCATACTTGAATCCATATAGAAAGTAAAGAGGAGGTAGGAATTGTCACCAAAATTAGTTAATTCTTTCCTAATACAAGAAGTGTAGTTGCTAACAGACTGCTCCAGAGCAACACCAGTTAAACATTACTAGAAGAGCAACGGTCTAACAAGTACATTTGAAATGTATAGCCTCAACAAAGTATTAAATACTAGATGAGATGGGTGGCAAGCACTGAAGATGTGGACCTTACTCGATTCTGATACCTCTACTCACTAAGTTATTTATCAACCAGTTCTTTTTTATTATTATTGAAGAAGTTTGTGGACAATAAGTTCTAAGAAAAATTATGGGTAGGATTTTCCTTAGAAAGGGTTTTTTGAGTTGTCACAGTACAATGTTATTATATTATTTTTTATGGGTATTTTGGTTTTCAATGTGACATCTTTTCAAGAATAGAATCTCTTTACATGATAGTAGTATGGATTTAAAAAATGATGTGACAGCAGAACTAACAAGAATTTTTTTACTCGCACTATGCTAACCGACAAAAGAAATATGTCCACTATAAAAAACGTGAGTGCCATATAAGATTCCAGTAACTCACAAAACGGAATTTAACTGAAGTATCAAGTTCACTGGTGAATATGGTTTTAACTGAGAGGATTTTAGTTTTATGAGAGCTATACGGCTAAGACAGAATTGCACCATGGTTTGAATGAGTACAAATACCAATATCTGTGTGGAATGTTGCAAAAGGAACGAAAACAAGACTAAGGTAATTAACTAGTAAATGCTATAATTGCTTCATATATAAGGGTGGAAGGAGTAGTATAGAAAGAACCAGAACTAGAGAAGTGGCACACCTGTTCACAACAGAATTTTAACTTAATCAAAATACTTTCAAGTTTTTCCTGTATCCTTTTGTAATAACTGTTCCTTGCAATTACCATGGCTTCTATATCCCTTTTGCTGAAAGTCATTGAAGATGCATAAAATGGATTATTGCTTAAAAAAGCACTCCAACAAGGAAGGAGATCTGCATATGTATAGTCCCCTGGGGCAGCATGGTTACACAATTCAAGCAATTTCATCAGTACTTGAAGCTGCTGACCAGCCCTGACAAGTGGAATCAAAAAGTTCTTCAAAAAAAATAAGGAACAGAAGCTCCATCTCGCTCCTGAAGTGAACAGTTCCCAACTACATGGATCAAGGTCATGAAGGAATAGTAAAAGCATGACTTCAAAAACGACATCATTTGAATCTAATATTAATTAGCTACACAATACATTACCCTAATACTAGCCAATGGAGATATGCCAGCTTTACAATGTGAATAAGGTGGTATCCCATCAACATATTCTATTATGAATTCCTTGTAAGGATCACTAATCTCGGCTTTGAATATCCATGATCTTATAAATCCACAATATGGTTCAAATCATCGAAGAAAGAGAAACTTGAGTAAAGCACAATGAGCAGGACCGGCAACCTACAAACAAAAAATAACTGAGAAAGATTCATTAGCAGAACAACAAGAATGGCATGAAAACAAGTGCTTGTAATTTAAGTAATAGGATATCCAGTATTTGCAAACAAAGAGAGAAAACTTTCCAAGAATGTGTAACCTGAATTACTCAATCAACAGAGCACGGCAATCAATGACTTTCAAGGTCGCACTAAATTGAAAGATAAAACACTTTTTTATAAGTAAAAAGATAGACACAGAAATTAATAGTAGTCACCAAATAAAATTTCTTTTCAAGGATAAGGCAGTACAAATTTAAAGAATTTATTTTTCTTGACTCATTTTATACTTATTCCAACCTGTAAAATTTTAATTTTTTTCTGGAACTTGTACATACATGAAAGAGTTGTAATTTCGACATCAAACTACGAAAGCCCAAGAGCATAACAATTGAAATTGGTCTGACTCAACATTCTTAGCTAATAGCACTAGTTATCAGACGCAATAAGTAAAAGAAGAAGAAAGGAAAGAAACAGAGAAGACAACTTCCATTTATGCGGACCTTTAGTTGTGAATACAAATAAGCGAGCAGATCCCCTCCTCTGTAGAAACTATTAAATTCCTAGGTTGCTTTTCCAGTTAGATCTTCAAAAGAAGATACCAAGAAGCAGAGAGATACATCATGTAGCTTGCATATATTTCCGACGGCTTCAATCTGCGTCCTCAATTACTTGGTGTGAAGGTACACCTCCAACAATGTAAGTTCAGAATGCACCACCCTTGAGAAGCAACCTAACCCAGAAGATGCATGCAAAGCCAAGTGAATACTACCTTGATGAGCGCCTCAGACCTACTGATGCACATAATGTATCCAGTGCACACATGTGCCCTTCTAAAACCTTTCTGACCGCAACAGCAAATGCCTAATTAACAAGACTGTATGCGAAACAACTCTCCCCTCGGAGTCCACTATAGTTTTAATTTTCTTCTAACTCATGATTTTCCTGTCTCTTTTTAGTTGAGTTATCATCCAAATTTAATTTCATGAAATGATTTACAAATTTGTGAAGAAGAAAAACTAAGGAACCCAATCAGCCGATGGATTTAAGAATCTGTCCCAAAGCATGAGTGCTTGATGACTGATTCCATAAACTCAAAATTCTATGGAAGGTCCTGTCAGTTGGGTCAGAAAAGAAGGTGGCAGAAAGCTTTTCTATACTAATAAGAGCAGACTGTACACCATGTAGTGCATTCAATGCCAGCCTCACCAAAACTTCGTTCCTGTAAAATGAATAAATAATTAAAAGAAGAAAAAAGCTCTTTTGACCAAATGATACATAATGGAAAACAAAATAATGTATTATTTTAAGATTTTTAGTACTTGTGGATTTATTTTGTAATTATGCTTTTTAAGAATTAAGTAATAGTATTTAGGAAAAATTGATTTAGATAATTAAATATATTATTAAGGTTTTCCTATGTTTTTAAGATTTTGGTGCCTATATAAGCAGCTGCATGTTAGTTTAGTAGAACACGAATAATAGAATTTGAGATTTAATTTCCCTCTGTTTTGTTTCTTCCCCTCTAGCATTCTTCCTTCTTCTGTTCTACCTAATCTGTTTTCCTTGCTGCTTCCCTGTTCTCCTTCTATACTGTTCTATCTCCTCATCTACCTATTCTATTTGCTTCTTCGAGTGTTCTCCCCTTTCTTCTCTTCTCTCTATCTTCACTTTTCAATATTTGTTCCATTTCACCAAATTCTAGGGAAGAGAAAAATAAAAAAGTGAGAAATCAAAGAAATTATGTAAAGAAGAACCAGCTATTAACTGTGGAGTGAGAAGGCTAAGCAAAACAACAAAGTTCAATCTTTATCAATTTCCTCAGTTTTCCCAGCCTCACCAAGAAAGAGAGAAGAAAACAATTCAATTTCCTCGACAAATCCACCAACATGGTTGCAGCGCATGCATCTTCTGAAAATCCCCAATCAACCATTTCATGAAGAAGTTCGGTTTCCATTGATCTGTCATTGTTACGAAGACTTGCTTGGATCCCTGTATTGTAAGTGCAACCGTCAAGCAAGCAATGATTTTCTTCAAATTTTCTAAACAAATCACTTGCTTCATTTAGAAACCCCCCTCTACAAAGCCCAGAAATCATTATAGTATATGTCTTAACATTTGGTTGCAAGCCTTTCACAGAAAAGCTACAAAATAATTCCCTAGCATATTCAAGCTTCCCTACATGCTTAAAAGTAGGAATTCCGTACTTTTACCATCCTATGTTATCAAGGACGCCCAAGAATTCCTCCCAATCTTTAGTCCACTTACAGATGGACGAATGGATTAAGCATAAGAATTCCTTATTTTCCGAAAGGGATGGCCGTAGAAGACTGATAAATTAATTAGCAGACCCTTGATATGGGAACCATCATGATCCTGCAGCAAAACCAAAAGCATGTTTCTCGGTAAGCAATTAGCAATAAGAAGAAGAGAAACAAAATTAAATCATTCACAATGAAACCATTCATTTTTTTTCCAACCTGTAGGAGTGAAGATATTATTCGTGGTGAAAGTTACAAGCCCGGATATAACCAAAGAGCTAACTGTATCAGGTTTAATCATTTGGACAAATCAACACAAAACAAAATCGACAAACATTTCGGTTGCACTTAGATTACTTCTTAGTGAACGCAACAAAATCGACAAACATTTCACTTGCAATTAGTTTACTTAAGAAGGAGAGCCCAAAAGCACGACGTTAAAACTTGATTTTACTGATTTACCTCTCAGCTCTTCCAAGAAGAACTTTTTCACTGCATGGGACCAATAAAGTTAAAAATCACTCGGCTCTGCCTAATACGAGTATTTGGGCTTGATTGCTGAGCTTACCTTAAGATTAGAATTAGTATCAAAGTTTACATTTTTATCAATTATTCATCTACAAAACATGTTTTTATCGGCTAATGTTATTTGAATCAGTGATCTAGTCAATATAATGAAAGGCAATTATGGAACCAAACAAAAAACAAGATAGCTTCTCTTACTAATTGGGATTCTATTCATCTCATGAACATATGTTTACCAATAGTTTAATAGAAGAAAAAAAACTATTTTGACCAAATTCTAAGGAAGAGACAGATAACAGATAAGAAACAAAAGAAAATGCGTAAAGGAGGAAGGGGTATTAACTGTGGAGTAAGAAGGCTAAAGCAAACAACAAAGTTCAATGTTTTTCCTTTTCCTCAATTTTCACAGCTTCACCAAGAAAGAGAACAAATAAATTGTCACTCACTAAATAAATAAAGGAACAGAGCAACATACATAAGAAGCAAAGACAATAGGAATCCTGATATGAGATGGCTTAGCATTAATAATTAACATGCACACAATCACAAAGTAAATAATCACTAAAAGTGAACCAACCTTAGTCGCAGGATCAACCTATCAAATATCTCAACATCATTAAAAATACTGAACCATCAGCATATAGATGAGCTCTTAAGACAGAATACACGAATCCAGCAATTTTGAACATCCTCCTCTCAGCCCATGATACCACCAACAACAGAAACATTGAAAGAGAAAAAGAGGCCCATAACATCTAATGTAAATAGCGCTACATAGACTTAACAGATCAACCCAACAGGGAAAACAAAATAAATACAAACATTGACTAACATGATTTTGCATAACTTAGCTGAGATCAAAAGTGAAATGCATGCCATTGTGTGATAAAAGATATAAAAAATAATTTAAATAGAAAAAAAACGACTAACTCCGCACTAAAACCCAACATCTCACAAGAAAATGAAGCTGAACGCCCCTTCAAGATCATTCCAGTCTTTCACTTAGCCGAGATCAAAAGTGAAATGCATGTCCTTATGTAATAAAAGGTACAACAAATAGTTTATATAGAAGGAAAAAAGACTAACTCAGAACTAAAAACCAACCTAAAGTTGCACTAAAAACTGGAAGAAATATAATGAAAATTTAGGTGTTATTCATCCTTCATTATCATGAAAAATCTCTACACATTATATTATTTCTCCTTTGCTACATCATCAACATTTGAAAATTTTCCAGAAGTACCCAAGGAAATGCACCAGAAAATGTAAACAGTAACGACCAAACTTTAACACTTGCTAATATTGTTTTCTATGAAAGGCTAACATGTTTCAACTTTATAATTTAATAGAATAGAAGAAACTTAATATGTATTAAGCTCAAGAACGTAAACTTCCCAAGAAAATACCACGTAGCTACCGGTGTCTTCTCAAACAATAAAAAAGATGTATTTAACAGTAACTTAAAAGAGTTGTTATATATATATATATATATATATATATATATATATATATATATGAAACATGTTCCATAAGTTGGTTTTCTTGTTCTGATCAGTTCTCTTTCTCATTCCTCCTTTTTTCCAACTCTAATTAAGTGCATTGATAAAATTAATGTCCAATCAAGTTCTGCATATAATTCAACCATATTACTCTAATTTCTGAAAAACTCTTGGCAACCTCAAAAGGGGAAACAGCAACGACCAAACGATAACACTTGCTAATATATAAATTTCATAAATAAAGGAAACACTTGCTAAAATTTACTTCTGTGAAAGGCTGACACCTTTCAACATTATAATATAATTAAAAAAAAAGCTTAAATAGTGATGTATGTATTAGGCTCAAGAACGTAAACGTACTGGCATCTTCTCAAATGATAAAGGAGATGGATTTAACAATAACTTCAGAGATGTTAAATATATTACAAACTGTCTTCTACAATGGCATGGAAGTTAAAAATTCAATTCATATATTAAATGTTGAAGAACTCCACAATCACTTGTACAATGGCATGGAAGGTTAAAATTCACTACTACAATAGCAGGGAAGGTGAAAATTCACTTCATACTTTAAATGCTGAAGAACTCCACAATCATTTGTAAAGTTCATTTAGATTTTCTTGATCTAATTTACCATTAGATAACGAATCCACCACCATGGTTGCAGTGCATGCATCTTCAGAAAATCCTCGATCAACCATTTCACGAAGAAGTTCTGCTGCCATTGACGCATCATTGCTATTAAGACACGCTTGAATTATTATATTATAAGTGCAACTGTCAGGCAAGCAACCATTCTCTTCCATTTTTCTGAACCATTCATTTGCTTCATTTAGTAACCCATTTCTACAAAGTCCAAAAATCATTATATTATATGACCTAACATTAGGCTGCATACCCGAGACGTTACAAAATAATTCCCTTGCATATTCAAGCTTCCCAGCTTTGCACATACCATCAATAAGTATATTGTAAACTACAATATCAAGATCAATACCACTCTTTTGCATCGCATGGAACATTGTCAATGCCTCATGAAGATATCCATTTTTACATAAGCTATCCAATAAAGTTGAATAAGTTACCAAATTAGGAAGTTGCCCACAAGCACACATTTTCATGAAAAGCTCTTGCGCAGCACCAAGTCTCCCTGATTGACATAAGCCACTTATCAGAGTATTGTAAGTGAAAACATTAGGAATTAATCCTCTACGAGACATTTTATCAAAGATACTCATTGCATCCTCTATCCTTTTAGCCTTGCAATACCCATTGAGCATGATGCTATAAGTAATAACATCAGGTACACAACCCTTGCAAACCATTGAATCAAACACTTTTCTTGCTTCATCCAGTTGATTTCGTATACAATATCCATCCATCAATGAATTGTAAGTGACAGTATCAGGCTCTACACCTCTTTGAATCATCATTTTAAGTACACCTCGAGCCTTTGAAACCATCCCTTCTTTACAAAGTGTATCAATTAATATACTGTAGGTGAAAACATTAGGTGTGATTTTCCTAGCCACCATTTCATTCAACAATCTCATAGCTTCTTTCCATTGGCCTAATTTACATACCCCATAAATCAAGGAGCTATAAGTGACAACATTCGGTAGAACGCCCTTATCAATCATTTCGGAGAAGAGAGTCAAAGCCTCAGTTGTCATCTTGTCCTTGGAAAGACTATCGATAATGGTGCTATATACTTTAACCAAATCAGCCTTGAAGCAACTTTCTTCTATCTTCTTGAGCAACTGAATTGCCAAAGTAGTGTTACCCATTTTACATAAACCATTTATTATAGTACCATAAGTAACAACATTAGCTTGATACCCATTCTTCACCATTTGATCAAACAATGTCATTGCTTGAGCAAGCTTACCTTCAACACAATATCCGTTCACCAGAGTGTTGAGTGTTATAACATCAGGCTCAAGACCAAGTTTCCAGATTTTCCCCAAAACAGAGAAACCAAAATCCACACCACCTAAGCGGCAAAAACAATTAATCAAAATATTGAAAGTGTAAATATCATGCCTGATTCCTTGTGCTTCCATTTGTTTGCACAATGAACCAGCGGTGTCATAATGTCTCATTCTAACAACTGCACTTAACAATTGAGTAAATTCAACAATAGAGGGCCGAGGATCCATATGGAGCATCTTATTAAACAAAGCAATCGCATCATCAATCTTATTATTAAACCCAAGTTTCAGTCTTTCTGTCACAGACTTGTAGTCATCTATCGCACTAGAAGAAGTTGGAGAACGGAAATGAGCCCTTGTTAAATAATGATCAGGAAATGGATGACTCAGTATTAAGAAGCCAATGAAATTAAGGTTAATGGAACTATGGAGAATACCTAGTTCTGGAAGATGAAGAAATTTCGAAGCCGGAGAAGAACAAGTAGCTCTCTTCCACATCATCATCGCTTTAGCTTTGCTGCTCTTCTCTCTCTCTCTCTCTCTCTCTCAATCCAATTAACATTTCCATCAGATTTTATATTAGCATTCGGGCAACACAGTACGTTGACCCGACCCACCCGTGTGGTAGTTGAATAGTGGTTTTTTTTGTTACGAAGTTTTACCATTGTGTTCAATGTGTCTTATATTTTTAATATAATTTTCGATTAATTGAATGCAAAATAACAATCATATACCTTTTTTAACTCCCTTGAATCACTCATTTGACCGCCTTTCATTCTCTTCGGCTCGAATAACTCTTTTCACAGTTGAAATGGATTAAATTTACAATAAAATTGGATGTCATATTATTAAATGTATAAATTTAATCTTATCATCAATTTGATTATATCGAGTTAAAATAATCTCAACATAACCCTATCTATGAACTCATCCAACATCGATTCAACCCAACCCATTTAAATCGATTTGGATTGATTCGAATCATTGGTTTAGTATTTTTTTTCTTTTAAAGATTAAAGTGAACATATTACGTAAGCAAAAATATTAATTAAATCCAAAATCAAGTCCTTTCAAGAATTTATTATACCTTACAAACCATCAATTACAATTTAAGTACCTTAAATAATTTCACACAAAATTCAAACAATTTTAAAAGTGTTTGATCAACTCAATTTTTCAAAACTTCAACACTAATATACACTTGGTCTTAAAATCTTTATAACCAAGTTCCATAATACAAAAAAGTTAAAGAGAATGAACATAAGATAAGAAAATCAATTTAATAAGCTTTTGGAAAACATATTAAAAGTCTTAAAGAAATACTTTCACATAAACAAACGATTTTCTTTAACTAAAGAGTATTAAAAAGAAATATACTAATCACGTATTTAAATTCTAATCGGTCTTTTTGATAGAAACTAGCGGTTTTTGTTGAATAGTTTCTAAGAAAGAAAAAGAAATGCCTTTAAAAAGAAATGGAACGAGAATATATATTATAATTCAAATTAATTTATCAAAATATTAATGTAATCCATCAAATATACATTACAATCTAAACTAACTTACCAAAATATGAATATAATCCGTTAATTATTAAAATAATTATATTTTAAATATATATAAAATATAATTATATAATAATCATCTTACCAATTTAGATTGGGTTGAAATTTTTTATGAATAAACTCATGAAAATCTGTTAAGATATATAAATATAAATAAAACAAACATAACAGCTTCACGGAGATGGGGAAATAAAACAAAACTTGTCGTGTTGCCTGTTCAACATGCAATGACACTCCACTCCCCAAACCTTACTTGAATCCATATAGAAAGTAACTGTAGTTGCTAACAAACTGCTCCAAACCAACACTGAAAAGTAACTGTAGTTAAACATTACTAGAAGAGCAACGGTCTAACAAGTACATTTGAAATGTATATTAGATGAGATGGGTGGCACGCACTGAAGATGTGGACCTTACTCCATTTTGGTACCCCCACTCAGTTATTTATCAACCAATTTCATTATTATTCAACCTGTATCCTTTTGTAATAACTGTTCCTTGCAATTACCATGGCTTCTATATCCCTTTTGCTGAAAGTCATTGGAGATGCATAAAATGGATTATTGCATAAAAAAACGCTCCAACAGGGAAGGATATCTGCATACGTATGGTTCCTTGGGGCAGCATGGTTACCCAATTCAAGCAATTTCATTAGTACTTGAAGCTGCTGACAAGTGGAATCAAAAAGTTCTTCAAAAACAATAAGGAACAGAAGCTCCATCTCGCTCCTGAAGCGAACATTTCCCAATTATATGGATCAAGGTCATGAAGGAATAGTAAAAGCATGACTTCAAAAAAGACATCATTTGAATCTAATATTAATTAGCTACACAATACATTACCCTAACACTTGTCAATAGAGATATGTCACCTTTACAATGTGAATAAGGTGGTATCCCATCAACATATTCTACTATGAACTCCTTGTAAGGATCACTAATCTCGGCTTTGAATATCCATGATCTTATAAATCCATAATATGGTTCAAATGATCGAAGAAAGAGAAACTTAAGTAAAGCACGATGAGTAGGATCGGCAACCTACAAACAAATAATAATTGAGAAAGATTCATTAGCATAACAACAAGAATGGCCTGAAAACAAGTGCTGGTGATTTAAGTAATAGGATATCCAGTATTTGCGAGCAAAATAGAGAAAACTTTCCAAGAATGTGTGCACTAAATTAAAAGATAAGATGCTTTTTTATACGTAAAAAGATAGACACAGAAATCAATAGTACTCACCAAATCAAATTTCTTTTCAAGGATAAGGCAATACAACTTTAAAGAATTGAATTTACTTGACTCATTTTATACTTGTTCCAACCTGTAAAATTTTAATTTTTTTCTAGAACTTGTGCATACATGAAAGAGTTGTAATTTCGACATCAAACTACGAAAGCCCAAGAGCATAAAAATTGAAATTGGTCTGACTCAACATTCTTAGCTAATAGCACTAGGTATCAGACGTAACAAGTAAAAGAAGAAGAAAGGAAAGAAACACAGAAGACACCTTCCATTTATGCTGACCTTTAGTTGTGAATACAAATAAGTGAGCAGATCCCCTCCTCTGTAGAAATTATTAAATTCCAAGGTTGCTTTTCCAGTTAGATCTTCCAAAGAAGATACCAAGAAGCAGAGAGCTACATCATGTAGCTTGCATATATTTCCGAGGGCTTCAATCTGCGTCCTCAATTCCTTGGTGTGAAGGTACACCTCCAGCAATGTAAGTTCAGAATGCACCACACTTGAGAGGCAACCTGACCCAAAAGATGCATGCAAAGGCAAGTGAATACTCTTTGACACCTACTGATGCACATAATGTATCCAGTGCACATGTGTACCCTTCTAAAACCTTTCTGACAGCAACAGCAAATGCCTGATTAACAAGACTGTATGCGAAACAATTCTCTCCCTCGGAGTTCACTATAGTTTTCATTTTCTTCTAACTCATGATTTTCCTGCCTCTTTCCTGTTGAATTATCATCCAAATTTAAGTCTTATGGAATGATCTACAAATTTGTGAAGAAGAAAAACTAAGGAACCCAAACAGCCGATGGATTTAAGAATCTGTCCTAAAGCATGAGTGCTTGACGACCGATTCCATAAACTCGAAATTCTATGGAAGGTCCTGTCAACTGGGTCATAAAAGAAGGCGGCAGAAAGCTTTTCTATACTAATAAGAGCAGACCGTACACCATGTAGTGCATTCAATGCCAGCCTCACCAAACTCCTTTCCTGTAAAATGAATAAATAATTAAAAGAAAATTGTCCATACTCACTAGAGAAGCAAATTACAAAAATTCAGCTTGAAACAATGGTAATTGACAATATAACTGTCTAAATAAGAAGATTTGCATCACCATGACCATACTGTGTAGACAATATTGATAATGGTAATTTAATGAACGTAGAAATTAAAGGAATACAGAACAATATTTATTTTTCTCAATCTTACGAACAAAATCCAAGAATATGATTAGTTGATTGGGGTCAACCAGTAATGAGAGAAGGAATCCCTTTTTCCTTGAATTGAACATCTCTTTCAAGAAAAATTAATTAATTAATTAAAAAGAGGTTTCATGAAGTGCTTCTTAAGAAAACTTCAATTTCTCCATATTTCTAGAGCAGGCATGATAGTGTGGGAATGAATACTGTGATTAGCTTTTTGAACAGGCATGAATAATCCATTTTGAAAGTTAGTCGGCATTTGCATACCATACCTTCAATTCCTCTCAATTTATAATCCAATAAACAGAATACATCCAATTTCATTGCCTTGCAAGACATAAAAGGTGAAAATAAGAGAATAGAACACAAAGCCTCACGAAATTTCAAACCAAATAGCCAAATAGATGTAATATGATTCTCAAAATGGTGCAGTTTAGTGAAACTTATAGGGCTTGCTTGGGAAGGGTTTTCAAAAATCCTTTTCAGTGTTTAAACTCTTAAAACTCTTTTCAAACACTAAAATCATGTTTGTCAATTAGTTTTGAAAAACACGACTCTCCGCTCTCCCGGTTTTCAAACATTGATTTTACAAAACTCCAAATCGGAGTTTTCGGTTTTCATTTTCATTTTTCAACCTAAAATCGCTACTCTCTGCTCTCTGCTTGCTGCTCTCTTCTCTTCCTCATCGATGACGACATCGACAGCAAACACCAGCAAGCCTGTCTCCACGGCCCAGCAGAACTATGAGAGGGAGAGCCTCAGCTTGATCGCGGTGTACGGCACGTGCTCGGATTTCCCCGTCGCCATGGCGATGGATTTGAGAGGAGAGCTGTTTCGTAACGGCGGATAAGCCAACTGGTTTAACGATGTTCAAAGCACAGCTCAAATCCTTAGAATGAGGAGGTACAAACAAACAGCGTCACTCTCTTCTCCATTTTACTGGATAACATTTTCTCGGGAAATTTCCATTTCCAATATCAGTTTTTTAAATAATTTTTTTTATGTGCTTGATGATTAATTTGATTTTGTTGCAAGTTAGGGCACCATCGACAGCATGGGAAACACGTAGGAGTCAAGGGAATGTTGGCGAAGCTGTCGATTGCAGTTGTTGTTCTCTTGATCTGCACAATTTCGCTTCTGTTCTCGGCAACTATCAGTGGGAATCGCGGATCTACGGTCCATCAGAGGTTAGTCGAAACATGCTTGCGTAAGCTGGTGAATGTTTTTCTCGATTATAATCATGTTTGGTTGGTGAGAAAATTTCGGAAATTGGAAGAAATTGAAAGTCTGATGCTCAGAATTTTCATTTTCTAAAAACTGAACTTTTAGAACCTCAAACTCAATAAAATAACAGGAAAATGATCTTAACACTTCCGAGCAGGAAAAGTTTTTTCTTCTAATACAGCTTATTTACTTAATTTTACACGATTTCATTGGTCACTGAGTCAAGGTTTTTGTTTATTACTGTCCTAAGTTACTGTGAGCTTGGTGAACCTGAATTTTCGGAGTAATATTACAATTGATCAGTGCTTATTTTTGAAATTTTCCACTTTTAAACCTATAGTTTAATAATAATGCGTTGATTTTGAGAGCAATGTCATTGTTATTGGTTTCATTGTCTAGATATAGAAGTGATGTTTTTGATGCAAAATGCATTCGGGTTACATGCCATTACCAGAAGTGGTATTTGATTAGCATATAGGTTTTAAGGATTTCCTGTGCCTCCACCCCCCCTCTTCGGATTATTATTGTAGCTATGATTTCATATCTTGTAATGGTATACCTCTTTTTTTTATATGTAGAAGTATTGCAATAGCCAACCTTAAGATGATGGTCTTATGAAAAAATTTATATGTCAAAGACAAAAAGAGAAGTTTAATCATCAAGTGACATAGGAAAGTGCACTTAATAGATGCTTCAAATACAAGCAAATGAAGTCAGCAAACAATGAAATAGTGATCTGTTTCAATGTTTTGAGCCTCGGATGAGTTATTTGGTTACAAAATCTAAATTTAGCGAGGAATACTGCTCTTCTTGGTTTCTTTATTGATTGAAAGTATTATTCAGTACCATTGCAATATCTTGGATGTGTAGCAATGCTTTCTTTTCAAAAAAGTAAAGAAAGCATGTAAGCAAGGCTTTTTGGATAAATTGTAAACTTGTGGCACGTTTTAGTGTCCTATGGATCTGAATTAGTTAGTTTTCTTCTAAATTCATTTCCAATCCTTAACCTTGGATCATACCATTCGAGAAATAGAAGTTGTTAAAACTTACAAAAAGTGGTGTTATATAATTAGTACTAAGGATTCCAAAAGAGATCCCATTTTTTCCTTTTACAATGGGTAACTATGATTCTCTTTCTTGTGAACATCCAGTGTAAATACTGGGTGTTTTTAAGAAGGTTATAAATCGAGGATAGCTAGAAAGAGTCATTCTCTGTGACAGGCAATCATGCTCTAAATTTCAAAGTTAGACATGCAAATAAAATTGATAAACAATACATCTAAATTTGATTTACACATGCTGAGAAGTATACGTTCCCAAACATCTTGGATTTTTCTTCACTTTTTTTTCTTTATTAGTTGTTGCTTATCATTATTGATCATTCTAGTGTTTGACCATTCCTTTTGTTGCAATGTTTAAGCAGATCAGTACAGAAGAACTTTGGGAAAGTGCTAACTCTGGTGGTTGGAGGCCATCATCTGCTCCACGATCTGACTGGCCCGGTGTGTAACTCTCATGTCTCCAGCAGAAAAAGTCCCAATGATAAATTGAATCATGTTGTGCTAATGATCTTATGGATTTGGAATTTTTTTACAATGAAACTTATTTTTTGGGTTGTTACATTGTGGCAGCTCCTCCAAAAGAGAGCAATGGTTATCTTCGTGTACGTTGTAACGGTGGTCTGAATCAGCCATGTAGTGCGGTCTGTACCCTGCTTTTGCCGTAATTTGTGATATTATCCTGTTCATGCTTGTTTTCCTTTTATTATTATTGAAAGATCCTGTTTGGTGCTTGCCAGAAAAATACTTACCTCTCATATTTGCTTCTTCTTTTTTTAATATTAAGCTGTATTTCAAAAAAATTTAGAACCATTAGTTAAATGAAGATTCAATTGACATTGGGATGGTGCTGCGCATTTGGTGGAGTTGCATGAAATAAACTAATGAATGTTATTCGGGATATTGTAGATTTGTAATGCAGTGCTTGCTACAAGAATCATGAATGCTACTCTTGTGTTGCCTGATTTGGATGCAAATTCCTTTTGGCATGATGACAGGTATCATGTTTTTAAATGTATTTGTTTGGCTATACTATTTTGTAAATGTATTTGATCAGAAGTGTTGCTTTTAATCTTCAAATATTTGAATCTGGAAAGATCAAAACTTAATAAATGGTGAGTAGAATACATTTAACATGATTCATCATGTCTCTTTCAATAATTTCCAAAATCAGTTATACCATTTACTAGCAGTGAGGCAAGGATCCTTCTACAATTTAAAGCAATCTACAGCTTTGTTTTTTGCACCTTCTCTTTTTTCTTTTCTTTTAGTATGACATTAAGCTGGCACTAGAAAGTATTAATCACACAACGGATTAGGAAAGATGTGTCTGTCTTGAATGTAAGGAGCTTGGGTTGGCTGCTGCTACAGGGAGAAGAGCAACAAATTGATTTTCTAAATGTGGCCTCCAGTGATAGACAAATCCAAATCATTGAAATCTTAGTCAAATCCTGGACTTGCTTATGGTAATGACATTGGCGCAAAGGATGCAGTTTTAAAGGGCTATTCCCCCATTTATACTACTGCATTAAAGTTCAAAATTGTACATGAAGCATCTTCCTGTTGCAAATGGGCAAAGAATCAAATGAGTGGGTGATGGATTGTCCAAGGAAAGCCAAAAAAGGAAAGTGAGAAGGGGAGGAACGCAGGGACAAATTTTAGGCAATTGTAGTAGTATAAATATTCATGATTGTATGCCATTTGTTTGGTATGCTTGATGATTTATTATTCTCTGTTTAATTTCATTGTGACATTCAAATCCAGCCAAGTGACATTTTTTCTCATGTAATGCATCACTTTATCACTTCATTTGAAATGCTATGTGGTTTTCATTTTTCCAAAATTCATCTTTGTAGCTATCTTCAAGACGAAACTGTCTTTGCCATTAAAGATGCACCATGTTGTCAATGTTGGTTAAATGATCTTTCAGAATTCATTACTGATAGCAATAGGTGGAATTGAGAGATGAGTTTTGCTACTCTGCTTGCTAGCCTTGCCAACGAGATTGTGTTTCATTTTCCATTGTATGTTATAAATGTGGATTCTATTAATGGACCTTTTATGTTAATCATGAGCAAAGTAACAATGGTATCAAATTTGTCTTCACTTTTTTTTTTTTTTTATATTCCTCATGTAAAATGGTTGGTGACAAAAGGAAGAGAATTTTTTTCCCAGTTTTTTTCGTACAATAATCTAAAACAGAAAGTACTTGATACTGTTGCCTAAATTAATCTGTTTTTTCTAAATTTATGCTGCTTTTTGATCGATGATGTATAAAAAATGCTAACATTTTAAAAATAAAATAATATTAATTATTTTCAAGTATTTGGTATGTGCTTAAAAAATTGTATTTAGTAAAAATGAGAAATAAAATTAATTTTAGATATTAAAATTTAAACTGAAAACTGAAAGCTGAAAACAAGTACAAGAAAGTGTAATTTCAAACAGTTTTCTTTTTTTAAAACAGTTTTTGAAAACTGATTATCCAAACAACATTTCACTGAAAACTGTTTTGGAAACAGTTTTCAAACATGCTCGAAGTTTTCTCAAAAACCAATAAATATGATTCAGAAACGGAAAAAAAAAAGACTTCTTTTTTTAGTAGAAATCGTATAAAATCGCTCCAAGAGGTGCAACCCATTTATAATTCTCTTCTTTTTTCTTTATTATTTTGATAAATAAAATTATATTTCCATTGTAATTTATTACCTTGAACAGAAAATACACTCAGAATACCACCTGTACTTTCAATTTCAGAAAACAACAAGAATTGCAAGCTTCAAAATTGAATTATATAAACTGCATTGGCACTACAAATTGATCAAAATTTCTTAACCAATAACTCTTACTTAATAAGTTGCTGGGTTACGTCACTAATTAGAGTTTCGTGCATAATCAGGGTTGGTCCAAGTAGCCTACTCACTGGAAATAATATAATACACACATTTTTCTGCATCATCGTTTCACTAGTCAAACCTCTGCCACATAAACCACCCAAATACACACTGAAAATGACTAACAT
The DNA here is from genome assembly GCA_023935145.1 of Bretschneidera sinensis. Classification (NCBI taxonomy): domain Eukaryota; kingdom Viridiplantae; phylum Streptophyta; class Magnoliopsida; order Brassicales; family Akaniaceae; genus Bretschneidera; species Bretschneidera sinensis. The sequence continues at coordinate 9,457,346 of CM043701.1, forward strand.
AGACATGTAATAGAGGGGACTTACAGGGACTGAGGAAGAAGACGGAAAGGAGGTGGAGGTTCGCGGAGGAAGCAGGGGTCCGCTTTGGGAAGGAATGGATTCCCGAGTTCTGGGAGGAAGCCATGGATCTTCCACTTTTAGCTTCTCAAACAGCCACGCCAAGTTCGTACCCACTGCCATTTTCATTCTTTTTTGCTATCTTCTCTTCATCCACTAACTACTGCTGCTTCTCTTTCTTCTTTTTGTTTACTTTCTCAGTTATTTGAAATTTGAAAATGCAGCCCACGAGATGAAGACTGGAGAATCAGAATCAGAATTTTGAGGAGAAAATTGAGAAATCAACGCTTTGTATCAGCATAAAGGAAAGTGAATAGAAAATTTAAAAAAGTTCAATACTTCATTTGACGCTCGATTTTTATCACTTAGTTTTGTTAAAATTATATTTCTCTCAATTAGGCAATACTGAGTGAAAATGGTAATTGGAGTAGTAATAAATAAGGTAAATCTATTTAGTCGGTTTGGCTGAACTCATAATTTTTGTAAGCTTAAAAAAAATTGATCAATGAATTGGGTTTGAGAAAAGATTTAGTCTCGATTTAAAAAGATGGGTCTAATTTGAAGAATTTAAAATTTAAACGAGTCAATCAAACTCGACCACCTTAAACATATTACATCTAATATATTTAATTTTTATATATCATATAATGTGTGATGAGTGTTAAGATTCCTTCGGAGTAGTATTTTATCTATAAAAAAATTAAGTGATACCCAATAACTTAGACTAATTTTTTTTGTTTTTCAATTCTGTGTGTAATATTACATTTTGAGGGACTATAGAAAAAATGAGAAATTTAGACAGAATGGGCGGATCTAGATTTGATCTAATTTGTTAGGATTTGGCTTGGACAAAAATCAAGGTCCGAATTTTTGTGGTGTCTTACCCATATCTAATAAGGCATAAAATTTTGTTTAAACCCGGCTCCTGGCTTCGATTAGTTTTAATGAAAAATGTTGAGATTAAAGTCTCTACGTGCTAGCATTTTTATTTTCTCTTTTTTTTCCTCGTAAAATCACCTGAAAACCATTTTACTTGAGAATGTTTTTATTCTCTCGAATTCTTAAAACTTAAGGAGCTAATTTTAACCAAATACTTATCAAAACACTCTTGATTACTAAAAGAAAGCTTTTTTAGCTATAAAAAAAATTGGTTCAATGTTAAAAAGATTAAAGTTGAGACTCAATGACTACAAGATTTTAAGTTCTATTCATTAATGAATATTTGTTTAATTTATTGTTCGATGTTAAAAATATTAAAGCTGGGGCGTAGGTATACTTGGAAATGAGCAAGGAAATGGGATATGTGGCTTCACTACTAATAGGTTAACCACCGCTTTTAACTTTTAATGTACTTAAGCTTTTTTAGTTTATTATATATTACATATATTATATTTATATTTAATAAATTATTAATATAAATTAATTTCTTAAATCGGTTAAAACGATTAAAAAACTAACTATCAACCAATCGATTAACCGATATATATTATTTATTTAACCAAATTAGTACCGAGTTAGCATAATAGTCGAATTGTTTTTCTTAAACATCTTTAATTATGCATTAAGATAATAATTTTGTGAGCTTGTGTTCATTTTAAGCACGATAATAATAACTCATAACCATTGCATCTATTGATTCAACAATTATGAGCTCGTGCTTGAGTATTATACATCGAGACCGTGTGACTTAAAAAAGGCGAAAACAAAAAATTAGGCAATTTCACATTTTTGTCCAACAAATTAAGAACCTTCAGTTTCCCATACATGAAGTGATTCCAATTCTCCTTAGCCAAAGCATATATATATATATATATATATATAGAAGGAAAAAGAAAAGGAATAACCACATTCAAAAAACCATAAAACACAACCCAGACGGCACTACCTTATTATTCAACATAGTTATCTTTGTGTATAAAACCAAGGAATCATACCTCTCATTTTCACTTAGATCGCAATACTTCAAGAAGAAAACTCAAAAACAAAGAGAGAAATTAACCAAAAAAATAATAATAATAAGAGAGAGGCTAAGATGGAAAGGAAACCTGATGTTGCAGCTGATAGGGTATATGAAGATTTTGAACCTACATCACAATGGGCTGTAGAGCCTGCATTTGATATTTTTGTTGTCCATCTACCAGGTGTGTCTCTACGTTAACTTTGTATCTTAATTATATTTTATCGGTTAAATTTTATAAAATACCCGATGGTTTGCTCGACTTTCATTTTATGTTCTTGACGTTTTTTTTCTGGGGAAATAAACATTGTATTTGTCTCCATTAGCATAAAGAGTTGACAGCCGTTAAATTGTAAAAAACAAAAGACCATTTTACCTTTATTTGTTTAACAAAAGTGCAATTGTAATTAAAATTTCTAACAAAAATAAGAACCATTTTACCTTTACTTGTTTAACAAAATTGCAGACCATTTTATCTTATCACTCAATTTTTTTTTACATGTTAGTGCATACTTAAATTCTGTAAATTAAACAAGAGTAAAATTGTCTTTTGTTTTTTACAATTTAACGGCTGTCAATCATTTATGCTAACAGAGACAATCACCATTTATTTTACCTAGAAAAAAATCTCTATATCATCTTTTGTTTTTGCAATTTAACGGCGATCCTTTATGCTAATGGAGACAACTAGAGTTTATTTTGTCAGGAAAAAAATCTCTATATTATCTACCTACCAGGTGTGTCTCTATATTAATTTTATATCTTAATTATATTTTATCGGCTAAATTTCATAAAATACTCAGTGGTTTGCTCAACTTTTATTTTAGATTCTTGAGGTTTTTTTCTGGGAAAATAAACCTTATAGTTGCCTCCATTAACATAAAGGGTTGACAACACTTAAGTTGCAAAAATGACCTTTTACATTAACTTGTTTGACAAAAGTACAATTATAATTAAAAAAAATTAACAAAAATAAGAACCATTGTTTTCACTCTTGTAGCTTACTACTCAACTTTTTAAAATTTTAGTGCATACTCAAATCCCGTAAATTAAACAAAGTTAAAATTGTCTTTCGTTTTTGCAATTTAATGACTGTCAATCCCTTATGCTTACGTAAACAATCACAAGGTTTATTTTAAAAAAAAATAAGGGTATAAAATGAAAATCGGGTAAATCATAGGGTATTTCATGAAATTTAACTTATTTTATTTTATGATTTAAGTGTATATTTTGTTTTCTTTTAATTGAAGATTAAAACTATCTGTTAATGATCTTTTACAGGTTTTAAGAAGGAGCAGCTAAAGGTTCAAGTAACCTCATCAGGGAAGCTGAGGATTATAGGAGAAAGGCCAATCGGCGGCGGTAACAAATGGAGCCGTTTCCACAAGGAATTTCCAATTCCATCAAACTATGACGCTAAAGAAATCATCACTTCAGTTCATGAATTACCACAGCCAGAAGTGAAACCACCCATTGAAAAACCTCCAAAGACTCATCAAAACCCAACAACTGATCATCAGCCACAGACACAAAAGATTAATGACGACTTTCAAAAGCAGGCAGCAAGTCATGATCAAGCTCCCCAGTTGAGGGATGATCATCAGAAGAGTAGTACTTCACCGATTATGCCTCAAGTAAAGCCAACAAGCGAGCCAAAAAGGAAACAGAATAATGGTGATCAAGAATAAGCTAATACTCATCAAGAAGTACTTCCTCCAAAGGAGAAGAGTAGCACAACCAATGATGGCAAAGACGGAGATGTTTCGACAAAGACAAGTGAAAAGAAGCAAGAAAATCAAGAGCATGTTTGGATAACAGTTTTCAATTTTCAATGTTTGAAAACTGTTTTCGAAAATAAAAACTGAAAACAGTTTTCTGATATTTTTTAAAGAAAACATGTTTGGATAACTGTAACTCGAAAACTGTTTCCAAAACAGAAAACAGTGAAATGTTGTTTGGATAATCTGATTTTGAAAATTGTTTTGATACACTTTCTTGTAATTGTTTTCAGTTCAAATTTGAAATATATATTGATTTTATTTATCATATTTACTTAATACAATTTTTAACATACACCAAATACTTGAAAATAATTATTAATATTTTATTTTTAAAATTTGAAGTTTTTTTTATACACCATGGATCAAATATTAAAAAAATTAAAATAATAAAGATTGAAATTTTGCATCTGCCAATTCAAACTATGCCATGCTAATATTTTATTATCTACTTTTTTTTGTAATCCACATGAGGATTGATCTGACATTCCAAGGTCCAGCGCTCACTGCAACTAACGACTCAAAAAGTCAAGAGGAGATGAAGAAGAGCTTTCTATCACTGAATTGAGCTCATAAAACGCTTGAATATTCCATTATTTTAACTACTTGCCATTGTAAGTGATCAACACCCAAGGTATACCGAATCGACACACGATCGACTTCCAAACGAAGTTTTGGGTCTAATGATCCGTGATACTGGCTAGTGGCTCTACTTCGACCCACTTAGTGAAGTAATCGATAGCCACGAAGAGATGTTTTTTTTGCCCGAAAGTCGTGGGGAATGGGCCAAGGATGTCCATTCCGCACATGGCGTAGGGGAAAGGACTGGTGATCGAGGTAAGTAGGTTAGCTGGTTGATGTGGCATGGGGGAGAACTGTTGATAGTTTTTGCATTTTCTGACCAACTCTGCTGCATCCTCTTTCATTGTGGGGCAGTAATACCCTTGTCGGAGAACCATGAAGGCTAAGGCTCAGGCCCCTAGGTGATTTCCATATATCCCTTCGTGGACTTCCCGGAGAGCATAATCGGCTTCGACCGAGTTGAGGCACCTCAATTAGGGCATAGTCAGAGCCCTCTTATATAGTTGACCATCTATGACCGTGTACCGAGAAGCACAGGAGATCAGCTTCCTTGCTTCGTTCTTTTGTTCGGGGATTTACCTGTCTTTCAAGTAGCGGAGAATAGGGTCCATCCATGTTTTTTCCTCTGCTATGGGTAGGACCGGAGTCTCGTCTATGCTTGGGATAGAGAGGGTTTCTATGTAAGGACTCGCTCTGCAATGCTGGTATATATTGTCCGCTTTGGCCTTACTGGGCCTCACGGTTTTGTTCCTAGCGAAGCCTGCAAGCTCCCTAAAAGGCCTATACCAACATCAGGGTCACGGATCACTTATATCCAACACATAACTTTCCCCTCTAGTCGATGTGGGAACCAAGACCGCAATCTCCCCCACTTGAGGCACAACGCCCTCGCTGTGTGGCCCCACCTTCAACAACCCCGCAAGGCTTTCGAGGGTCCGGCTCTGATACCAAATGTAAGGACCCATTCTGCCATGCTGGTATATATTGTCCGCTTTGGCCCCACTAGGCCTCACAATTTTGTTCCTGGTAAAGCCCGCAAGCTCCCCAAAAGGCCTATACCAACACCAGGGTCACGGATCACTTATATCCAACATATAACTTTCCCATCTAGTCAATGTGAGATGGCTAGAGAGGGATCTTTGGGGCTTCTTATAAGTGACCTTACTCCTAAATTGGTTGGATGCGTTTTGGGGAGTCAGAAGGTCCTGGGCTGACAGGGTCTCCTCAGAAATAAATCCGTGAGGTCCACGGGCCAAAGCGGACAATATCTAGCCCGTGAGGGATGGGGTCTTTACATTGTGGTATTAGAGCCGACTCTCAAAAGCCCAGTGGGGTTGCTGGGTGTGGGACCACACAACGAGGGCACTGTGCCCTGAGAAGGGGAGACTGTGAGGTTTTGGTATCCCACATCGGCTAGAAAGAGATCTTTGGGGCTCCTTATAAGTGACCTTACTCCTAAATTGGTTGGATGCGTTTTGGGGAGTCAAAAGGTCCTAGGCTGACAGGGTCTCCTCAGAAACAAATCCGTGAGGCCTACAAGCCAAAGCGGACAATATCCAGCCCGTGAGGGATAGAGTCCTTACATTGTGGTATCAGAGCCAACTCTCGAAAGCCCAGTGGGGTTGCTGGGTGTGGGAGGTGTGGGACCACACAGCGAGGGCGCTGTGCCCTGAGAGAGGGAGACTGTGAGGTCTTTGTATCCCACATCGGCTAGAGAGGGATCTTTGGGGCTCCTTATAAGTGACCTTACTCCTAAATTGGTTGGACGCGTTTTGGGATGTTAGAAGGTTCTAGGCTGACAAGGTCTCCTCATAAACAAATCCGTGAGGCCCATGGGCCAAAGCAGACAATATCCAGCCCGTGAGGGATGGGGTCCTTACATTCTAGGTATACAGCTTGGGTTGACTCAAGGTGTCGGGATGAGGCCAATCTGGCTAAAGTGTCTGACTTCGAATTTTTTGTTCGCGCGACATGGGTTATTCAAAACGTTTTGAACTTAGCGATGAATTCTCTGGCTTTTTCGAGGTACCGAGCGATTTTCTCTCTTCCGGGTCTCAAATTTCCCTGTCACTTGACTTACCACCAACTGCAAGTCACTGTATACTTTTAAAACCTTGATGGTCATGGTTTTTGCTAATTTTAAACGTGCGAGCAGGGCCTCGTACTCGGCTTAGTTGTTGGAGGTTTTGAATTCAAATCTTAAGGCGTACTCAACTACGAAGTCATCCGAGCTGTAGAGGATGAGATCCGCTCTGCTCCCCGCTGTGTTTGAAGACCCTTTTACATGGAGGGTCCACTCTAGTGGTGGCTCGTCTGGTACTGATCCTGTTCTTGGGCTTGGATCCATCAGGAGAGTTATTTCAACAATAAAGTCAGCCAGGGCCTGACCCTTGATTGCCTTAGGGGGATGATAGTGAATATCGAACTCCCCAAATTTTACTGACCACTTGACTATTCTCCCTGAAACATTCAGATTATGCAAAACTTGTCTTAAGGGCTGGGCAGTTAGGAGGATGATGGTGTGGGCTTGGAAATAGGGCCATAGTTTCCGTGCAGCCACAATAAGGGCGTAAGCCACCTTCTCTATAGGAGGGTACCTTACCTCTGCTTCGTAGAGGATCCGACTGATGTAATAGATGAACTTTTGAATGCCTTCCTTTTCTCGGATAAGGACGGAGGCTACGGTGCTTTGCCTAGCCGATAAGTGCAGAAATAGTTCTTCACTTAAGAGTAGCTTAGTTAAGAGCGGGGGCAAGCTTAGGTATTTCTTTAGCTCTTCAAATGATTCCTCCAATTATCTGTCTAGGTGAAATCTTTTGTCTTCTTGATGGCCTTGAAGAAAGGCAAGCATCTCTCCGTGGATTTAGACATAAAACGATTCAGTGTTGCTATTCGCCTTATGAGCCGTTGTACTTCCTTTATGGACTTAGGAGGGGTTATATCGAGGATGGCCTTTATCTTTTCAGTGCTAGCCTTTATTCCACTTTGGGTGACCATGAAGCCTAAGAACTTCCTCTATGTCACTCTGAATGCACATTTCACTGAGTTCAGTCTCATCTTGTGCCTTCGTAGTACCCCAAAGGCTTCTTTTAGGTCGGAACCATAGTCTCATGCCTTGGTACTTTTGACTAACATGTTGTCTACGTAGACTTCCATGTTTCATCCTATCTGTTCTATGAAGATCTTGTTTACTAGCCTTTGATAGGTTGCTCTGGCATTTTTTAGTCCGAAGGGCATGACTTTGTAGCAGTATAGTCTCTGATCGGTGACGAATGTAGTTTTGTCTTAGTCGGGCTCATACATAAGGATCTGGTTGTAACATGAATATACATCCATGAAGGTGAGGAGCTAGCACCCAGAAGTGGCGTCCACTAGCTGGTCAATCCGAACCAGGGGAAAACTATCTTTGGGGCAGGCATTGTTCAGGTTAGTAAAGTCAATGCAGATCCGCCACTTGCCGCTGGCCTTCCTAACCATCACTACGTTGGAAACCTAGTTGAGGTATTTTGTCTCTCGGAAGAAGCCGACCTCAAGCAACTTATCCACTTCTGTCTTGATGGCGACTTGGCGTTCCAGGGTGAAAGTTCTTTTTTTCTGAATAACTGGCTTGTGTTTCAGATCTACGTTCAGGCGGTGCTCTATAGTTCTGGGGTAGATCCCAGGCATATCTGATGCAGTCCAGGCGAATAGGTCCTGGTTCTTTTTGAAGAGGGAAAAAAGTTCTTTCATGTGGCTTTCAGAAAGATTTGATCCGATCTAGATAGTTCGGGAGGGGTCTTCTCCACGGGGGACCGAAGTAAGCTCTTCTACGGGCCGCCCCCTCGAAGTCTTTATCTTATCTCTAAGGTTTTCTACTTCGAAGGGCAGGGCTTCAGTCTTCTTCACATTTTTAATAGCGTTCAGATAGCAAGATTGAGAAGCTCGATGATCCCTCTTAACCACCCTTACCCCCTAACTGATGGGAAATTTGACTTATAGATGATAAGTTGAGACAATAACCTTCAGCTTGTTGAGGGTAGACCGATCGAAAATCATGTTGTAAGAGGAGGGTTGCTTGATTACCAGGAAGGTGGTTTGGACGGTGGTCGTCCACGGTGCTGTTCCCGTGGTAACAGGGTGGGCTATACTTCTTTCTGCAAACATAGGGGATCCACCAAAACCATAAAGAGGGGCTGAGGCTGGCTCTAAGTGTTCGTCTTTCAGTTCCATGCGCTAGAAGGCAACATAAAATAGGATGTCCGTCGAACTCTCGTTGTCAATTAAGATGCCTCACTTCATGGTTGACCACAAGGAGAAAAACCACTACCGCATCGTCATGAGGAGTCTGCACACCTTCCAAGTCGTCCTCTATGAAAGAGATTACCAGACTTGACTTTTTGCACTTATAGGGACCACTGACGGGGCCACGGCTCTAGCATACGCCTTGCTACTCTACCCCGAACAACCTTCGACCATCGGGCCCCTGCATATCGTCTTGATGATCCTGGTGGTAGTCGCCACCTCCTGATTCCTCTGCCTAGTCCTCTCCTGTCCGGGACTGGGGTCATTCTGAAGGTCATACCGCTCTCGCTGTGGAGGACGAGGGCAGCATCCCCCCGAGACTGGGTGGGTACTTCTCTTCCCCGAGACCCTGTAAACTCCTTTAGGTGCCCCCGACCGATGAGGGCCTCGATCTGTACCTTGAGGCTGTGGCACTCCTCAGTATCGTGGCCGTAGTTCCTATGGAATCAGCACCGTTTTCTCTGGTCCTCGCCGAGGTACGGCATCTTAGGTGGCCACTGGAGGACCGACCTATCTTGAAGCTGCATCAGAACGTTGGTCCTGGATGCATTGAGAGGGGTGAAACCATCAAGTCGGGGGTGGGGTTTATACCTGCTTTCTTGGTGGGATCTTTTGACAGATCCTCTCTGAGGGTCTAGGTCTTTTCTCTTCTTCTCTGTTTTTCCTTCCCTTTCTCTTCTAAAGACTTGGTCGTCTTCCGCCAACATATACTTCTCGGCTCGAGCTAAGACCTTGTTCATACCTTTAGGAGGGCGCTGGGTGAGTTTGGAGCTAAAAATTCCGGACCTTAGTCCGTTTTTGAACGCCAACATTTGAACATTCGGGTCAAGGTCAGGGATTTTCCATGCAGCTATATTGAACCTGGATATGTAGGCTCGAAGCCTCTCTCCTCGGTGTTGGACAATATTGAACAGGCTCTATGAGGTCTTCTTCGGCCCCTTAATCCTGAGGAAGTAAGAGGCAAAGGCATAACTGAGCTCTCTAAAGTTTCCAATGCTCCCCGGCTTTAAACACGAATACCACATACCTGCGGCCTTCTCGAGGGTCAGGAGAAAGGCATGGCACATGATAGGGTCAGAATTTCGATGCAGCATCATAGTCATCTTGTAATGCTGCAAATGGTCTAGAGGGTCCGCCAATCCGTCGTACATCCTTATTTGCGGCATTCTGAAGCTAAGCGAGAGTGGATTCTCAAGGACATCCTTTATGAACGGAAGGTCTTGGATACTAAGCTCATCTCAGATATAATGGCTTATGTGCTTGAGGGCTCTGTCTATTTTTTCTTTCATTTCCTCAAATTGTTTGTCCAGGTTGAAGTTGCTTTTAGATGAGGAGCTTTCCTTGGACCGGCTATAGCGTAGTGCGGGCTCGACAATAGAATGGTTGCAGGCCAGATCTGTGCTATCAAAAGATTCTGCTTGTTCGAGAGTTTGGTGGGGAGAAAAGGAGGGTTGTTGACCTCTACTTCGGACTTGGGCCGCTAGGTCGGCTATCATGCGAGAGAGCTCTTGGAATTGGGCCTGAGTCACAAGGGCAGTCTGGGGATGTGCGGCTGCTCCCTCAGAGTCGGGGGAGTCTGTCCCAGAGTGACGGGGACGTTGTTCTCTGACGGGAGGCCGTCTGCTTGACCCAGGGGTTGCATGCTCGAGAATCACGAGGAATCTGGGCCTGGATCGCTAGCTCTGGGCGTTGCCCCGGATGGAGGCAGAGCACGCCATTGGGGCTCCTTTGTCGGTCCTTTTTGTGGTGTTTCTAGGCGGCATCGTAACAGATGAGTTTTTTTTATACTTCTTCACTTTTACTATAGCAAGAGATTGTGGTTTCCCACAGACGCGCCAATCTGTTGATGCCGAAAAATCGTTGTTGCTGACGTGGCGTTGATGCCCAGGGATCTAGGGTTGACTTCTTGGGTCCTACACGAGTAACTAGGGGTGAACTAAAGGACTCTCGGAAGGAAGGGAGGGGGAGACTTCCGAGGGGCACTCCGACGATCTAGTCAGGCCGAGCTTGAGGGTTAATTTCAAAGTGAATTAACGCAGATTGTGAGAAATGAGTGAGTGTTGTCCCCCCTTGGACTTATATACCTTAGGATATTTATAGTCTTCTGAGTGAAGGTCGCCCACATGGGGAAGAGATGGCCCTGCCCCTGTGATCCCGGGATTTGGAGAAATCTTAATCGTGTGCTCAGTGAGTAGCGTGTGTCAGAGGGTTGCGTGTTCCAGAGAGCGTTAGGCCCGCTAATCACGCTTTGACGTGCCGGTTGTGTGAGCTCCTGGTCCACATGTGCTTTGCCAGGCTGGGGAGGATTGGCACGTGTCATAGTCCAATTGGTGATGTCAGAATCCACGCGTAAACATTTTATTGGATGAGGGTTTTGTGGGCTCCATCACCATCAAACTATGACGCTAAAGAAATCACTGCAAGATTTGAAGGGGCTACTCTTTACATCAAGCACCCTAAAATCATCACTTCAGCTCATGAATTACCACAGCCACAAGTGAAACCACCCATTAAAAAAACTCAAAAGACTCATCAAACCCCAACAACTGATCATCAGCCACAGACACAAATGATTAATGACGACATTCAAAAGCAGGCAGCAAGTCATGATCAAGCTCCGCAATTGAGGGATGATCATCAGAAGAGTAGTACTTCACCAATTAAGCCTCAAGTAAAGCCAACAAGCGAGCCGAAAAGGAAACAGAATAATGGTAATCAAGAACAGGCTAATACTCGTCAAGAAGTACTTCCTCCAAAGGAGAAGAGTAGCACAACCAATGATGGCAAAGATGGAGATGTTTCGACGAAGACAAGTGAAAAGAAGCAAGAAAATCTTGGAGATTCTTCTGTTCAAGATGCTGCTAAAACTGGGATTGCGAAAGGAAAATATCAGCAAGAAAATTATAAGCAGCAAGTTCTTGGTGGATTGATGATGGAGTTTAAGAATCCAAGAAAATTGTTGAACTTGGTTGTGGCTGTTTTATTGGTTTTGGTACTTGGGCTGTGTGCTAGGAATGCAATCAGGTCCATTGGAAAATCCGAAAACTAAGTGATATTATCCATTCACATGTATATTTGCAAAATTATTGAACTGAATAAAGGGTTTCACAATTCATAATTTTTCTGACAAATTTAGCTCTCATGTATTTTGATTTGTTGAAAATAGTCCATACAATGTGAGCTTAATGCTATCTGTATGTACCATGCATCATCTTTCACAGCTTTAAGGACCTAAATGCAACCGCCCCAAAGTTTATTGACTACTACTGCAATTAATAGAAGAAATAGCATACATACCAACTAAAAAGTAAAACAACACACACTATAGATTTTAATAGAAGAAATAGCGACAAAAGAATGATACCAAAAGATGAATGGGGAAAAGAGAATAGAAATCTAATTTAATTGTACTATTATCATATTAAGAAAAAGAAAAATATAAAATTCAATTGAAATTTTTGTGAGAAGCAAAGAGGAGAGCCAAGAAACATGCTAGTAATTAATTAACATAAAGAAAATAATGGTGGGTTCAATTGTAAAAAAATTTGCATTTGAAAGGCATTTTTGAAAAAATTTTATATTATAAAAGACTAAAGATTTTTCTACAAATGAACGCAGCCAAATCTTTTCTACAACAAGTGTACTATTTATATGAATTATACCCATGACATATTTTGTAAAAATATGTTCAAGAAGAAAAAAACTCTTTTGACCAAATGATACATGATGGAAAAGAAATTATGTATTATTTTAAGAGTTTTTATACTTGTGGGTTTATTTTGTAATTATGTTTTTTAAGAATTAAGTAACAGTATTTAGGGAAAATAGATTTAGGTAATTAAATATATTATTAAGGTTTTCCTATGTTTTTAGGATTTTGGTGCCTACATAAGCAGCTGTATGTTAGTTTAGTCAGAATTTGAGATTTAATTTCCCTCTGTTTTGTTGCTTCCCCTCTAGCATTCTTCCCTCTTATGGTCTACCTAATCTGTTTTCCTTGCTGCTTCCCCATTCTCCTTCTATACTGTTCTATCTCCTCATCTACCTATTCTTCTTAGAGTGTTCTCCCCTTTCTTCGCTTTTCAGTATCTGTTCTATATCACCAAATTCTAGGGAAGAGAAAGATAGAAAAACAAAAAATCAAAAAAATGTGTAAAGAAGAACCAGCTATTTACTGTGGAGTGAGAAGGCTAAGCAAAACAACAAAGTTCAATCCTTTTCAATTTCCTCAATTTTCCCAGCCTCACCAAGAAAGAGAGAAGAAAACAATTCAATTTCCTCAACAAATCCACCAACATGGTTGAAGTGCATGCACCTTCTGAAAATCAGTGATCTAGTCAATATAATGAAAGGCAATTATGGAACCAAACAAAAAAATGGAACAAAAAAGGAGATAGCTTCTTTGTCCCAGCTAGGACACTCATATTGAAAGTGTCCAAGCTTGTGGCATTTGTAACACTCAACAACGGATTTGTCAAAGAACTGACACCCTTTACCTCTGCCTCGTCCCCTAAATGATCCTTGACCATGACCTCGTCCTCCTGATCTGTCCTCATGAGTTACTTTCAAGGCATGTTCTTCTCTATCATGCTTGTGAAACTTCTGCTCGTGAACAATTAGAGAGCTTTGCAACTCATCAATGGATAGGCTGTCAATATCCTTCGACTCCTAAATAGAACAAACAACATAATTAAATTTGTCTGTTAAGGATCGAAGTATTTTCTCCACAATTGTAACATCTACCATTCGTTCACCATGCACCCTCATTCTATTAGCCACAGACATCACCCTTGCGAAGTAGTCCGAAACTTTCTCACCTGACTTCATCTCTAAGGTTTCAAACTCTTATGCGAAGAGCTTCAAGAATTGACCGCTTCACTCTTGCATTTCCTTCATACTTCTTCTTCATTGAGTCCCAAATCTGCTTCGCGGTGTCCTTCTGAAGAATAGTTTCTAAAATGGTTCGATCAATGGCCTGGAATAAGTAGTTCTTTACTTTCAAGTCCTTCAACTTCAACTCGTCGAGCCTTTTTTGTTGTACCTCTGTCACAACTGCTCCATCCTCTGGTTCTGCATAACCAGTCTTCACTAAGCTCCAATACTCTTTTGATCTCAGCAAATTTTCCATCAACATGCTCCAATGATCATAATGACCATCGAAGCGGGGAATTGAAGGCTGCACAAAAATCCCTTTCTCTTCACTCATCATGCTTCTCTCCCTGTTTACAAGTCACTCAAAGTCTGCTACTTTTTCTCTCAGGCCCAGTGGGATCTCTGATGCCAAATTGTTGTGAACTAAGAACTCAAGCAACACAAAAACACACTCGATCTGGGAAGGACATGTTATTGAATGAAACAAGCTTTGGCTATTAAATAGCCTTTACAATCCTAACATTAAGCAATAATGCAGCCCACGTTTAAACTAACTCAACAACGCGGTAATCAATAGAAGAAAGAGTCAAATAACAAACTAATTCCCTATTAAACAGGTATTATTCAAAACAGAAGATAAAACTCCAACTGAAACACCCTACTAACTCGGCATATGTTTTGTATGAAAGCAATTGGAGTAGTAATAAATAAGGTAAATCTATTTTCCAATCTAATGATGAAATAAATTATTGGATATAGAAAAAGTTTGAAGGACTAATTATCAACTTGTAGGTTTTAGTCGGTTTGGTTGAATTCGTAATTTTTGTAAGCTTAAAAAAAAAACTGATCAATGAGTTGGGTTTGAGAAAAGATTTAGTCTCGATTTAAAAAGATGGTCTAGTTTGAAGAATTTAAAATCTAAATGAGTTTTTAAGATGTCTCGACCAATATCTAATCAGGTATAAAATTTTGTGTGAGCTCGGCTCAAACCTAGCTTCGATCAACTTTAATAAAGAAATTGTTAAGAGTCAAGGTGCTAGCATTTTTATTCTCTTTTTTTTTTTCTTCACAAAAGCACCTCAAAACCATTTTACTTTAGAATGTTTTTATTCTCTCGACTTCTTAAAATTAAAACAGTTAATTTTAACTAAATACTTATCAAAACACTCTTGATTACAAAAAGAATGCTTTTTAGCTATAAAAAAGATTTGTTCGACGTTAAAAAGATCAAAGTTGAGGCAAAACAACAAAGTTCTATCCTTTTCAATTTCCTCAATTTTCCCAGCCTCACCAAGAAAGAGAGAAGAAAACAATTCAATTTCCTCAACAAATCCACCAACATGGTTGAAGTGCATGCACCTTCTGAAAATCAGTGATCTAGTCAATATAATGAAAGGCAATTATGGAGCCAAACAAAAAAATGAAACAAAAAAGGAGATAGCTTCTCTTACTAATTAGGATTCTGTTCATCTCATGAACATATGTTTACCAATAGTTTAATAGAAGAAAAAAAACTATTTTGACCAAATTCTAAGAAAGAGACAGATAACAGATGAGAAACAAAAGAAAATGTGTAAACAAGGAGGGGGGGGTATCAACTGTGGAGTAAGAAGGCAAAGCAAACAACAAAGTTCAACGTTTTCCCTTTTCCTCAATTTTCACAGCTTCACCAAGAAAGAGAACAAATAAATTGTCACTCACTAAATAAATAAAGGAACAGAGCAACATACATAAGAAGCAAAGACAATAGGAATCCTGATATGAGATGACTTAGCATTAATAATTAACATGCGCACAATCACAAAGTAAATAATCACTAAAAGTGAACCAACCTTAGTCGCAGGATCACCTTATGTTTACCAATAGGATGTTATTATTTTATTTTTTATGGGTATTTTGGTTTTCAATGTGACATCTTTTTAGGAATAGAGTCTCTTTACATGATAGCAGTATGGATTTAAAAAATGGTGTGACGGCAGTACTAACAAGAATTTTTTTGCTCATACTACACTAATCGACAAAAGCTATAATTGCTTCATATAGAAGGGTGGAAGGAGTGGTATAGAAAGAACCAGAACTAGAGAAGTGGCATACCCGTTCACAACAGAATTTTAACTTAATCAAAATATTTTAAAGTTTTTCCTGTATCCTTTTGTAACAACTGTTCCTTTCAATTACCATGGCTTCTATATCCCTTTTGCTGAAAGTCATTGGAGATGCATAAAATGGATTATTGCTTAAAAAAGCACTCCAACAAGGAAGGAGATCTGCATATGTATAGTCCCCTGGGGCAGCATGGTTACACAATTCAAGCAATTTCATCAGTACTTGAAGCTGCTGACCAGCCCTGACAAGTGGAATCAAAAAGTTCTTCAAAAAAAATAAGGAACAGAAGCTCCATCTCGCTCCTGAAGTGAACAGTTCCCAACTATATGGATCAAGGTCATGAAGGAATATTAAATGCATGACTTCAAAAAAGACATTATTTGAATCTAATATTAATTAGCTACACAATACATTACCCTAACACTTGCTAATGGAGATATGCCAGCTTTACAATGTGAATAAGGTGGTATCCCATCAACATATTCTACTATGAACTCCTTGTAAGGATCACTAATCACGGCTTTGAATATCCATGATCTTATAAATCCACAATATGGTTCAAATGATTGAAGAAAGAGAAACTTAAGTAAAGCACGATGAGCAGGATCGGCAACCTACAAACAAATAATAACTGAGAAAGATTCATTAGCAGAATAACAAGAATGGCATGAAAACAAGTGCTTGTAATTTAAGTAATAGGATATCCAGTATTTGCAAGCAAAATAGAGAAAACTTTCCAAGAATGTGCAACCTGAATTTTTCAATCAACAGAGCACGGCAATCAATGACTTTAAAGGTCGCCCTAAATTAAAAGACAGGACACTTTTTTTATAAGTAAAAAGATAGACACAGAAATCAATAGTAGTCACCATATCAAATTTCTTTTCAAGGATAAGGCAGAACAACTTTAAAGAATTGAATTTACTTGACTCATTTTATACTTCTTCCAACCTGTAAAATTTTAATTTTTTTCTGGAACTTGTACATACATGAAAGAGTTGTAATTTCGACATCAAACTACGAAAGCCCAAGAGCATAACAATTGAAATTGGTCTGACTCAACATTCTTAGCTAATAGCACTAGGTATCAGACGCAATAAGTAAAAGAAGAAGAAAGGAAAGAAACACAGAAGACAACTTCAATTTATGCTGACCTTTAGTTGTGAATACAAATAAGTGAGCAGATCCCCTCCTCTGTAGAAATTATTAAATTCAAAGGTTGCTTTTCCAGTTAGATCTTCGAAAGAAGATACCAAGAAGCAGAGAGCTACATCATGTAGCTCGCATATATTTCCGACGGCTTCAATCTGCGTCCTCAATTCCTTGGTGTGAAGGTACACCTCCAACAATGTAAGTTCAGAATGCACCACACTTGAGAAGCAACCTAACCCAGAAGATGCATGCAAAGGCAAGTGAATACTCTTTGATGAGTGCCTCAGACCTACTGAAGCACATAATGTATCCAGTGCACATGTGTACCCTTCTAAAACCTTTCTGACAGCAACAGCAAATGCCTGATTAACAAGACTGTATGCGAAACAATTCTCCCCTCGGAGTTCACTATAGTTTTCATTTTCTTCTAACTCATGATTTTCCTGTCTCTTTCCTGTTGAATTATCATCCAAATTTAAGTTCGTGAAATGATCTACAAATTTGTGAAGAAGAAAAACTAAGGAACCCAAACAGCCGATGCATTTAAGAATCTGTCCCAAAGCATGAGTGCTTGACGACCGATTCCGTAAACTCGAAATTCTATGGAAGGTCCTGTCAGCTCGGTCAGAAAAGAAGGCGGCAGAAAGCTTTTCTATACTAATAAGAGCAGACTGTACACCATGTAGTGCATTCAATGCCAGCCTCACGAAACTCCTTTCCTGTAAAATGAATAAATAATTAAAAGAAAATTGTCTATACTCACTAAAGAAGCAAATTACACAAATTCAGCTTGAAACAATGGTAATTGACAATATAACTGTGGACATAAGAAGATTTGCATCACCATGACCATACTGGGTAGACAATATTGATAATGGTAATTTAATGAACATAGAAATTAAAGGAATACAGAACAATATTTATTTTTCTCAATCTTATGAACAAGATCCAAGAATATGATCAGTTGATTGGGGTCAACCAGTAACGAGAGAAGGAATCCCTTTTTCCTTGAATTGAACAGCTCTTTCAAGAAAAAAGGAATTAATTAATTAATTAATTAAAGAGAGGTTTCATGAAGTGCTTCTTAAGAAAACTTCAATTTCTCCATATTTCTAGAGCAGGCAGGAATACTGTGGGAATGAATACTGTGATTAGCTTTTTGAACAGGCATGAATAAACCGTTTTGAAAGTTAGTTGGCATTTGCATACCATATCTTCAAATTCCTCTCAATTTATAATCCAACAAACAGAATACATCCAATTTCATTGCTTTGCAAGACATAAAAGGTGAAAAATAAGAGAATAGAACACAAAGCCTCACGATTTTTCTATTGGTATAACCCCAAAAAAAATCAAACCAAATAGCCAAATAGATGTAATATTAGGTGCTGTTTAGTGAAACTTATAGTTTTCTCAAAAACCAATAAATATGATTCAGAAACCAAAAAAAAAAAAAAAGACTTCTTTTTTTATAAGTAGAAATCGTATAAAATCACTCCAAGAGGTGCAACCCATTTATAATTCTCTTCTCTTTTCTTTATTATTTTGATAAATAAAATTATATTTCCATTGTAATTTATTACCTTGAACAGAAAATACACACAGAATACCACCTTTACTTTCAATTTCAGAAAACAACAAGAATTGCAAGGTTCAAAATTGAATTATATAAACCGCATTGCAACTACAAATTGATTAAAATTTCTTAACCAATAACTCTTGCTTAATAAGTTGCTGGGTTACGTCACTAATTAGAGTTTCGTGCATAATCAGGGTTGATCCAAGTAGCCTACTCACTGGAAATAATATAATACACACATTTTTCTGCATCATTGTTTCACTAATCAAACCTCTGCCACATAAACCACCCAAATACACACTGAAAATGACTAACATAGACATGTAATAGAGAGGACTTACAGAGACTGAGGAAGAAGAGGGAAAGGAGGTGGAGGTTCGCGGAGGAAGCGGGGGTCCGCTTTGGGAAGGAATGGATTCCCGAGTTCTGGGAGGAAGCCATGGATCTTCCACTTTTAGCTGCTCAAACAGCCACGCCAAGTTCGTACCCACTGCCATTTTCATTCTTTTTTTGCTATCTTGTCTTCATCCGCTAACTACTGCTGCTTCTCTTTCTTCTTTTTGTTTACTTTCTCAGTTATTTGAAATTTGAAAATGCAGCCCGCGAGATGAAGACTGGAGAATCAGAATCAGAATTTTGAGGAGAAAATTGAGAAATCAAAGCTTTGTATCAGCATAAAGGAAAGTGAATAGAAAATTTAAAAAAAGTTCATTACTTCATTTGACGCTCGATTTTTATCATTTAGTTTTGTTAAAAATATATTTCTCTCACTTCTATTTTCCTTTTACAATCTAACGATGAAAATGGTAACAAGGTACCAAAAAAATTAAAACAAGTTTTGTATGAAAGCACTTGGAGTAGTGATAAATATATTGCATCTATTTTTCAATCTAATGATGAAATAAATTATTGGATATAGTAAAAGTTTGAAGGACTAATCATCAATGTGCTAGTAGGTTTGGTTGAACTCATAATTTTTGTAAACTTAGAAAAAAAAATTGATCAATGAGTTGGGTTTGAGAAAAGATTTAGTCCCGATTTAAAAGTTCAGTCTAGTTTGAAGAATTTAAAATTTCAACCAGTCGACCAGACTTGACAAGCTTAAATATATTGCATATAATATTTTTAATTTTTATATATGAAATAATATATACTTCATTAAATGTGTGATGAGTGTTAAGTTTCTTTTGCTATAGCATTTTATCTATAAAAAAAATTAAAAGATACACAATAACTTAGACTAAGAATTTTTGTTTTCCAATTCTGTGTGTAATATTACATTTTGAGCTACTATAGAAAAAAAATGAGAAATTTAGACTTAATGAGCACATTTAGATTTGATCTAATTTGTTAAGATTTGGCTTGCACAAAAATCAAGGTTTGAATTTTTGAGGTGTCTTGACCCATATCTAATCAGGCATAAAATTTTATGTAAACTTGACTCGAGCTAGCTTTGATTAGTTTTAATGAAGAAAATGTTGAAATTAAAATCTCATTTGTTATTCTATGTCCTAGCATTTTTATTAATCTCTTTTTTTTCTCGCAAAAACACCTCAAAACCATTTTACTTGAGAATATTTTTATTCTCTCGAATTCTTAAAACCTAAGAAGTTAATTTTAACCAAATACTTATCAAAACACTTTTGATTACTAAAGGAAAGCTTTTTAACTATAAAAAAGATTGGTTCGATGTTAAAAAGATTAAAATTGAGACTCAATGATTACAAGATTTTAAGTTCTATTCATTAATGAAATTTTTGCCTAATTTATAAATTATTTAATTCTCTCACTTTAAGTAAATATTATGGGTTTTTGTATGAGTTATTGGGTAGTACTATGAGCTTATCGCGTTGGGTCCCATGAAGAGGCTGTGGGTTGGCGCCTTAGGATCTTTGTTTGGATGTAGCGGGGAGTCTCAACCCAGACAGTTGACTATGTGCGTTGTTCTGTGTGGGTGCAGCGTTGGCCTCGGAGGCTCTTTTGTCGGCATTTTTTTGTGGTATTTCTGGGAGGTATGACAACATATGAGTTCTTTAGATAATTTAATTATAAAAAAGATTGGTTCGATGTTAAAAAGATTAAAATTGAGACTCAATGATTACAAGATTTTAAGTTCTATTCATTAATGAAATTTTTGCCTAATTTATAAATTATTTAATTCTCTCACTTTAAGTAAATATTATGGGTTTTTGTATGAGTTATTGGGTAGTACTATGAGCTTATCGCGTTGGGTCCCACGAAGAGGCTGTGGGTTGGCGCCTTAGGATCTTTGTTTGGATGTAGCGGGGAGTCTCAACCCAGACAGTTGACTATGTGCGTTGTTCTGTGTGGGTGCAGCGTTGGCCTCGGAGGCTCTTTTGTCGGCATTTTTTTGTGGTATTTCTGGGAGGTATGACAACATATGAGTTCTTTAGATTTCTTTGCTTTTACTGTTAGCGAGACATGGTGGTTTCCCATGGACAGCACTAATTTGTTGATGTCGAAAATCTGCTGCTAAGCTGGAGGTCGGTGCTTCAGGGGAAGGCCTGCACAAGGAAATAGGGGTGAACTAGAGAGTCAACGGAGGAAAATGAGGGTGATACCTCTGAGGACACTTCAACGCTCTTGCCAATGTAAGGTTTTGGAGAAATGGAGAGAATTATGATACCAGCATTTTTAGTAATGAGCTTGAAATTGAAGATGGACTATGCTTGCATACCTTGATTCTTTTATAGTGTTTTGGAAGAGAGATTGCCCATGTGGTCGAGATGGGGCAATCCCAGAGATCCTGTCCTTTTGTCAGCAGGCATAGCCGGGTGCCCAAAAGGGGTTGTGATCCTTGGAATCACGCTTGCAGGTTTGTGCGAAGGTGTCTGATAGTGGTAATCCGTGGAATTATGCTTACAGGTTTGTGCGGGGGTGTCCGAGAACGACAACGGTGTTGTCAATAGCTTGTCCATGTGTCCTCATGCTACTGGAGGAGAGTTCGTCTCCGTGCCCTAAATGACTACAAGGTTTCAAGTTCGATTAATTAATGAAATATTTGTCTAATTTATAGATTATTTAATACTCTCACTTTAAGTAAATATTGTGGATTTTTGTATGAGTTATTGGCTAGTACCATGAGTTTATCGCTTTGATTAAAAAAAAACAAATAGGGCCTATATTACACCATCCCTCAAATAACACTTTGATTACTAAAATAACAAATCAATAATTATATTTTGTATATAGTATTGCTTCAATTAAAAAAAAAACAAATGGGCCCAAAATTACACCATCCCTCAAAGGGTTGGGTCAAAATGAACAGAGATGATCAGGGCAAAACTAGCTGCCTAGCTGGGGCGTAAGGTATACTTGGAAATGAGCGAGGAATGGGACATGTGGCTTCACTACTAATTGGTTAACCACCGTTTTTTATATACTTAAGTTTTTTTAGTTTATTATACATCACATATATTATATTTATATTTAATAAATTATTAATATCTTAAATTGGTGAAAACAATTAAAAATTAATCATCAACCGATCGATTAATCGATATATATTATTCGTTTAACCAATTTATAATCAAATTATTTTTCTTAAACGATTCGATAAATTGATTTTAACCGATTAATAAACATCTTTAATTATAGATTAAGACGATAATTTTGTAAGCTCATGTTCATTTTAAGCACGATAATAATAACTCATAACCATTGCATCTATTGATTCAACAACTGTGAGCTCGTTCTTGAGTATTATACATAGAGACTATGCGACTTAAAAAAGGTGAAAACAAAAAGTCAGGCAATTTCACATTTTGGTCCAACAAATTAAAAACCTTCAATTTCCCATACATGAAGTGATTCCAATTCTCTTTGGCCAAAGTATATATATATATGTGGCTTAAAGAAATGTATATAGAAGGAAAAAGAAAAGGAATAACCACATTCAAAGAAAACATAAAACACAACCCAGACGGCACTACCTTATTATTCAACATATTTATCTTTGTGTATAAAACCAAGGAATCATACCTCTCATTTTCACTTAGATCGCAATACTTTAAGAACAAAACTCAAAAACAAAGAGAGAAATTAACAAAAAAAAAAGAAGAGAGAGGCTAAGATGGATAGGAAACCTGATGTTGCAGCTGATAGGGTATATGAAGATTTTGAACCAACATCACAATGGGCTGCAGAGCCTGCATTTGACACTCTTGTTGTCTATCTACCAGGTATGTGTTTCTATGTTAACTTTGTATCTTAATTATATTTTATCGGTTAAATTTTATAAAATGCTAGATGGTTTGCTCGACTTTCATGTTCTTGACCTTTTTTTTTTCTTCTGAAGAAATAAACATTGTGTTTTTTTTTATTAGCATAAAGGGTTGACAGCCATTAAATTGTAAAAACAAAAAACCATTTTACCTTTATTTGTTTAACAAAAGTGCAATTATAATTAAAATTTTTAATAAAAATAAGAACAATTGTTTTCGTCCTTGAATCTTACTACTCAATTTTTTACTTTTTAGTGCATACTCAAATCCCATAAATTAACAAAAGTTAAAAATTATCTTTTGTTTTTACAATTTAACGACTGACAATCCTTTATACTTACGTAAACAATCACAAGGTTTATTTTCAAAAAAATATAAGAGTATAAAATGATAATCGGACAAATCACAGGGTATAAAATAAAATTTAACTTATTTTGTTTTATGATTTAAGTGTATATTTTGTTTTCTTTTAATTGAAGATTAAAACTATCTGTTAATGATCTTTTACAGGCTTTAAGAAGGAGCAGCTAAAAGTTCAAGTAACCTCATCAGGGAAGCTAAGGATTATAGGAGAAAGGCCAATCGGCGGCGGTAACAAATGGAGCCGTTTCCACAAGGAATTTCCAATTCCATCAAACTATGACGCTAAAGAAATCACTGCAAGATTTGAAGGGGGTACTCTTTACATAAAACACCCTAAAATCATCACTTCAGCTCATGAATTACCACAGCCACAAGTGAAACCACCCATTGAAAAAACTCCAAAGACTCATCAAAACCCAACAACTGATCATCAGCCACAGACACAAAAGATTAATGACGACATTCAAAAGCAGGCAGCAAGTCATGATCAAGCTCCCCAATTGAGGGATGATCATCAGAAGCGTAGTACTTCACCGACTAAGCCTCCAGTAAAGCCAACAAGCGAGCCAAAAAGGAAACAGAATAATGGTGATCAAGAACAGGCTAATACTCGTCAAGAAGTACTTCCTCCAAAGGAGAAGAGTAGCACAACTAATGATGGCAAAGATGGAGATGTTTCAACGAAGACAAGTGAAAAGAAGCAAGAAAATCTTGGAGATTCTTCTGTTCAAGATGCTGCTAAAACTGGGATTGCGAAAGGAAAATTATTGACAATGGAGCTTAAGAATCCAAGAAAATTGTTGAACTTGGTTGTGGCTGTTTTATTGGTTCTGGTACTTGGGCTGTATGCTAGGAATGCAGTCAGGTCCATTGGAAAATCTGAAAACTAAGTGATATTATCCATTCACATGTATATTTGCAAAATTATTGAACTGAATGAAGGGTTTCACAATTCATAATGTTTCTGTCAAATTTAGCTCTCATGTATTTTGATTTGTTGAAAATAGTCCATACAATGTGAGCTTAATGCTATCTGTATGTACCATGCATCTCATTCATAGCTCTAAGGACCTAAATGCAACCGCCCCAAAGTTTATTAACTACTACTGCAATTAATAGAAGAAATAGCATACTTACCAACTAAAAAGTAAAACAACTAACACTAAAGATGCAACAAAAGATGAATGGGGAAAAGAGAATAGAAATCTAATTTAATTGTGAGAAGCAAAGAGGAGAGCCAAGAAACATGCTAGTAATTAATTAACATAGAGCAAATAATGGTGGGTTCAAATGTAAAAAATTATCTAGTTTTGTAGGAAAATTTTGCATTTGAAAAGTAATTTTGGAAAAATTTTATAATATAAAAGACTAAAGATTTTTCTACAAATGAACGCATCCAAATCTTTTCTACTGCAAGTGTATTATTTATATGAATTATACCCATGGTATATTTCATAAAAATATGTTCAAGAAGAGAAAAAGCTCTTTTGATCAAATGATACATAATGAAAAGAAATTATGTATTATTTTAAGATTTTTTATACTTGTGGGTTTATTTTGTAATTATGCTTTTTAAGAATTAATTATATTATTAAGGTTTTCTTATGTTTTTAGGATTTTGGTGCCTACATAAGCAGCTGTATGTTAGTTTAGTCAGACATGAATGATAGAATTTGAGATTTAATTTCCCTCTGTTTTGTTTCTTCCCCTCTACCATTCTTCCCTCTTCGGTTCTACCTAATCTGTTTTCCTTGCTGCTTCCCTATTCTCCTTCTATACTGTTCTATCTCCTTATCTACCTATTCTGTTTGCTTCTTGAGTGTTCTCCCCTTTCTTCTCCTCTCAATCTTCTCTTTTAAATATCTGTTCTAAATCACCAAATTCTAGGGAAAAGACAGATAGAAAAATGAAAAATCAAAGAAAATGTGTAAAGAAGAACCAGCTATATACTGTGGAGTGAGAAGGCTAAGCAAAACAACAAAGTTCAATCCTTTCCAATTTCCTCAATTTTCCCAGCCTCAACAAGAAAGAGAGAAGAAAACAATTCAATTTCCTCAACAAATCCACCAACATGGTTGCAGCGCATGCATCTTCCGAAAATCCCAGATCAACCATTTCATGAAGTTCTGTTTCCATTGATGTGTTACTGCTACGAAGACTAGCTTGGATCATTGTATTGTAAGTGCAACCCTCAGGCAAGCAATGATTTTCTTCCAATTTTCTAAACGAATCACTTGCTTCATTTAGAAACCCAACACTCCCCGCCCCCCCCCCCCCCCCCCCCCCAACCTACAAAACCCAGAAATCATTATAGTATATGTCTTAACATTGGGTTGCAAGCCTTTCACAGAAAAGCTACAAAATAATTCCCTAACTTATTCAAGCTTCCCTACATGCTTAAAAGAAAGAATTCCGTACTTTTACCATCCTATGTTATCAAGGAAGCCCAAGAATTCCTCCCAATCTTCAGTCCATTTACAGATGGACGAATGAATTGAACATAAGAATTCCTTATTTTCTGAAAGGGATGGCCATAGAAGACAGATAAATTAATTAGCAGACCCTTGATATGGGACCCATCATGATCCTGGAGCAAAACCAAAAGCATGTTTCTCAGTAAGCAATTAGTAATAAGAAGAAGCAAAACAAAATTAAGTCATTCACAATGAAACCATCCATTTTTTTCCAACCTGTAGGAGTGAAGATTTTATTCGTGCTGAAAGTTACCAGCCTGGATATAACCAAAGAGCCAACTGTATCAGGTTTAATCATTTGGACAAATCAACACAAAACAAAATCGACAAACATTTCACTTGCACTTAGTTTACTTAAGAAGTAGAGCCCAAAAGCAAGACGTAAAAACTTGATTTTACTGATTTACATCTCAGCTCTTCCAAGGAGAACTTTTTCACTGCATGGGACCAATAAAGTTTAAAAATCACTCGGTTCTGCCTAATACAAGTATTTGGGAATGATTGCTGAGCTTACCTTAAGATTAGAATTAGTAGCAAAGTTTACATTTTTATCAATTATTCATCTACAAAACATATTTTTATCGGCTAATGTTATGTGAATCAGTGATCTAGTCAATATAATGAAAGGCAATTATGGAACCAAAAAAAAAATGAAACAAAAAAGGAGATGGCTTCTCTTACTAATTGGGATTCTGTTAATCTCATGAACATATGTTTACCAATAGTTTAATGGAAGAAAAAAACTATTTTGACCAAATTCTAAGGAAGAGACAGATAACAGATGAGAAACAAAAGAAAATGTGTAAAGAAGGAAGGCGGTATCAACTGTGGAGTAAGAAGGCTAAGCAAACAACAAAGTTCAATGTTTTTCCTTTTCCTCAATTTTCACAGCTTCACCAAGAAATAGAGAACAAATAAATTGTCACTCACTAAACAGAACTCTCCACTAACCAATCAAAATCAAGTTAGAAAGCAAATTTCAGCATTCACTTGACATTTTCAAGAGAGATTCGAAATAAATAAAGGAACAGAGCAACATACATAAGAAGCAAAGACAATAGGAATCCTGATATGAGATGGCTTAGCATTAATAATTAACATGCACACAATCACAAAGCAAATAATCACTAAAAGTGAACCAACCATAGTCACAGGATCACCTTATTAAATATCTCAACATCATTAAAAATACTGAACCATCAGCATATAAATGAGCTCTTAAGACAGAATACACGAATCCAGCAATTTTGAACATCCTCCTCTCAGCCCATGATACCACCAACAACAGAAATATTGAAAGAGAAAAAGAGGCCCATAACATCTAATGTAAATAGCGTTACAAAGACTTAACAGATCAACCCAACAGGGAAAACAAAATCAATAAAAACACTGACTAACATGATTTTGCATAACTTAGCTGAGATCAAAAGTGAAATGCATGCCATTGTGTAATAAAAGGTACCAAAAATAGTTTAAATAGAAAAAAACGACTAACTCTGCACTAAAAACCAACATCTCACCAGAAAATGCTGCTGAACGCCCCTTCCAGATCATTCCAGTCTTTCACTTAGCCGAGATCGAAAGTGAAATGCATGTCATTGTGTAATAAAAGGTACAAAAATAGTTTAAATAGAAGAAAAAAAGACTAACTCAGCACTAAAAACCAACCTAAAGTTGCACTAAAAACTGGAAGAAATATAATGAAAATTTAGGTGTTATTCATCCTTCATTATCATGAAAAATCTGTACACATTATATTAGTTCTCCTTTGCTACATCATCAACATTTGAAAATTTTCCAGAAGTACCAAATGAAATGCACCAGAAAATGTAAACAGCAACGACCAAACTTTAACACTTGCTAATATTGTCTTCTATGAAAGGCTGACTTGTTTCAACTTTATAATTTAATAGAATAGAAGAAGCTTAATATCTATTAAGCTCAAGAACGTAAACTTCCCATGAAAATACCACGTAGCTACCGGCATCTTCTCAAATAATAAAAAGATGTATTTAACAGTAACTTAAAAGAGCTGTTATATATATATATATATATATATATATATATATATATGGAGCTTGTTCTATAAGTTGGTTTTCTTGTTCTGATCAGTTCTCTTTCTCATTCCTCCTTTCTTCCAACTCTAATCAAGTGCATTGATAAAATTAATGTCTAATCAAGTTCTGCATATAATTCAACCTTATTACTCTAATTTCTGAACAACTCTGGGCAACCTCAAAAGGGGAAAACGAGGTATGGATTATATGTGGCATGTTTGGAAAGGGTTTTTGAAAACTGTTAAGCTAAAATCAGTTTTCAAAAACTCATTTCCATGTTTGACAAAGAGTTTTCAAAAGTAATTTTTTAAAACTTTTAAAAAACTGTTCACCGAAAACCCCAAATTGGTGTTTTCTGATACAATTTTTGAAAAATAACCCTAAAATCAGTGTTCACTTCTCTGTTTCATTCTTCCTCTATGATGTATAAAAAATATTAAAATATTAAAATTTTGAAAATAAAATAATATTAATTATTTTTAAGTATTTAGTAAATATGAGAAATAAAATTAATATAGATTTTAAATTTAAACTCAAAACTAAAAATAATTACAAGGTATATCAAAACAGTTTTCAAAATAAGATTATCCAAACAATATTTCGTTTTTTTCTGTTTTGGAAATATTTTTTCGAATTATAGTTATCCAAATAAGTTTTTTTTTCTTCAGAAAACATCACAAAACTGTTTTCAGTTTTTATTTTTGAAAACAGTTTTCAAAAATTGAAAACAGAAAACTGTTACCCAAACATGTCATTAGTTCTCTTTTGCTTAAAAATAAACATTTGAAATTTTTTCAGAAGTAACAAACAAAAATGCACCAGAAAATGTAAACAACAACGACCAAACTAGAACACTTGCTAATATATAAATTTCATAAATAAAGGAAACACTTGCTAAAATTTACTTGGATAATATAATAAAAAAAAGAAGCTTAAATAGTGATGTATGTATTAGGCTCAAGATTGTAAACTTACCGGCATCTTCTCAAATGATAAAGGAGATGGATTTAACAATAACTTCAGAGGTGTTAAATATATTACAAGCTGTCTTCTACAATGGCATGGAAGGTGAAAATTCAATTCATATATTAAATGTTGAAGAGCTCCACAATCACTTGTACAATGGCATGGAAGGTTAAAATTCGCTACTACAATAGCAGGGACGGTGAAAATTCACTTCATACTTTAAATGCTGAAGAACTCCACAATCATTTGTAAAGTTCATTTAAATTTTCTTGATCTAATTTACCATTAGATAACAAATCCACCACCATGGTTGCAGCGCATGCATCTTCAGAAAATCCTCGATCAACCATTTCACAAAGAAGTTCTGCTGCCATTGACGCATCATTGCTATTAAGACACGCTTGAATTATTATATTATAAGTGCAACTGTCAGGCAAGCAACCATTCTCTTCCATTTTTTTGAACAATTCATTTGCTTCATTTAGTAACCCATTTCTACAAAGTCCAAAAATCATTATATTATATGACCTAACATTAGGCTGCATACCCGAGACGCTACAAAATAATTCCCTCGCATATTCAAGCTTCTCAGCTTTGCACATACCATCAATAAGTATATTGTAAACTACAATATTAGGATCAATACCACTCTTTTGCATCGCATGGAACATTGTCAAAGCCTCATGAAGATATCCATTTTCGCATAAGCTATCCAATAAAGTTGAGTAAGTTACCAAATTAGGAAGTTGCCCACAAGCACACATTTTCATGAAAAGCTCTTGCGCAGCACCAAGTCTCCCTGATTGACACAAGCCACCTATCATAGTATTGTAAGTGACAACATCAGGAATTAATCCTCTAAGAGACATTTTATCAAAGATACTCATTGCATCCTCTATCCTTTTAGCCTTGCAATACCCATTGAGCATGATGCTATAAGTAATAACATCAGGTACACAACCCTTGCAAACCATTGAATCAAACACTTTTCTTGCTTCATCCAGTTGATTTCGTATACAATATCCATCCATCAATGAACTGTAAGTGACAGTATCAGGCTCTACCCCTCTTTGAATCATCATTTTAAGTACACCCCGAGCCATTGAAACCATCCCTTCTTTACAAAGTGTATCAATTAATATACTGAAGGTGAAAACATTAGGTGTGATTTTCCTAGCCATCATTCAACAATCTCGTAGCTTCTTTCCATTTGCCTAATTAACATACGCCATAAATCAAGGAGCTATAAGTGACAACATTCGGTAGAATGCCTTTATCAATCATTTCGGAGAAGAAAGTCAAAGCCTCAGTTGTCATCTTGTCCTTGCAAAGACTATCGTTGATGGTGTTATAGACTTTAACCAAATCAGCCTTGAAGCAACTTTCTTCTATCTTCTTGAGCAACTGAATAGCCAAAGTAGTGTTACCCATTTTACATAAACCATTTATTATAGTACCATAAGTAACAACATTAGCTTGATACCCATTCTTCACAATTTGATAAAACAATGTCACTGCTTGAGCAAGCTTACCTTCAACACAATATCCGTTCACTAGAGTGTTGAGTGTTATAACATCAGGCTCAAGACCAAGTTTCCAGATTTTCCCCAAAACAGAGAAACCAAAATCCACACCACCTAAGCGGCAAAAACAATTAATCAAAATAGTCAAAGTGTAAATATCATGCCTGATTCCTTGTGCTTCCATTTGTTTGCACAATGAACCAGCGGTGTCATAATGTCTCATTCTAACAACTGCACTTAACAATTGAGTAAATTCAACAATAGAGGGCCGAGGATGCATATGAAGCATATTATTAAACAAAGCAATCGCATCATCAATCTTATTATTAAACCCACGTTTCAGTCTTTCTGTCAGAGACTTGTAGTCATCTATAGCACTAGAAGAAGTTGGAGAATGGAAATGAGCCCTTGTTAAATAATGATCAGGAAATGGATGATTCAGTATTAAGAAGCCAACGAAATTAAGGGTAATGGAAGTATGGAGAATACCTAGTTCTCGAAGATGAAGAAATTTCGAAGCCGGAGAAGAACAAGTAGCTCTCTTCCACATCATCATCGCTTTAGCTTTTCTACTCTTCTCTCTCTCTCTCGATCCAATTAACATTTCCATCAGATTTTACGTAAGCATTCGGGCAACACAGTACGCTGACCCGACCCACCCGTGTGTGTTCGATGTGTCTTATATTTGTAATATAATTTTCGATTAATTGAATGCAAAATAACTATCATATCCCTATTTTAATTCCCTCAAATAACTCATTTGACCACCTTTCATTCTCTTAGGCTCAATAAAAAAAAACTTATTTCACGGTTGAAATAGATTTAAGTTTATGATAAAATTGAATGTCACATTATTAAATACATAAATTCAATCCAAACTCGATTGTTATTTCAATTCTTAAATGAATTAATTTTAAAAATCAATCCAACTCAATGATATAGGGTTGAAAAAATCTCAACCTAACCTTACTTATGAACCCATCCAAACTTGATTCAACCAACCCATTTAAATCGGTTTGGATCGATTCAAGTCATTGGTTTAATATTTTTTTCTTTTAAAAATTAATACGAACATATTACGTAAGCAAAAATATTTTACTAGAATTATTTATCATTATTTAGATCCAAAATCAAATCCATTCAAGAATTTATTAAATCTTACAAACCATCATTTACAAATTAAGTACCTTAAATCATTTCATACAAAATTCAAACAATTTTAATTTAATACAAACCATGCAAAAGTAACTATAAATTATATTTTAAATATGTTTGGTCAACTTAATTCTTCAAGACTTCAACACTAATACACACTTGATCTTAGAATCTTTATAACCAAGTTCGAAAGCATATTGAAAGTCCGAAAGGGAATGAACATAAGATAAGAAAATCGATTTAATAAGCTTTTGGAAAGCATATTAAAAGTCCGAAAGAAATACTTTCACATAAACAAACGATTTTCTTTAACTAAAGAGTATTAAAAATAAACATACTACTCACATATTTAAATTCTAATTGGTCTTTTTGATAGAAACTAGTAGTTTTTTGTTGGATGGTTTTTAAGAAAGAAAAAGAAATGCCTTTAAAAAAAAGAAGGAAAAAGAAATGGAACGATGATATATATATATATTATAATCCAAATTAATTTATCAAAATATTAATGTAGTTCATCAAATATACACACGAAATATACATTACAATCCAAACTGACTTTCCAAAATATAAATATAGCCCATTAATTCTTAAAGTAATTATATTTTTGTTAATGTATTATATGGGCTTAGTTAGTTTAGTCCCGCATTGGTTGTGTATAGCTTTGCCTCTCTTATTGACTTGTATAAATAGGATAGCTCTATTGTAAATAAGTCACACCATTCAATACAATTCTCTTCTCTTTGTATTATCTCACTTCCTCTCTTAAATTCAACATGGTATAAGAGCCTTAGTGGTTCTCGGTATATTAAGAGTTGAGTATGCTATGTGATTGCCACTATTAGTAGATCCTTCACATCAGAAAAACTTATAGTATATCTTTTCATACCTGTCAGGTCATCACTATAGTCGGAGTCTCATTCTCCATCGACGTCATCTCTACTGCCTCTCCTGTTTCAGACACACTACTGCCATGTCAGCCCTAAAAACCACATCAGTGCCATGTCGCCCGTTGATGGTCACATCATCAGTTGACTACCATGTCATCGGTTTCTTGGAGGTCTCTACACCGGCTCACCTTCCTTTTTCTGCCTATGGCTGAATCAGACTTACCCCGGATTATTACTACTATTTTGGATGAATCTAATTATGTTGTGTGGGCTCAAGAAATGTCTGGTTTCCTCTGTGGAAGAAAATTGTGGCGTTACGTGACTGGAGATATCACTGAACCCAAGAAGAAGGACAACGAAGATGATGACAAATATGTTGACCGTCTAAAGGACTGGGATAGTAAAAATCACCAGATTCTCACATAGTTTCGTGCCACTATTATCCCAGAAATCAAACTTCAATTTAGTACACTCTATATAGCTAAAGAAGCTTAGGATCTTCTCCAACACCACTACACCAGGGTAGACATCTCAAATCGGTATCTTCTTCTTTCCACCCTTCTTAGCATGTGCCAATAACCTAGATAAACTATCATAGTTTTCTATCTCAGATGACTACCGTGGAACCAGTTAGCTCTCACTGAGCCAACTTGGGAATGCACAAAAGACACTGACGTTCATAGAAAGTACCGAACTGAGACACGCATTATGCAATTCCTGATGGGCTTGAGATAGGAATTTGAACTTGTACGAGCTTCAATCCTACACCGGGGCACAATACCTCCTCTAAACAATGTCTTTTCTGATCTACTTAGTAAGGAAACATGTCTTGCCACATTACAAGGATCTTATACAGATGTTTCCCTTGCAGCACCCGTTGCTCTTGCCACACCAGCTGCCAAGGCAAACCGATCCCAAAAGCCCTTATATTGCAGGTATTGTCATTCACAAGGGCATGAATTGCTCAAATGTCCTTTTCACCTGTGTGAAGTCTGCAAAGAACTGGTCACTATCTTGCAGACTGCCCTAAACTTCCATATGGAAATCAGTTAAATGGGAACCAATATCACTCTCGAGGCTCTTGCAATTGGTTCTATTCCAAGCCAAAGAATGCTATTGCTATAGCCACTGATGCTACACTAACTTCATCCAGCTCTCTACCTGATTGGAGTAGTTTCTGTACTATTCTGACCGAGGCTTTAAATAAAACTGGTAACAATATAGTCATGTTAGCTACACTAGGTACATCCCGATGGTATTTTGATTCTGCTTGTTACAATCACATGACTTTTAATGCCTCTATATTTTCCTTTAAAACCCGTGATGACCATCACTTACTATTCACACTGCCAATGGATCAAATATGTTGGTCAGTCACACTAGACATGTTG
The DNA here is from genome assembly GCA_023935145.1 of Bretschneidera sinensis. Taxonomy (NCBI): domain Eukaryota; kingdom Viridiplantae; phylum Streptophyta; class Magnoliopsida; order Brassicales; family Akaniaceae; genus Bretschneidera; species Bretschneidera sinensis. The sequence continues at coordinate 9,490,770 of CM043701.1, forward strand.
ACAGTTCTCATTTGTTTCTCTCTGACACATATTTGGTTCCTAATCTTACGCTTAACCTTATATCTATTAGACAACTATGTGATCTTGGACTTGATTTTCATTTTTCTTCTACTAGTTGTCGTCTATGGGACCCTTAGACGGGAAAACTCCTTGAACCGATCATAAAGTTGGATGCCTCTTTGAGCTCACTTACCTCTAAGTCCCATCCTTACCATCACTAAACCAATCAGCCGCATCCATCCCAACACTCTCACCCGTGGAATTGTGGCACTCTCGGTTAGGTCACACTTCACCCGACCCTCTACGTTCTCTTATTTCTAGTGGTAAGCTAGGTTTATTTCAGTATGAGTCTTTTCATTGTATTCATTGTCAACTTGCAAAACAATCATCTTTACCTTTTAATGAGAGTCAGTTTGTTTCCTTTGCACATTTTGATTTAATATATTCTGACGTTTGGGGGCCTTCTTGTAATACCCGTATTCGTGAAGTAAGGGTAAATAAGTAATTTAATAAATATGTCATGAAATTTAAATAATATATTTATGCGAAGGATTAGTATTGAATAAAATAATTCTCTAAAAAAATATGAATAGTAAAAAATAGTGCATAGAAAAAAAAAAGGGACATGAAGCATCGAGGTCCCAGAAGAAAGAAAAGAAGGAAAAGAAGAAAAATATATATATATTAAAATATTATTTTTTAAAAAAATTAAAAAATTAAAAGTCAAAAATTGTGGCAGCAGACCTGCTGCCAAAGTAAGAAAAAAAGAAAGAAAGACATTTGGTATAAATGCCATTTGGTCTGTTTGTGGCAGCAAGATAAGTTAGGGAGAGGGCAGTTGCAAATTTAAGAAGGCAATTGCAAATTGCCTTACATGTCTCCAAAGCGTGGAGACCTTTTGAGGGGGGCTGCTGAAGTTTTCAACCCAAGTTTTCATATATATATATATATATATATAATGGGTTCAAGTAAGTTACGCAAAAAGAGTTCGTTTAGTTTCATGTAATTTATCTGTTTTCTTAAAACATTTGAGAGTTCAAAGAAATGCTGAAAGAGGAAAATTTTGAAGGGATTTTCTGCGGAATTTCATAGAGAATCAGGAAAAGCTATCAGAAAAGCAGAAGGTAATTATATAATGGTTATTTTTGAATTTCTGACATTTATGAAGTTTCCCTGAATTCAAAGTGGGAATTTTCAAAGTGTGTGGTTTATATCAGATTGAAGAATAAATTAGAAAATTTATATAAATATAATGTCAGGTATTGACATACAACCAGAGGAATTTTTTAGAGAAACGGGAAATGCAAGGAGGTGACCCACGGGCAGCTTTAAGAGCTACGTGGTGAGTTGGATTTACTTTAAATAGTCTAAATAAAAAAATCAATTATTTAGTGATAATATTAAATTTAATTACTAAAGTATGATTGGGTGGTAGATAAATCTTTGGTTGAATAGATATGATATAGATGTTGGAATCATAGAAAATTATTATGTGAGAAGAAATATTATTAGTAGAAAAATGAGTTGATTTAATAATATAAATGAGAAGTGAAATTCTTGATGAGCTATGATTGAGATTTTGATATGAATTATGATGAGATGAATTTTGGTGGATCTTGACAAATTTTGATGGATGAATTGATATGATTTGGGATGAAATTTGAGTGAATCTTGACAAGTTTTAATGGATTATTTGATGCGATTTAGGATGAGAGGAATTTTTTAGAATAATCAGGATAACAAATTTAAGTGTTTTAAATTTATGTGTTGTTTTTATATTGCTGTTTATATGCATATTTCATATCATGGCTTATATATATATATATATATATATATATATATATATATATATATATATATATATATATGCATTAAATGAGAAAGAAAAGAATCGGGAAGGGGCCGGTCTAATGAAATAACCGTGACAGCCGGTGTATGCTGGAAATAAAAATGGACACCGTGCCAGCTGGTATATGCTGAGAAAATTCCATGGTAATCAGGACTAAGTTGCAAAGTAAAGAACCGGAAGAGAGCCGGTCTAAGATAATAACAATCTGTCGACAGGTGGGAAGACGTTCCCATCATAATCATTCATGCATTTGCATCTGTTTTAATTCTTGCTGCATTATTGAAATGCTGAGGTGTGATATATCATCGTAAATATAATTATAGATGATTGGGTCTCACAGAAAGAGACAATTATGATGAAAATATTATTGAAAAGCTGAGATGTGGTATATTGTTGTGAATGATGGCTGAGTCTTATAAAAAGAGACAGCTATGATGATAAAAATTATTGAAAAGCGGAGATGTATATTATTGTGAATGATGGTTGAGTCTCATAAAAGAGACAGCTATGATGATAAGATTATTGAAATGTTGAGATGTGGTATATTGTTGTGAATAATGACTGAGTCTCATAAAAGAGAGAGCTATGATGATAAGATTATTGAAGTTGTTATAAATCCAGTAATGATAATCATTTAAAAAAAAATATGAGTTTATGCATGAGATGTAGGGAGATATATTAAGCTGAATACCTTGTTGTTTAAAGGATCTATGAATTCTTTTACACCTGAGTTTCGAGAGAAACATGTAGATAGATTATTTGGTATTTTACCAATGATTGACAAGAAGATGGTTGTCTTTGCTTTATTTGAATTAGAAGGAGAAATTTTAGAATGATGAGAGGATATAAATGTTGATAGACCCTTAACCTGGAATAGGTTTAAAGAGGTTTTCTTTGATAAATACTTTCTTTAGACTTTTAGAGCCCAACAAGTTGAGATTTTATTTATTTGAGACAAATGGATTGGCTGTGGCTCAGTATGATAGGAGATTTGTGGCTTTGTCAATGTTTGAACCAAAAATGGTAGACCTAGAGGAGAATAAGTGTAAGAGGTTCAAAGATGAACTATGTGTTAAGGTTTGATCGAAACTATCTTACATGAGACATATGAATTATGTCAGATTAGTGGATACATCATTTCAGATAGAGAGAACCGTGATGGAGTTTAAGGGAAAGAGAGAGAGAAAATGGTTAAAGAGGCGTAGACATAAAGATTATAGAGGTAGTGGTAGTATGAGTATACAAAGTGAGAGACCACCCCAAATGAGGCATTCCTTGTTACAGGAAACTGTAGTATGGAGTCAGACGCAAACAGGATTCGTTGCTTGTGTAGCTCAGATCAATATTGGTGGGACCCTTAGATTTGGGAGACAGATTATGAGAACTGGGAGTCATGGCAGAGAAAGTAAGTATTCCACCAAAGGAAAGTGGCAATCTGATGTATGATTAGGAGACAGAAGTTTGTTTCAGATATATTCAGGTGAGATATTTATTCCAGAATTGTCAAAAATTTGAAATGTTTTATGTGTGAAGAATGTAGACATGTCAATGTTGGTTGACATTGATGTAATCCATTCTTTTGCAACAAGTATTCATATGAAGTTTATTGAAGTATGTAATAGTCCTTGGATACAAAATATTTTTGTTAAAGTTCCTACTAGAGGTAGAGTGATAATTATAAATATTTACGAGGGTTGTGTGATTTGTATCAGTGATAGAGAATCTGAAGTTGAGTTATTATCTTGGAATATAATACAATTTTGGAAAAAAATTGGTTATCAATGTATTATGTTTGGGTTGATTGTTCCAGAAAAAAGGTAGTGTTCGAGATATGGATATGAGGAGTGTAACTTTCAGAGAAAGCATAAAATACTCTCAAACTATCTTATTTTACTCTGACTATTAATAGATGGTTGAAGAAATGATGTGAGAAGTATTTGGTATACAAAATGGATTCTAAAAAGGAAATTAGGAAGTTAGAAGAAATCTTGGCAGTGAAAGATTTTCATGATGTGTTTCATGAAGAGTTGTCCAGATCGTCTCCTACTAAGGAGATTTAGTTTCATATAGATGTGATTTTGAGTTCAACATACATATCTATAGCATCCTATAGAATGACATCAGTTGAATTGAGAGAGTTAAAAGTATCATTTTAAGAATTTTTGGATAAACCATTTATCGGACCTAATGCATTTGGGGAGCTCCATGTGTTGTTTGTGAAGAAGGAAGATGGAATGACAAGAGTGTGTATAGATTATAGATTGTTGAATGAGAACAAATATTTTTCTTAGGATAAATAAATTATGTGAACAGTGCAAGAAGTGAGAGTGTTTTCTAAGATAAACCTGAAATCAGGTTATCACCAATTGAGGATAAAGAAGAGAATCGTGCCTAAGACTACCTTTGGGACACGTTATGGTTATAAGTTTCTTGTAATGTCATGTGGACTGAATAATGTTCCAGAAACATCCATGGACTTAATGAATAAAATATCTGAACAAATTCTCGATAATCTTGTGGTTATGTTCAGTAATGACATTCTAATATATTCTAAGAAGGAAGAACAACATATAAAACAATAGACATTTGTTGGAGATTCTAAGGAGAGAAAAATTATACTCAAAGTTTTCTAAGTGTGAGCGTTGGTTGAAAGAAATAATTTTCTTGGAACATAGGGAAATGGAATAATAGATGACCTACAAAAGGTAGAGACAATGTTAAGTTAAGAGAGACCAACTAATGCGACTGAGATTATAATCTTCTTGGGGTAATGATGAGAGTCATAAAATGCCTGTTATCAGTACTTAATTGTTAGCATTTTAGGGTTGATCTAGCTTTTAATTGCACTTTTATATGTTAACAACTCTAAAGTATCATTCTTGGATCATTGATCTACTTTGGTTCATTTTCAGGTACTTTAAGCTCAAAAGAGGAGGAAAAGTTATCATTGCTTGAAGCACAAAGACTCGAGGCATACTAGAGTGAAGGAATACTTCCGGAAGGACAAGATGGAGGGCTTAAAAGAGCAACAGCTGTTGCCCGCACTGGAAAGAATTTCACTAAATTGTGAGAATTACCCGTACAGATCAATCATCTTTAAAAATTAAACTATATTGATACAAGAAGAACCAGGAGATGAGCCATATTCTTAGAAAGATCCGAAAGTCCATTTTCTGGAGAATTTTACGGTTCGTCAAAAGGATTTTTCTAGAGAAAATTATGACAGTTTTAGTAGACAAAGGTTAGGCTGTGCGGGTTGTGAGGGATTTCAGCGTGATTTTGGGCTTAAATCCCACATCCCATATCGGTTAGAAAACACATTTCTATATCACACATCCCACATCGGATGGGAAACACATTGCACTCTTGGTATTTACCTATATAAGACCCACTCCACTTTAGCTTTGGAGATGAATCGGGGATGAATCCAGAGGGCCTTTAGGAGCAATCCGGAGGGCCTTTAGGAGGAACTCGTAGTTTAAAGTTTGAAAGTCGGGAGAGATGATCATCAGGAGGCCGGAGGCAACTCGAGGACACATGAGCCCCATGACCAGCTAGTCTCCAAGCAAGGCGAAGGGATGAATCTCTAGGTGTAGTTGTTCTTATTTTTCCTTTATTTGATTCGGTTGTAGTTGGAATTATTTTCGTTAAATATTGTTATTTTTTATTCTTTAATTTAATTAGTAGATTTATTATAACTCCAATGGTTGCATGCTTCTTTTTCATATAAGTTCAGTCAGGCTTTTCTTATGTGTACCTGTTTGGGTGTGATTGAGTCTGCTAGATCTCTTTTATAGATTTGTCCATTATTGCGGTATCGTCGTTTAGATATATCGTCGTCTCTTGATAATTTATAAGTTAGGTCATATGTGCTTGAAAGTAAAGAAGATTTCATAACAATTACATTATGATTTATAAATGCGCTTTAATTGAATATTTTCCGATTGCCTGTTTGGGATGTGAAACTTGCAATCGAGATAAAAACAACTGAATCAAGTTAGGATTAGAGCAACGAACCTAGGGAGGATTTCCGGAACCTTGTCATTTTTATTTTAAACTTATTTACACAATTACTCTTTTTCTCAAACAACTCAGATTCTTTTAATCTTTTATCGTTTGTGTTGAGGTTTACACCTTCTGTTGTACTTAACTTGTTTCCCTGTGGAATCGACACCCCAAAACTATACTACAATAACCGCATTATGTTTTGGGCGTAATCAAATTTTGGAGCCGTTGCCGGGGAAACGCGCTTAAGTACAAGGAAACTTGTCAACTTTGAGTGTGACGGTAAAAAAAAAAAAAAAAAAAAATTCTTGTTTTATTTATTTTATTTCCTCTCTGATTCATTTGGTGCATGCTTAGACAAGAGATCTGCGAAGTAGATTCATTAGAGGACCTGAGCTAGAGTTACCCTCTCCTTCCGAGTCTGATAGTGAAACCTCGCCTAGATCTACCCATAGAGAAAACTCAAGTGAGAATCTAGAGGATTTTGTTAACATGGCTGATAACCATAATGAGAATGTTGCTAGGACACTTCAGGATTACCTCCACCCTACATGCACAGCCATACCATCATGCATCATGTTTCCAGCCAATACTCGCCATCAAGATCTTAAACCAAGGATGATTCAGTTACTCCCTATATTCCATGGCTTGGATAACAAAAACCCATATGTGCACATTAGAGAGTTTGAGGAAGTAGTTGCGACATTTCATAGTCAAAACGAAACTCATTACATTATGAAACTTAAGCTCTTTCCTTTCGCTTTGAAGGATAGAGCCAAGAGTTGGTTATACTCACTTAGACCACGATCTATTGGGTCGTGGACTGAGATGACTCGGGCTTTCTTTAACAAATACTTTTCCCAATATAAGACCAACACTTTGAAAAGGCAAATCTCCACCTTTGCACAAAAGGATAATGAGACCTTATATCAGTCTTGGGAAAGATTTAAGGAGTTATTGAGTATGTGCCCTCACCATGGGTATAAGAGTTGGCGCTTGGTGAGCTATTTTTATGAGGGACTTACATATAGAGAGCGCCAATTCGTAGAGATGATGTGTAATGGTGGGTTCTTGGAGAAAGACCCCGATGAGGCTCTTGAATACCTCAATGAGCTTGCTGAGAAAGCTCATACATGGACTGGACCTAGTGCTACTGAAAGCACGAGTAGGTCACAACCCATAGGAAACCCCAGTGGTGGAGGGATATACCATCTTAGGGAAGAAGACAATCTGAAAGCTAAGGTCAAACTGCTCACTAGGGAGATAGAAGCATTGAAAACTAAGGGCTCAAAGCAAACACACGCGGCTAATCATGCCGAGTCTTTAGAGCCGTGTTTTGTGTGTGGCGGGGTAGATCATCTCCTCCAAGAATGCCTCACATTTGCTGATATGAGAGGGTTGTATGAGGAAAAATGTAATGCCTTAGGCATGTATAAGAAGCCTCTTACACCTTTCTCTAACACTTATAACCCGGGGTGGCGAAATCACCCCAACTTCAGCTGGAAATCTGAAAACCAGCATGCACAACCCTCTAGATCATCCCCTGCACCTTATTATGCACCCTTATCCTCTAGGAACTCGCTAGAAAACACCTTACAGACCTTTATAGAGGCATAAGGTAAGATAAACCAAAGGTGTGAAGCATTATTTACGCAGGTGATGGAAGAGCATAAAGAAATTAAGAGCCAAGTGTCCAAATTAATGAGCTACTTGAGTGTGACTGAGCATGGTAAGTTCCCTGCTCAAGCTCAGTCCACACTCCATGGTCAGCACCTGGTGCAACAGAATTTGAAGGAGGTGAATGCCATTCAGACAGTAAGTGGTAAGTCCTTACACATCCCAACAATGAAGAAATCAGAGGATGTGGACGAAAGCCACCAAGCATACATGATGGATTCATTCATGGAAAAGGTCCAGCACCTCAATCCATTGGAGTCAACCTTCACTCATGGCTTCACCAGAGCACATATCGAGCCAAAATTTTTGGATGTTACTGATGACATCCTTGAGGTCCCTCCTAAGCATAGAAGCACCGAATTTGGCAATGAAGCAGTGACGGGTGCATTTAACCTATGTCTTTCTAGGAGGAAATAAGAGCATCTGGCTGAAGACGTAAAACTTAGTGCTCATGGGAGGCAACCCACAACGTACCCTTTTATTTTTATTGTTTTCCATATTTCTTTTTTATTGTTTATTATTATTATTTTGCTGTTTTCCAGTTTTACTTTAGTATTTATTTTTCAGGGATAAATAAACGAAGCAGTTCAAATGATCGTGCACAACTTTCAACTCCATGCACCGTTGGTTAAAAAGGAAGATTTCTTAACTTTTGCTTTTTCATTGAGGACAATTCTTATCTTAAGTTGGGGGTGGAAGATACACATTTCTTATTGCATATCATTGAACTGCTTGGTGCCATCTTTGTTTTGTGTTTAACATGCTTTGTGTTAGCTTTAGAGTCAATTTACATGTCAATGATATAAAACTTAATTAAGATAGCATATTGCATTCAGAAGTAGTTAAATCTTGCTTCGGTTTGAAATTAATTTAAGTATCAATCTTGATATGGTTTGAGACTCTAGTTTGTGGTAAGATTGTATAATTAGTCTCAAACATTTAGAAAAGTTTTATGTGTGATTATTTTGTGAATATTTTTGCGGTCTTGACAAGCTCTAGAACTTACTGGATAACCATTTGAGGCGAATTCCTAGAATGCACACTACTTAGGATATGATATAGGCCATTTTTGAACCGTTTGAGCCTTTCAAACCTACCATTGCTATATTTATCACTAGTCACCTATTTGAGCCTTTTTCTTGAAAAGAAAAAATTGAGCCTTGTTTCTTTGGATAAACCATTTACTTACCTTTATGAGCCAAAAAATATTTTATCCTTACCTTTTTTTTTAAAAGAACTTAGTTATACACATGTTGTGAGAAGCACTTAAAAGGAGTAAGGGTGGAAATATGAAAAAATATCACTACCACAACCCAAGTACATTAAAGGAGATAAGTTGGGGGATTGTGGAAAAGATAAGAAAAAAAATGATGAAAAAGAAGGTGAATGGTTATGTGCCAAAATAAAAAAAAAAAGGAATTATGGCAAAGAAAGAAGAAGGAAAGAAAAAGAAAAGAAAAGAAATGGTGATTTGTTGAAAGAAATGCTCGAAAAATGGTTGAAAGAGTTGGGTGTGGAAGAAAAGGTTATCAAGTGCTTAAAGTGATTGTGTTTAAAGCTAAGAGATTGAGTTCTTTTACTTGTGAATCTTTCCCATTCTTCCTTAGCCTTTACCTTAGCCTAACGTTACAAGCTTATTAAAGACCTTTTGATCCAATGTAGTGTGATTTTTCTACAATAGTGGAGAGTGGTTTGAAATGTAAGCATATGGAGCTTGTTTTTGTGATTGACTTCACGCTATTTATTATGTTTTTAGAGACCAAGATTTGTATTCATGAATGTTATGCATAAAATCATCCGAATGTTTGGATTAATGGATTGTGATAAGATGGATGTTAAGAGTCAATAACGATTTTAAGATTGATGTTTGAATTACTTTTGGATTTGGATGAAATCTAATGATTCTTTGTGCCGTGTGGTACGTGCAATCTTCGAGACAAAATGTGAATTACTCTTGGTTAAAACTAATATTGCTTTTCATTTACTTTGATTCCCACCATAGAATTCATCTCTTAATTTCGCTCGAATTGCTAGGGACTAGCAATAAGCTAGTTGGGGGTTGTGACGAGAGTCATAAAATGCCTGTTATCATTACTTAATTGTTAGCATTTTAGGGTTGATCTAGGTTTTAATTGCACTTTTATATGTTAACAACTCTAAAGTATCATTCTTGGATCATTGATCTACTTCGGTGCATTTTCAGGTACTTTAAGCTCAAAAGAGGAGGAAAAGTTATCATTGCTTGAAGTACAAAGACTCGAGGCATACTGGAGTGAAGGAATACTTCTAGAAGGACAAGATGGAGGGCTTAAAAGAGCAACAGCTGCTGCCCGCACTGGAAAGAGTTTCACTAAATTGCGAGAATTGCCCGTACAGATCAATCATCTTTGAAAATGAAACTGTATTGATACAAGAAGATCCAGGAGATGAGCCATATATGCTTAGAAAGATCCGGAAGTCTATTTTCTGGAGAATTTTACGGTTCATCAAAAGGATTTTTCTAGAGAAAGTTATGGCAGTTTTAGTAGACAAAGGTCAGGCTGTGCGGGCTGTGCGGGATTTCAGCGTGATTTTGGGCTTAAATCCCACATCCCACATCGGTTGGAAAACGCATTTCTATATCCAACATCCCACATCGGATGGGAAACACATTGCACTCTTGGTATTTGCCTATATAAGACCCACTCCACTTTAGCTTTGGAGATGAATCGGGGATGAATCCAGAGGGCCTTTAGGAGCAATCCAGAGGGCCTTTAGGAAGAACCCAAAGTTTAAAGTTTGAAAGTCGGGAGAGATGATCATCGGGAGGCCGGAGGCAACTCGAGGATGCATGAGCCCCATGATCGGCTAGTTTCCAAGCAAGGCGAAGGGATGAATCCCTAGGTATAGTTGTTCTTATTTTTCCTTTATTTGATTCGGTTGTAGTTGGAATTATTTTCGTTAAATATTGTTATGTTTTATTCTTTAATTTAATTAGTAGATTTATTATAACTCCGGTGGTTGCATGCTTCTTTTCCATATAAGTTAAGTCAGGCTTTTCTTATGTGTACCTGTTTGGGTGTGATTGAGTCCGGTAGATCTCTTTTATAGATTTGTCCATTGTTGCGGTATCGTCGTCTCTTGATAATTTATAAGTTAGGTCATATGTGCTTGAAAGTAAAGAAGATTTCATAACAATTACATTAGGATTTATAAATACGCTTTAATTGAATATTTTCCGATTGCCTGTTTGGGATGTGAAACTTGCAATCGAGATAAAAACAACTGAATCAAGTTAGGATTAGAGCAACGAACCTAGGGTGGATTTCCGGAACCTCGTCATTTTTATTTTAAACTTATTTACACAATTACCCTTTTTCTCAAACAACTCAGATTCTTTTAATCTTTTATTGTTTGTGTTGAGGTTTACACCTTCTGTTGTACTTAACTTGTTTCCCTGTGGAATCGACACCCCAAAACTATACTACAATAACCGCGTTATGTTTTGGGCATGATCAGGTAGCTGGTTATTATAAAAGATTCTTTCAAAATTTGTCTATTATTGAATTTCTGTTGAATAGACTGACCAGTAAAGATGTGAGATTTGTATGGTAAAAGAAGTGTGAGAAAAAATTCGAATTACTAAAAAGAAATATTGACTACAGCTTCAGTATTGGTGTTTTCCTTTTGGTGATGAAGGATTTGTGGTGTATAGTGATACATCACATCAATAGGATATGTGTAACATAAGAAAGCTGTGGCCCATACTTCTAGGCAATTGAAGATTCATGATAAAATTTTTCCTACTCATAACTTAGAGTTGGCTATTATAGAGTTTACTTTAAAAGATATGAGACATCATCTGTATGAAGTTACTTGGGAGATATTCATGAGTTATAAGAGTTGACATACTTACCTGCCCAGAGAGAGAATTAAAATTGAGGCAAAGATGGTAGATGGAATTGATCAGTAACGATTATTGTACAATTTATTATCATCTAGAAAATGAGAAAGTGATAGCTGATGCATTGAGAAGAAAGTCTACAAAAATGTTAACTGCTATTGGGAGTCCTGATGTGAAATTTGTGATAAATTTAAAAAGATAAGAATGAAGTTGAATATCAGTGATAGAGGATCATGATTAACAAATATGGTTGTACAGTCATCTATATTAAAATGTTTTAAGAAATGCGAGATAAAGATGAACAGATAGAAAAGAGTTAGCATTGAGTGCTTACTAGAAAGCAATATGAGTTTAAAATTTGAAGTGAGGGTATTTTGATATTGGAACATAGGAGTTGTGCTCACGATAATACGGGGATGAGAAATGAGATAAGGAGGAAGGCACATGATGATGTAGATTCAATGCAACTAAATAACAATAAGATGTATGGAGGCTTGAGACAAAATTTCTGGTGGTCAGGATTGAACAGGGATGTAGTTGATAGAAAGAATTATTAGAGTACTAGAAAATATATTAAGGGCAAAGGTAATGAGTTTCTCAGTAAGTTAGGATGCTTGCATGCCCTCAATTAAAGTTGCTAATAATAGTCAATATCAAACTAATATTGGGACGGCACCGATTAAAGCATTTTATGGACGGAGGTGTAGAACTCCTTTATGATGGAAGAAATGGGAGAGAAATATATTTGGTCCATCAATTATTGAATTAACAGTAAAAAAAGATTAAACTAGTTAGAGAGAACCGTAAAGCAGCATAGAGTAGACCGAATAGCTATCCTAATAATAAAAAGAGATCTCTTAAATTTCAAGTAAGTGATTAGGGGTATTGAAAAACATCTCAATGAAAAGGTGTATTGAGATTTAAATAAGAAAGGAAAGTTGAATATGAGGTTGTGGGACCCTGTGAGGTGGTTGAGAAAGTTGGACTAATTGTGAAAGCTTGAATTTGCCTCCAGAGTTGAAGCAGTGGCATAACATTTTTCATGTCTTACTTTTAAGAAAGTGTTTACATGATGAATACTATAATGGTTCGAGCTAAGCTATAGAAATTCAGAAAGTTTGGGTTTTTATACTAGTACGAGGACTTTTGACAAAAAGAACAAGTCTTGTGTAGTAAAATATTGTTTAAGTTTTGTGGTGGAATAAGGATGTTGAAGAGATTATGTGAAAAGTGTGAGACAATTATGAAGAAGTATTATTTATATTTGTTTCTGGGGTAAAGAAAAGAAATTTCGAGGACGAAATTTTTGTAAGGAGGGTAGAATTGTAATACCCGCATTCATGAAGTAAGGGTAAATAAGTAATTTAATAAATATGTCATGAAATTTAAATAATATATTTATGCGAAGGATTAGTATTGAATAAAATAATTCTCTAAAAAAATATGAATAGTACAACATGAATAGTAAAAAAAAGGGACGTGAAGCATCCAGGTCCCAAAAGAAAGAAAAGAAGAAAAAAAATATATATTAAAATATTGTTTTTTTTTAAAAAATAAAAAATAAATAAAAAATTAAAAGTAAAAAATTGTGGCAGCAAACCTGCTGCCAAAGTAAGAAAAAAAAAAAGAAAGGCATTTGGTATAAATGCCATTTGGTCTGTTCGTGGCAGTAAGATAAGTTGGAGAGAGGACAGTTACAAATTTAAGAAGGCAATTGCAAATTGCCTTACATGTCTCCAAAGCGTGGAGACCTTTAGAGGGGGGCTGCTGAAGTTTTCAGCCCAAGTTTTCGTGTATATATATATATATATATATATATGCACAATAGGTTCAAGTAAGTTACGCAAAGGGAGTTCGTTTAGTTTCATGTAATTCATCTGTTTTATTAAAAACATTTGGGAGTTCAAAAAAATGCTGAAAGTGCAAAATTTTGAAGAGATTTTCTGCGGAATTTCATAGAGAATCAGGAAAAGCTATCAGAAAAGCAGAAGGTAATTATATAATGGTTATTTTTGAATTTCTGACATTTATGAAGTTTCCCTGAATTCAAAATGAGAATTTTCAAGTGTGTGGTTTATATTAGATTGAAGAATAAATTAGAAAATTTATATAAATATAATGTCAGGTATTGACGATCTACAACCAGAGGAATTTATAAGAGAAACAAGAAATGCAAGGAGATGACCCACGGGTAGCTTTAAGAGCTACGTGGTGAGTTGGATTTACTTTAAGTAGTCTAAATAAAAAATTCAATTATTTAGTGATAATATTAAATTTAATTATTAAAGTATGATTGGGTGGTAGATAAATCTTTGGTTGAATAGATATGATATAGATGTTGGAATCGTAGAAAATTATTATGTGAGAAGAAATATTGTTAGTAGAAAAATGAGTTGATTTAATAATAGAAGTGAGAAGTGAAATTCTTGATGAGCTATGATTGAGATTTTGATATGAATTATGATGAGATGAATTTTGGTAGATCTTGACAAATTTTGATGGATGAATTGATATGATTTGGGATGGAATTTGGGTGAATCTTGACAAGCTTTAATGGATTATTTGATGCGATTTGGGATGAGATGAATTTTTTAGAATAATCAGGATAGCCAATTTAAGTGTTTTAAATTTAAGTGTTGTTTTTATATTGCTGTTTATATGCATATTTCATATCATGGCTCATATACATATGCATTAAATGAGAAAGAAAAGAACCGGGAAGGGGCCGGTCTAATGAAATAACCGTGATAGCCGGTATATGCTGGAAATAAAAAGGGACACCGTGCCAGCCGGTATATGCTGAGAAAATTCCGTAGCAACTGGGACTAAGTTGTAAAGTAAAGAACCGAGAAAGGGCCGGTCTAAGATAATAACAATCTGTAGACAGGGGGGAAGACGTTCCCATCATAATCATTCATGCATTTGCATCTGTTTTAATTCTTACTGCATTATTGAAATGCTGAGGTGTGATATATCATCGTAAATATAATTATAGATGATTGAGTCTCACAGAAAGAGACAGTTATGATGAAAATATTATTGAAAAGTTGAGATGTGGTATATTGTTGTGAATGATGGCTGAGTCTCATAAAAAAGAGATAGCTATGATGATAAAAATTATTGAAAAGCTGAGATGTGGTATATTGTTGTGAATGATGGCTGAGTCTCATAAAAAGAGATAGCTATGATGATAAAAATTATTGAAAAGCTGAGATGTGGTATATTATTGTGAATGATGGCTGAGTCTCATAAAAGAGACAACTATGATAATAAGATTATTGAAGTGTTGAGATGTGGTATATTGTTGTGAATGATGGCTAAGTCTCATAAAAGAGAGAGCTATGATGATTAGATTATTGAAATGCTGAGATGTGGTATATTGTTGTGAATTTAATTATAGATGGTTGAGTCTCATAGAAAGAGACAGTTATGGTGATAAGACTTATCTAAATGGTAGACTTTATGATGTGAACCTCATTACGAGGTAATTATGAGATAATTGACGGTCTTAAGGTGGACCAATGATTGAGAAGAAGAGATTGATAGAGAACGAATCTTATGGCACGTGTAATGATAGTAGAAATTTATCATCAGGTTATGCAAAAAATAAAAGATTAAATATTAAAGGACTATTTATGGAATTTGGAATACTTTTAGTAAATTTAATTCACTGAGCTTGTGAAGCTCACTCCTCTTTGTACAATGATTTTCTGGTAGCAGGTTTGGCAAATAGTTTGGTGAATTGAGGTTCAAAAGAAATCATTTTTTGTAAGCTGTGTACGTGTTATCATCCTCAGACTAATGTGAAAATAAAATGAAAAATTTATTTGTAAATCTTCATGCATTTTATGTTGTATAGAATGCTTAAAGGTCGGATTAAGGTAAAAAAAAAATTTCTTTTGATGTTATTGATTTTTATTGTTGTATATATATGTCGTGCTGGGATTCTCAAAATGTGATGACACCGTTTCGGGGTGGCCAACCCGGGATGGGTTGTTACACTTCTCTTCATTCATCAATGGGTGGTGCTCGCTATTTTGTTATATTTGTGGATGAGTATTCTTGTTACACTTGGTTGTTTCTTATGAAAAACAAATCTGAACTCCTTTAAATATATTCTGATTTTTATTCTATGGTTCAAACTCAATTCTCTCGGAATATCAAAATTTTTCGTTCAGATAATGCAATGGAATATAAAGACCGTGCTTTTCTAAACATACTTAACAAAAATGGCACACTCCCCCACTGCTCGTGCCTTGGAACCTCCCAATAAAATGGATGAGCTGAACGCAAACATCGACATATTCTTGACATCGTTCGTGCTCTACTCATTTCGTCATCATATCCTGAACATTTCTGAGGTGACACTGCCTTAACCATAGTGTACACAATCAACTGTCTCACTTCCGCTACAATCCAGAATCAGTCTCCATTCGAGCACCTTTTCGGTAAACTTTCTGATTACTCTGACATCAGAGTCTTTGGTTACGCTTGTTTTTTTTATTCTCAAACCACATTAACACAACAAATTGCAACCAAGGGCTTATATGTGTTGTTTCATTGGATATGGTATTGAACATAAGGGGTATCGGTGCTGGGATCCTCCATATCACCCCCGCAGATCTACCAAGGTAATTCATCGCCCTTCTCATCTTGCTGATTATCATTGTGATTATCATTGTTTTTCCACTATACTTCATTTGCATGAGCCTCAATCCTATAAGGAGGCTAGTACTAATCCTCTTTGGAAGAAAGCAACGGATGAAGAAGTTCATGCCCTAGCTAAAACTCATACCTAGGATATTGTTGATCTGCCCCTGGAAAAACTCCTATTGGGTGCAAATGGGTGTTTAAGATCAAGACACTTTCTGATGGCTCTGTTGAATGATATAAAGCCCGACTTGTTGCCAATGGATTTGCTCAGGAATATGGCACTGACTAAGAAGAGACATTTGCTCCAGTGGCGAGGCTCACTTCTGTCCGTACACTTCTTGTTGTCGTCGCCATTCGAAGATGGATTCTGTTTCAAATGGATGTCAAAAATGCATTTCTCAATGGGGATCTTCTTAAGGAAGTCTATATGCATACCCCTCACGGCTTGGATGCCCCTCGAAACAAAGTTTGTCACCTTTGTCGTGCCCTATATGGTTTGAAACAAGCTCCACATGCTTGGTTTGTCAAATTCAGCACTACCATTCATTAGTTTGGGTTCACATCGAGTGCTCATGATTCAACTCTGTTTATCCGCCATACTACCAATGGTATTATCCTTCTTTTACTGTACGTGGATGATATGGTTATTACTTGAGATGATCTACGTGGTATTTCTGAACTCAAAAAATTTCTCAGTGGCCAATTCGAGATGAAAGATCTTGGCGTGCTCACCTATTTTCTTGGCCTCGAAGTCTCATCTAGTTCTGATGGATTTTTTCACTCTCAGGCCAAATATGCGTTGGATCTCTTTTCCAAGGCTAGGATCACTAACTCAACCATTGTCACTACTCCTCTCGAGCCAAACGTCAGACTTACCCCACTCGATTGTTCACCTCTTCAGGATGCCACTCTATATCGCCAACTGGTTGGATGTCTTGTATATCTTCCTGTCACTCGAGGCCTATGTCGTTCATCAAGTCATCCAGTTCTTGTCCACTCCTCGGATCACCCATTACTCGGTTGTTCTTCGCATTCTTCGGTATGTTAAGGGTACTTTATTTCATGGGCTTCATTTCTCAGCTCAATTTGCTCTCGTCTTACAAGCATATTCTGATGTCGATTGGGCCGAAGACACCACCGACAGACGTTGAACAACTGGTTACTGATTCTTTTTGGGCAATTCTCTCATTTCTTGGCATAGTAAGAAACAAACTGTGGTTGCTCGCTCCAGTACTGAAGCTGAATATCGTGCCATAACTGATGCAACTCAAGAATTTCTCTGGCTTCGATGGCTACTCGCTGACATGGGTGTCTCTTCTCCTGCTGCCACTATCCTACACTGTGACAACAGGAGTGCTATTCAAATCGCTCACAATGATGTCTTCCACGAGCATACAAAATACATCGAGAATGATTGCCACTTCATCCGTCATCACATTCTCCAGAATATGGTTCGTCTACAATCCATCAGTTCAACCGATCAGACAACTGGCATTTTCACTAAGTCTCATCCACCCAGACACTTTCACTCTCTGGTTTCCAAACTCAAGTTCACCTCCCACTTACCACCTTGAGTTTGAGGGGGGATGTTAATGTATTATATGAGCTTATTTAGTTTAGTTCCACATTGATTGTGTATAGCTTTACCTCTCCTATTGGCTTGTATAAATAGGATAACTCCTTTGTAAGTAAATCACACCATTCAATGCAATTCTCTTCTCTTTGTATTGTCTCATTTCCTCTCTTAAATTCAACAATTTTAAATATATATAAAATATAATTATATAATAATCATGTTACCGGTTTAAGTTGGATTGAAATTTTTTAAGAATAAATACATGAAAATCTGTTAAGATATATAGATATAAATAAAACATACATAACAGCTTCATGGATATGGGGAAATAAAACAAAATTGAAGACAAAAAGGCACATATTACAAATCTATAACTAATATTAAGTTGAAAAAAAAAACTTGTGTGTGTTGCCTATTGAACATGCAATGACACTTCACAAATTTCCATCAGATTTTATATAACCATTCGGGCAACACAGTACGTTGACCCGACCCATCCGTGTGGTAGTTAAATAGTGTTATTTTTGTTATTACGTTTAATGTCTTGTATTTTTAATATAATTTTCACTCTCGATCAAAATTCTTAATTTTGCAAATAACGTGCGGATATCTATTTAAAAATTGAAATAGATTTATGTTTACGTTGAGTTTGAATATTTTATCATTAAATACATAATATTTAAATTTAAATTTGTCAAAGTGACATCCAATCGCACTATCAACCTGATCTCTATTTCAATTTTTAAATGAAAAAAATCGTGGTCCTAACAATGTAACCCCATCTATCCTCTAATTTGTACATATAAAACAAATTTTGTTACTTGATTCCTTAGTATTTTTTTTTGGTGAAAAAAGAAAAAACAAAAGAGTTATTATTGTTTTAAGACCGATAATTAATTAGGGTGAACATAGATCAGTTTGGATTTGGTTGATTTAAAAAAATAAATATAAAATAATTTAATACAAACCATACAAAAAGTAAATATAAATTAGATTTTAAAGGTGTTTGGTCAACTCAATTCTTCAAGACTTCAACGCTAATGCACATTTGGTCTTAAAATCTTTATAACCATGTTCCATAATACAAAAAATATAAAAGAAATGAATATGAGATAAGAAAATCAATTCAATAAGCTTTTGGAAAGCATATTGAAAGTCCGAAAGAACAAACAATTTTTTTTAACTAAAGAGTATTAAAAAGAAACATACGATTTAAATTCTAATCGACCTTTTTGATAGAAACTAACAGTTTTTGTTGGATTGTTTCTAAGAAAGAAAAAGAAATGCCTTCAAAAAAAGGAAGAAAAAAAATGAAACGAAAATAAATATATATTGTAATCCAAACTAATTTATCAAAATATTAATATAGTCCACCAAATATACACACAAAATATACATTACAATACAAACTAACTTACCTAAATATGAATATATTCTTAAAATAATTATATTTTAAATATATATAAAATATAATTATATAATAATCCCGTTAATTCTTTCCTGATACCAGAACTGTAGTTGCTAACAGATTGCTCCAAACCAACACCAGTTAAACATTACTAGAAGAGCAACGGTCGAACAAGTACATTTGAAATACTAGATGAGATGGGTGGAATGCACTGAAGATGTGGACCTTACTCCATTCTGATACCCCTACTCAGTTATTTATCAACCAGTTCTTTTATTATTATTATTCAACCTGTATCCTTTTGTAATAACTGTTCCTTGCAATTATCATGGCTTCTATATCCCTTTTGCTGAAAGTCATTGGAGATGTATAAAATGGATTATTGCTTAAAAAAACCCTCAAACAGGGAAGGAGATCTGCATATGTATGGTCCCCTGGGGCAGCATGGTTACACAATTCAAGCAATTTCATTAGTACTTGAAGCTGCTGACAAGTGGAATCAAAAAGTTCTTCAAAAAAATAAGGAACAGAACACTACAAGATAAAAGACTAACGTCAGTCTTTTTTTTTTTTTTTTTTTTTTTTTTTTTTCGTATTTCAGCGCTTTAAAGTGCTGCAATATGCAATACCAGTGCTTATTGCAAGCGTCAGTATGCGTGATGTTGAAGTGCCAATACCGACGCTTAAAGTGCCGCAATATACATTTTTTTTTCAGCCCTTAGAAGAGCTACTATATTTCGGCCCTTTTAAGCGCCGCAATATAGCGACGCTTCTCAGCACCGTTATATTTTGGCTCTTTTAAGCGCCGTAATATACCGGCGCTTAGAAGCACCTTAATATTCCGGCTCTTAGAAGCGCTGCAATATTGCGGCACTTCTAAGCGCCGGTATATAAGCACCGCTATATTGAGTGGGTTTAATTGTGTTTTTACATTATTTTAGCTTAAATATCAATACTATTCACCCTTCAATAAATAAAATGTACTATCAAATCTATAAAAATTCAAATATCAATACAAAAGTTATCTTATTTACACAAAAAACAATCATTGTTAACATATAAAATTCATACAAAACAAAGTAATGGAATGTAATCTGGAAAATTATTTTACCATCACACTTGAAATCAATTATGAGGTCCTCTATTGACCAACTGTTGTAGTAAAGACTTTAGCTCATCAACTTGGGATTGTATATTGTTCATTTGATCATCGTGCTTCGCTGCTATTTCTTGAATCTGATGCGCATGTTGTTGATTGTTTTCTTCTATTTGTGCTCCCAAACTATTTATCTCTTCAGCATAAGCCCCATTGTATCCCATATCATTCCTAATTTGAGCTGAAAGTCCATACACTGCAGAGGGTGTAACTCCAAACCCTTGACCTCGGACACGACCAGAACTTTCTTCACCCATAAGCTCGGTGAAGACTTCGTTTCGTATTGCTAAATTATTACTAGCATCAGAAGATCCTGAAGCTGCAACAAGTTCGGCAACACGAGCTTCAGCTGTCACCTATAATAACAAAATAATAAAGATTAAACTCCCCTAAAGATTATGCAGAAAAAGTTACATAAAAGAAAAGTTACTTATAAGATTTTATAGAAAAACGGGCAGAATTTCCCCTATATTTCCATAAAACCTCCTGCAAATGAAAAACAAAAATACAGTCCAAACAAAATAAACCAAATAGTGATCTAAGTTTCAACTAGTTAATTGAGGTAGCAACCATCAACAAAAGGCAACATGAATTAATCTATGCTTAGCAGTGGTGAAGTGAATCTCTTGGAAAAATATGGGGTATTAAACAAAGCTTAGCCAAGTTGATAAACTCCGTTCCCCTTCTCAGTATCTCTCAGCTTAAGAAGATCATGATTTGTATATAAAAAAAAAAATAACCTCGATCAAAGTAACAACAAACCATGAAAGGAAATAATTTATCATATCTATCTAAGTCCAAAAATCACAAAATTTTCATTCAATTACTACAAAAAAAAAAAAAAAAAACTCAAATTCAATCTATGAAGCATATCTACTAGTACTTGGAGAATATCCACCCCAATATTATGAAATCCAGTGCCACTATCTAGCAGGTTCAACCAAAGTCCAAAATTTCTGCAATGAAGCATTTACATACTCAAACACCAATACATTGAACAAAGAAAAAAAGAAAGAACATCCGTCCATAACTATTTTAGTAATGAAATATAAATTTACAAACATCCGTCCATCATACAGTGTCTCTATCAAAATCAAAACACTTTCCATTTCAACATATAAGCAATTAAACCTGAACTTTCTCACAGAAAATTAACTTAATTGCCATAATATTAAGTATCTATCTGATCAAAGCCACAATAAACCATGAGAGGAAATAATTTATCATATCTATCTAAGTCCAAAAATCACAAACTTCCATAACTAAGAAGAGTTAGAAGTGCCACTCTATTACCATTAATCACATATTTCCCCCCTAAGATTTTGCTACACAGAAGAATTAGAAATTTTTGGAGTCTCCAGACTAGCTTAGCAAGAAAGCTTTTGCTCACTTTTCCCTCTACCCAAACCCCTTGAAGCAAGATTTTAAAGGGGGTGGTTGCAATATCATCCTACCTTTCCAAACATGGTATGCGTTACATGTCGGTTTATATAAATTAAGAGAAACAATTATTCTTTAAAAATGGTGTCAGAAGTTTCAAACTTTAAAGGAGTTTGTAAAGGATGTCAACTAGGAAAGATGCAATGACTGCCATTTCCTCAAGACATTCACTAACAAGTCAAATTAACGACTAACCCTTACCATAAATTGTCATGATGCTTCATCAATAAAAGTTTCATCCTTGTGTTTATGAGTTTCAGCAAAAAAATCTACGTGCCCGGGCTCATTTCCATGTTTCATCTTCTACCATTTATGAAAAGAGTTCAAATAGTGACTTAATACACTACATCTCAAATGAAAGATTGAATGAATGAAGCAATTCAACTCACATATTCATCCTGTCTTCTAGAAAAACTCTTTGATCCGGTCTTGTGAGGACATTGTTGTCTTTCACGTGCTGTTGTCCCTATAGTAGAATATTTCTACACCAACAATAAACCAATTGAATAATAAGTCATTAAAAGAAAATAGAAACAATGAGAATTCAAATGAACATAATTATGAAAAAACAACCTCACTCTGCTCAGAAAACTAGTAGTTCACCAGTTGTTTCCACTGGTCTTGATATACTCTTTTTGGAACATTATTGTTTAAAACTTGTTTTGTTTTGTTCCTCACGTGGTCCTTTTTAAGCACATATCTGTAGTCCTTCCATTTTTTCCCGATCATCCTCAATAAAATTTTGTCGATCACCTTAATCATAGGATAATAGAACTTCTTCTATCACAAAGAAAGGAAA
This sequence comes from Bretschneidera sinensis, assembly GCA_023935145.1. Lineage (NCBI taxonomy): Eukaryota > Viridiplantae > Streptophyta > Magnoliopsida > Brassicales > Akaniaceae > Bretschneidera > Bretschneidera sinensis. Next base: position 9,513,216 of record CM043701.1, read on the forward strand.
TTGATGTCAAATAAGCATTTCTGGTGTTAGGGATTATATGCATGTACAACAACACAAACAAAACAAAAAAATTTGGAAGAAAACCCGAAATTTAGTAGTTGTTACTTACCCGAATCAATAAAATAAGGTACTTCTTCTAGTTAGAAGGCACCTTCTTCCAATCCCTATAACCAAGTAGACAAAGGTTCCCTCTCTTTGCAACTTTGCCCAACCAACTACTTAATATTTGACCACCTTTTTTAATAGGTTGATTACGTGTATTGAAGTGGACAATAATTTTTTCCCCACGTTCCAAGGACCACACTTGTGAGGTTCGTAGGACACATGTTTGCTTTCTCACCCTTCTTTCAGAATCTATACATTGAAAACATAAATTTTATAACTAGTATAACAATGTGATATCAAACTAGTTATAAAGAGAATGTATTATAATACAAAAATTACTAATTATCTCGTATTGTTCACTATCATTGTTTTGACTTTCCTTTGTTATTGTCTCGGTCTCAGAATCAGTTTGCGAGTCATGATCATCATCTAGGTGATACTCATGCTCATGGTCAATATCTTCTTGATAGTGTGAAGACCTAACTGGAGACTGGTTTAGCATGTTATCTCTGACTGATGAAGGAATATATTTTGACCTAAACATCTTGCAATCTGTATACATAAAAACATAAAAATGATTATATTTCATACAATCAAGAATGCATTAAAAGTTAACAAGAATTAGAAGAACCACACTTGAAAGATAGGAATGGGCAAGGGCTCGCAGCAGATGCAGCAATCAATAACTTCTGATTCTATGGGACCATCCATTTTTTCCACAAATCAGTGGACGAATAACTTTGTGTATTCTACTTAGGATAACAATAAGTAAATGACTATTTAGGTTCTAAATATGATTTAGAATACAGACCTCAAGGACTGGTTGATGTAGGAAGCACTTCAGAGTACCTGTGAAGAAATGAACAAATAAGTGCTTTAAATAGGATTTAAAGAACAAACAATAATCAATGATACAACTAAAACATAAATTTACGACATTCTGAAGTAACATTCCACAAACTGTAAGCAAAAAAGTTCATGACTCTTGAACTGTGTGATAAAAAGCAACGATAACCCGAAAGAATACAACCAACATTATAAATCTCGTTGACACACATGTGTATCACATAAATACACATCCAAATACAAGTTCATGGAAATGCACATATAACTAATTGGTATCTTCATCAATGTCCATCCTAACCCAAGTTGAGATAGAATCTAATTGATCGTCTACCAATACATTAGAAGGCATGCACTGATTATAAGTGTCATCATCCTCTTCCTGTTTTTTTTCTCCCATTTCATATAGATCCCTTGGCTTTGTGATCACAACATTATACCATTCCTTTCTTGTTAGGTCTTGCACATAAAACACTTGTTTTGCTTGAGATGAAATAACGAACGAGTCATCCTTCAATAATTGACCAGTGTGTATGAACCTATTCAAGTTCACGAGAATGCACCCACATGCATCTTTCTGTAAACCCCTAGGTGAATTAATATCCACCCAATCACAGCGGAACAACACAATCTTAAACATCCCATAGTAATCCAACTCGATGATATCTTTGAGCACACTATAATACATTTGATCATCCGCTTCAACCATAACTCCCTTATGAGAGTCATATAATGCATCTAAACAATATTTAATTGTTAGCATTTTAGGGTTGATCTTGGTCGTAATCGTACTTTTACATGTTAATAACTCTAAAGTGATATTCATAAATCATTGACTTAATTCGATGCATTTTCAGGTGCTTTGAGTACAAAAGAGATGATAAAGTGATCCATGTTTAAAGCGCCAAAAGATCTTGGGTGTCGGTGCTCGTATTTGTCCAAGGTTTAGACATGTACAAACATGATTCAAAGATGGTTAAAGTCTAAACTAAGTTGGAGTAATAAAGTACATTAAGTTAAAAGACTGCACACAAGTGTGTGCATCACTTTGGAGCAAGGTAAGGGTAGGCACACTAGTGTGTGCACTTCTGCATACAAGCTAAAGGAGTTTCACTAAATTGCCATAATTTCCCGTACAGATCAATAATCTTTGCAGATTAAACTGTATTGATGTGGAAAGAACCAGAAGATGAGGCATATATTCTTAGAAAGATCCGGAAGTCTATTTTCTGGAGAATTTTATAGTTCGTAAAAAGAAGTTTTGTAGAGAAAGTTATGGCAGTTTTAGTAGACACAAGTCAGGCCTCCATATCAGCATCAACCTAGCGCCGCGCCCCTCACTTTCCAGCGCTGCACCTCTCACTTTCCAGCTCCCACTCAGTCCAAGACCAAATTAGGGCTGCACAATGACATTTTCTAGACCAAAATGCCCCTAACTACTTGTGATCTATAAATAAATGCTTAAAGAGTGTGCAACCAACATTCATTTCCAAGAAAGAAGGGAGAGAGCAAGGTTTTGGGATCCAAGTTTAGCATTCTTCCAAGTTTTCTTTGGTTTCAAATCAAGGGGAGAACATCCATATTGTTCATCCACCTTGAACTCCATGGCCAAATCAAAGGGAGAGCATCCATATTGTTCTTCCACCTTGATTTCCATGGCCAACTAATCATCTTACAAGGGAAAGGGATGAATCTTTAGGGATTTATTGTTCTTTATTTACTGTTCTTGATTCGGTTGTACGGATTTATTGTTGAATATTGTTTATGAATTATTCATTGATTAAGTAAGAAGGATTTGAGTTCATGTGATAGATGCACTTTTTATTCTTCTTCTTTTAGATTCTCTTAATCCAGTGATTGCATCCTTCTCCTCCATTAAGGTTGTTTGGATGTGATTGATTTCGGTAGATTTATCTTATTGATTGTCCATTACTACGATATTTTCATTAAAGATATATTGTCGTTTCTTGATAATCTTTAAGATCGGTCATGTGTGCATGAACCGGAATCAATGATTAATTTGTAGCAATTATATTAGAGTTATAAATGTGCTTGATTGAATATATTCTGATTGCTTGTTTGGGAAGTGAAACTCGCAATCGAGATAAAATCAATTGAATCAAGAGTGGAAATAGGGAACGAACCTAAGGAGGATTCCCGGAACCTTGTTATTTCTCATTTATATTTCATTTACATTTACGCAATTTTTCTCACATTATCTCATTATCAAAACCTAAAAATCTTTCGTTTAACTTTTATCATTCATTTTAAGGTTTACACATTTTCCTTTGTACCTAACTTGTTTTCCTGTGGAATCGACACCCCAAAACCGTACTACAATAACCGTGTTATACTTTGGGCGTAATCACTCCCAAATTTTGAGATCGTCTAAACCTCTCACGTTCCTGTGTGTGGAATTTAAAGCCATTGATGTTGAATCCATTAAATCTCCTAACAACATTATTTGGACCTCAAGTAAAAGCAATTATTTCATCTGAATAATTATTATCCACCATCCATGGCACCTAAATATTTTCCAACAATTAATATGAGACAACATCAGTCAATGTTTTATTGAAAACACTTACAACATTCGAAGACAATTGATATTATGCCTAACCTGTCTCATAAGCCATGGGGAAAATTTCTCAACCAACCACTTTTGTTCGACACTTTGTATTGGTCGATTAGTTGGTCTTTGAGCAGCCAAAAATTCGCTGAAATTATTGATGATTTTATCTAACTGTTAGCCATCATAGGGATAACAAAAGATAATAACTACTTAGTTTAAACATATGATTACTAAGTTTCTTTATTGATACTAACCTATGAAGGTCATAAAGTTTATCATTATGGAGCAACACGTAATGATGTGCTTGAGCCAATGACATATCATCAAGCTCAACACTTACAATCTTTCACATTATCCGTCCACCCGAGGAAAACATGTATTCATCCGGATAATTTACAGTATCATTGTTCCTTTGGGGGCGGTTGAATTTTGTCTCTATACCTTTGAAGTATTGTGAGCAATATGTTAGACACTCTTCCCCATTGTACCCTTCAGTAATTGACCCTTCGGGTCGACTTCTATAACATACATAAGATTTCGAGTGCACTAAATACCTTGCAAAGCCAAAAAAATTAAAGATAAATTTAGTAGCCATTAATATAAAAAATAAATAATGCACAAATTAGATCTGAACATCTAACCTCTCAACAGGATACATCCACCTGTAGTGTATGGGACCACCAAGTCTAGCCTTGGAGGCTAAGTGAATGATAAGATAAACCATAATGGTAAAGAAACTCGGGGGGAATATTTTCTCCAAATGGCAGAGTGTCAAGGCAACACTTGACTCCAATATGTCAAGCTCATGGGGATCAAGGGCTTTAGAGCATAAAGCTTTGAAAAATGATGATAACTCAGAAACAACTGCTACAACATGTCTAGGCAAAGATGCTCTTAAGGCAATAGGAAGGATTTCTTGCATCAATATGTGACCGTCGTGACTCTTTAAGTTTGACAGCTTACGATCCTTTAGGTTGACACATCTCAATATGTTTGATGCATACCTATCAAGAACTTTAAGATTTTCCAAAACTGTCAAGAAATTGTGCTTCTCCTTCATGGACATAGTGTAGCATGCTGGAGGTGAGTGATCTTTTCCATTAGGAAAAAAAACTAAATGGAGGTCTTTCCTAAAACCAATATCCTCGAGATCGCGGCGTGCCTTTTTATTATCTTTAATCTTACCATCTATATTCAATATTGTTCCAATCAAATTATCACATACATTCTTCTCTATATGCATCACATCTAAATTATGACGCAATAGATTGTCTTTCCAATAAGGTAACTAAAAAAATACTTCTTTTTTTCCACAACGTATCTACAACTCCCTCATCCATGGGAAGATCCTCATTATCAACATTTTCTAGGAAATCGTCCACACCCTCAAAAAGGTTATCAACTTCATCAACTTGTACTTGCCCTGTAGAGGTACCAACATCCTCTCTTGCCCTTTTCTTAGAAGTCTTTGAGGTTTTACCATAGATATAGTTTCCACCCTCTAGTTGTCTTTAAACATCGTGTCCAGACGGTGGAATAGAAGCAGATCCCAACTCTATGGTTCCATCAAACTGATCCTTTTGAAAACGAAACTCATGGTTTTTTGCTAATCATCGATGATGACCCATATAGCTAAACTTTCCCCTGTGCTTTAACCATATAGAATGCGTAGAGTCCCCACAACATGGACAAGCAACCCGCCCCTTGGTGCTCCAACCAGATATGTTTGTATATGCTGAAAAATAATTAATGGTCCAAAGAAGAGAAGCGCACAGCTTAAAGCTTTGATTGGTGGACGCACCAAACGCATTAATACCATCCCATAATTATTTCAACTCTTCCATTCTGCAAAAGATATCAATATCATTACCGAGGCTTTTCTCACCAGGAATCACCATTGAAAGGATGAAGGATGTTTGCTTCATGCAAAGCCATGGTGGCAAGTTGTATGTGACTAAAAGAACAGGCTATGTGCTATAAGTTGAACTCATTATTCGAAAGGGATTGAACCTGTCACTAGCTAGGCCAAGCCTAACACTACGAGAATCAACTGCAAAATCGGGATACAAAGTATCAAATTCATTCCATGCTAATCCATCTGTTGGGTGTCTTAAAATCCCATCCTTTGTCCGATCTTTATCATGCCATCTCATCAACGAAGCCGTTTTAAATGACATATATATCCTCTTCAATCTCGCTATTAGAGAAAAATAATGCAATAATTTAGCTAGCTTTTTCTTTTTAGATTGACCATCTATCTCATTCAACGGATCCTCGTCACCAGCATTGTTTTTAACCCACCGTGGCACACCAAACACATGATAAAATTTATCATTCACATGCTCACCCTAATATAGTGTGCAGTCATTAGGAAAAACATGAATCTTCTCATAGCCAAGACCCAATCCTTTGATAATCTTCATGGCTTCATAATAATTTGATGGCAATGGAGCACACATCGAAAATGCCATGTTGATAAACTCAAGCAGTATAGTAAGAGATTTACCAGACCAACCATTCAAGATATAACATAAAACTTAACTTTGTAAAATTCTGACAACCTGGATAAAGTTTATTATCATAATCTTTCACCAAATTGTGATACTGAGTCGTCTCATAAATAGCAGAATGAACTGGATGTTTAACGTGCAAAGGATCACCACAATTATTGAACTCAAACACACCATGAGTTTGTTGCTCTTCACCATGCTCATTTGAAGATCCTACTTCGATTCCTAAACTTAATGGTTCATTGTTTGGGTTTTCACAAGTAACCTCGAAGGCACCTCGGAGCAAACCCAACACGTCATCTTGTCCCATGAAGCCAACTGGAACACTAGTGGGTTGTAAACTAGTGTGAGTGTGGTCTATACGAGAGACTTTCTCCCCATGAAAAACCCACTCGATGTAACCTTGACTAAACCCATTATACAATAGATGCTCCTAAACTACTTCTGGTTCGAATGAAGAACAATTACCACTTCTCCTACATGGACAAACAATACTACCATGACCACAAGCTTTCTAACACACAAATGTAATGAAGTTTGCAACACCATCCATATAGGCTTTACTCGACCTCGGTTTATCTATCCAACTTTTATCCATTTTTAGATGAAGCCAATATACTTTCCTAAAACAGTATTAATAGAGTCAGAATTGACATATTTTTGGCAAAAGAAGGCATGATCACAAATTGATAATCACAGGTTAGTACTTCATATATTACAATTGGTCCCATTCGAAAGTGAGTATTTATCTGTTCTATTCACTTCTCTTTAAACAAAGAGAAATAACTTTTATATATATATATGAAATCGAACAAATAGCCCACGTTGTGAGGATCGAACCTATTGGGATCTTATAATCCCTGTCTCAACCTTGACCAATAGTGGTATAATGATTGATTTAATTTTTTTCCTGACAAAAAAGCACTTTGAGCATTGATTTATTCAAACACTAAATCAAACAACTCTAAAATGAATTTAAAACATCATTAATTAAAAAGCTTGAAAGAAATGTGAACTAAATCAAATTTAAAAAATGCAAATTGAGAGTGGAGTAGATGCACGTGCTCCTATTTAGCTACTCTCCTTTTGCACACTACTCCATCACTCTTTTTAAGTGAAACCAACTTCACTGCTATCCTTGGTGGCAGCTTGTTAATTATAGCAACTGGGTTTTTTTTTTCAGCTACATAGAAAAATGTCCAAATGCTCATTTCTTTTGACCCTCTTCAAAAACTTGATGGATCAAAAATCAAAAATAAAAATTTAATTTGAGGATGAAGAACCATGATCCCCCACCATGTAAAACACAGGACACCCAAATTACCCAAAAAAATTTTACTACCCAAATTACCCAATTGTTCATGAAAAAAAGGCAGAAAAGAGATCATCACTGATAATTTTTTTGAGCATCTTTATACTTATTTCATCTCTAAGGAGTGGAGAACATCAGTCATTCATACAACTACCCTCCCCACTCCAATTCCCATATTCTAATGTCACCTTTAATCATTTTCTCTCCCTCTCTCTCTAAAATAGCTAAAGTGACTCTAATCTCTCTTTCTCTGGAATGAATTCAACTTTAGCATACACTTTTTTTTCTTTCTCCAAAATGCGTAGGAAGACAAAATAGAGAGATCAACTTTCTTTTGTTTGCTACTAGATTACTTCTACACTTTTCTCTTCTCCTTCTTTTTTACCTTTTCTCTCCTCTCTGTCTATCTCTTGTCCTCCAAAGGACTATAAGTTACTCAAAACAATCAAAAGAAACCTTATCCTGATTGAATACAAATCTCATACGCCAAAAAACAATATGTAAGAAAATCCATTTAATTCAATCTAAAGAAGTAAGATTCTTGGCTTAAGCATCACCTACTGAAAAGAATACAAAAGAAGAAGATAATCTGATACGATATTCAATGAATTTCAAATACATTTCCATGAATACTTTGATGATAAATGATGGTACCAAAACAAAACCCTACTACTATTTCAGGCATTATAAATCAATAAAAATAACCTTTTGCATACAAGTCACCCCAATAAAAGGTTCACAAAACAAATTCAACATTCCATAGAAAAGAGCACAAGCAAACCCATAAAATCACCAATATTTAAATCACAAATCCAGAACAATGAAAAAGAGTAATAAATTCCAGAAAAACATCACTTATAATCCAAGTAAGAGACAGATAAACGGAATTGTAAATGCTCCCAAAAAAGAAGAAAAATAAAGTGATTTCAAAAAAGAAAGCATTTACCTTTGTGGTGGTGATCTAAGCTAACCCCCTTGATCTTCTTCTTGGAGCACCCAGAGAAGCAAAGAAATGGCTTCTTTTTTCTAAAGCAACAAAGACTCAATGAGCATAGATAGGCCAATGTAGACCTGAAATACAGAAAACACACAAAAACCCAGATGCTTCCAAAAGGTACAGTTGCAATTGCAGGAGTAGCTTACAAGTAGAGGCTTTGTGGCCTTAAGTGGGCCAAAAAGAACTTCAGTGAACGATAAAAAGAAATGGCAAAGAAAAACCACACAAAAATCTAATTTTTCAAGGAAAAATGTACTCATATATATATATATAGTAAGGATCTTAGAAGGGCAAAAAAATAAAGGTGGGTGAAATGGTTGGTGGGTCTTTGTGTGTTTGTGGAGGAGAGACGGACCTCAAGGAAAGTTGGAAAGGAAGCTTGGTTTGCAATGGAGGAAACCAGAGAGAGAGAGAGAGAGAGAAAAATTTTTTTAGGGAAAACACGGCTCAGCAAGGAACGACATGTTATATGTGAAATTTTTTAGCATATTCTGGCGCATTAAAGTGCTGAAATTTGAAATGAACATATACAGGTGCTTGAAAGCGCCGAAATATGTAATAAGATTCGCATATAACGGCGCCTTGAAGCGCTGTTATATGTTCTTTGAAACCAGAAAAGCGCCAGTGGCAAAGCGCCGTTATATGTTCTTTGAATATTGCGGCACTTCAAGGAAGCGCCACTAGAAAAGCGCCAACAGTTAATATATTGCGGCGTTTTTGTGAAGTGACGTAAATAAAGCACCGACAAATGTCAATTATCTTGTAGTGGAAGCTTCATCTCTCTCCTGAAGTGAACACTTCCCAACTATATGGATCAAGGTCATGAAGGTATAGTAAAAACATAACTTCAAAAAAGACATCATTTGAATCTGATAATAATTAGCTACACAATACATTACCCTAACACTTGCCAATGGAGATATACCAGCTTTACAATGTGAATAAGGTGGTATCCCATCAACATATTCTACTATGAACTCCTTGTAAGGATCACTAATCTCGGCTTTGAATATCCATGATCTTATAAATCCACAATATGGTTCAAATGATAGAAGAAAGAGAAAATTAAGTAAAGCACTATGAGTAGGATCGGCAACCTACAAAAAAAAAAATAACAGAGAAAGATTCATAGTAGAACAACAAGAATGGCCTGAAAACAAGTGCTTGGAATTTAAGTAATACGATATCCAGTATTTGCAAGCAATATAGAGAAAACTTTCCAAGAATGTGTAACCTGAATTATTCAATCAACAGAGCACAACAATCAACGACTTTAAAGGTCCACTAAATTAAAAGATAAGACACTTTTTTATAAGTAAAAAGATAGACATAGAAATCAATAGTAGTCACCAAATCAAATTTCTTTTCAAGGATAAGGCAGTAAAACTTTAAAGAATTGAATTTACTTAACTCATTTTACACTTGTTCCAACCTGTAATATTTTAATTTTTTTTTATAGAACTTGTACATACATGAAAGAGTTGTAATTTCGACATCAAATTACGAAAGCCCAATAGCATAACAATTGAAATTGGTGTGACTCAACATTCTTAGCTAATAGCACTACGTATCAGATGCAATAAGTGAAAGAAGAAGAAATGAAAGAAACACAGAAGACAACTTCCATTTATGCCGACCTTTAGTTGTGAATACAAATAAGTGAGCAGTTCCTCTCCTCTGTAGAAATTATTAAATTCCAAGGTTGCTTTTCCAGTTAGATATTCAAAAGAAGATACCAAGAAGCAGAAAGCTACATCATGTAGCTTACTGTTGGAAATCACCTTGACAAGATGCCCAGGTGGTGATCTTCCAAACACCCAAGTCTTGAATGACTTGTAGAAAGAATTTCAGCAATCGAACACAAGAACAGAAAATCAAAGAAAGAAAGAAGACAAGTGATTTGTTGTCGAGGTTTGGCAATGTGCCTACGTCCCCGTGAGTTCCTCCGAACTCCCTGCACTATCTCAATGGTTCTTACAAAGTTACAGCAATCCCCTTCAAGAATCCAAGTTCTTGAAGAAACAAGAAGGGAAGGAAGAAGATGAGAACTCAACAATGTTCTCTAATCTAATCTAGACTCTCTCTCTCTTATTACAACCAGCCTCACTACAAGAGTCCCTCTTGTGTTTATATCTCTCACATAATTCTCTCTTGTGTTTACAATGATCTCACAATGTCACAAAACTCTCTTGTATGTGTGTTTTTGTATCTTGTATTATCTTGTGAAATGAGGCCTTGAGAACCCCTTTTATAGCATCTTAATTCTTGGACATTCTTGTGAGTCATTATCCTCCCTTTGATCATGTTCTTCCTTTAATCTCAGCCCTTCATCACTCTCCAAGTGATGCTGTGCGTTTTGGTGTGGTGCACACATGATTGGAGAGGTCTTATGCATGTTGGATCATGTGTGCACACATGTGCTGTGTGCTGTGGCACTGGTGCTGTGTGCTGCGGCGTGACCTGATGCTGCAGCCTCCTGATGCTGTGCGCACACCTCCTGCTTGTGTGCTGAAACTTGTACAGCAGTGTGCCTGACCTTTTTATGCTCAAAACTTAAGCACACACTTGTGTGCAACCTTTTAACTTGCTGAACTTTCATACTCCACCTTTGGTTTGGATTTTAACCATCCTTGAACTATGTTTGGACCTGTTCAAATCTTGACCATGTTTGAACCATGTTTAAACCTTAGACAAAAAACCAACAATCTCTACCTTTGTCTAAGCATTTAAACCTGAACCATTTGTGCAGAGACCTTCGGGATCCAAACTCATCTTGAGTCATCAATCAACCAACTCCAATCCTAAGTAATTCAAGGCAATGATTGAACTTATTTAGAGGTAGAAACTTGGTGCCTAAATCTGCAGGACTTTTCTCTGTGGTCTTCTTGTCAACATGAATGCTTCCTTCTGTACCATTTTCCAGAATGTAATGATACCAAACATCCATATGCTTCGTCCCCTCATGGAACACCGGATACCTCCACAAGTGCCCCGCACTTTGGCTATCCAAAGATACCACCACCTGCTCTTTTAGGACCTCCTACTCGTCCAACAACCCTTTGCATCCCACCGCCTTCTTTATGGCTTCTATAGTCGCTATGAATTCTGCCCCGGTTGTTATGAGTGCTACCATTGGCTGCCACTGAGCCTCCTTATTTCTCAGCAACCACTTCATCCTAAGCCAATGCTTCTTTCCAGGATTACTCACACTTTTGCTGAAAACACCCATTGCCCAAGAAACCCTCAACTGACTTCTCTCCTTTTCTTGGATGATTCTCCTCATCCCAAGGATCTTTTGTGCAAGGTTGAGATCCTTCCTCTCGAACTCCTCACTGAGTTGAGATGTAAACCTTTTCATCCTCTTCCTGTTGTTCCAAACCAACAGCCCATTAATGACATAGATGAGGATACTCACCATCTTCTCCACCTTGTGTCCAGGTGAGAAAGTTTCTGTGAAACCTATGTCTTCTCTTCTTGCGAACCCATTCGCCACCAGCCTAGCCTTGTTTCTGACTTCATCTCTTGGAGGGCACCCTCCTTTGATCTTGTAAGTGTACTTACATTCCACAACTTTCTGATTTCCTGGAATTTTTACCAATTCCCAGAAGTTGTTCTTCATCAAAGAATCCATTTCTTCCTCCATAGCTAGCTTCCACCTTGGCGAATCCTTACATGCCGTGGCATCCATGTAAGTTTCTTGTTCACACATCCCTCCTTCTTTCCAAGGAGCTGCTGCATCCGCAGCATCCGCAAACCCACATCTTGAAGGTGGTCCGATCAGCTTTCTTTCCCGGTCTCTTGTGAGCTGAAAGTCCTTCCGACTCGCTGCATCAACCTCTTCTAGTTTAGCCTCCTCATGAGCGTCCTCATGAGCGTCCTGAGCTTGGCATTCTTCAATGGGCTCTACCTGGTCCGAACCCTCTTGCCATCCTTGCTCTACCTGAACCGAATTCTCCTTGATGCTATGCTCCACAAGAACCAAACTGGTTTGCTCACTAGCCCCTGCAGGGTTAGTATGCTCCAAGTAGGGAAATAACAGTTCATTAAAATTAACATCCCTACTTGTTATGAGTTTCAATCCTTCTTTTTCTAAGGACCACAACCTGTACCCCTTAGCCCCTTCCCCATATCCTAGAAACACATATTTTCTAGATCCTGGGCTAAGTCTATCCTCCTTTTGATGTGCATATGTTGCACACCCAAAAGTCCTACGGTTGTTTAATTCAGGGGATTTTCCACTCCACAACTCTTCGGGAGTCTTATGGTATACAATCCTAGAGGGTGATCTATTAATCAAATATGCAGCTGTAGCTACAGCTTCTCCCCAAAAATATTTTGGTAACCCGGATCCATCTAACATGCACCTAACCTTTTCCATAAGGGTCTTATTCATCAACTCAGCAACTCCATTTTGCTGAGGAGTTTCCATAACCGTCCTATGTCTTAGAATGCCATTTAACCTACAGAATTAATCAAGTTCTTGGTTAAAAATTTCTAAGCTATTATTGGTTCTTATCCCCTTAATTACTCTACCCATTTGAGTCTCAACCAGCCCTTTCCACACTACTAATTTATTCAAGGCATCTAATTTATTCTTAACCAAATAAACCCATACTTTTCTTGAATAATCATCAATTAAAGACAGAAAGTAAATGTTACCTCCCTGTGTTGGTGTCCTTGCTGGTCCCCAAAGGTCCGCATGAATGTAGTCAAGAATGACCTTAGACTTGTGCACTCCGGTGTTGAAGCTGACCCGATGTTGCTGCCCAAGAACACAACTCTTATAGAAATCCAGTTTTCCTACTTTGTCACCACCAAGTAGACCTTCCTTGCTAAGCATTTACAGGCCCTTTTCGCTCGTGTGTCCCAAGCGAGTGTGCTAAAGGGCTACTTTGTCCAGCTCAGCCATCAAGCTTGTTGCTTGATCATTGGTTTCTGTTTCTCTGATCATCTTATAGAGTCCATCGTTTCTTGCTGCCTTGATCACTACCAAAGATCCCTTGGCCACCTTGATCTTTACTCCCTCTATCTTGCATGTATAGCCCATGGAATCCAGCTGCCCCAATGAGATCAAGTTCCTCTTCAAATCTGGAACACACCTCACATTTTCCAGTAGTCTTGTGACTCCATCAAACATCCTCAATTGGATGTCTCCAATCCCTCTCACTTGGTAAGAAATATCATTCCCCAAGAAGACCCTTCCATCATTGATCTTCTTGAAATTCTTGAACCATTCTTTGTGAGGGCACATATGATGAGTACACCCAGTATCCAAGATCCATTTCCCGCTACCTTCTTGCCCCTTGCTCACATCCGAGCACACAACAAGAACATCACCATCTTGCTGTTCTGTTTTTGCAACCGAAGCCTTTCCATTCTTGGTATGGCTTCCTCCTCTATCCCTTGTCATCTTCTTGCAATCTTTCTTGACATGACCCTCCTTATGGAAGTAGTAGCAACTCTTCTCTCCAAATCTCAGTTTGGAATGCATTCTCCCATGGCTTTCTCCTCTACCTCTGTCCCGGTAGTAGCCATGCATGCTGTTGTGCACTCTCCTATGGCTCTCTCCTCTACCTCTGTCCCTGTAGTAGCCATACATGCTGCTGTGCACTCTCCCATGGCTCTCTCCTCTACCTCTGTCCCGGTAGTAGCCATGGTTGCTGCCATACCAAGTTGCTGGCCTGCTTTTAAAGAACAGCCCTTTACCACTTGATGCACTCCTTATCTTGGCATCAATATCGTCTTGCAACTCTTTCTTAGGATCAAATTTAAAAGCAAAGATTTATTTATGAAGATACCTCTTATTAGGGAGAGTCTTGGCAAGAAACAACTCATCTAGTTTCTTCCATATTGCAGCTGGATCTTCCGAGTCTCCGCACTCTCTTGTGACATTATCCGACATGTGCAAGAAAATGGTGCTGTAGGCCATCTTCTTCATCTCGGTCCGCTGGTCCTCCGTGGCACTAGCTGGAAAAGCATCATCTTCTCCAATAGCCAAGTCCACTTTTTGCTGCATGAGAACCGCCTTGATCTTCTGCTTCCATAGGGCAAAGCCCCCCTTTCCATCAAACTTCTCCATACAGAAATTTGAAGCCATCTTTGCGGACAAGATCCCAGATTTGTGCACTAACCACAACTGCTTTCTTCAACCTCAAGAACACAGATCGAAGATGGATCTTAACCGTTCTTGAATCACTCTCAAGAACATGACCAGATCTTGATCTTTACACCGTTCTTGAATCACCCTCAAGAACACGATCAGATATTGATCTTAACACCGTTCTTGATTTACCTCAAGAACACGATCAAATATAGATCTTAACTCCGTTCTTGAATCACCCAAGAAGTTGATCTTTAATTCTTGGAGTCTTGGCTCCGTACCTTCTACTTCTTGTTCCGATAACCAGCTGCTGTGCTCTGATACCACTATTGGAAATCACCTTGACAAGATGCCCAGGTGGTGATCTTCCAAACACCTAAGTCTTGAATGACTTGTAGAAAGAATTTCAGCAATCGAACACAAGAACAGAAAATCAAAGAAAGAAAGAAGAAAAGTAATTTGTTGTTGAGGTTCGGCAATGTGCCTACGTCCCCGTGAGTTCCTCCGAACTCCCTGCACTATCTCAATGGTTCTTACAAAGTTACAGCAATCCCCTTCAAGAATCCAAGTTCTTGAAGAAACAAGAAGAGAAGGAAGAAGATGAGAACTCAACAATGTTCTCTAATCTAATCTAGACTCTCTCTCTCTTATTATAACCAGCCTCACTACAAGAGTCCATCTTGTGTTTATATCTCTCACACAATTCTCTCTTGTGTTTACAATGATCTCACAATGTCACAAAACTCTCTTGTATGTGTGTTTTTGTATCTTGTATTATCTTGTGAAATGAGGCCTTGAGAACCCCTTTTATAGCATCTTAATTCTTGGACATTCTTGTGAGTCATTAACCTCCCTTTGATCATGTTCTTCCTTTAATCTCAGCCCTTCATCACTCTCCAAGTGATGCTGTGCGTTTTGGTGTGGTGCACACATGATTGGAGAGGTCTTATGCATGCTGGATCATGTGTGCACACATGTGCTGTGTGCTGCGGCACTGGTGCTGTGCGCTGCGGCGCTGGGGCAGGGCTGGAAGCATGGCTTGCTGTGTGCTGCGGCGTGACCTGATGCTGCAGCCTCCTAATGCTGTGCGCACACCTCCTGCTTGTGTGCTGAAACTTGCACAACAGTGTGTCTGACCTTCCCATGCTCAAAACTGAAGCACACACTTGCGTGCAACCTTTTAACTTGCTGAACTTTCATACTCCACCTTTGGTTTGGATTTTAACCATCCTTGAACCATGTTTGAACCTGTTCAAATCTTGACCATGTTTGAACCATGTTTAAACCTTAGACAAAAAACCAACACTTGTATATATTTCCGAGGGCTTCAATCTTCGTCCTCAATTCCTTGGTGTGAAGGTACACCTCCAGCAATGTAAGTTCAGAATGCACCACACTTGAGAGGCAACCTAACCCAGAAGAGGCATGCAAAGGCAAGTGAATACTCTTTGATGAGCGCCACAGACCTACTGATGCACATAATGCCTCCAGTGCACATGTGTACCCTTCTAAAACCTTTCTGACAGCAACAGCAAATGCCTGATTAACAAGACTGTATGCGAAACAATTCTCTCCCTTGGAGTTCACTAAAGTTTTCATTTTCTTCTAACTCATGATTTTCCTGTCTCTTTCCTGTTGAATTATCATCCAAATTTAAGTTCGTGAAATGATCTACAAATTTGTGAAGAAGAAAAACTAAGGAACCCAAACATGAGTGCTTGACGACCGATTCCATAAACTCGAAATTCTATGGAAGGTCCTGTCAGCTTGGTCAGAAAAGAAGGCGGCAGAAAGCTTTTCTATACTAATAAGAGCAGACTGTACACCATGTAGTGCATTCAATGCCAGCCACACCAAACTCCTTCCCTGTAAAATGAATAAATAATTAAAAGAAAATTGTCCATACTCACTAGAGAAGCAAATTACACAAATTCAGCTTGAAACAATGGTAATTGACAATATAACTGTGGACATAAGAAGATTTGCATCACCATGACCATACTGTGTAGACAATATTGATAATGGTAATTTAATGAACATAGAAATTACATAACAATATTTATTTTTCTCAATCTTATGAACAAGATCCAAGAATATGATTAGTTGATTGGGGTCAACCAGTAACGAGGGAAGGAATCCCTTTTTCCTTGACTTGAACAGCTCTTTCAAGAAAAAAGGAATTAATTAATTATAGAGAGGTCTCATGAAGTGCTTCTTAAGAAAACTTCAATTTCTCCATATTCTAGAGCAGGCATGAATGCTGTGATTAGCATTTTGAACAGGCATGAATAAACCATTTTGAAAGTTAGTTGGCATTTGCATACCATATCTTCAATTCCTCTCTATTTATAATCTAATAAACAGAATACATCGAATTTCATTGCTTTGCAAGACATAAAATGTGAAAATAAGAAAACAGAACACAAAGCCTCACGATTTTTCTATTGGTATTACCCAAAAAAAAAAAAAATCAAACCAAATAGCGAAATAGATGTAATATGATTCTAAAATGTGAAACTTATATGTTTGGTAACAGTTTTTAGTTTTCAATGTTCGAAAACTTTTTTTGAAAAGAGTTTCTGAAAACAGTTTTCAGTGTTCGAAAACTTATTTAGATAATCAGTGTTCGAAAACTGTTTCCTATGTTGTTTGGATTATCAGTGTTCGAAAACTGTTTTGAAAATAAAAAACTGTTTGGGTTACACTTTTCTTGTAATTGTTTTCAGCTTTCAGTTTTCAGTATTCAGTTTAAATTTTAATATCTAAAATTAATTTTATTTCTCATATTGACTAAATACAATTTTTTAAACATACATCAAATACTTGAAAATAATTAATATTATTTTATTTTTAAAATGATACAATCACGAGCATATGATCCATAATAAATACTCCCCTAGTCCCATCTTATTACTAGAAATAAATCATAACCATCAAACTTCACGTATAAATGAATTTAACACAACATTATTACAATTTACAAGTGCAACAATCCCAGCTTCCATAAGTATGAACGCCTATCTGTATTTTATGAAGGGTGAAATTTCACTGATGAAACAATTCAGAGTAGATACAAGCAGAAGCTCAGATCAACTACACGATTAGATGAAAAAGAAAAAGAAGAAGAAGAAGAAGAAGAAACAATCTGAATTACAGATAAAGGGTCCAAATGTAGCAGCAGAAGAAAAACTACACAAACGAGAAACAAACATATAAACAAGGACCTCTCAGCAAGATATCGTCTCCGGCCAGAGAGGCTGATAGAGCTGACTTTCATTGGGGTTGCCACCACCAGTGGAGCTTCAGGGGAGTCACTAACAGCAAACTTGTCGTGCATAAAACGACTTTCTACAATGGATTCATCCTTCAGCACAATCTTATAACAATAGCAACTCTTGAGTCCTTGCTGATTCCGGTAGCATTGATGGGCACTGCTCTTCACCTGCTGGAAGTCCCATATCACACTGAACTTGCCAACTGTTGCAACGAGGTGATGCTCTAGTTTCCCATTCGCAGTGACCTGAAAGAAAATATTACCCTCCAGATAAATTCACAAATCAAACTAATTTATGTTCATCCTTTTAACTATAGAAAGTAGAAAAATATAATAAGAATCAGCACAAGTCCTGATGGAGACGAGCAAAATGAGCAATTTAAATCATCCGATTCAGCTCCAACAAAATGGTTAATACAAACACTATCTTTAGTATGAGGAACCTCCATTAACTGAAGGAATTTTAGTGGCTCCTACTCAATCAAAGATTCAAAAAATGAATCACATTAAAGCATTGGCTCCAGCAAAATAAATTACAAGAGAAAACATAGCCAGCAAAACAAAATGGTTGGGATGAAGATAACATGGATACAAAACCATCTTCTTAGACTTCAAAACATGCCTACCCATACCCATGAAAAGACAAGCAAGAAGCAGCATAAACGAGGCTAAAACAATATAAAACACTGGAATAAGGATCTAATGGTACTGATTCCAACTCAACAAATCAATTACACTTCTGTAAAGAAAATAATCAGCTTCACTAAAGGGTCAAAATAAGGTTAGAGAGTTCAACTGATACCACAAATAGTAGATGGTTAAATACCCTTCATTTTTGGTTGAAGGGGAAGTTCTTTTGTAAATGGTTCATCCCTTGATGCTTTCTTTTATATATTTTTTACTTTCAAAAGAAAAAAAGACTGAAAGCCAATCAATAGACCAAGTATCCAGAATCATCAATTGGCAGAATCATATCCACAATCAACTATTATATCTCTCTTATTTTAGTAAACTAAATCAGTATATCCAAAGGGAGAAAAAGAATAAAATATCACTGCCAAAATCTCAAGAGTATCCAAAACAAGCATCTTAATATTCAAATAGAGCAAAACAGAAACCCCTATATATGATCAGCAATCATCAACATCATCTTAATATACAAATAGAACAAAACAGAAACCGCTATCTATGATCAGTAATTATATGTGTGCTTCAAATGTTTCCTTAAAATAAACTACTAAATATATGTAAATGAAATCCTGTGACTAGTAACACAAGAACAACTCTTGGAACCAACATGTTGCCCACTCAAAATAAAAAATCAGTAGAACCTGCAAGATAAGTGAATATGAGGGAAACGGAAAATGATATTTATTAGGGCTGTGAACGGTTTGGTTAACCCAACCGAATAAGAAATATCCATCATGAACGGAAACCAGCCCGAATGAACTTGATCCAAACAGATTTTTTTAAGAATTCATTTTTGGGGCTTTAACCCATTTCATTCCATTTCCTTCATCTTCAATGTTTCTTATTCTTTCCAACAAAGGACAAAAAACAGCATCAAATTAAATTCAACTATAACAAACTAAATCCCATTAACATAAGAAAATAGAAAGAGATATATAAATATAATATCAAACTATCAAGCATAATAATTATAAAAAAAGAGCTAAAAAGCTAAAAAAAAAGCATAAACTATTTTGTAAACCGTTTATTTTTCTTCCAAAAGTGTTGTTTGTATTATATACGAAAAAGATAAAAGGAAGAGAGTTGTTATGTATATATATGGACTTAAACTACCAAGAGTGATGAAGTTAGAGAATCTGCACAGATTTTTGTGAAAGCAAGCAAAAATTAGAGAAGCCTAGTTGTAATTTCAATATATATGCAATAGTATCTCCCCTTTATGAACCATTCAGAGGAGAACTACACAACTTTAAGCCCTTAAATACTGGAAGTTTGACAGTGTAGGGAATAAAAGCAGCAAAAATCAAGGCATCAAGAAATGCAAGAGACAAGACAGCAAATCTAAGCACCTTAGCTCCAAAAGTACTTCAAACATATTGGTCCCAGTAAGGGAACATGCAGACAAATTCTAAAGAGAAATTGAATTTTATTTTTCTTTTCAAAGAAATTGGGGCACACACTACCCCGCACTAGGAGTTTATAAGATCAAATTTCAAAAAGAAAAAAAAATGCAGAACAGATTACTCTCTAAAAAAGCCAACACACCACATTCAATTGGTAATTTCAAAATCACGCACTTTCTAGTAATGGCCAAGCGAGAAAGTTGCCAAACAACAAAACACAATATCACAAGGTAAATGCAATCACAGATAACAGTGAAGCAATTTGAAACAACCCATCAGTAATGTCAAAGAAAAATACCCAGAAATTATTCAGCAAAGAAAACCCGGAATATAAACCAAAAAAACTATTCAGCAAAGAAAACCTGAAATATAAACCCAGAAAAATCATACATATAAAACCTAAAATCCTCAAAAATTAAGGTAAAAAGAGAAAAAAAAGAAAATAGGAAAAGTTACTCACATGTAGGAATTGTCGTTGCTGGTTGTGATGCTGTTGCCACTGTGCGATTACTTATAGTGGAGGCGGACCTAGCAATGGTGAGGTCGCAAAGAGGGGGAGAGAGAGGAAACCAAGAAATTTGAGGGAAATCCCCAAAAAGAGAGAATCGAAAATTTGAGGGAAAATTGAAAGTAATACCCAAAAAAACAAGAGACCCAAAAATTTGAGGGAAATTCCTAACAAAAATCCCAAAATTTGTAACTAGAAACAGAAAAATCAGATGGAGAGACAAAGAAATCAAACTCATGGGAGGAAAGAGAGAGACTAAGACGAAGAAGACTGAGACGAAGAAGAATGAGACATTGGCGCTGCTGGAATGAGGCTGAGATGCTACCCTTGCTTCTGAAAATCGAGAGACTGTGCAAGAGTGAGATGAGAAAAGGTAAGGGAGATGAGGAATGATAACCGAAAACTGAGAGTGACATGAGAAGGCTCGGAGGTAGATGATGAATGAAAATCGAGAGAAGACAGAAGAGAGCAGAGAACAGGAACTCTGAGTCGTGTTTTACGGCTTCAAAAATGAAAATGAACACTGAAAACTCCGTTTTCTAAATCCAGTATTTAAAAAGCCTTTTTTACATAACAGTGTTTAAACACTGTTTTTGAACACTGGCCAAACAAGTCAAGCAGTGTTTGAAAATGATTTTCGATGTTTGAACACTGAAAAGAGTTTTTGAAAACCCTCCCTAAACAAGCCCTAGTTTTCTCAAAAATCAATAAATATGATTAAGAAACTAAAAAATGACTTCTTTTTTTTATAAGTAGAAATCGTATAAAATGGCTCCAAGAGGTGCAACCGATTTATGGTTCTCTTCTTTTTTTCTTTATTATTTTGATAAACAAAATTATATTTCCATTGTAATTTATTACCTTGAACAGAAAATACAAGCAGAATACCACCTGTACTTTCAATTTCAGAAAACAACAAGAATTGCAAGCTTCCAAATTGAATTATGTAAACCGCATTGGCACTACAAATTAATCAAAACTTCTTAACCAGTAACTCACTGGAAATAATACACATTTTTCTGCATCATCGTTTCACTAATCAAACCTCTGCCACATAAACCACCCAAATACACACTGAAAATGACTAACATAGACATGTAATTGAGGGGACTTACAGAGATTGAGGAAGAAGAGGGAAAGGAGGTGGAGGTGAGCGGAGAAAGCAGGGGCCGCTTTGGGAAGGAATGGATTCCCGAGTTCTGGGAGGAAGCCATGGATCTTCCACTTTTAGCTTCTCAAACAGTCACGCCAAGTTCGTATCCACTGGCATTTTCTTTCTTTCTTTTTTTGCTATCTTCTCTTCATCCACTAACTACTGCTGCTTCTCTTTCCTCTTTTTGTTTATTTTCTCACTTCTTTGAAATTTGAAAATGCAGCC
The DNA here is from genome assembly GCA_023935145.1 of Bretschneidera sinensis. Taxonomy (NCBI): domain Eukaryota; kingdom Viridiplantae; phylum Streptophyta; class Magnoliopsida; order Brassicales; family Akaniaceae; genus Bretschneidera; species Bretschneidera sinensis. Next base: position 9,534,908 of record CM043701.1, read on the forward strand.
CACGAGATGAAGACTGGAGAATCAGAATCAGAATTTTGAGGAGAAAATTGAGAAATCAACGCTTTGTATCAGCATAAAGGAAAGTGAATAGAAAATTTAAAAAAGTTCATTACTTCATTTGACGCTTGATTTTTATCATTTAGTTTTGTTAAAAATATATTTCTCTCACTTCTATTTTCCTTTTACATTCTATTTAGGCAATACTAAGTGGAAAATGGTAACAAGGTACCAAATACATTAAAACAAAATATTTTTCTTCATAGCAAAAATAGAAGGAAAAAAAATTGATCAAAATTTCTTAATCAATAACTCTTACTTAATAAGTTGCTGGGTTATGTTGTTGTGAACTAAGAACTCAAGCAACACAAAAACACACTCAATCTGGTAAGGACCTGTTATTGAATGAAACAAGCTTTGGCTATTAAATAGCCTTTACAATCCTAACATTAAGCAATAATGCAGCCCACGTTTAAACTAACTCAACAACGTGGTAATCAATAGAAGAAAGAGTCAAATAACAAACAACTTCCTTATTAAACAGGGATTATTCAAAACAGAAGATAAAACTCTAACTAAAACACCTACTAACTCGACATTCCCTCTCTTAAACTAATTTGCTAGCAATCAGTTTACTTCTGGTACTTGGAAAACTCCCAACCGATCACGATCTGAAAAGTATTGCGCTTGAGTGCCTTGGTCATTACATCTGCTAGCTGCTCTTGTGTACCACAATAAATCAACTCTACAATACCTTCTCTTGTGAGATCACGCAGGAAATGAAAGCGTACATCAATGTGCTTGCTGCGCCCATTACAGGATTCCTTGACAACTTTATTGTGGAGTTGTTATCACAAAATTTAGTTGTACACTGACTCTGTGGTTGACTCAACTTCTCTAAAATTCTCTTCATCCAATAGCTTGACTGGCACAAGAGGCAGCAGCCACAAACTCTGCCTCTGTTGTCGAGAGAGTAACAATCTGTTGCTTCTTTGAGGACCAAGCAACAGCTCCAGAACCTAACATGAATACATAACCTGACGTGCTCTTTCGATCTTCTAAGTCACCTACATAATCACTATCAGCATAACCACCTAGACTCTCACTCCCTCCGTTCTTGTAGAAGATCCCAAAACTGATGGTTCCTCTTAAATACCTCAAAGCTCTTTTGGCAGCCTGAAAATGTAATTCAGTTGGCTTTCCCATGTATCTACTAATAAGGCTTACTGTGAACATCAAGTCAGGCCTAGTTGCTGTCAAATATATTAAGCTCCCCACAACTTGCTTGAAAAAGTCTCATCCACCTGAACTCCTCTTTCATCCTTAAAAATCTTAAAACCTGGAACAATAGGATTGTGAACTGAATTACAATCCTCCATTCCAAATCTTTTCAATACCTCCAACACATACTTCCTTTGACTGATATAAATCCCATCTGACCCCTGCAACACCTCAACTCCAAGAAAATATTTCATTTTCCCCAAATCCGTCATATCAAACTCACGCACCATTGAATTTTTGAACTCAAGAAACATCAACTCATCATTGCCAGTAAAGATAAGGTCAACCACATATAAATTGATTATTAGAATTTTACCTTCTCTGCTTGTCTTGGTGAACAAGGTGTGTTCACTATGGCACCTTTCAAAACCTTCATTCAAGAAATGAGCCTCAATACGACTAAGCCAAGCTCGTGGAGCTTGTTTAAGTCCATACAAGGCTTTCTTTGACTTGTAGACTTTCTGCGGATCATCCTTTTGTACATAACCTTTAGGCTGCTCCACATACACTTCCTCACTTAATTCTCCATGCAGAAAGGCCGATTTTACATCGAGCTGATAGACTGTCCATCCCTTTTGTGCTGCAAGAGCTATAATCATCCTCACTGTATCCATTCTTGCAACAGGTGCAAACACCTCATTGTAATCAATTCCTTGTTGTTGCAAATAGCCTTTTGCTATCAATCGAGCCTTGTGCTTGTCTACCTCTCCATTTTCCTTTAGCTTGGTCTTGTAGATCCATTTTAACACCGATCTTTTTTGCTCCAGCTGGTAAATCTGTCAATAGCCAAGTATTATTTTTCTCGATGGCTTGCATCTCAGAGTCCATAGCTGCTCTCCACTTCTCACTCTTCACTGCTTCTTCAAAATGCACAGGATTAGTAGATGCAAACAGTACCATATTAGCCACATCCTCTTCAGAAAAACCTTCACCACTCTTGTAATCATCCATCCAGTCCGGTCTTCTTCTAGATCTTCCTTCATTGGAGCTAGGTGAGCTCATATCATTCACACTGCTTGATGAAACGGTCTCCACTTCTTCTACATCATTATCTCCTTCACTATCTTCCTCAATGACATCACTTATGGCAGCTTCTCCTTCGTTGTCACCACACTCCAAATCAACTGCAATTAATTCCTTATAACTCTTATCCCAATCCCAACACTTATCTTCTTCAAATTTGACATCCCTGTTCACCACAATTCTTTTTGATATTGGATCATAAAGCCTATAGGCTTTGGATTCCTCACTGACCCCCAACAGTACGCAACTGAAGCTCTTGTCTTCCAATTTGGTTCTCTTGGCATCTAGTACATGGACATGTGAGACACATCCAAACACCCGAAAGTGCTCAACTGAAGGCTTGATTCCACTCCAAGCCTCTTCTGGAGTCATGTTCTTCACAGCTAGAGTAGGACTTCGATTTAGGACATGTACAGTCCAATTTACAGCTTCTGGCCAAAAACTCTTTGGAATCTTCTTGCTCCACACCATATTCATAACTGTCCTGTTCTTCCTTTCTGCCACTCCGTTTTGTTGTGGAGTGTAGGCAGCCGTCAGTTATCTCTTGATGCCATTCTCTTTACAAAACTGATTGAATTCCTGTGAAGTGAACTCCCCTCCTCGATCTGTACGCAAACTCTTGATGTAATTGCCTATTTCTTTCTCAACAAGACTCTTAAAGTATTTAAAAGTGATGAATGCTTTTGACTTCTCATCCAAAAAGTAGACCCATATTTTCCGACTAAAGTCATCAATGAAACATATTAAGTACCTTTTGTTGCTATTTGATATAGGAGTGATCGGACCACACAAGTATGCATGAATCAATTGAAGCTTTTGTGATGCTCTCCAATTGCTCTTCTTTGGAATAGGATCTCGATGCTGCTTTCCTACCATGCAGTGTGTACACACTGCTGTAAAGGCAGTGAATTGTGGTAGTCCATGCACCATCTTCTTGAATTGAAGAGTTCTTAGGCCTTTATAACTCAGGTGACCATATCTATGGTGCCACAAATGAGACCAATCCTGAGAGGTTGTATGGAAACACGCTGCCTTTCTTGGTGGAGACCTAACCAACAGAAAAAACATTCTATTGGTTGACATCTCAGTTTGGATGATCAATACCTTCTCTGGATGGTAAATCCGACACTTCCCATGTTGAATGAGGATAGCTAACCCTCTTTCTTGCAACTGGCCAATACTCAACAAGTTGTTCCTTAACTCCGGCACATAGAGCACCTCGGTAACCACATGCACAAATTCACTCACTTGCATCCTCACATTCCCTTTTCCCATCACTGACATCTTCGTGTTATTTCCTAGTTTCATCATCTGCCTGAAACTTTCATTGAGATTACTGAACAAAGTTTTGTCTCCGCACATGTGATTGCTGCATCCTGAATCCAGAAACCACACGTCTTCTCTTCTTGCTTCATTTAGCTCCACAAATGACATTAGCAAAATCTCTTCCTTCTCATCAAGCTCAGCATAATTAGCTTCTTTGTCCCAGCTAGGACACTCATATTGAAAGTGTCCAAGCTTGTGGCATTTGTAACACTCAACAACGGATTTGTCAAAGAACTGACACCCTTTACCTCTGCCTCGTCCTCTAAATGATCCTTGACCATGACCTCGTCCTCCTGATCTGTCCTCATGAGTTACTTTCAAGGCATGTTCTTCTCTATCATGCTTGTGAAACTTCTGCTCGTGAACAATTAGAGAGCTTTGCAACTCATCAATGGATAGGCTGTCAATATCCTTCGACTCCTAAATAGAACAAACAACATAATTAAATTTGTCTGTTAAGGATCGAAGTATTTTCTCCACAATTGTAACATCTACCATTCGTTCACCATGCACCCTCATTCTATTAGCCACAGACATCACCCTTGAGAAGTAGTCCGAAACTTTCTCACCTGACTTCATCTCTAAGGTTTCAAACTCTTTGCGAAGAGCTTCAAGAATTGACCGCTTCACTCTTGCATTTCCTTCATACTTCTTCTTCATTGAGTCCCAAATCTGCTTCGCGGTGTCCTTCTGAAGAATAGTTTCTAAAATGGTTCGATCAATGGCCTGGAATAAGTAGTTCTTTACTTTCAAGTCCTTCAACTTCAACTCGTCGAGCCTTTTTTGTTGCACCTCTGTCACAACTGCTCCATCCTCTGGTTCTGCATAACCAGTCTCCACTAAGCTCCAATACTCTTTGGATCTCAGCAAATTTTCCATCAACATGCTCCAATGATCATAATGACCATCGAAGAGGGGAATTGAAGGCTGCACAAAAATCCTTTTCTCTTCACTCATCATGCTTCTCTCTCTGTTTACAAGTCACTCAAAGTCTGCTACTTTTTCTCTCAGGCTCAGTGGGATCTCTGATACCAAATTGTTGTGAACTAAGAACTCAAGCAACACAAAAACACACTCAATCTGGGAAGGACATGTTATTGAATGAAACAAGCTTTGGCTATTAAATAGCCTTTACAATCCTAACATTAAGCAATAATGCAGCCCACGTTTAAACTAACTCAACAACGTGGTAATCAATAGAAGAAAGAGTCAAATAACAAACTACTTCCCTATTAAACAGATATTATTCAAAACAGAAGATAAAACTCCAACTGAAACACCTACTAACTCGGCATACGTCACTAATTAGAGTTTCGTGCATAATCAGGGTTGGTCCAAGTAGCCTACTCACTGGAAATAATATAATACACAAATTTTTCTGCATCATCGTTTCACTAATCAAACCTCTGCCACATAAACCACCCAAATACACACAGAAAATGACTAACATAGACATGTAATAGAGGGGACTTACAGAGACTGAGGAAGAAGAGGGAAAGGAGGTGGAGGTTCGCGGAGAAAGCAGGGGTCCGCTTTGGGAAGGAATGGATTCCCGAGTTCTGGGAGGAAGCCATGGATCTTCCACTTTTAGCTTCTCAAACAGCTACGCCAAGTTCGTACCCACTGCCATTTTCATTATTTTCTTGTTATCTTCTCTTCTCCACTAACTACTGCTGCTTCTCTTTCTTCTTTTTGTTTACTTTCTCAGTTATTTGAAATTTGAAGATGCAGCCCGCGAGATGAAGAATTTTGTTAAAAATATATTCTCTCACTTCTAATTAGGCAATACTAAGTGGAAAATGGTAACAAGGTACCAAATACATTAAAACAAAAAGTATGTTTTGTATGAAAGCAATTGGAGTACTAATAAATAAGGTAAATCTATTTTCCAATCTAAATAAATTATTGGGTATAGAAAAAGTTTGAAGGACTAATTATCAACTTGTAGGTTTTAGTCGGTTTGGTTGAACTCGTAATTTTTATAAGCTTAAAAAAAAACTGATCAATGAGTTGGGTTTGAGGAAAGATTTAGTCTCGATTTAAAAAGATGGTCTAGTTTGAAGAATTTAAAATCTAAATAAGTTTTTAAGATGTCTCGACCAATATCTAATCAAGCATAAAATTTTGTGTGAGCTCGACTCAAACCTAGCTTCGATCAGCTTTAATAAAGAAATTGTTAAGATTAAAATCTGATGCATTTTTATTCTCTTTTTTTTTTTTCACAAAAGCACCTCAAAACCATTTTACTTTAGAATGTTTTTATTCTCTCGACTTCTTAAAACTTAAACAGTTAATTTTAACTAAATACTTATCAAAACACTCTTGATTACAAAAAGAATGCTTTTTAGCTATAAAAAAGATTTGCTCGATGTTAAAAAGATCAAAGTTGAGGCAAAACAACAAAGTTCTATCCTTTTCAATTTCCTCAATTTTCCCAGCCTCACCAAGAAAGAGAGAAGAAAACAATTCAATTTCCTCAACAAATCCACCAACATGGTTGCAGCGCATGTATCTTCCGAAAATCTCCGATCAACGATTTCAAGAAGTTCTGTTTCCATTGATGTGTCATGGCTACGAAGACTTGCTTGGATCATTGTATTGTAAGTGCAACCGTCAGGCAAAAAATGATTTTCTTCCAATTTTCTGAACAAATCACTTGCTTCATTTAGAAACCCCCCTCTACAAAGCCCAGAAATCATTATAGTATCTGTCTTAACATTGGGTTGCAAGCCTTTCACAGAAAAGCTACAAAATAATTCCCTAGCATTTTCAAGCTTCCCTACATGCTTAAAAGTATGAATTCCTTACTTTTACCATCCTATGTTATCAAGGACGCCCAAGAATTCCTCCCAATCTTTAGTCCATTTACAGATGGACGAATGGATTAAGCATAAGAATTCCTTATTTTCTGAAAGGGATGGCCATAGAAGACAGACAAATTAATTAGCAGACCCTTGATATGGAAACCATCATGATCCTGCAGCAAAACCAAAAGCATGTTTCTCGGTAAGCAATCAGCAATAAGAAGAAGCAAAACAAAATTAAATCATTCACAATGAAACCATCAATTTTTTTTTCTGACCTGTAGGACTGAAGATGTTATTCGTGGTGGAAGTTACAAGCCTGGATATAACCAAAGAGCCAACTGTATGTGGACATATCAACACAAAACAAAATCGACAAACATTTCACTTGCACTTAGATTACTTCTTGGTGAACATCTATTGACTTGATTTTACTGATTTACCTCTCAGATCTTCCAAGGAGAACTTTTTCACTGCATGGGACCAATAAAGTTTAAAAATCACTTGTCTCTGCCTAATACAAGTATTTGGGCTCGATTGCTGAGCTTACTTAAGATTAGAATTAGTATCAAAGTTTACATTTTTATCAATTATTCATCTACAAAACATGTTTTTATCGGCTAATGTTATGTGAATCAGTGATCTAGTCAATATAATGAAAGGCAATTATGGAACCAAACAAAAAAAAATTAAACAAAAAGGGAGATAGCTTTTCTTACTAATTAGGATTCTGTTCATCTCATGAACATATGTTTACCAATAGTTTAATAGAAGAAAAAAACTATTTTGACCAAATTCTAAGGAAGAGACAGAACAGATGAGAAACAAAAGAAAATGTGTAAAGGAGGAGGGGGGTATCAACTGTGGAGTAAGAAGGCTAAGCAAACAACAAAGTTCAATGTTTTTCCTTTTCCTCAATTTTCACAGCTTCACCAAGAAATAGAGAACAAATAAATTGTCACTCACTAAACAGAACTCTCCACTAACCAATCAAAATCAAGTTAGAAAGCAAATTTCAGCATTCACTTGCCATTTTCAAGAGAGATTCGTAATAAATAAAGGAACAGAGCAACATACATAAGAAGCAAAGACAATAGGAATCCTGATATGAGATGGCTTAGCATTAATAATTAACATGCACACAATCACAAGTGTAAATAGCGCCCATGATACCACCAACAACAGAAATATTGAAAGAGAAAAAGAGGCCCATAACATCTAATGTGAATAGCGCTACATAGACGTAACAGATCAACCAAACAGGGAAACAAAATCAATAAAAACATTGACTAACATGATTTTGCATAAATTAGCTGAGATCAAAAGTGAAATGCATGCCATCGTGTAATAAAAGGTACAAAAAATAGTTTAAATAGAAAAAAAACGACTAACTCCGCACTAAAAACCAGCATCTCACAAGAAAATGTCGCTGAACACCCCTTCAAGATCATTCCAACCTTATTACTCTAATTTCTGAACAACTCTTGGCAACCTCAAAAGGGGAAAATGAGCTATGGATTATATTAGTTCTCCTTTGCTTAAACATAAACATTTGAAAAATTTTCAGAAGTAACAAACAAAAATACACCAGAAAATGTAAACAGCAATGACCAAACGATAACACTTGCTAATATATAAATTTCATAAATAACGGAAACACTTGCTAAAATTTACTTCTATAAAAGGCTGACACCTTTCAACATTATAATATATATATAAAAAAATAAAAAAAAAAGCTTAAATAGTGATGTAAGTATCAGGCTCAAGAACGTAAACTTACCGGCATCTTCTCAAATGATAAAGGAGATGGATTTAACAATAACTTCAGAGGTGTTAAATATAATACAAAATGTCTTCTACAATGGCATGGAGGGTGAATATTCAATTCATATATTAAATGTTGAAGAACTCCACAATCACTTGTACAATGGCATGGAAGGTTAAAATTCACTACTACAATAGCAGGGAAAGTGAAAATTCACTTCATACTTTAAATGCTGAAGAACTCCACAATCATTCGTAAAGTTCATTAGATTTTCTTGATCTAATTTACCATTAGATAACGAATCCACCACCATGGTTGCAGCGCATGCATCTTCAGAAAATCCTCGATCAACCATTTCACGAAGAAGTTCTGCTTCCATTGACGCATCATTGCTATTAAGACACGCTTGAATTATTATATTATAAGTGCAACTGTCAGGCAAGCAACCATTCTCTTCCATTTTCTGAACAATTCATTTGCTTCATTTAGTAACCCATTTCTACAAAGTCCAAAAATAATTATATTATATGACCTAACATTAGGCTGCATACCCGAGACGCTACAAAATAATTCCCTTGCGTATTCAAGCTTCCCAGCTTTGCACATACCATTAATAAGTATATTGTAAACTACAATATTAGGATCAATACCACTCTTTTGCATCGCATGGAACCTTGTCAATGCCTCATGAAGATATCCATTTTTACATAAGCCATCCAATAAAGTTGAGTAAGTTACCAAATTAGGAAGTTGCCCACAAGCACACATTTTCATGAAAAGCTCTTGCGCAGCACCAAGTCTCCCTGATTGACACAAGCCACCTATCAGAGTACTGTAAGCGACAACATCAGGAATTAATCCTCTACAAGACATTTTATCAAAGACACTCATTGCATCCTCTATCCTTTTTAGCCTTGCAATACCCATAGAGCATGATGCTATAAGTAATAACATTAGGTACACAACCCTTGCAAACCATTGAATCAAACACTTTTCTTGCTTCATCCAGTTGATTTCGTATACAATATCCATCCATCAATGAACTGTAAGTGACAGTATCAGGCTCTACACCTCTTTGAATCATCATTTTAAGTACACCCGAGCCTTTGAAATCATCCCTTCTTTACAAAGTGTAACAATTAATATATTGAAGGTGAAAACATTAGGTGTGATTTTCCTAGCCACCAGTTCATTCAACAATCTCGTAGCTTCTTTCCATTGGCCTAATTTACATACGCCATAAATCAAGGAGCTATAAGTGACAACATCCGGTAGAACGCCTTTATCAATCATTTCGGAGAAGAGAGTCAAAGCCTCAGTTGTCATCTTGTCCTTGATGGCGCTATATACTTTAACCAAATCAGCCTTGAAGCAACTTTCTTCTATCTTCTTGAGCAACTGAATAGCCAAAGTAGTGTTACCCATTTTACATAAACCATTTATTATGGTACCATAAGTAACAACATCAGCTTGATCCCCATTCTTCACCATTTGATCAAACAATGTCACTGCTTGAACTAGCTTACCTTCAACACAATATCCGTTCACCAGAGTGTTGAGTGTTATAACATCAGGCTCAAGACCAAGTTTCCAGATTTTCCCCAAAACAGAGAAACCAAAATCCACACCACCTAAGCGGCAAAAACAATTAATCAAAATAGTCAAAGTGTAAATATCATGAGTGATTCCTGATGCTTCCATTTGTTTGCACAATGAACCAGCGGTGTCATAATGTCTCATTCTAACAACTGCACTTAACAATTGATTAAATTCAACAATAGAGGGCCGAGGATGCATATGGAGCATCTTATTAAACAAACCAATCACATCATCAATCTTATTATTAAACCCACGTTTCAGTCTTTCTGTCACAGACTTGTAGTCATGTAAGGCACTAGAAGAAGTTAGAGAATGGAAATGAGCCCTTGTTAAATAATGATCAGGAAATGGATGATTCAGTTTTAAGAAGCCAACGAAATTAAGGTTAATGGAACTATGGAGAATACCTATTTCTCGAAGATGAAGAAATTTTGAAGCCGGAGAAGAACAAGTAGCTCTCTTCCACATCATCATCGCTTATTTTCAGAGAAGAAAAGCTACCAACCAATTTAGTTCCACAACTACAATATGTGTTTTTCTCTCTGATATCTTCCTGAGGGGATTTGTTCTTTAACAATATATCCAAGTCTTTGGCTACCTAAGGATATATAATTCCTACATTTGTAATCTGAAAGATCAATATTCCAAAGTTCTTAGCAATTCCTATTCCTATATTTTTACTTTGAAAATATGCCATGTTTCACATGCGATGCTAAAGCAATTGAGGGCCTATAATGCAGGTCTATAGCACAGATCCATGACTATTAAAAATTAGACAAAGAGGGCCACCAAGGTGTATATGAACCTGTGTAGTGTCTTTGATACTGCAGTTAGTAATCCTGAAGGAGTGGACAACCCAATCCAGATAGGATGCCTGCTCAGACTTCCTAAGAGGCAATCCCTCTCTTAAAGCAGCCTCATCAATCTGGATAACAGTAATACCAGCCTTTTCAAGATCCTTTACCTCATCCTTGATGGCCAAGGCAATCTGATAGCAGGTCTCATGTCTGGCAATAGGCAGATGTTATAACATTAAAAACTATTTGGAAATCCCAAAAACTAAAACTTGTTAAATTACTTCGGTTTAATTTCTTACCAAGGCTGGTCATTTCTTACAAAGGACCAGTTCAGAATTGTGACAGGGCCAGTGAGCATTCCCTGTATTGGTCGCTTAGTCATACTCTGCGCCATGGAAGACCAGAAGACACTCATGGCCTTGGGGCGACTCACATCACCATAGATGATAGGAGGCTTGACACAGCGGGATCCATAAGACTGGACCCACCCATTCACAGTGAAAGCAAAACTAGACAACTGCTCACCAAAGTACTCAACCATATCGTTTCTCTGCAGTGGCAACATGGAAAGAGATAATGAGAACAAAGTAAAGCCTATGAGAAGTACTAGCTATCTTTTTTGAGATGAAGCTTACCTCTGACCCTCCATGCACCAAAACATCGATGTCAAGCTCTTCCTGAAGTTGGACAACTTTGTTTATTTCCTCCTTCATGGCGTTGACATAATTATCCTCAGAGATCCTGAAAACATAAGAGAAAAACGAGTCAACATAATATATAATTTTACAACTTGATATCATCAGAAAGTCAGATGGCAACACTATCTGAAGGGCAGGAATTGTTACTTCTTAGCCTTGTATTCACGGCGAGTTCTTCTAAGATCCATGTTCTGAGCGAAAGATCCAATAGTGGTTGTTGGAAGAATTGGAAGGTTCAGCTTCTTCTGCTGGGCCTCCAGTCTGGCAATTACATTTGTGGCACGGCGGTGATCAGAACCCTTCAAAGCAGCAGCCTGGGAAGGAAAAAACAATGATCCAAGGTGAACCCAATGGAGTTGCAACAGGCCATTCTAGAGAACGAAAAACAAAAAAAAAATTCTGAAAATCACTTACAGCTTTTTGGACAGCCTCGTTTGTCACCCTTAGTGAGAATTTTCGTGAGGCATGAGCTGTAGAATTGGAAGCAAAGAATGCATGTAGAAAGAAGAATAGACAATGAAATGCTTAGAATTATTCCTACCATTTGTATTACAATACGTGTTAAAATTGTCTTTTGTTTTTGTAATTTAACGGCAGTCAATCCCTTATGCTAACGGAGACAACCACAGTTTATTTTACTAGGAAAAAAATCTCCATATTGTCTACCTACCAGATGTGTGTCTCTATATTAATTTTATATCTTAATTATATTTTATCGGCTAATTTTCATAAAATACTTGGTGGATTGCTCGACTTTCATTTTATATTCTTGAGGCTTTTTTTCTGAGAAAATAAACCTTGTGGTTGTTTCCATTAAAATAAAGGGTTGACAACCGTTAAGTTGCAAAAAAAGACCATTTTACCTTTACTTGTTCAGCAAAACGGCAATTGTAATTAAAATTTTTAACAAAAATAAGAACCATTGTTTTCATCCTTGTATCTTACTACTCAATTTTTTTACATTTTACTGGATACTCAAATCCCGTAAATTAAACAAAGGTAAAAGTGTCTTTCGTTTTTGCAATTTAAAGACAGTCAATCCCTTATGCTAACGTAGACAATCACAAGGTTTATTTTCAAAAAATATAAGGGTATAAATGGAAAATCAGGAATTACACAGTTAAATCTCATGTCACACGATAATAACTATGTCACAAGATAATAAAATGATAATAACTATGTCACACGAGTCACATGCGCGATCACCCATGCCCCCCACCCCCCAACAACACACACTCAGAATCACACAAAACACACAGAGAAAGTGAGAAGGGAATTACACGGTTAAATCCCTTTCAGCTGTTGAAGGAACAACCAACCTGTCATCCAACATGAATGAAACTGAACTGTTTAAACTCCCTCCACCATTGCCACAGAGAATAGGTATAGCATAATCCCCATCAACCTAAAAAAATAAATCTTCTTGTAAGATATAAAAAAGAACCAGTTAAAGCAGCACTAAAGAAACACAAGCAGGCCAGTTGCCTATTGAACACGCAATGACACTCCACTCCTCAAACCTTACTTGAATCCATATAGAAAGTAAAGAGGTAGGAATTGTCACCAAAATTAGTTAATTCTTTCCTAATACCAGAACTGTAGTTGCTAACAGACTGCTCCAAACCAACACCAGTTAAACATTACTAGAAGAGCAACTGTCTAACAAGTACATTTGAAATGTATAACCTCGACAAAGTATTAAATACTAGATGAGATGGGTGGCATGCACTGAAGATGTGGACCTTACTCCATTCTGATACAACCACTCACTAAGTTTTTATCAACCAGTTCTTTTTTATTATTATTGAAGAAGTTTGTGGACAATAAGTTCAAAGAAAAATTATGGGTAGGATTTTCCTTAGAAAGGGTTTATTGAGTTGTCACAGTACATTGTTATTATTTTATTTTTTTATGGGTATTTTGGTTTTCAATGTGACATCTTTTCAGGAATAATCTCTTTATATGATAGTAGTATGGATTTAAAAACTGATGTGACGGCAGAACTAACAAGAATTTTTTTGCTCACACTACGCTAATTGACAAAAGCAATATGTCCACTATCAAAAATGTGAGTGCCAAATAAGATTCCAGTAACTCACAAAATGGAATTTAACTGAAGTATCAAGTTCACTTGTGAATATGGTTTTAACTGAGAGGATTTAGGTTTTATGAGAGCTATATGGCTAAGACAGAATTGCACCATGGTTTCAATGAGTACGAATACCAATATCTGTCACGAATACCAATATCTGTCTGGAATGTTGCAAAAAGGAACGAAAACAAGACTAAGGTAATTAACTAGTAAATGCTATAATTGCTTCATATAAAAGGGTGGAAGGAGTGGTATAGAAAGAACCAGAACTAGAGAAGTGGCATACCTGTTCACAAAAGAATTTTAACTCAAATCAAAATATTTTAAAGTTTTTCCTTCATCCTTTTGTAAGAACTGTTCCTTGCAATTACCATGGCTTCTATATCCCTTTTGCTGAAAGTCACCGGAGATGCATAAAATGGATTATTGCTTAAAAAAAAGCTCCAACAGGGAAGGAGATCTGCATACGTATGGTCCCCTGGGGCAGTATGGTTACACAATTCAAGCAATTTCATTAGTACTTGAAGCTGCTGACCAGCCCTGACAAGTGGAATCAAAAAGTTCTTCAAAAAAAATAAGGAACAGAAGCTCCATCTCGCTCCTGAAGTGAACAGTTCCCGACTATATGGATCAAGGTCATGAAGGAATAGTAAAAGCATGACTTCAAAAAAGACATCATTTGAATCTAATATTGATTAGCTACACAATACGTTACCCTAACACTTGTCAATGGAGATATGCCAGCTTTACAATGTGAATAAGGTGGTATCCCATCAACATATTCTACTATGAACTCCTTGTAAGGATCACTAATCTCGGCTTTGAATACCCATGATCTTATAAATCCACAATATGGTTCAAATGATTGAAGAAAGAGAAACTTAAGTAAAGCACGATGAGCAAGTACGATCGATTAATTAGTTAGCCACCACTGTTTATATACTTAAGTTTTTTTAGTTTATTATATATCACATATATTATATTTATATTTAACAAATGATTAATATTAAAGTTAGTTGGCACTTGCATGTCATATCTTCAATTCCTCTCAATTTATAATCCAATAAACATAATACATTGAATTTCATTGCTTTGCAAGACATAAAAGGTGAAAATAAAATAATAGAACACAAAGCCTCACAATTTTTCTATTGGTATAATAGCAAAACAAATCAAACCAAATAGCCAAATAGATGTAATATTAGGTGCAGTTTAGTGAAACTTATAGTTTTCTCAAAAACCAATAAATACGATTCAGAAACGGAAAAATAAAAAGACTTTTTTTTTTATAAGTAGAAATCCTATAAAATCGCTCCAAGAGATGCAACCCATTTATAATTCTATTCTTTTTTCTTTATTATTTTGATAAATAAAAATATATTTCCATTGTAATTTATTACCTTGAACAGAAAATACACACAGAATACCACCTTTACTTTCAATTTCAGAAAACAACAAGAATTGCAAGCTTCAAAATTGAATTATGTAAACCGCATTGGCACTACATATTGATCAAAATTTCTTAACCAATAACTCTTACTTAATAAGTTGCTGGGTTACGTCACTCATTAGGGTTTCGAGCATAATCAGGGATGGTCCAAGTAGCCTACTCACTGGAAATAATAGAATCTCATCTAAAAAAGGAAAAAGAAAAAAAAGAGAGCAGCACATCATATAATACACACACATTTTTCTGCATCATTGTTTCACTAATCAAACCTCCGCCACATAAATCACCCAAATACACACTGAAAATGACTAACATAGACATGTAATAGAGGGGACTTACAGAGATTGAGGAAGAAGAGGAAAAGGAGGTGGAGGTGCGCGGAGGAAGCAGGGGTCCGCTTTGGGAAGGAATGGATTCCCGAGTTCTGGGAGGAAGCCATGGATCTTCCACTTTTAGCTTCTCAAACAGCCACGCCAAGTTCGTATCCACTGCCATTTTCGTTCTTTTTTTTTGCTATCTTCTCTTCATCCACTAACTACTGCAGCTTCTCTTTCCTCTTTTTGTTTATTTTCTCAGTTCATTGAAATTTGAAAATGCAGCCCGCGAGATGAAGACTGGAGAATCAGAATCAGAATTTTGAGGAGAAAATTGAGAAATCAACGCATTGTATCAGCATAAAGGAAAGTGAATAGAAAATTTAAAAAAGTTCATTACTTCATTTGACGCTCGATTATTATCATTTAGTTTTGTTAAAAATATATTTCTCTCACTTCTATTTTCTTTTTTACATTCTAATTAGGCAATACCAAATACATTAAAACAAAATATTTTCTTTTTACATTCTATTTGCCTTTTGTGTAAACTCGGCTCAAGCCTAGCTTCGATTAGCTTTGATGAAGAAAATGTTGAAATTAAAGTCTCATTTGTTATTCTAGGTGCTAGCATTAAAAAATTAACCATCAACAGATCGATTAACCGATATATATTATTCGTTTAACCAATTTAGTATCGATTTAGCATAATAGTCGAACTGTTTTTCTTAAACAATTCTAAACAATTTGATTAATCGATTTTAATCTATTAATAAACATCTTTAATTATGGATTAAGACAATAATTTTGTGAGCTCATATTTATTTTAAGCAGAATAATAATAACTCATAACCATTGCATCTATTAATTCAACAATTGTGAGCTCGTGCTTGAATATTATACATCGAGATTGTGACTTAAAAAAAGGCGAAAACAAAAAGTTGGGCAATTTCACATTTTGGTCCAACAAATTAAGAATCTTCAATTTCCCATACATGAAGTGATTCCAATATATATATATATATATATATATATATATATATATATATATATATATATATATATATATATATATATATATGGCTTAAAGAAACTTATATAGAAGGAAAAAGAAAAGGAATAACCACATTCGAAAAACCATAAAACACAACCCAGACGGCACTACCTTATTATTCAACATATTTATCTTTGTGTATAAAACCAAGGAATCATACCTCTCATTTTCACTTAGATCGCAATACTTGAAGAACAAAACTCAGACGGGCTTATTGCTGCTGCTGGTGGTGTTGTTGTTGATTTCTTCATTGATGAGGGAGAGAAGAGAGCATAGAGAAAAGCAGAGAGTCGTGATTTTAGGTTGAAAAGTGAATGAAAACCGAAAAGAGTTTGTAAAATCAGTGTTTGGAAACTGAGATTTTGAAAATTTGTGTTTCAAAACTAATAACCAAACATATTACTGGGGTCTGAAAATTGTTTTGGATTTTGAAAATTGAAAAAAGTTTTTGAAAACCATTCCAAACATAGTGGTGATGTGTTGGCAAGCTGTGTTTTCATATTTGAAAAAATTGCACCAGAGGTCTACTAGCTTTTGACTCATTACATTTTAACCTATAACTTACGAATTTGATGTTATAAGTCTTCAAATGTTTAATTAATTATGATATTATCATTTATTTTAATTTAATTATATATTTTTCACTTTAAGATAGTTGAGTATATAAAAATAGAGTTTCAATAAACAATAATAACCATTTTAAGTTCATTCATTAATTTTTTTTTGAATTTTTCACTAATGTGCTATTTATTGTGATTTTTTAATTTTTAGTAAAAAATATATTTTTCAATACTACAAAAATAATTAATTTTTTCTTATGATATATCATATTTTATGTTTGCATGTGTAAAAAACAATCAAATTCTTTATATCGATAAGTTCTAAAGATAATTTTGTTAATTAATAATGTTTAATCAAGTAATAGTTTGAGCATCTTTAACACCATATCCATATATTGCGGGCCTAAAGGTTAAGGACATATAGTTTAAAGATATCTGACGCAATTATCTCTTTTTTGTTTTTTTTTTTATAAAGTTTTTACCATATACAATCTCTTCGGCTGGGGTTCATGTAACCCGCTAGCAACTCGAATTAAAAACCTAGATAATAAAATTAGATGAAATTTTTTAGTTTTTTTCAATAATAAAATTGTGAGAAACATCATTTTATCATGCAATTTCATATTTTTAAGATCTCAATTTTATATTACTAATCACATAATAAAAGGTTTTTTCTTTTTCACTTAAATATAATTTTATTTTGTTTATTATATACAATAGTGGAGTCGGGGTTTTAAGTTAGAAGGAACAAGATAATTATATATATACAATTATTGAAAAATTACTGAATTAAAGTATCATAAATTTACATAATCAAATGTTTAAACTTTAATTTAATAAAGAAACAAAATAAAATATCCTAATCACTAAAAAAATTCTCATTTATTTGTTGCACTTAAAACTACTTTATTCAACTATACTAGAGTACTGGACAACTTTCATGCTTTGACTTATTTTTCTTACAATTAACGAACTTTTTTATTTTTTTTGAGAGTACAATTAATAAACTTAATCTAACCGTTGAAAGTTACTCGAATAGTAGAAAATAGTAATTCATCAACTAATTGCAAAATATTAATCCTAATGATTTAATTGAGACAAAAAGGTAAAATCAATAACATAATAGCTAATACTCACTAAACGCATGGAACACATGCTAATTTTTTTTCTTAATTGTAAAATTTTTATAAGTTTAGGATTAAGTTACAATTTGCCCCTTAAATTTTCAAAAGTGATAATTTAACTCATAATTTTATCAATTTGAAATAATTCAATCCATTGTTCTTATTCCAGTCAAATTCAACCAAAAGTTTACCGAAAAACTTAATGTATTTTTAACTTATCATGTCAAATGATAAATATATTAAATTTTCTTTATAATCTTAACAATATGACATGACAAGTTAACAAATATATTAAGTTTTTCGGTAATTTTTTTGTTGAAATTTAGACGAAATCAAACCAAATGGTTGAATTACTTCAAATTGACAAAATCGAGAGTTAAATTATCTCATTTGAAAACTCAGAAAACAAACTGCTACTTAACCTTAAACATAAAAAGAATTTTATAATTAAGTCTATTTTTATTTATTTATAGAAAAACACAATAATTTGAAACTTGGAAAAAAATGTATGTTCGTTGGAATTGGTAATGTACTTTTTTTTTTTTTTTACTTCTTTTCAAGTACGAGAACCACTTGGTTCCTCTTTTTTACTGAACAACTTAACAAAACATTAACAAAAAAAAAAAAAACTTCTTTTTTTGGACAAAAACTTTCCACCATAAGCTATTCACAGAATCAACTCAATAAGCAGACCAATAAGTGGACGGAAAAATTAGAACTTCCTATGGTTTAAAATCAAGACGGCCGAAACAAGTTGGAAACAAAGTCATGCCCACCATAAAGAAAGGGATGAAATCTCCAACCTTGTATGGACAAGGAACCACATAAAGCAGAAAGGCTAAACTGATTGATGAATGTGGCTACTCAAACATGATGTGGTGTTTGAGGGTTCCCGGATAAAAATTGGAGCCATGCCTCTGCCATAATGCACTTAGGAGTTTATCCATCTGTCATTGAACTTGTAACAGACTAACTCTTAGATAAATACGGATCCGAGTCTGCTGCTCATCACAATAGCAATGCATTGAGGTTTGACTACAAAAGCGTAGTGGCTCATTTCATTGCCAACATATGGGTAATATTCGTTGTAGTTCAGATATCCCCAGAAGCGGGAAAGCCCAAACTCCCCGTGTTTAGGTGATTTGAGATAGTATATATGCAATTCTTTCAGATTTTGGTCGAACCTGAAAAAAGAAGTTAATTAGTAGGCCAGTAACTAGTGGTTCTCTCAACAACTATTGTCTTAAATAATTCGAAAAATTGAAGTTACTTCACTCTTCCGCAATTAACAAATGAAGGAGAAAAGCCTGCATTAAAGTTTTAAATGGTATTTCTATTAAAATCCAGTAATATGCTTACTGGAGAGCTTCCAAGTGTTTTAGACTTGTTTAGGCTGCCAATTTGGAAGATGTGTGCAGACATAATTCAAACACAACTGCAAAGACATGATTTTCCACAAATATAAATTGATACTCTGCATTTCCAATGGCCTTTGGGCCTAATGGCTTCTCCTCCCCCAATAAAACTAGGGCGGATGGTGAGGTTGCAGGACCAATCTGCTGGGGTGCATAATTTTATTTGCCCAACAAAATTTTTTCAACATTATTCACAGATGAATAGACCTAAAATAAGCATGAGTGCAAGACATTAAGATTTCATGTATATGACAGCTTCATTATAATCCATACAAAAGTGAAACCCAAAATGAATGAGAACTACAACACCACCATAAATCACCAAAATAATGATTTTCCTATTCCTTATAGAACAGCTTTAGTAATTCACCAAGGACAATGACTGCCTCTAATTTAGCTAATCTTTTTTCATGCATTGTCGATGCAGATTTCTAACTTTAAGAAGAACTTCTCATGTTATTAAATTCAGAAACAACCAAGAATCTCCATGATGCTAAACAGCCAATTCAACATTGATAATTACTAGTAGTAAAATCATAAATTCAACAGAATATAAACTGCAAACGAGCCTCGAAAGATTGATGTGCATTAACAATAACAGATGGCTTTGGTTGACTATAATGTCATATTTTTTTTTTCCAAATACACAAGCACAAGCAAATATTAGACATAAGGTGTGCGGTAAATTTGCTATTGTGGAATATGTCATGCCTGCGATCTTACACGATGACCCTCATCCCCAAATCCAGTAAATAAAAATTCGTTACTCTCCCATGCCTTTTGAAACAGAGCACATTTCAAACTTGCAGGAAATAAGGACAGATGCGAGAGTTACCTGGGATATATTGATTCTAGAAAGATCACCCAACAAATCACCTTGATCAAGGCCCAGGTCCCATATGCCTCCAGTAAGACAAGACCGGAAGTCTAATGCACATTGTAAAATGCTTTCAATGATGCTAGCTGTGGCCCATGTTTCATCAGAGAGGAAACATCTGTGAAGCTTACAATATCTGTTAACTAAAATTCAAGATCACAATAAAGGAAGGCCAAAAAAGGGTGCGCATACATGCTTGGTGAAACACAGATGATGCTAAAATGTTACCCAAGAATTGAATCAGACATGAACCTTGAAAAACTTTGAACATCCTAGTCTAACACCCTCTAAAATTACTACAAAGTGAGGAGGGGCCAAGGAGTTCAATTAGAAGGAGAGGGGAGGGTGGGGGGAAGAAAACATCAAAACAATTATTTGACTTCCAACTTGCTACTGTATCTTTATATTTTATTTATTATAGTGCAATTGGCAACATGAGTTAAATGTCTACTCTTTCCTTTTCTATTTAAATTAAACATGCTAAATTCCTGTAAAGAAGTATAAACTAAAAATTTAAAAGAAAAAATATATTCAAATGTTATAACAGTATGCCAAGTTGATTTTCAACATTTTAAAGTTTATTATATGTATTTAAAAGAAAAAATATATTCAAATGTTATAACAGAATAAAAATATATTAATTCTTTTTCAAATGTTTCAAATTAAAAAAACTTAAAAAATAAAGATGATCATGATTGGGTCAGCTCGGGTTCTGAGTTGTTCGGATCATATTATTTTAATATATTTTTCAAATTCATGTCGGTTGGATTTAGGGTTGGTCGGGATGAGACATGGTTCCTGGTTGAGAGAACTTTTTCCACCTCTATCCGAAACCATGAAAGCATGGTTTAATTTTAAGCAAGCACCTTAAACACAGTTTTCAACGTGTTGTATTGCTAATGATGGCAATGCTACAATCACAGTTTATGTTGTGATAAGATGTGACAAGTTATAATCTGATGGTGACTGAGGAGCTGAAGAAATTTCTCAACAGGAGGTCAAAATTAAATACATAGATCCTAGGGGATTAAGGTGGTAAAATCCCAAATAACTTGTCGAAGGAACTATATACTGCATTTTCTAAAAAATAAAGAAATGGCATTCAAATTTCAATCAAGAACAAAACCAAACTTACATGTGTAGAGATTCAGTTAAATAAGCCATATGCACTGACTCAATATTGATAAGTGCTTAAATATTCATATTTAAGTCCTTTAATTTACAGTTGTTAGGCTCTTTGTTTATGCATTTCAGCATATTCTACTTCATTTTTTGTGTTTTCTTTGTTTTTTTTATTGGTTTTTGAAGAAAATATAGCATTTTGGAGCTCTAAAGAAGAAAACTGAAGATCTGAAACCAGATAGGTGCGATCGAGCCCACAGAAGAGTGCGATTGAGCGCACAAGCACCCAGTACCCACGCCAGGATCGAGCACAGCCTGCACTCGCACGCAAGAAGAACCCTGTTTTGGAATAGTGTGCGATCAAGAGCACACGTACAGTAAACCGGCAGAACCTGTTTTGGAAATAATGGTTTGGGTCTTATTTTGGAAATTAGGGTTTCAAGATGTCCTTAAAACCCTATAAATAGACTTTTAAAACACAGAAACAGTATCTTCCTTTTAGTTTTAGTTTTTAGGTCGGGAGGCCAAAGGCCAAAGGGGATTTCACAAAAGAATTGACGACTCTTCAATGGAGCTCTCTCGGGTTTCTTCTTTCCTTTATTTTATTATGTGTAACTAAACCTTAGTAAGGGCTTGGTTGAAGCCCTAATTATGTTTAACCAATAATTCAATATTGGCTCATTTGCAATATTTATGTTGTGATTCTTAATTTGATTAATGCATGTGTTTATTTAAATTCCTTATATATGTGTGTCTGATCAACGTATGCATGTGGTATAGATTAGTTAGTTGAATCAATTTGGATGACCGAGTCCTGGGTTCAACAATAGTAACAAAAGATATCTACACTGGATTCTTGGGTTAATCAACATGGGAAACCGAGAGTGGACCGAGCCCTAGGTCCCGTGTGATTGTCGATTTTCATAGATCATATGCTTTCTTAAGGAACAACTCAGTATACACTATGCTGAATCCCTTAAGAGAGAGAAGAGTTAGATTATACAGCATGCCTAATTCGTTGCATAGGGAAATCAATAGCTTATGGAGTGGACCAAGCCCTTAGGTTGACAACCAGTAGGTATTCATAGCATGAGTAGAGCATTAACATATTGTCTTGTTAGGGTAGCATGATTAGTGGCGGATACCAAGTCCCTACGCCTTTATCATTATTATCAAAACCCAATATTTATTTCTATCTATTTTTACTTTGTGAAATTAATTCTAAATCGAAATTCACTAATCCCTGTGAAAATGATCTCGCACTTGCACACTATGCTACTGTAGACCTTGTGCACTTGCAAGTAAAACAAGTTCGGTTATTTGCTTACTTATTTAGGTGGATAAACACACAACAAGTTTTTGGTACCGTTGCCGGGGATTGAGCTAAATTTCTTTCTAGAATTATTTTCGTTTAGTTTAGTAATTTTTATTTATTTTCTGTTTTATTTCTATCAAATTATAAGTTTATGTTTTTACCTTTATTTTTGTTTAATCCAAAACCTAATCTATTTCCTTTTTGTTTCTGATTCAGGCACTCCAACAAAACCCTCTGTACCACTTGCGATCAAGCACACCCCTCTGTGCGATCGAGTGCATTTGAGGCAGAGAGTTACCGGGGCAGTAGTGTTGAACTGTTGCACTAAAGAAATTGTTATCAATTCATGCACGTGTTTCGATCTAGACATCCAACGTTCTTTCCCCTCGATACCGAGCTTGAGCGGACTATCCGACAAAGGCTTAGAGACAATTCCGAAAAGGTAGAAGAAGAGACAGAGGAAGAAGCACCAATGGCGGAACAGATCGAAAATCAGCAACCACCTAAGCGAAGACCGATGAAGCAATCCTTTATCTCACGGAACCTCAACCAGCCATCATGCATTGCTTATCAACCAGAGGTGGAAGACAATTATTACATATCCTTGCAGATACTCAGTGCCTTGACTCATTTTAAGGGTACACCTGCTGAGGATCCACACTTGCACCTTCAGGAATTCTTTGACCTCTACAAGTTCCAGCACATCCAGGGCCTAAATCAAGAGGGAATCAGGTTAATTTTTTTCCCTTTTTCATTAAAAGATAAAGTCAAACTGTGGTACAATTCATTGCCTGCAAGTTTCGATCCATACTTGGGAAGAGTTGGCCTGTAAGTTCCTAAGGAAGTTTTTCCCAGCTCAAAGGACAAGACAAATGAGGAAGGAGATTCAATCTTTCCAACAGAGGGATGGAGACATTTTTTTTTTAAGCATGGGGACACTTCAACGAGCTGCTACTCAAATGCCCACATCACAATCTACCTCAAGATGAGCTGGTACTAGCCTTTTATGAAGGTCTAAACGACATGAATAAATGTATAGTTGATTCAAGTTGTGGAGTTGTGCTGATGGAAAAAAGTAGTGAAAAAGCCATGGAGCTTTTTGAGATCTTAAGCGAGCACACACAACAATTCTCATCCAGAGGTAGACAAGGTGTGAAAAAGGGCATGAATGAGGTGAACTTAAATGGGGGATCTTCAAATCAGATGGCTGCTATGGAGAGGAAGCTAGATATGCTTATAAAATCCATGACTGCTCAGAACATCTCACCTCAACCACAAGCTACACAACTCCAGGTATGTGCTTTATGTTCTCAATTTGATCACACTACTGAGACTTGCCATTTATATTCATCTACAGATCCCGAGCAAGCGAACTATATGGGACCAAACGGTGCATATGCAAATACCTACAATCAAGGAGGGGGAAACCACCCCAACCTCTCATGGAGCAATAATCAAAATGCCGTGAACTTTCAAGGGCAGCAAAGGAATTCCCAACCGGCAGCCCAATCAGCTCCAGAATCAAAGCAAAGTGACCTAGAGAGTCTTGTAAGGCAGTTGATGACCTCACAAGAACAATTCATAACAGAAACAAGACAATTCCGGACTGAGCAAAGGGAAACCACTGCAAAGCAGGAGCAAGCCATTCAAAGACTCGAGGTACAAATGGAGCAATTGTCTAAGGAGCTAAGTAAAAGAAAGCATGGTGAACTTCCCGCCCAAGCACTATCTAATCTAAGAGGACATCAGCAACTAAATGCCGTGACAACTCTCATAAATGGTAAGATCATAAGAGCTGATGAGCCAGCACAAGCATCTCCAATTACAACATCCACATCAAAGGTAAGTGAAATGGAGAAGTGGAATGCACCACCCTTCCCTCAAAGGTTAGTAAAACCAACAAAATAAATTAAAATGCATGATATCTTTGAAACTTTTAGAAAAGTAGAAATTAATATTCCTTTCTTAGATGCAATTAAACAAATTCCTGCATATGCTAAATTTTTAAAAGATAGTTGCACTAATAAAATGAAATTTTAGGAGCATGAAACAGTGGCTTTAACTGAAGAGGTGAATGCGGTATTGTTAAGTAAACTACCACCCAAGCTAAAAGATCCGGCTAGTTTCACCATTCCTTGCAGGATAGGTAAAGATATTTTTGAGCATGCACTATTGGATCTAGGGGCTGGTGTCAACTTGCTGCCATACACTATATTCAAGATACTAGGTTTGGGGGAGCTTCAACCAACCTCCATCACCTTGCAACTGGCAGACAGAAACATCAAAAGACTAAGAGGTATTCTTGAGGATATCTTGGTAAAGGTAGGTCCATTTATTTTACCTGCTGATTTTATTGTATTAGATATGGAAGAATCTTCTATGTCATTACCCCTGTCCATCATCTTAGGAAGACCCTTTATGAGAACTACTGATACATAAATTTGCGTGAAAAAAGGTATTGTAAGTATGAAGGTACATGGTGAAAAAGTTGAATTTAAAATATTTGATACATTAAAATTACCCCAAGATAATATGAAATATCCTAATGAATATATGATGCAAGTTTTTGTCGAGCAAGCTTTTCAAGTCCATCTCAATGCTCCATTGGAAGCCACCCTCACCCATGGGTTAACAAGATCGAATGTTGAGCCTGTATATGAAGATGTTACTGATGACATCTTTGAGGCTGCGCAAATCCTAGAGGCCTCTCCAAAGCATCTAAACACCAAATTTAGCATTAAAGCAGTTGTTGATGCATTCAACTTATGCTTTTCTGGGAGGGAATAAGAGTGTCTGGCTGAAGACGTTAAACTTAGCGCTAATGGGAGGCACCCCACAACTTATCCTTTTATTTTTATTGTTTTTCATATTTATTGTTATTTATTTACTTTTAGTACTTTTTTTTCCCGTATTATGTTAGTTTTTCTTTTTTAGGGACAATGTGTGCATCCATTCAAGTTTGGGGGTGTGTTATGAGCTATGCTAGCCCAACTAATTTTCCATCTCCTAGGTCAGATCTTTCCATGTTATTAACACATTGGGGACAATGTGTAATTTAAGTTTGGGGGTATGGGAGACACATTCACACATTTTGTCCCAGTTTTTCTTAGTATTTTTGAAAAGATAAATGCATGTTCATATTGTTTTGAAAATTTTGGTTGATTTAAAACAAATACTATGATAAAACTTCATCAATAAGCTTAAAATCTAGAACACATAGTCTAAATAATAAAGTTTTAAAAGTCTAAATTACCTAGCTCAAGGCATTTAAGGATTCACAAGTTTGATCTAAATCTGACATGAGCACATTAGCACATAATTGTGTGAGGTATGACGTATAATTTTTATATATATGTTTCCATGACCTAAATATAATCGGATAACTTGTTAAAATAACACTTTTGCATAGAAAAATAGAGAAAAATGTTTATTATGCAAAAAGAGAAAATAAAATGCTCCTAATGATCATTAAATAAACTTTTCATTGAGTAACTGGGCCTCTTACCTCAGTAAGCATTGAGTGTTTACGTCAAAAGGTGGAAATAATGCATATAATGATCATTAAATAAAGTTTCCACTGAGTAACTGGATCTCTTGCCTCAGTAAGCAGTAAGTGTTCACGTCAAAAGATGGGGATTTTGCTTGGAAGCATTAAGATCAGTTAGTTTCGTAGCCTTTTTGACTCGAGTTACTAAGTCCTTAGGGGTGTCTTTACACCTAATGCCCTAAAACCATCTGGTTTAGGAGTCATTGGCTAAACACTCGCTACATGGATCAATTAGAAAGCTTAACGAAACTCAACATGGCAAAGAGCTCATGATAAAAGAAAAAGAAAATAAATAAAACTATGCCATTATTGTTCATTCTGATAGGGAATTCGAGGAATGTTAAGACACCGAAACACTATTCATCGAAATTATTCGGAAACTTCATCTTTTATGTGCTAATCCACCATACACTAAGTCAAACTTACGATGCCTTAAACTAGCCTTGTGTAAGTAATTGGAATTTAAAACCCTTATTCATTGTGACGCTGTGTTTATATTTTAAGCCTACTCATGAACAAATATCATACTTTTATGTGCAACCCAAATTTTAGATAACATGAATGATGAATTTATCTTTGATTTTGTTTTTTAGTTAGTTTTTCGTTTTGTATTGCTAAGAGACTAGCAATATGTAAGTTTGGGCATGTGATAAGTGCTTAAATATTCATATTTAAGCCCATTAATTTACAGCTGTTAGGCTTTTTGTTTATGTATTTCAGTATATTCTACTTCATTTTTGTGTTTTCTTTGTTTTTTATAGGTTTTTGAAGAAAAGATAGCATTTGGAGTTCTAAAGAAGAAAACTGAAGATCTAGAACCAGATAGGTGCGATCGAGCCCACAGAAGAGTGTGATCGAACGCACAAGCACCCAGCGCCCACGCCAGGATAAAGTGCAGTCTGCGCTTGCGGGCAAGAAGAAAGCTTGAGCGCATCTGCGCTCGAGCGCACACGTACAGTAAACCAGCAGAACCTGTTTTGAAAATAATGGTTCGGGTCTTATTTTGGAAATTAGGGTTTCGAGGTGTCCTTAGAACCCTATAAATAGACTTATAAAACATAGAAATAGTATCTTCCTTTTAGTTTTAGTTTTTAGGTCGAGAGGCCAGAGGGGATTTCACAGAAGAATTGACGACTCTTCAATGGAGCTCTCTCGGGTTTCTTCTTTTCTTTATTTTTTTATGTGTAACTAAACCTTGTAAGGGCTTGGTTGAAGCCCTAATTATGTTTAACCAATAATTCAGCATTGGCTCCTTTGCAATATTTATGCTATGATTCTTAATTTGATTAATGTCTGTGTTTATTTAAATTCCTCATATGTGTGTGTCTGATCAACGTATGCATGTGGTATGAATTAGTTAGTTGAATCAATTTGGATGACCGAGTCCTGGATTCAACAATAGTAACAAAAGATATCCACACCGGATTCTTGGGTTAATCAACATGAAAAACCGGGAGTGGACCGAGCCCTAAGTCCCATGTGGTTGTCAATTTCCACAGATCCTATGCTCTCTTAAAGAACAACTCAGTATACACCATGCTGAATCCCTTAAGAGAGAGAAGAGTCAGAGTATACACCATGTCTAACTCGTTGCTTAGGGAAATCAATAGTTTAAGGAGTGGACCAAGCCCTTAAGTTGACAACCAGTAGGTATTCATAGCATGAATAGAGCATTGGCATATTGTTTTGTCGGAGTAGCATGATTAGTGATGGATACCAAGTCCCTACGCCTTTATCATTATTATCTAAACCAAATATTTATTTCTATCTATTTTTACTTTGTGAAATTAATTCTAAATCGAAATTCACCAATCTCTATGGAAATGATCTCGCACTTGCACACTATGCTACTGTAGACCTTGTGCACTTGCAAGTAAAACAAGTTCGATTATTTGCTTACTTATTTAGGTGGATAAACGTTAACGTGTTGTATTACTAATGATGGTAATGCTACAATCACAGTTTATGTTGTGATAAGATGTGACAAGTTATAATCTGATGGTGATTGAGGAGCTGAAGAAATTTCTCAACAGGAGGTCAAAATTAAATACTTGGATCCTCGGGGATTAAGGTGGTAAAATCCCAAATAACTTGTCGAAGGAATTATATACTGCATTTTCTTAAAAGTAAAGAAAATGGCATTCAAATTTCAATCAAGAACAAAACCAAACTTACATGTGTAGAGATTCAGTTAAATAGGCCATATGCACTGACTTAATATCCATCATGTCTTTGATATGAAAGAACCAGAAGCAAGTAAAGATAAAGGATATTGTTGAAAATATTAAGTGATTAATTAAAACAGAGTAATTTATATAAAAATATAAAAATACAAAACCAAACTATTTAATTAATCACTTACAAGTTACAAAAATATAAAAATATAAGTTATACTCTATATAATTTATATACAAATATATATTAATATTTATAAAATTATAATTATCATGCTATTTTATTGTTTCATCCAATAAAACAGAGTTCTTATAATTTCCATCTTGAATTGTGGTACAGTGAGCTCCACCACATCATAAGTTCTGGTATTTCTCCCTCTCCCAGATACTCCACATTAGGCAATGTGGAACTAACTTCCACACCTAGTCTGAACCATTATGCTTACCAGAATCCCTCCAAGAGTGCAGTATTGTCTCCACAGTCCTAGGCATAACCCACTGGATCCCAGACAATGAACAAGCCATGTTCCAAACGTCTCTCGCAATGTTATTGCACATACAACACCAATCAAGGATCATCATCATCCTCTTTCTAAGATTATCTATGGATAGAATTCCCCCCAACACTGTTTTCCACATAACGAAATTGACTTTTGGTGGTTCGTAATTTCGTATGACAATCAAATCCCTTACTAAGGAACTGAAATGAACAGTTAACCCCTCAATGCCTTGTAAGATGAACTAACCATAAACCATTGCTAGACTGCCCCCAAGAGAATCCACCATTACCTGAACCATTCACCTTCCAGAGTACACAAGACAGTCCAATTGTGACTTTATAATTCTTCTTTCCCTTGATCCACAAAAATTTCAGCAACTTTGCTTCTATCAAACTCACAACTTTTCTACAACAAACTTCATAATTTTTAACCCAATTCAGATACAAACTCTAAACCAATTAACAGAGACAGATTGTAGGTTTACAAACCCAACAAACTTCATACTTTTAGCAAAGACAGGGAAATCCAAGAATTAGGCAATTTTTTTGAGAAGATTTATCAAGCAAAGATTGATTCGCAAACGGAGGATAGGGTGAAATGGTGCCTTACGGTGGATAGGAAGTTTGAAGTTATCTCCTTCTACAAGGCCCTTCTTTTTCCCTTGGAAGGAAATCCAAACTTTCATTGGAAAACATGTGCCCCTTTTAAAGTGGCTTTTATGCTTGGGAGGCTATTTGAGGAAGAATTTTGACCATGGACAATCTTCAAAAAAGTGGAAAAGCTTTGGTTAATTGGTGTTACCTTTGCAAGTTGGAAGCAGAATCCATACACCACATCTTGCTTAGTTGCTCTTCGACCTGGGAGATGGCTCTTCAGGTTATGAGTCTCTCTTGGGTTTGTGCCGTTTTGTTCTTGAGGAAATTTGGGCTTGGAGTAGTATTCATGATTCTAAAGAAAGAGGAAAGTCATTGCTTTCATCCCTCTTTCCATCATGTGGATGGTTTGGTTGGAAAGAAATTTGAGAAAGCGGAGAGAGATAGTGCCTATTTTAAAGAGGGCTAGTTTAATCTTCTTATTTTTTGGGTTGAGTTTCGTAAATGAACTTTTTTTTAATAAAAAATTTGGCTACGCAATGAGAGGCAATCATCTCCCACCCCAGTGTAAGCAGGGTTTGGTCCCTGGTCTCTTGTGTGATGACATGCGACTCTACCAACTAAACTAGCTAGCACTCTCTTGTAAATGTACTTCATCTTGTAGAGTTCATGGAATCGCTTTCTAGTAGATAGCCTCTTTGTAATTGATTGCAACCCATTGATGCTCTTTTTACAATACTTTTGTACTTGTAAAAAAAAGATACACCAACAAACTACCCATTTAAACCCTAAAGTGCTAATTTTCTGAGCCCTAACCCAAGAAAAACTTGATTGTAGGCAGATTAGACAAATCTATCCTACATTACTTTTCCTTTTCTTTTTCTGCCAATTCTTAAGTCCCTTCACCAACACACTTAACAAAAGTCCCTCAACCCCTCCACCCTTAATCTCTATCCATCTCTTCACCATGAAGACAAGTTTCAAGTTCCTATGAAAACCCGAATCGAGGTCTGGGGACTTGAAATAATTAGTTTTACCACCAAAACCACAAGCACCTTGTCATCTTCTGTGAGGAAGATAAAAAGAAAAGAAGTTAATCACACATTCACACTAAAGAACCTAAAACTAGCAATTAACAGATATTACATAGATCAATCACTGCAGCGATTTCACTTCTCAAATTAGAGCTTTGAAAATCTTGTTCCGACTCTGCTAATTTTTCTTAAACTTTGGCTCGGCTTGATTATGTAAACAAGCGGGGTTAGAACTCGTTCATGAGATGAGTTCAAGCTTCTGCACGAGCCAAGCTTTGATAAATCAATCCTAGCAAACAAGCCTTTAAACAAACATAAATGAGTTTAAACAAGCCTGTGAAAAAAGAATTTTGAAGCTCGTTTCATAACTATGAATCCATTTGAAATCATCATTATTTATAGGAAAAAGAGAATAAACACAATAGGCACCAATGAGGTGCCATCATGTACAAAAGAATCATTTAGACCACATACAAATATGGTATTCATTTACCAAAAAAAAAACTGCTCAGAGAACCACAGCTTAAGCATGTTAAGCCACATGTTTTTTTAGCTTTTTAGCTTATAGGAAATTCCTAAAAATCTATATATTAAAACACAATCTAAAAGCAAGCCATTAAATGAGCCAAACCAAGTTGATCTTAACTATGTTCCAGCTTAGCTCGTTTAACAAAGAAGCGGTTGAGCTTGTTTGTTAGCATAACAAACAAAACATAAATAAGGTTTTTGCAAGTTTTGCCACAAGCTGTTCGTCGACCATATCAATTCGTTTACATCCCTACAGATGTTGGACCCACTTTAAAGACAAGTGAGACCAACACATGAATGGGGAATGTTCAGAGGTCTACCAAGTTTTTCTTATAAAAAAAATCGGATGACACTAGGAAATGTCAATATATACATAAGGATATATAGATAATTTCCACATTTAACATGTAGAAATGCCAAGAAAATAAAGTAGGCTGTCTATAAATGAACAAAACAACATGGTTCCATGAAATTCATACCTTCAAGGAGCACCATACATCAGTCAATGAAAAAACTGCAAGATTCACTTGAATCAGAAAACTAAATATGTCAGCATATATTTTCAATGTACCAGGAGTTAAAATAATGCTGATTGGCCAATCCACTCGATAACCCAAACCTAAAAAGTCAAAGATGGAGTCCTGCCATTGTTGAAAAAGGCAACATCAAAAGACTTTAAATAAATCCCAAAAAGAAAAAGGCTCTAACAGAGAAGTATTTAAGAATGCCGAGCCAAAGCTTAACATATACCAATTGCAGATGTTGAAAGAGGCATCATGCCATGTCCTTTTGTGTACACAAATAACCTATCCTTATAACAGTCTCGTTCACATGATGATCTCTGAACTGACAACTCAAGCAACCCTTGAATTTCTGCAACTCTCTGATCTGCCTCAGTAACACACCATTTCTGTTGTCCCAAGTAAGAGAAAGGAAAGGAGTCAGAAGGAAACTGTACAAGTCAAAGAATTGTAACTTTTAAGAAATTAAGTGATTAGTAGACAGATATACATGATGCCAAAGGGACATGATGAATAAATCAGCCCAATCTGTTAGTTCCATAAAATGATATCGCCGCAGTGCCAGCAGATGTTCTTGTAAATCAAACCCTTCTTCTAGCAACTTGATAGTTAACTTGCTGATATAGTTATATCTTACTTTGTCAGGGAAAAGTATAACCGGCATATTTGCATAGTCAAAGACAATCTTGTAACTAAAAGAAAATCTGTAGGCCAAGTATAAAGAACCAATAAAAAAAATGGAGAAAAATATAGAACTCCATACCTGATATGTTTATTCTTTTATTTATGTACCCCAGATATGTGGAAGGATACTGAAGCAATATTTCCTGCAGTAGGCATTTATCAATAGCAAAATCAATTGGTATCTCAAACATGGCTGACAAACTCCACCTGAGATCTCCAGTGATATTAGTGTCCCAGTTATTTGAAACACCAACCAAACTCTCCCAACCATTTCCAGCAGAAACGTTTGTTGATATTGCATCTTCTTGATTGTGATCCTTCAACTCCAAAGGTAGATGAGCACAAGAAACATCTGTATCTTCTATCATGACGTCATCCCCACCATAGCCTTGCTTGCCATGGTGATCACTCTTCCCACTAGTCACAGAAGCACTAGTCTTCAAATAATTCATGCATGGAACCCGCAGCTAGCTTTTCTACACATACTTTACAAGGGTCATCAACTGAAGGAAAATCAAAGCAAGGTAAAGATTGTCTATTGTCCTTGCTGCTTCTCTCTCCAGGCTTGCTCATCAGGTTAAAAAAAGCACTTTTTGTCAGCATGGGGTTCATACTGAGAAAATTGAAATGGTAATTAACCTTCCATTGTTGCAATGCAAATAAATTTGATGTGGAGGAGCCATTTTCAAGTTGATTTCATCCCTGTTCTCCTCTATTAAAGCATTGTCAGTGGCAAAAGTTTTGCTGAAATATGGCATACCTTTCTCAATAAATCCCATATTTTTGTTTCTCACTTTAGGGTCAGAGTCATGTCTCTGTACCCTCCATCAAAATAAAAAGGATTTCTCAAAAGACCACTAAGTGGCAAGAACTTACCAGGTGGACTATCAGCATACTGAACATCTATGCACGGCCAACTTGACTCCCCTGACTCAAGGGGCATAGATATGTTACTCAAAATTGTTCCAAGCTCAGAGTGCATGAAATGGCCACGGTCATCTGTTCCTTTGCACATATCATTTGATATTCTTTCCGTATGGCATAAGCTTTCAATCTGGAGACACTTTTGAAGTGAATTTTCAATGGGGGTACTCATGCAGAAGCTTAAACCTGATAAATAGTTCTGCTTGAGCCTAACCAAACTATTAGGAAACTCAGTCAGCCGCTCAGATTCAGTTTTGTCCTCGGAACCACTGATAAATGAACACTCAGATGACTCATATGCATCCACCATACAAGAGAACTTGTCTTGTGTACTATGGTCATCAAAATTCTTATTACCAACAGCCCTGAAAATCAAAGAATTTACCATCAATCTAGTGGTAACATCTGAAGAGAAAATGACAATAATAATTACGTCACACGAGTCACATGCGCCATCACCCATACCCCCCACCCCCCAATAACACACACACACAATCACACAAAACACACGGAGAAAGTGAGAAGGGAATTACACAGTTAAATCCCTTTCAGCTGTTGAAGGAACAACCAACCTGTCATCCAACATGAATGAAACTGAACTGTTTAAACTCCCTCCACCATTATCACAGAGAATAGGTATAGCGTAAACCCCATCAACCTAAAAAAACAAATCTTCTTGTAAGATATAAAAAAGAACCAGTTAAAGCAGCACTAAAGAAACACAAGCAGGCCAGTTGCCTATTGAACATGAAATGACACTCCACTCCCCAAACCATACTTGAATCCATATAGAAAGTAAAGATGAGGTAGGAATTGTCACCAAAATTAGTTAATTCTTTCCTAATACCAGAACTGTAGTTGCTAACAATCTGCACCAAACCAACACCAGTTAAACATTACTAGAAGAGCAACGGTCTAACAAGTACATTTCAAATGTATAACCTCAACAAAGTATTAAATACTAGATGAGATGGGTGGCACGCACTGAAGATGTGGACCTTACTCGATTCTGATACCTCTACACACTAAGTTATTTATCAACCAGTTCTTTTTTATTATTATTGAAAAAGTTTGTGGACAATAAGTTCTAAGAAAAATTATGGGTAGGATTTTCCTTAGAAAGGGTTTATTGAGTTGTCACAGTACAATGTTGTTATTTTATTTTTTATGGGTATTTTGGTTTTCAATGTGACATCTTTTCAGGAATAGTCTCTTTACATGATAGTAGTATGGATTTAAAAAATGATGTGACGGCAGAACTAACAAGAATTTTTTTGCTCATACTACGCTAATCGACAAAAGTAATATGTCCACTATAAAAAACGTGAGTGCCAAATAAGATTCCAGTAACTCACAAAACGGAATTTAACTGAAGTATCAAGTTCACTTGTGAATATGGTTTTAACTGAGAGGATTTTAGTTTCATGAGAGCTATACGCCTAAGACAGAATTCCACCATGGTTTGAATGAGTACGAATACCAATATCTGTCTGCAATGTTGCAAAAAGGAAAGAAACCAAGACTAAGGTAATTAACTAGTAAATGCTATAATTGCTTCATATAGAAGGGTGGAAGGAGTGGTATAAAAAGAACCAGAACTAGAGAAGTGGCATACCTGTTCACAACAGAATTTTAACTTAATCAAAATATTTTCAAGTTTTTCCTGTATCCTTTTGTAATAACTGTTCCTTGCAATTACCATGGCTTCTATATCCCTTTTGCTGATTGTCACTGGAGATGCATAAAATGGATTATTGCTTAAAAAAACACTCCAACAGCGAAGGAGATCTGCATACGTTTGGTCCCCTGGGGCAGCATGGTTACACAATTCAAGCAATTTCATTAGTACTTGAAGCTGCTGACCAGCCCTGAGAAGTGGAATCAAAAAGTTCTTCAAAAAAATAAGGAACAGAAGCTCCATCTCGCTCCTGAAGTGAACAGTTCCCGACTATATGGATCAAGGTCATGAAGGAATAGTAAAAGCATGACTTCAAAAAAGACATCATTTGAATCTAATATTAATTAGCTACACAATACATTACCCTAACAATTGCCAATGGAGATATGCCAGCTTTACAATGTGAATAAGGTGGTATCCCATCAACATATTCTACTATGAACTCCTTGTAAGGATCACTAATCTCAGCTTCGAATATCCATGATCTTATAAATCCACAATATGGATCAAATGATCGACGAAAGAGAAACTTAAGTAAAGCAGGATCGGCAACCTACAAACAAATAATAACTGAGAAAGATTCATTAGCAGAACAACAAGAATGGAATGAAAACAAGTGCTTGTGATTTAAGTAATAGGATATGCAGTATTTGCAAGCAAAATAGAGAAAACTTTCGAAGAATGTGTAACCTGAATTATTCCATCAACAGAGCACGGCAATCAATGACTTTAAAGGTCGGACTAAATTAAAAGATAAGACACTTTTTTATAAGTAAAAAGATAGACACAGAAATCAATAGTAGTCACCAAATCAAATTTCTTTTCAAGGATAAGGCAGTACAACTTTAAAGAATTGAATTCACTTGACTCATTTTATACTTTGTCCAACCTGTAAAATTTTAATTTTTTTCTAGAACTTGTACATACTGAAAGAGTTGTAATTTCGAACTACGAAAGCCCAAGAGCATAACAATTGAAATTGTTCTGACTCAACATTCTTAGCTAATAGCACTAGGTATCAGACGCAATAAGTAAAAGAAGAAGAAAGGAAAGAAACACAGAAGAAAACTTCCATTTATGCTGACCTTTAGTTGTGAATACAAATAAGTGAGCAGATCCCCTCCTCTGTAGAAATTATTAAATTCCAAGGTTGCTTTTCCAGTTAGATCTTCAAAAGAAGATACCAAGAAACAGAGAGCTACATCATGTAGCTTGCATATATTTCCGATGGCTTCAATCTGCTCAATTCCTTGGTGTGAAGGTACACCTCCAACAATGTAAGTTCAGAATGCACCACACTTGAGAAGCAACCTAACCCAGAAGATGCATGCAAAGGCAAGTGAATACTCTTTGATGAGCGTCTCAGACCTACTGATGCACATAATGTATCCAGTGCACATGTGTACCCTTCTAAAACCTTTCTGACAGCAACAGCAAATGCCTGATTAACAAGACTGTATGCAAAACAATTCTCCCCTCGGAGTTCACTATAGTTTTCAATTTCTTCTAACTCATGATTTTTCTGTCTCTTTCCTGTTGAATTATCATCCAAATTTAAGTTCGTGAAATGATCTACAAATTTGTGAAGAAGAAAAACTAAGGAACCCAAACAGCCAATGGATTTAAGAATCTGTCCCAAAGCATGAGAGCTTGACGACCGATTCCATAAACTCGAAATTCTAAAAAGAGCAGACTGTACACCATGTAGTGCATTCAATGCCAGCCTCACCAAACTCCTTTCCGGTAAAATGAATAAATAATTAACAGCCTCACCAAATTCACTAGAGAAGCAAATTACACAAATTCAGCTTGAAACAATGGTTATTAACAATATAACTCTGGACATAAGAAAATTTGCATCACTATGACCATACTGTGTAGACAATATTGATAATGGAAATTTAATGACATTGAAATTAAAGGAATACAGAACAATATTTATTTTTCACAATCTTACGAACAAGATCCAAGAATATGATATTAATTGGGGTCAACCACTAACGAGAGAAGGAATCCCTTTTTCCTTGAATTGAACAGCTCTTTCAAGAAAAAGGAATTAATTAATTAATTAAAGAGAGGTTTCATGAAGTGCTTCTTAAGGAAACTTCAATTTCTCCATATTTCTAGAGCAGCAATGAATACTGTGAGAATGAATACTGTGATTAGCATTTTGAACAGGCATGAATAAACCATTTTGAAAGTTAGTTGGCATTTGCATACCATATCTTATTTTATAATCCAATAAACAGAATACATCGAACTTCATTGCTTTGCAAGACATAAAAGGTGAAAATAAAAGAATAGAACACAAAGCCTCACTATTTTTCTATTGGTATATTACCAAAAAAAATAAAACCAAATAGCCAAACAGATGTAATATTAGGTGCAGTTTAGTGAAACTTATAGTTTTCTAAAAAACCAATAAATATGATTCAGAAACGAAAAAAAAATGACTTTTTTTTATAAGTAGAAATCGTATAAAATCGCTCCAAGAGTTGCAACCCATTTATAATTCACTTCTTTTTTCTTTATTATCTATTAAAGAAATTTTTGTGTATTAAAAAAATATAAAATTAAAAAGATCAAATTCAATTGAAATTTTTGTGAGAAGCAAAGAGGAGAACCAAGGGAATGTACCCAAATCTTTTCTACTGCAAGTGTATCATGTTCACCAATAGTCTCAAAGAAGAAAAAAGCTCTTTTGACCAAATCATACATAATGGAAAAGAAATTATGTATTATTTTAAGATTTTTTATAGTTGTGGATTTATTTTGTAATTATGTTTTTTAAGAATTAAGTAATAGTGTTTAGGAAAAATCGATTTAGATAATTAAATATATTATTAAGGTTTTCCTAAGTTTTTAAGATTTTGGTGCCTATATAAGCAGCTGCATTAGTTTAGTCAGACATGAATAACAGAATTTGAGATTTAATTTCCCTCTGTTTTGTTCTTCCCCTCTAGTATTCTCCCCTCTTCTGTTCTACCTATTCTGTTTTCCTTGCTGCTTCCCTGTTCTCCTTCTATACTGTTCTATCTCCTCATCTACCTATTCTGTTTGCTTCTTCGAGTGTTCTCCCCTTTCTTCTCTTCTCTCTATCTTCGCTTTTCAATATTTGTTCTATATCACCAAATTCTAGGAAAGAGAAAGATAAAAAAAACGACAAATCAAAGAAATTAGGTAAAGAAGAACCAGCTATTTACTGTGGAGTGAGAAGGCTAAGCAAAACAACAAAGTTCAATCCTTTTCAATTTCCTCAATTTTCCCAGCCTCACCAAGAAAGAGAGAAGAAAACAATTCAATTTCCTCAACAAATCCACCAACACGGTTTTTTTTTTTCACCAAGAAGCGCATGCACCTTCCGAAAATCCCCGATCAACCATTTCATGAAGAAGTTCTGTTTCCATTGATGTGTCATTGCCACGAGGACTTGCTTGGATCATTGTATTGTAAGTGCAACCCTCAGGCAAGCAATGATTTTCTTCCAATTTTTAAACAAACCACTTGCTTCATTTAAAAACCCCCCAGTTACAAAACCCAGAAATCAATATAGTATATGTCTTAACATTCGGTTGCAAGCCTTTCACAGAAAAGCTACAAAATAATTCCCTAGCATATTCAAGCTTCCCTACATGCTTAAAAGTAAGAATTCCTTACTTTTACCATCCTATGTTATCAAGGACGCCCAAAAATTCCTCCCAATCTTTAGTCCATTTACAGATGGACGAATGGATTAAGCATAAGAATTCCTTATTTTCTGAAAGGGATGGCCATAGAAGACAGATAAATTAATTAGCAGACCCTTGATATGGGAACCATCATGATCCAGCAGAAAAACCAAAAGCGCGTTTCTCGGTAAGCAATTAGCAGTAAGAAGAAGCAAAACAAAATTAAATAATTCACAAGGAAACCATCCATTTTTTTTCCGACCTGTAGGAGTGAAGATGTTATTCGTGGTGAAAGTTACAAGCCCGGATATAACCAAAGAGCCAACAGTATCAGGTTTAATCATTTGGACAAATCAACACAAAACAAAATCGACAAACATTTCACTTGCACTTAGATTACTTAGTGAACACAAAACAAAATCGACAAACATTTCACTTGCACTTAGTTTACTTAAGAAGGAGAGCCCAAAAGGAAGACGTAAAAACTTGATTTTACTGATTTACCTCTCAGCACTGGCAAGGAGAACTTTTTCAGTGCATGCGACCAATAAAGTTTAAAAATCACTCGGCTCTGCCTAATACAAGTATTTGGGCTTGATTGTTGAGCTTACCTTAAGATTAGAATTACTATCAAAGTTTACATTTTTATCAATTATTCATCTACAAAACATGTTTTTATCAGGTAATGTTATGTGAATCAGTGATCTAGTCAATATAATGAAAGGCAATTATAGCTTCTCTTACTAATTGGGATTCTGTTCATCTCATGAACATATGTTTACCAATAGTTTAATAGAAGAAAAAAAACTATTTTGACCAAATTCTAAGAAAGAGACAGATAACAGACGAGAAACAAAAGAAAATGTGCAAAGGAGGAGGTGGGTATCAACTGTGGAGTAAGAAGGCAAAGCAAACAACAAAGTTCAATGTTTTTCCTTTTCCTCAATTTTCACAGCTTCACCAAGAAAGAGAACAAATAAATTGTCACTCACTAAATAAATAAAGGAACAGAGCAACATACATAAGAAGCAAAGACAATAGGAATCCTGATATGAGATGGCTAAGCATTAATAATTAACATGCACACAATCACAAAGTAAATAATCACTAAAAGTGAACCAACCTTAGTCGCAGGATCACCTTATCAAATATGTCAACATCAGTAAAAATACTGAACCATCAACATATAAATGAGCTCTTAAGACAGAATACACGAATCCAGCAATTTTGAACATCCTCCTCTCAGCCCATGATACCACCAACAACAGAAATATTGAAAGAGAAAAAGAGGCCCATAACATCTAATGTAAATAGTGCTACATAGACTTAACAGATCAACCCAACAGGGAAAGCAAAATCAATAAAAACATTGACTAACACAATTTTGCATAACTTAGCTGAGATCAAAAGTGAAATGCATGCCATTGTGTAATAAAAGGTACACAAAATAGTTTAAATAGAAAAAAACGACTAACTCCGCACTAAAAACCAACATCTCACAAGAAAATGTCGCTGAACGCCCCTTCAAGATCATTCCAGTCTTTCACTTAGCTGAGATCGAAAGTGAAATGCATGTCCTTTTGTAATAAAAGGTACAAAAAAATAGTTTAAATAGAAGAAAAAAAGACTAACTCAGCACTAAAAACCAACCTAAAGTTGCACTAAAAACTGGAAGAAATATAATGAAAATTTTGGTGTTATTCATCCTTCATTATCATGAAAAATCTCAACACATTATATTAGTTCTCCTTTGCTACATCATCAACATTTGAAAATTTTCCAGAAGTACCCAAGGAAATGCACCAGAAAATGTAAACAGCAACGACCAAACTTTAACACTTGCTGATATTGCTTTCTATGAAAGGCTGACATGTTTCAACTTTATAATTTAATAGAATAGAAGAAGCTTAATATGTATTAAGCTTAAGAACGTAAACTTCCCAAGAAAATACAACGTAGCTACCGGCGTCTTCTCAAACAATAAAAAAGATGTATTTAACAGTAACCTAAAAGAGTTGTTATATATATATATATATATGGAGCTTGTTCCATAAGTTGGTTTTCTTGTTCTGATCAGTTCTCTTTCTCATTCCTCGTTTTTTCCAACTCTAATCAAGTGCATTGATAAAGTTCTGCATATAATTCAACCTTATTACTCTAATTTCTGACAACTCTTGGCAACCTCAAAAGGGGAAAATTATATTAGTTCTCCTTTGCTTAAACATAAACATTTGAAAAATTTTCAGAAGTAACAAACAAAAATACACCAGAAAATGTAAACAGCAACGACCAAGTGATAACACTTGCTAATATATAAATTTCATAAATAAAAATTTACTTCTATGAAAGGCCGACACTTTTCAACATTATAATATAATAAAAAAAGAAGCTTAAATAGTGATGTATGTATTAGGCTCAAGAACGTAAACTTACCGGCATCTTCTCAAATGATAAAGGAGATGGATTTAACAATAACTTCAGAGGTGTTAAATATATTACAAACTGTTTTCTACAATGGCATGGAAGGTGAAAATTCAATTCATATATTAAATGTTGAAGAACTCCACAATCACTTGTACAATGGCATGGAAGGTTAAAATTCGCTACTACAATAGCAGGGAAGGTGAAAATTCACTTCATCCTTTAAATGCTGAAGAACTCCACAATCATTTGTAAAGTTCATTTAGATTTTCTTGATCTAATTTACCATTAGATAACGAATCCACCAACATGGTTGCAGCACATGCATCTTCTGAAAATCCTTGATCAACCTTTTCAGAAAGAAGTTCTGCTTCCATTGACGCATCATTGCTATTAAGACACGCTTGAATTATTATATTATAAGTGAAATTGTCAGGCAAGCAACCATTCTTTTCCATTTTTCTGAACAATTCCTTTGCTTCATTTAGTAACCCATTTCTACAAAGTCCAAAAATCATTATATCATATGACCTAACATTAGGCTGCATACCCGAGACGCTACAAAATAATTCCCTCACATATTCAAGCTTCCCAGCTTTGCACATACCATCAATAAGTATATTGTAAACTACAATATCAAGATCAATACCACTCTTTTGCATCACATTGAACATTGTCAATGCCTCATGAAGATATCCATTTTTACATAAGCCATCCAATAAAGTTGAGTAAGTTACCAAATCAGGAAGTTGCCCACAAGCACACATTTTCATGAAAAGCTCTTGCGCAGCACCAAGTCTCCCTGATTGACACAAGCCACATATCAGAGTACTGTAAGCGACAACATCAGGAATTAATCCTCTACGAGACATTTTATCAAAGACACTCATTGCATCCTCTATCCTTTTAGCCTTGCAATACCCATTGAGCATGATGTTATAAGTAATAACATCAGGTACACAACCCTTGCAAACCATTGAATCAAACACTTTTCTTGCTTCATCCAGTTGATTTCATATACAATATCCATCCATCAATGAATTGTAAGTGACAGTATTAGGCTCTACACCTCTTTGAATCATCATTTTAAGCACACCCCGAGCCTTTGAAACCATCCCTTCTTTACAAAGTGTATCAATTAATATACTGAAGGTGAAAACATTAGGTATGATTTTCCTAGCCACCATTTCATTCAACAATCTCATAGCTTCTTTCCATTGGCCTAATTTACATACCCCATTAATCAAGGAGCTATAAGTGACAACATTCGGTAGAATGCCTTTATCAATCATTTCGGAGAAGAGAGTCATAGCCTCAGTTGTCATCTTGTCCTTGGAAAGACTATCGATGATGGTGCTATATACTTTAACCAAATCAGCCTTGAAGCAACTTTCTTCTATCTTCTTGAGCAACTGAATAGCCAAAGTAGTGTCACCCATTTTACATAAACCGTTTATTATAGTACCATAAGTAACAACATTAGCTTGATACCCATTCTTCACCATTTGATCAAACAATGTCATTGCATGAGCAAGCTTACCTTCAACACAATATCCGTTCACCAGAGTGTTGAGTGTTATAACATCAGGCTCAATACCAAGTTTCCAGATTTTCCCCAAAACAGAGAAACCAAAATCCACACGACCTAAGCGGCAAAAACAATTAATCAAAATATTCAAAGTGTAAATATTATGCCTGATTCCTTGTACTTCCATTTGTTTGCAGAAAGAACCAGCGGTGGCATAATGTCTCATTCTAACAACTGCACTTAATAATTGAGTAAATTCAACAATAGAGGGCCGAGGACGCATATGGAG
Source organism: Bretschneidera sinensis (assembly GCA_023935145.1). Classification (NCBI taxonomy): domain Eukaryota; kingdom Viridiplantae; phylum Streptophyta; class Magnoliopsida; order Brassicales; family Akaniaceae; genus Bretschneidera; species Bretschneidera sinensis. The sequence goes on from CM043701.1 coordinate 9,577,607, forward strand.
CATCATATTAAACAAAGCAATCGCATCATCAATCTTATTATTAAACCCACGTTTCAGTCTTTCTGTCACAGACTTGTAGTCATCTATAGCACTAGAAGAAGTTGGAGAATGGAAATGAGCCCTTGTTAAATAATGATCAGGAAATGGATGATTCAGTATTAAGAAGCCAATTAAATTAAGGTTAATGGAACTATGGAGAATACCTAGTTCTCGAACATGAAGAAATTTCGAAGCCGGAGAAGAACAAGTAGCTCTCTTCCACATCATCATCGCTTTAGCTTTGCTGCTCTTCTCTCTCTCTCAATCCAATTAACATTTCCATCAGATTTTATATAAGCATTCGGGCAACACAGAACGTTGACCCGACCCACCCGTGTGGTAGTTGAATAGTGTTTTTTAATATTATTTTCGATTAATTGAATGCAAAATATAATGCCTTCAAAATAAATCATTTCACGATTGAAATGGATTCAAGTTTACGACAAAATTGAATATTATATTATTAAATATATAAATTCTATCTTACCATCAACTTGATCGTCATTTCAATTCTTAAATGAACTAATTTTAAAAATTAATCCAATTCAATTATATTGGGTTGAAAAAATCTCAAATTAACCCTGCCTATGAACCTATCCAATCTCGATTCAACTCAACCCATTTAAATCGGTTTGAATCGATTCAGGTCATTAGTTTAGTATTTTTTTCTTTTAAAAATTAATGCGAACATATTACGTAAGCACAAATAGTTTATTAGAATTATTTATTATTAATTAGATCTAAAATCAAGTCCATTAAAGAATTTGTTAGATATTACGAATCATCATTTACAAATTAAGTACTCAATTCTTTAAGACTTCAACACTAATACACACTTGGTCCTAAAATTTTTATAGCCAAGTTCCATAATATAAAAAAATTTAAAAAGAATGAACATAAGATAAAAAAATCAATTTAATAAGCTTTTGAAAAGCATATTGAAAGTCCGAAAGAAATACTTTCACATAAACAAACGATTTTCTTTAATTAAAAAGTATTTAAAAAAAAACATACTACTCACATATTGAAATTCTAATTGGTCTTTTTGATAGAAACTAGCAGTTTTTGTTGGATGGTTTCTAAGAAAGAAAAAAAATACCTTTAAAAAATGAGGAAAAAGAAATGGAACGAGAATATTTATATTATAATCCAAATTAATTTATCAAAATATTAATAAAATCCATCAAATATACATTATAATCCAAACTAACTTACCAAAATATGAATACTTTTAAAATAATTATATTTTAAATATATAAAATATAATTATATAATAATCTTGTTACCAGATTGGGTTAAGCTGAAATTTTTTAACATAAACACATGAAAATCTGTTAAGATATATAGATATAAATAAAACAAACATAACAGCTTCATGGAGACGGGGAAATAAAACAAAATTGAAGACACAACAGCGCATATTGCAAATCTATAACTAATATTAAGTTGAAAAAAAACTTGTGTGTGTTGCCTATTGAACATGCAATGACACTCCATGTAGTTGCTAACAGACTGCTCCAAACCAACACCAGTTAAATATTACTAGAAGAGCAACGGTCTAAAAGTACATTTGAAATACTAGATGAGATGTGGACCTTACTTCATTCTGATACCCCCACTCAGTTATTTATCAACCAGTTTTTTTTTTTTTTATTATTATTCAACTTGTATCCTTTTGTAATAACTGTTCCTTGCAATTACCATGGCTTCAATACCCCCTTTGCTGAAAGTCATTGGAGATGCATAAAATGGATTATTGCTTAAAAAAAGGCTCCAACAGGGAAGGATATCTGTATAGTATGGTCCCCTGGGCAGTATGGTTACACAATTCAAGCAATTTCGTTAGTACTTGAAGCTGCTGACAGGTGGAATCAAAAAGTTCTTCAAAAAAATAAGGAACAGAAGCTCCATCTCGCTCCTGAAGCGAACATTTCCCAATTATATGGATCAAGGTCATGAAGGAATAGTAAAAGCATGACTTCAAAAAAGACATCATTTGAATCTAATATTAATTAGCTACACAATACATTACCCTAACACTTGTCAATGGAGATATGCCACCTTTACAATGTGAATAAGGTGGTATCCCATCAACATATTCTACTATGAACTCCTTGTAAGGATCACTAATCTCGGCTTTGAATATCCATGATCTTATAAATCCACAATATGGTTCAAATGATCGAAGAAAGAGAAACTTAAGTAAAGCACGATGAGCAGGATCGGCAACCTACAAACAAATAATAATTGAGAAAGATTCATTAGCATAACAACAAGAATGGCCTGAAAACAAGTGCTTGTAATTAAAATAATAGGATATCCAGTATTTGCGAGCAAAATAGAGAAAACTTTACAAGAATGTGTGCACTAAATTAAAAGATAAGACACTTTTTTATAAGTAAAAAGATAGACACAGAAATCAATAGTAGTCACCAAATCAAATTTCTTTTCAAGGATAAGGCCGTACAACTTTAAAGAATTGAATTTACTTGACTCATTTTATACTTCTTCCAGTTAGATCTTCAAAAGAAGATACCAAGAAGCAGAGAGCTACATCAACTTTGCCTCTATCAAACTCACAACTTTTTTGCAACAAACTTCATAATTTTCAACCCAATTCAGATACAAACTCTAAACCAATTAACAGATAGACAGATTGTAGGTTTACAAACCCAACAAACTTCATACTTTTAGCAAAGACTGGGAAATCCAAGAATTAGGCAATTTTTTTAGAAGATTTATCAAGCAAAGATTGATTCGCAAACGGAGGATGGGGTGAAATGGTGCCTGATAGGAAGTTTGAAGTTATCTCCTTCTACAAGGCCCTTCTTTTTCCTTTGGAAAGAAATCCAAACTTTCCTTGGAAAACATGTGCCCCTTTTAAAGTGGCTTTTTTGCTTGGGAGGCTATTTGGGGAAGAATTTTGACCATGGACAATCTTCAAAAAAGTGGAAAAGCTTTGGTGAATCGGTGTTACCTCGACAAGGAGGAAGCAGAATCCATACACCACATCTTGCTTAGTTGCTCTTGGACCTGGGAGATGGCTCTTCAGGTTATGAGTCTCTCTTGGGTTTGTGCCGTTTTGTTCGTGAGGAAATTTGGGATTGGAGTGGTATTCATTATTCTAAAGAAAGAAGAAAGTCATTGCTTTCATCCCTCTTTCCATCATGTGGATGGTTTGGTTGGAAAGAAATTTGAGAAAGTGGAGGGAGGTAGTGCTTGTTTTAAAGAAGGCTAGTTTAATCTTCTTATTTTTTGGGTTGAGTTTTGTAAATGTACTTTTTTTTAATAAAAAATTTGGCTACGCAATGAGAGGTAATCATCTCCTACCCTAGTGTGAGTAGGGTTTGGTCCCTAGTCTCTTGTGTGATGACAGGCGACTCTACCAACTAAACTAGCTAGCCCTCTCTTGTAAATGTACTTCATCTTGTAGAGTTCATGGAATTGCTTTCTTGTAGATAGTCTCTTTGTAATTGGATTGCACCCCACTGATGCTCTTTTTATAATACTTTTTTACTTGTAAAAAAAAAAGTACACCAACAAACTACCTATTTGAACCCTAAAACCCTAATTTTCTGAGCCCTAACCCAAGAAAAACTTGATTGTAGGCCGATTAGACAAATCTATCCTACATCACTTTTCCTTTTCTTTTTCTGCCAATTCTTAAGTCCCTTCACCAACACACTTAACAAACGTCCCTCAACCCCTCCACCCTTGATCTCCATCCATCTCTTCACTGTGAAGACAACTTTCAAGTTCCTATGAAAACCTGAATCGAGGTCTGGGGACTCGAAATAATTAGTTTTACCACCAAAACCACAAGCACCTTTTTATCTTCTGTGAGGAAGATAAAAAGAAAAGAAGATAATCACACATTCACACTAGAGAACATAAAACTAGCAGTTAACAGATATTACATAGATCAATCACTGCAGCGATTTCACTTATGAAATTAGAGCTTCGAAAATCTTGTTCCAGCTCTGCTAAATTTTCTTAAACTTTAGCTCGGCTTGATTATGTAAACAAGCGGAGTTAGAACTCGTTCATGAGATGAGCGCAAGCTTCTGCACGAGCCAAGCTTTGATAAATCAATCCTAGCAAACAAGCCTTTAAACAAACATAAATGACTTTAAACAAGCCTGTGAAAAAAGAATTTTGAAGCTTGTTTCATAACTATGAATCCATTTAAAATCATCATTATTTATAGGAAAAAGAGAATAAACACTATAGGGCACCAATGGGGTGCCATCATGTACAAAAGAATCATTTAGTCCAAATATAAATATGGTATTCATTTACAAAAAAAAAAATCTGCTCAGAGAACCACAGCTTAAGCATGTTAAGCCACATGTTTTTTTAGCTTTTTAGCTTATAGGCAATTCCTAAAATCCATTTATTAAAACTCAATCTAAAAGCAAACCCTTGAATGAGCTCATAAGCAATCCCATAATCTAAGCCAAACCAAGTTGATCTTAACTTTGTTCCAGCTTAGTTCGTTTAACAAAGAAGCGGTTGAGCTTGTTCGTTAGCATAACAAACAAAACATAAACAAGGTTTTTGCAAGTTTTGCCACAAGCTGTTCGTCGACCATATCAATTCGTTTACATCCCTACAGATGTTAGACCCACTTTAAGGACAAGTGAGACCAACACATGAATGGGGAATGTTCAGTGGTCTATCAAGTTTTTCTTATAAAAAAATCGGATGACACTAGGAAATATCAATATATACGGAAGGATATATAGATAATTTCCACATCTAACATGTAGAAATGCCAAGAAAATAAAGTAGGCTGTCTATGAATGAACACAACAACATGGCTCCATGAAATTCATACCTTCAAGCAACACCATACATCAGTCAATGAAAAAACTGCAAGATTCACTTGAATCAGAAAACTAAATATGTCAGCATATATTTTCAATGTACCAGGAGTTAAAATAATGCTGATTAGCCAATCCACTCGATAACCCAAACCTAAAAAGTCAAAGGAATGGAGTCCTGCCATTGTTGAAAAAGGAAACATCAAAAGACGCTAAATAAATCCTAAAAGGAAAAAGGCTCTAACAGAGAAGTATTTAAGAATGCCAAGCCAAAGCTTAACATATACCAATTGCAGATGTTGAAAGAGGCATCATGCCATGTCCTTTTGTGTACACAAATAACCTATCCTTATAACAGTCTCGTTCACATGATGATCCCTGAACTGACAACTCAAGCAACCTTTGAATTTCTGCAACTCTCTGATCTGCCTCAGTAACACACCATTTCTGTTGTCCCAAGTAAGAGAAAGGAAAGGAGTCAGAAGGAAACTGTACAAGTCAAAGAATTGTAACTTTTAAGAAATTAAGTGATTAGTAGACAGATATACATGATGCGAAAGGGACATGATGAATAAATCAGCCCAATCTGTTAGTTCCATCAAATGATATCGCTGCAGTGCCAGCAGATGTTCTTGTAAATCAAACCCTTCTTCAAGCAACTTGATAGTTAACTTGCTGATATAGTTATATCTTACTTTGTTAAAGAAAAGTATAACCGACATATTTGCATAGTCAAAGACAATCTTGTAACTAAAAGAAAATATCTCTAGGCCCAGTATAAAGAACCAATAAAAAAAATGGAGAAAAAAATAGAACTCCAGACCTGATATGTTTATTCTTTTATTTATGTACCCCAGATATGTGGAAGGATACTGAAGCAATATTTCCTGCAGTAGGCATTTATCAATAGCAAAATCAATTAGTATCTCAAACATGGCTGACAAACTCCACCTGAGATCTCCAGTGATATTAGTGTCCCAGTTATTTGAAACACCAAGCAAACTCTCCCAACCATTTCCAGCAGAAACGTTTGTTGACATTGCATCTTCTTGATTGTGATCCTTCAACTCCAAAGGTAGATGACCACAAGAAACTTCCGTATCTTCTATCATGACATCATCTCCACCATAGCCTTGCTTGCCATGGTGATCGCTCTTCCCACTAGTCACAGAAGCACTAGAGTCTTCAAATAATTCATGCATGGAACCAGCAGCTAGCTTTTCTACACATACTTTACAAGGGTCATCAACAGAAGGAAAATCAAAGCAAGGTAAAGATTGTCTATTGTCCCTGCTGCTTCTCTCTCCAGGCTTGCTCATCAGGTTAAAAAAAGCACTTTTTGTCAGCATGGGGTTCATACTGAGAAAATTGAAAGGGTAATTAACCTTCCTTGTCGCAATGCAAATAAATTTGATGTGGAGGAGCCATTTTCAAGTTGATTTTCATCTCTGTTCCCATCTATTAAAGCATTGTCAGTGGCAAAAGTTTTGCTGAAATATGGCATACCTTTCTCAATAAATTCCATATTTTTGTTTCTCACTTTAAGGCCAGAGTCATGTACTCTTGGGTCATCTCTGTACCCTCCATCAAAATAAAAAGATTTCTCAAAAGACCACCAAGTAGCCAGCACTTACCAGGTGGACTATCAGCATACTGAACATCTATGCATGGCCAACTTGACTCCCCTGACTCAAGGGGCATAGATATGTTACTCAAAATTGTTCCAAGCTCAGAATGCATGAAATGGCCATGGCCATCTGCTCCTTTGCACATATCATTTGATATTCTTTCTGTATGGCATAAGTTTTCAATCTGGAGACACTTTTGAAGTGAATTTTCAATGGGGGTACTCATGCAGAAGCTTAAACCTTATAAATAGTTCTGCTTGAGCCTAACCAAACTATTAGGAAACTCAGTCAGCTGCTCAGACTCAGTTTTGTCCTCGGAACCACTGATAAATGAACACTCAGATGACTCATATGCATCCACCATACAAGAGAACTCGTCTTGTGTACTATGGTCATCAAAATTCATATTACCAACAGCCCTGAAAATCTGAGAATTTACCATCAATCTAGTGGTAACAACATCTGAAGAGAAAATGCAATAATAACTATGTCACACGAGTCACATGCGCCATCACCCATGCCCCGCACCCGCCAACAACACACACAGAATCACACAAAACACAGAGAAAGTGAGAAGGGAATTACACAGTAAAATCCCTTTCAGCTGTTGAAGGAACAAATAACCTGTCATCCAACATGAATGAAACTGAATTGTTTAAACTCCCTCCACCATTATCACAGAGAAGATATAGCGTAATCCCCATCAACCTAAAAAAACATATCTTCTTGTAAGATATAAAAAAGAACCCGTTAAAGCAGCACTAAAGAAACACAAGCAGGCCAGTTGCCTATTGAACATGCAATGACACTCCACTCCCCAAACCATACTTGAATCCATATAGAAAGTAAAGAGGAGGTAGGAATTGTCACCAAAATTAGTTAATTCTTTCCTAATACCAGAGTGTAGTTGCTAACAGACTACTCCAAACCAACACCAGTTAAACATTACTAGAAGAGCAACGGTCTAACAAGTACATTTGAAATCTATAGCCTCGACAAAGTATTAAATACTAGATGAGATGGGTGGCCCACATTGAAGATGTGGACCTTACTCGATTCTGATACCTCTACTCACTAAGTTATTTATCAACCAGTTCTTTTTTATTAATATTGAAGAAGTTTGTGGACAATAAGTACTAAGAAAAATTATGGGTAGGATTTTCATTACAAAGGGTTTATTGAGTTGTCACAGTACAATGTTATTATTTTATTTTTTATGGGTATTTTGGTTTTCAAAGTGATATCTTTTCAGGAATAGAGTCTCTTTACATGATAGTAGTATGGATTTAAAAAATGATGTGACGGTAAAACTAACAAGAATTTTTTTGCTCATACTACGCTAATCAACAAAATATGTCCACTATAAAAAACGTGAGTGCCAGATAAGATTCCAGTAATTCACAAAACGGAATTTAACTGAAGTATCAAGTTCACTTGTGAATATGGTTTTAACTGAGAGGATTTTAGTTTTATGAGAGCTATACGGCTAAGACAGAATTGCACCATGGTTTGAATGAGTACGAATACCAATATCTGTCTGGAATGTTGCAATAAGGAATGAAAACAAGACTAAGGTAATTAACTAGTAAATGCTATAATTGCTTCATATAGAAGGGTAGAAGGAGTGGTATAGAAAGAACCAGAACTAGAGAAGTGGCATACCCGTTCAAAACAGAATTTTAACTTAATCAAAATATTTTCAAGTTTTTCCTGTATCCTTTTGTAACAACTGTTCCTTGCAATTACCATGGCTTCTATATCCCTTTTGCTGAAAGTCACTGGAGATGCATAAAATGGATTATTGCTTAAAAAAACACTCCAACAGGGCAGGAGATCTGCATACCTATGGTCCCCTGGGGCAGCATGGTTACACAATTCAAGCAATTTCATTAGTATTTGAAGCTGCAGACCAGCCCTGACAAGTGGAATCAAAAAGTTCTTCAAAAAAATAAGGAACAGAAGCTCCATCTCGCTCCTAAAGTGAACAGTTCCCAACTATATGGATCAAGGTCATGAAGGAATAGTAAAAGCATGACTTCAAAAAAGACATCATTTGAATCTAATATTAATTAGCTACACAATACATTACCCTAACGCTTGCCAATGGAGATATGCCAGCTTTACAATGTGAATAAGGTGGTATCCCATCAACATATTCTACTATGAACTCCTTGTAAGGATCACTAATCTCAGCTTTGAATATCCATGATCTTATGAATCCACAATATGGTTCAAATGATTGAAGAAAGAGAAACTTAAGTAAAGCACGATGAGCAGGATCGGCAACCTACAAACAAATAATAACTGAGAAAGATTCATTAGCAGAACAACAAGAATGGCATGCAAACAAGTGCTTGTAATTTAAGTAATAGGATATCCAGTATTTGCAAGCAAAATAGAGAAAACTTTCCAAGAATGTGTAACCTGAATTATTCAATCAACAGAGCACGGCAATCAATGACTTTAAAGGTCGCCCTAAATTAAAAGATAAGACACTTTTTTATAAGTAAAAAGATAGACACAGAAATCAATAGTAGTCACCATATCAAATTTCTTTTCAAGGATAAGGCAGTACAACTCTAAAGAATTGAATTTACTTGACTCATTTTATACTTCTTCCAACCTGTAAAATTTTAATTTTTTTCTAGAACTTGTACATACATGAAAGAGTAGTAATTTCGACATCAAACTACAAAAGCCCAAGAGCATAACAATTGAAATTGGTCTGACTCAACATTCTTAGCTAATAACACTAGGTATCAGACGCAATAAGTAAAAGAAGAAGAAAAGAAAGAAACACAGAAGACAACTTCCATTTATGCTGACCTTTAGTTGTGAATACAAATAAGTGAGCAGATCTCCGCCTCTGTAGAAATTATTAAATTCCAAGGTTGCTTTTCCAGTTAGATCTTCAAAAGAAGATACCAAGAAGCAGAGAGCTACATCATGTAGCTTGCATATATTTCCGACGGCTTCAATCTGCGTCCTCAATTCCTTGGTGTGAAGGTACACCTCCAACAATGTAAGTTCAGAATGCACCACACTTGAGAAGCAACCTAACCCAGAAGATGATTGCAAAGGCAAGTGAATACTCTTTGATGAGCGCCTCAGACCTACTGATGCACATAATGTATCCAGTGCACATGTGTACCCTTCTAAAACCTTTCTGACAGCAACAGCAAATGCCTGATTAACAAGACTGTATGCGAAACAATTCTCCCCTTGGAGTTCGCTATAGTTTTCATTTCTTCTAACTCATGATTTTCCTGTCTCTTTCCTGTTGAATTATCATCCAAATTTAAGTTCATGAAATGATCTACAAATTTATGAAGAAGAAAAACTAAGGAACCCAAACAGCCGATGGATTTAAGAATCTGTCCCAAAGCATGAGTGCTTGACGACCGATTCCATAAACTCGAAATTCTATGGAAGGTCCTGTCAGCTCGGTCAGAAAAGAAGGTGGCAGAAAGCTTTTCTATTCTAATAAGAGCAGACTGTACACCATGTAGTGCATTCAATGCCAGCCTCACCAAACTCCTTTCCTATAAAATGAATAAATAATTAAAAGAAAATTGTCCATACTCACTAGAGAAGCAAATTACACAAATTCAGCTTGAAACAATGGTAATTGACAATATAACTGTGGACATAAGAACATTGGCATCACCATGACCATACTATGTAGACAATATTGATAATGGTAATTCAATGAACATAGAAATTAAAGGAATACAGAACAATATTTATTTTTCTCAATCTTATGAACAAGATCCAAGAATATGATTAGTTGATTGGGGTCAACCAGTAACGAGAAAAGGAATCCCTTTTTCCTTGAATTGAACAGCTCTTTCAAGAAAAAAGGAATTAATTAATTAAAGAGAGGGTTCATGAAGTGCTTCTTAAGAAAACTTCAATTTCTCCATATCTCTAGAGCAGGCATGAATACTGTGGGAATGAATACTGTGATTAGCTTTTTGAACAGGCATGAATAAACCATTTTGAAAGTTAGTTGGCATTTGCATACCATATCTTCAATTCCTCTCAATTTATAATCCAATAAACAGAATACATTCAATTTCATTGCTTTGCAAGACATAAAAGGTGAAAATAAGAGAATAGAACACAAAGCCTCACAATTTTTCTATTGGTATAACCCCAAAAAAAATCAAACCAAATAGCCAAATAGATGTAATATTAGGAGCAGTTTAGTGAAACTAATAGTTTTCTCAAAAACCAATAAATATTATTTAGAAACGAAAAAAAAGACTTCTCTTTTTTATAAGTAGAAATCGTATAAAATCGCTCCAAGAGGTGCAACCCATTTATAATTCTCTTCCCTTTCCTTTATTATTTTGATAAATAAAATTATATTTCCATTGTAATTTATTACCTTGAACAGAAAATACACACAGAATACCACCTTTACTTTCAATTTCAGAAAACAACAAGAATTGCAAGCTTCAAAATTGAATTATATAAACCGCATTGGCACTACAAATTGATTAAAAATTCTTAACCAATAACTCTTGCTTAATAAGTTGCTGGGTTACGTCACTAATTAGAGTTTCGTGCATAATCAGGGTTGGTCCAAGTAGCCTACTCACTGGAAATAATATAATACACACATTTTTCTGCATCATCGTTTCACTAATCAAACCTCTGCCACATAAACCACCCAAATACACACTGAAAATGACTAACATAGACATGTAATAGAGGGGACTTACAGAGACTGAGGAAGAAGAGGGAAAGGAGGTGGAGGTTCGCGGAGGAAGCAGGGGTCCGCTTTGGGAAGGAATGGATTCCCGAGTTCTGGGAGGAAGCAGGGGTCCATTTTCATTCTTTTTTTGCTATCTTCTCTTCATCCACTAACTACTGCAGCTTCTCTTTCCTCTTTTTGTTTATTTCTCAGTTCACTGCAATTTGATAATGCAGCTAGCGAGATGAAGACTGGAGAATCAGAATCAGAATTTTGAGGAGAAAATTGAGAAATCAAAGCTTTGTATCAGCATAAAGGAAAGTGAATAGAAAATTTAAAAAAGTTCATTACTTCATTTGACGCTCGATTTTTATCATTTAGTTTTGTTAAAAATATATTTCTCTCACTTCTATTTTCTTTTTACATTCTAATTAGGCAATACTGAGTGAAAATGGTAACAAGGTACCACATGCATTAAAACAAAATATTTTTCTTCATAACAAAAATAGAAGTTAAAAAAAAAACATGTTTTATATGAAAGCACTTGGAGTAGTAATAAATAAGGTAAATCTATTTTTCAATCTAATGATGAAATAAATAATTGGATTTAGAAAAAGTTTGAAGGATTAATCATCAACTCGTAGGCTTTAGTCCGTTTGGATGAACTCTTAATTTTTGTAAGCTTAAAAAAAATTGATCAATAAATTGGGTTTGAGAAAAGATTTAGTCTCGATTTAAAAAGATGGGTCTAGTTTGAAGAATTTAAAATTTAAACGAGTCAACCAAACTCGACCAACTTAAATATATTGCATCTAATATATTTAATTTTTATGTGTCATATAATGTGTGATGAGTGCTAAGATTTCTTTGCAGTAGCATTTTATCTATAAAAAAAAATTAAGGGATACACAATAACTTAAACATAAGAATTTTTGTTTTTTAATTCTTTGTGTGTAATATTACTTTTTGGCGACTATAGAAAAATTGAGAAATTTAGATTTAATGGGCGGATCTAGATTTGATCTAATTTGTTAGGATTGGGATTGGACAAAAATCAAGGTCCGAATTTTTGAGGTGTCTCGACTCATATCTAATCAAACATAAAATTTTGTGTAAACTTGGCTTGAGCCTGGTTTCGATTAGCTTTAATAAAGAAAATGTTGAGATTAAAGTCTCATTTATTATTCTATGTGCTAGCATTTTTATTCTCTCTTTTTTTTCAGCAAAAATATCTCAAAGCCATTTTACTTGAGAATGCTTTTATTCTCTCGTATTCTTAAAACCAAAGCAGTTAATTTTAACCATTTATCAAAACACTCTTGATTACTAAAAGAATGCTTTTTAGTTATAAAAAAGATTGGTTCGATGTTAAAAAGATTAAAGTTGAGACTCAATGATCACAAGATTTAAAGTTCGATTCATTAATGAAATATTTGCCTAATTTATAGATTATTTATTTCTCTCACTTTAAGTAAAAATTGTGGGCTTTTGTATGAGTTATTTGGCAGTATTGTGAGCTTATCACATTGGGTCCCAGGAAGAGGCTGTGGGTCGGCGCCTGAGGATCTTTGTTCAGATGTAGTGGAGAGTCTCGACCCAGACCGTTGACTATGTGCGTTGTTTTATGTGGGTGCAGCGCTGTCCCCAGCAGCTCTTTTGCTGGCATTTTTTGTGGTATTCTAGGAGGTATGGCAATATATCAGTTCTTTAGATTTCTTTGCTTTTAGTGAGACGTGGTGGTTTCCCATGGATAGCGTCAATCTGTTGATGCCGAAAATCTGCTGCTGAATTGGAGGTCGGTGCTTCAGGGGAGGGCCTGCACAAGGAAATATGGGTGAACTAGAGAGTCACCGGAGGAGAAGGGGAGTGATACCTCTGAGGACACTTCGACGCTCTTGTCAATGTAAGGTTTTAGAGAAATAAAGAAAATTATGATACCAACATTTTTAGTAATAAGCTTTGAAATTGAATATGGATTGTGCTTACATACCTTGATTCTTTTATAGTATTTTGGATGAGATGTTGCCCATGTGGTCGAGATGGGACAATCCCGGAGATCTCGTCCCTCTGTCACCAGGTATTGCCGGGTGCCCAAGGAGGGTCGTGATCCTTGGAATCACGTTTACAGGTTTGTGCGAGAGTGTCCGGGAGTGATAATCCCTGGAATTATGCTTACAGATTTGTGCGGGGGTGTCCGAGAATGACAATGGTGTTGTCAGCAGCTTGTCCACGTGTCCTCATGCTACTGGAGGAGAGTTCGTCTACGTGTCCTGAATGATTACAAGGTTTCAAGTTCGATTCATTAATGAAATATTTGTCTAATTTATAGATTATTTAATCCTCTCCCTTTAAGTAAATTTTGTGAGTTTTTGTATGAGTTATTGGTTAGTACTGTGAGCTTATCGCTTTGATTAAAAAAAACAAATAAGGCCTATATTACACCGTCCCTCAAATAACACTTTGATTACTAAATAACAAATCTATAATTATAATTTGTATATAGTATTGCTTCAGGGCAAAAGTGGCTGCCTAGCTGGGGCGTAAGGTATACTTGGAAATGAGCAAGGAAATGGGATATGTGGCTTCACTACTATAGTTGGAAATGAGCAAGGAAATAGGATTCCCTTATGCTAACGAAGACAATTAAAGTTTATTTTGCTAGGAAAAAAATCTCTATATTGTCTACCCACCAGGTGTGTCTCTATATTAATTTTATATCTTAATTATATTTTATAGGCTAAATTTCATAAAATACTCGGTGGTTTGCTCGATTTTCATTTTAAATTCTTGAAGTTTTCTTTCTGGGAAAATAAACTTTATAGTTGTCTCCATTAACATAAAGGGCTGACAACAGTTAAGTTGAAAAAATGACCATTTTACATTTACTTATTTAACAAAAGTGCAATTATAATGAAAAAATTTAACAAAAATAAGAACCATTGTTTTCGTTCTTGTATCTTACTACTCAAATTTTTTTATATTTTACTGCATACTCAAATCCTGTCAATTAAACAAAGTTAAAATTGTCTTTTGTTTTTGCAATTTAACGATTGTCAACCCCTTATGCTTATGTAAACAATCACAAGGTTAATTTTCAAAAAAAATTATAAGGACATAAAATATAAATCGCAAAAATCGCAGGGTATTTCATGAAATTTAACTTATTTTATTTTATGATTTAAGTGTATATTTTGTTTTCCTTTAATTGAAGATTAAAACTATATGTTAATGATCTTTTACAGGTTTTAAGAAGGAGCAGCTAAAAGTTCAAGTAACCTCATCAGGGAAGCTGAGGATTATAGGAGAAAGGCCAATCGGCAGCTGTAACAAATGGAAGATTTGAAGGGGGTACTCTTTACATCAAGCACCCTAAAATCATCACTTCAGCTCATGAATTACCACAGCCACAAGTGAAACCACCCATAGAAAAAACTCCAAAGACTCATCAAAACCCAACAATTGATAATCAGCTACAGACGCAAAAGATTAATGACGACATTCAAAAGCAGGCAGCAAGTCATGATCAAGCTCCCCAATTGAGGGATGATCATCAGAAGAGTAGTACTTCACCGATTAAGCCTCAAGTAAAGCCAACAAGCGAGCCAAAAAGGAAACAGAATAATGGTGATCAATAACAGGCTAATACTCGTCAAGAAGTACTTCCTTCAAAGGACAAGAGTTGCACAACTAATGATGGCAAAGATGGAGATGTTTCAACGAAGACAAGTGAAACGAAGCAAGAAAATTTGGAGATTCTTCTGTTCAAGATGCTGCTAAAACTGGGACTGTGAAAGGAAAATTATTGACAATGGAGCTTAAGAATCCAAGAAAATTGTTGAACTTGGTTGTGGCTGTTTTATTAAATATACACAAAAAATATACATTACAATCCAAACTAACTTGTGAAAATATGAATATATTTAATTAATTATTAAAATAATTATATTTTAAATATATATTTAATATAATTATATAATAATCCTGTTGAACATGCAATGACACTCCACTCCCCAAACCTTACTTGAATCCATATTGAAACAAAAGAGGAGGAAGGAATAGTCACCAAAATTAGTTAATTCTTTCCTAATACCAGAAGTGTAGTTGCTAACAGACTGCTCCAAACCAACACCAGTTAAACATTACTAGAAGAGCAATGGTCTAACAAGTACATTTGAAATGTATAACCTCGACAAAGTATTAAATAGTAGATGAGATGGGTGGCACGCACTAAAGATATGGACCTTACTCCATTCTGATACCATCACTCACTAAATTATTTATCAACCAGTTTTTTTTTATCATTATTAAATAAGTTCAAAGAAAAATTATGGGTAGGATTTTCCTTAGAAAATGTTTATTGAGTTGTCACAATACATTGTTATTATTTTATTTTTTATGAGTATTTTGGTTTTCAATGTAACATCTTTTCAGGAATAGTCTCTTTATATGATAGTAGTATGGATTTAAAAAATAATATGACGGCAGAACTAACAAGATATTTTTTGCTCACACTACGCTAATTGACAAAAGCAATATGTCTACTATAAAAAACGTGAGTGCCAAATAAGATTCCATTGACTTTGTAAAACTTAAGCAGTTAATTTTAACCAAATACTTATAAAAACACTCTTAATTACTAAAAGAATGCTTTTTAGTTATAAAAAAGATTAGTTCAATGTTAAAAAATTAAAGTTAAGGCTCCATGACTATAAAATTTTAAGTTCGATTCATTAATGAAATATTTATCTAATTTATAGATTATTTAATTCTCCCACTTTAATTAAATATTGTGAGTTTTTGTATGAGTTATTGGGTACTACTGTGAGCTTATCACTTCGATTAAAAAAAAAAAACAAATATTACACCATCCCTCAAATAACACTTTGATTACTAAAATAACAAGTCAATAATTGTATTTTATATATAGTATCGCTTCAATTGAAAAAAACAAATGGGCCCTAAATTAAGGTTTTTTTTAGTTTATTATACATCACATATATTATATTTATATTTAATAAATTATTAATATAAATTAATTTCTTAAATCGGTCAGAACGATTAAAAAATTAACCATCAACCGATCGATTAATCGATATATATTATTCGTTTAACCAATTTAGTATCCATTTAGCATAATAGTTTAACTGTTTTTCTTAAACAATTCGAAACGATTTGATCAATCGATTTTAACCGATTAATAAGCATCTTTAATTATGGATTAAGACAATAATTTTGTGAGCTCATATTCATTTTAAGCACGATAATAATAACTCATAACTATTGCATCTATTGATTCAACAATTGTGAGCTCGTGCTTAAATATTATACATCGAGATTGTGTGACTTAAAAAAGGAGAAAACAAAAAGTTGGGCAATTTCACATTTTGTGCATGAAGTGATTCTAATTCTCCTTAGCCAAAGCATATATATATATATATATATATATATATATATATATATATATATATATATATATATATATATATATATATGTGTGTGTATGTGTGTGTGTGGCTTAAAGAAACTTGAAAAGAAGGAAAAAGAAAAGGAATAACCACATTCAAAGAAACCATAAAACACAAACCAGACGGCACTACCTTATTTTTCAACATATTTATCTTTGTGTATAAAAGCAAGGAATCGTACCTCTGATTTTCACTTAGATCGATACTTCAAGAAGAAAACTCAAAAACAAAGAGAGAAATTAACAAAAAAAGAAGAAGAGAGAGGCTAAGATGGATAGGAAACCTGATGTTGCAGCTGATAGGGTATATGAAGATTTTGAACCAACATCACAATGGGCTGCAGAGCCTGCATTTGATACTCTTTGTTGTCCATCTACCAAGTGTGTGTCTCTGTGTTAACTTTGTATCTTAATTATATTTTATCCGTTAAATTTTATAAAATACTTGATGGTTTACTCGATTTTTATGTTCTTGACTTTTTTTTTTTCTTCTGAAGAAATAAACATTGTGTTTGTCTCCATTAGCATAAATGGTTAACACCGTTAAATTGCAAAAACAAAAAACCATTTTACCTTTACTTGTTTAACACAAGTGTAATTGTAATTAAAATTTCTAACAAAAATAAGAATCATTGTTTTTGCCCTTATATCTTATCACTCAATTTTTTTTACATGTTAGTGCATACTCAAATTCCGTAAATTAAACAAGGGTAAAATTGTCTTTTGTTTTTACAATCTAATGGCTGTTAATCCCTTATGCTAAGGGAGACAACTAAAGTTTATTTTGCCAAGAAAAAGATCTCTATATTGTCTACCTACCAGCTGTCTCTATATTAATTTTATATCTTAATTATATTTTATCGGCTAAATTTCATAAAATACTCGGTGGTTTGCTCGACTTTTATTTTAGATTCTTGAGGTTTTTTTTTGGAAAAATAAATCTTATAGTTGTCACCATTAACATAAAGGGTTGACAACAGTTAAGTTGCAAAAATGACCATTTTACATTTACTTGTTTAACAAAAGTGAAATTATAATTAAAAAATTTAACAAAAATAAGAACCATTGTTTTCGTCATTGTAACTTACTACTCAATTTTTTTACATTTTAGTGCATACTCAAATCTCGTAAATTAAACAAGGTTAAAATTGTCTTTTGTTTTTGCAATTTAACGGCAACCAATCCCTTATACTTACGTAAACAATCACAAGGTTTATTTTCAACAAAATATAAGGGTGTAAAATGAAAATCGGGTAAATCACAGGGCATAAAATAAAATTTAACTTATTTTATTTTATGATTTAAGTGTATATTTTGTTTTCTTTTAATTGAAGATTAAAACTATCTGTTAATGATCTTTTAGGTTTCAAGAAGGAGCAACTAAAGGTTCAAGTAACCTCATCAGGGAAGCTGAGGATTATAGGAGAAAGACCGCTCGGCGGCGGTAACAAATGGAGCCGTTTCCACAAGGAATTTCCAATTCCATCAAACTATGACGCTAAAGAAATCACTGCAAGATTTGAAGGGGGTACTCTTTACATCAAGCACCCTATAATCATCACTTCAGCTCATGAATTACCACAGCCACAAGTGAAACCACCCATTGAAAAACCTCCAAAGACTCATCAAAACCCAACAACTGATCATCAGCCATAGACACAAAAGATTAATGACGACATTCAAAAGCAGGCAGCAAGTCATGATCAAGCTCCTCAATTGAGGGATGATCATCAGAAGAGTAGTACTTCACCGATTAAACCTCAAGTAAAGCCAACAAGCGACCCGAAAAGGAAACAGAATAATGGTGATCAAGAACAGGCTAATACTCGTCAAGAAGTACTTCCTCCAAAGGAGAAGAGTAGCACAACTAATGATGGCAAAGATGGAGATGTTTCGACGAAGATAAGTGAAAAGAAGCAAGAAAATCTTGGAGATTCTTCTATTCAAGATGCTGCTAAAACTGGGATTGCGAAAGGAAAATTATTGACGATGGAGCTTAAGAATCCAAGAAAATTGTTGAACTTGGTTGTGGCTGTTTTATTGGTTCTGGTACTTGGGCTGTATGCTAGGAATGCAATCAGGTGCACTGGAAAATCTGAAAACTAAGTGATATTATCCATTCACATGTATATTTCCAAAATTATTGAACTGAATAAAGGGTTTCACAATTCATAATTTTTCAGTCAAATTTAGCTCTCATGTATTTTGATTTGTTGAAAATAGTCCATACAATGTGAGCTTAATGCTACCTGTATGTACCATGCATCATCTTTCACAGCTTTAAGGACCTAAATGCAACTGCCCCAAAGTTTATTGACTACTACTGCAATTAATAGAAGAAATAGCATACATACCAACTAACAAGTAAAACAACTAACACTGTAGATGCAACCAGAGAATGATACCAAAAGATGAATGGGGAAAAGAGAATAGAAATCTAATTCAATTGAAATTTTTGTGAGAAGCAAAGAGCAGAGCCAAGAAACATGCTACTAATTAATTAACATAGAGAAAATAATGGTGGGTTCAATTGTTGAAAATAATGGTGTATTATAAAATAATGGTATGAAAATTTTGCATTTGAAAAGTATTTTTGGAGAAATTTTGTATTATAAAAAACCAAAGATTTTTCTACAAGTGAACGCGCCCAAATCTTTTCTACTGCAAGTGTATTATTTATATAAATTATACCTATAGCATATTTCGTAAAAATATGTTCAAGAAGAAAAAAGCTCTTTTGATCAAATGATACCTATAGTATATTTCGTAAAAATAGTATAATGGAAAAGAAATTATGTATTATTTTAAGATTTTTTATATTTGTGGGTTTATTTTATAATTATGCTTTTTAAGAATTAAGAGTATTTTAAAAAAAATAGATTTAAGAAATTAAATAGATTATTAAAGTTTTCCTATGTTTTTAGGATTTTGGTGCTTACATAAGCAGCTGTATGTTAGTTTAGTCAGACATGAATAATAGAATTTGAGATTTAATTTCCCTCTGTTTTGTTTCTTCCTCTCTAGCACTCTTCCCTCTTCTGTTCTACCTAAACTGTTTTCCTTGCTGCTTCCCTGTTCTCCTTCTATACTGTTCTATCTCCTCATCTGCCTATTCTGTTTGCTTCTTCGAGTGTTCTCCCCTTTCTTCTCTTCTCTCTATCTTTGCCTTTAAATATCTGTTCTCAATATATTATCATATCGGGAAAAAGAAAGAGAGAAGAAAACAATTCAATTTCCTCAATTTTCCCAGCCTCACCAAGAAAGAGAGAAGAAAACAATTCAATTTCCTCAACAAACAATTCAAGCTACGAAGACTTGCTTGGATCTTTGTATTGTAAGTGCAACCGTCAGGCAAGCAATGATTTTCTTCCAATTTTCTAAACAAATCACTTGCTTTATTTAGAAACCACCCCCCCCCCCCCCCCCCCCCCCCCCCCCCCCCCGCTCTACAAAACCCAGAAATCACAATGAAGCCATCCATTTTTTTCTAACCAGTAGGAGTGAAGATGTTATTCGTGGTGAAAGTTACAAGCCCGGATATAGCCAAAGAGCCAACTGTATCAGGTTTAATCATTTGGACAAATCAACACAAAACAAAATCGACAAACATTTCACTTGCACTTAGTTTACTTAAGAAAGAGAGCCCAAAAGCAAGACATAAAAACTTGATTTTACTTATTTACCTCTCAGCTCTTCCAAGGAGAACTTTTTCAATGCATGGGACCAACAAAATTTAAAAATCACTAGGCTCTGCCTAATACAAGTATTTGGGCTTGATTGCTGAGCTTACCTTAAGATTAGAATTAGTATCAAAGTTTACATTTTTATCAATTATTCATCTACAAAACATGTTTTTATCGGCTAATGTTTTGCGAATCAGTGATCTAGTCAATATAATGAAAGGCAATTATGGAACCAAACAAAAAAAAAATGAAACAAAAAAGGAGATAGCTTCTCTTACTAATTGGGATTCTGTTCATCTCATGAACATATGTTTACCAATAGTTTAATGGAAGAAAAAAACTATTTTGACCAAATTCTAAGGAAGAGACAGATAACAGATGAGAAACAAAAGAAAATGTGTAGAGGAGGGGGGTATCAACTGTGGAGTAAGAACGCTAAGCAAACAACAAAGTTCAATGTTTTTCCTTTTCCTCAATTTTCACAGCTTCACCAAGAAAGAGAACAAATAAATTGTCACTCACTAAACAGAACTCTCCACTAACCAATCAAAATCAAGTTAGAAAGCAAATTTCAGCATTCACTTGCCATTTTCAAGAGAGATTCGTAATCAATAAAGGAACAGAGCAACATACATAAGAAGCAAAGACAATAGGAATCCTGATATGAGATGGCTTAGCATTAATAATTAACATGCGCACAATCACAAAGTAAATAATCACTAAAAGTGAACCAACCTTAGTCGCAGGATCACCTTATCAAATATCTCAACATCATTAAAAATACTGAACCATCAGCATATAAATGAGCTCTTAAGACAGAATACACGAATCCAGCAATTTTGAACATCCTCCTCTCAGCCCATGATACCACCAACAACAGAAATATTGAAAGAGAAAAATAGGCCCATAACATCTAATGTAAATAGTGCTTCATAGACTTAACAGATCAACCCAACAGGGAAAACAAAATCAATAAAAACATTGACTAACATGATTTTGCATAACTTAGTTGAGATCAAAAGTGAAATGCATGCCATTGTGTAATAAAAGGTACAAAAAATAGTTTAAATAGAAAAAAAAACGACTAACTCCACACTAAAAACCAACATCTCACAAGAAAATGTCGCTGAACACCCCTTCAAGATCATTCCAGTCTTTCACTTAGCCGAGATCGAAAGTGAAATGCATGTCCTTATGTAATAAAAGGTACAAAAAATAGTTTAAATAGAAGAAAAAAAGACTAACTCAGCACTAAAAACCAACCTAAAGTTGCACTAAAAACTAGAAGAAATATAATGAAAATTTAGGTGTTATTCATCCTTCATTATCATGAAAAATCTCTACACATTATATTAGTTCTCTTTTGCTACATCAACAACATTTGAAAATTTTCCAGAAGTACCAAAGGAAATGCACCAGAAAATGTAAACAGCAACAACCAAACTTTAACACTAGCTAATATTGTTTTCTATGAAAGGCTGACATGTTTCAACTTTATAATTTAATAGAATAGAAGAAGCTTAATATGTACCAAGCTCAAGAACGTAAACTTCCCAAGAAAATACCATGTAGCTACCGGCATCTTCTCAAATAATAAAAAAGATGTATTTAACAGTAACTTAAAAGAGTTGTTATATATATATATATATGGAGCATGTTCCATAAGTTGGTTTTCTTGTTCTGATCAGTTCTCTTTCTCATTCCTCCTTTTTTTCCAACTCTAATCAAGTGCATTTATAAAATTAATGTCTAATCAAGTTCAGCATATAATTCAACCTTATTACTCTAATTTCTGAACAACTCTTGGCAACCTCAAAAGGGGAAAATGAGCTATGGATTATATTAGTTCTCCTTTGCTTAAACATAAACATTTGAAAAATTTTCATTAGTAACAAACAAAAATACACCCAGAAGATGTAAACAGCAACGACCAAACGATAACACTTACTAATATATAAATTTCATAAATAAAGGAAACACTTGCTAAAATTTACTTTTATGAAAGGCTGACACCTTTCAACATTATAATATTATAAAAAAAAGAAGCTTAAATAGTGATGTATGTATTAGGCTCAAGAACGTAAACTTACCGGCATCTTCTCAAATGATAAAGGAGATGGATTTAACAATAACTTCAGAGATGTTAAATATATTACAAACTGTCTTCTACAATGGCATGGAAGGTTAAAATTCGCTACTACAATAGCAGGGAAGGTGAAAATTCACTCCATACTTTACATGCTGAAGAACTCCACAATCATTTGCAAAGTTCATTTAGATTTTCTTGATCTAATTTACCATTAGATAACGAATCCACCAACATGGTTGCAGCACATGCATCTTCTGAAAATCCTCGATCAACCATTTCACGAAGAAGTTCTGCTGCCATTGATGCATCATTGCTATTAAGACACGCTTGAATTATTATATTATAAGTGCAACTGTTAGGCATGCAACCATTTTCTTTCATTTTTCTGAACAATTCATTTGCTTCATTTAGTAACCCATTTCTACAAAGTCCAAAAATCATTATATTATATGACCTAACATTAGGCTGCATACCTGAGACGCTACAAAATAATTCCCTCGCATATTCAAGCTTCCCAGCTTTGCACGCACCATCAATAAGTATATTGTAAACTACAATATCAAGATCAATACCACTCTTTTGCATCGCATGGAACATTGCCAATGCCTCATGAAGATATCCATTTTTACATAAGCTATCCAATAAATTTGAGTAAGTTACCAAATTAGGAAGTTGCCCACAAGCACATATTTTCATGAAAAGCTCTTGCGCAGCACCAAGTCTCCCTGATTGACACAAGCCACCTATCAGAGTATTGTAAGCGACAACATCAGGAATTAATCCTCTACGAGACATTTTATCAAAGACACTCATTGCATCCTCTATCCTTTTAGCCTTGAGATACCCATTGAGCATGATGCTATAAGTAATAACATCAGGTACACAACCCTTGCAAACCATTGAATCAAACACTTTTCTTGCTTCATCCAGTTGATTTCGTATACAATATCCATCCATCAATGAATTGTAAGTGACAGTATCAGGCTCTACACCTCTTTGAATCATCATTTTAAGTACACCCCGAGCCTTTGAAATCATCCTTTCTTTACAAAGTGTATCAATTAATATACTGAAGGTGAAAACATTAGGTGTGATTTTCCTAGCCACCATTTCATTCAACAATCTCGTAGCTTCTTTCCATTGGCCTAATTTGCATACACCATAAATCAAGGAGCTATAAGTGACAACATCCGGTAGAATGCCTTTATCAATCATTTTGGAGAAGATGATCAAAGCCTCAATTGTCATCTTGTCCTTGCAAAGACTATCGATGATGGTGCTATATATAACCAAATCAACCTTGAAGCAACTTTCTTCTATCTTCTTGAGCAACTGAATAGCCAAAGTAGTGTCACCCATTTTACATAAACCGTTTATTATAGTACCATAAGTAACAACATTAGCTTGATACCCATTCTTCACAATTTGATCAAACAGTGTCACTGCTTGAGCAAGCTTACCTTCAACACAATATCCGTTCACCAGAGTGTTGAGTGTTATAACATCAGGCTCAAGACCAAGTTTCCAGATTTTCCCCAAAACAGAGAAACCAAAATCCACAGCAGCTAAGCGGCAAAAACAATTAATCAAAATAGTCAAAGTGTAAATATTATGCCTGATTCCTTGTGCTTCCATTTGTTTGCAGAAAGAACCAGCGGTGTCATAACGTCTCATTCTAACAACTGCACTTAACAATTGATTAAATTCAACAATAGAGGGCCGAGGATGCATATGGAGCATCTTATTAAACAAAGCAATCGTATCATCAATCTTATTATTAAACCCACGTTTGAGTCTTTCTGTCACAGACTTGTAGTCAACTACATCACTAGAAGAACTTGGAGAATGGAAATGAGCCCTTGTTTAAATAATGATCAGGAAATGGATGATTCAGTGTTAAGAAGCCAATGAAATTAAGGTTAATGGAACTATAGAAAATACCAAGTTCTCGAAGATGAAGAAATTTTGAAGCCGGAGAAGAACAAGTAGCTCTCTTCCACATCATCATCGCTTTAGCTTTGCTGCTATACTCTCTCTCTCTCTCTCTCTCTCTCAATCCATTTAACATTTCCATCAGATTTTATGTAAGCATTCGGGCAACACAATACGTTGACCCGACCCATCCGTGTGGTAGTTAAATAATGTTATTTTTGTTATTACGTTCAATGTCTTGTATTTTTTTTTTTTGAAAAAAAGAGCAAAAGAGTTATTATTGTTTAAAGACCGACAATTAATTAGGTGATCATGAATTGGTTTGGATTTACATTGATTTTATCGGTTTGGATTTGGTTGATTTAAAAAATCAATCCAACTTAATTATATTTGGTCAAAAAAATTTCAACTCAACCTGACCTATGAACCAATCCAACCTCAATTCAACCCGACTCATTTAAATCGGTTTGGATCGGTTCAAATTATCGGTTTAATATTTTTTTCTCTTAAAAATTAATACAAATTTATTGTGTAAGAAAAAATATTTTACTACAATTACTTGTCATTAATTAGATCCACAATCAAATCCATTCAAGAATTTATTAAATCTTACAAACCATCATTTATATATTAAGTATTTTAAATCATTTCACACAAAATTCAAACAATATTAATTTAATACAAACCATACAAAAATAAATATAAATTAGATTTTAAAAGTGTTTGGTCAACTCAATTATTCAAGACTTCAACACTAATACACACTTGATCCTAGAATCTTTATAACCAAGTTCCATCATACAAAAAATATAAAGAGAATGGACATAGGATAAGAAAATTAATTTAATAAGCTTTTGGAAAGTATATTGAAAGTATGAAAGAAATATTTTCACAAAAACAAACAAATGTTTTTAACTAAAGAGTATTAAAAAAAAACATACTACTCGCATACTTAAATTTTAATTTGCCTTTTTGATAGAAACTAGTATTTTTTGTTGGATAGTTTCTAAAAAAAAAAAAACTTTTGAAAAAAGAAAAAGAAACGAAACGAGAATATATATTGCAATCCAAACTAATTTATCAAAATATTAATGTTGTCTATCAAATATACATACAAAATATATATTATAATCCAAATTAACTTATCAAAATATAAATATAATCCATTAATTTTTAAAATAATTATATTTTAAATATATAAAAAAATATAATTATATAATGATCGGTTTAGATTGGGTTATAATTTTTTAACGATAAACACATAAAAATCTGCTAAGATATCTAGATATAAATAAAAACAAATATAACAGCTTCATGGAGATGGGGAAATAAAACAAAATTGATGACAAAAAGGCATATATTGCAAATCTATAACTAATATTAAGTTTAAAAAAAAACTTGCCTCAAAAAAAGAAAACGATATTATTCGAGTTTTGACAGATGTCGAGTATAAGAAATATATAATTACATCAATTTCTGGACTCATTTAGCACTTGCAAGCTGGGTTCGTATGAGCTTGGCAGCGGCAACCATGTTGCTGAGGGCAGGGTTGACTTCAGTGTACTTGCGGGTCTTTAGGCCACAATCAGGGTTGACCCAGAGGATGTTGCTCTCAAGGACTGCAAGCATCTTGTTGACACGGTCAGCAATTTCTTCTGTGGATGGGATCCTAGGTGAGTGGATGTCATACACACCAGGACCTATGCCGGCACCATACTTCACTCCGTCACGGAAGACAGAGAGAAGCTTCTCATCTGATCTTGAGTTTTCGATGGTGATTACATCAGCATCCATGTCTATGATTGAGTGAATGATGTCATTGAAGTGTGAGTAGCACATGTGGGTGTGGATCTGTCAAAAAGATATTTACATAAAGATGTTCAGAATTGCTGCCCAATGATTTCAAATTGAGCAAACATAGCTTGACCTTACACTACAACACTCTTTCAAGTAATGAACACCAACATTTTTTTCAGAAAAGAAAAGCTACCAACCAATTTAGTTCCACAACTACAATCTGTGTTTTTCTCTCTGACATCTTCCTGAGGGGATTTGTTCTTTAACAATATATCCAAGTCTTTGGCTACCTAAGGATATATAATTCCTACATTTGTAATCTGAAAGATCAATATTCCAAAGTTCTTAGCAATTCCTATTCCTATATTTTTACTTTGAAAATATGCCATGTTTCACATGTGATGCTAAAGCAATTGAGGGCCTATAATGCAGGTCTATAGCACAGATCCATGACTACTAAAAATTAGACAAAGAGGGCCACCAAGGTGTATATGAACCTGTGTAGTGTCTTTGATACCGCAGTTAGTAATCCTGAAGGAGTGAACAGCCCAATCCAGATAGGAAGCCTGCTCAGGCTTCCTAAGAGGCAATCCCTCTCTTAAAGCAGCCTCATCAATCTGGATAACAGTAATACCAGCCTTTTCAAGATCCTCTACCTCATCCTTGATGGCCAAGGCAATCTGATAGCAGGTCTCATGTCTGGCAATAGGCAGATGTTATAACATTAAAAACTATTTGGAAATCCCAAAAACTAAAACTTTTAAATTACTTCGGTTTACTTTCTTACCTAGGCTGGTCATTTCTTACAAAGGACCAGTTCAGAATTGTGACAGGGCCAGTGAGCATTCCCTTCATTGGTCGCTTAGTCATACTCTGCGCCATGGAAGACCAGAAGACAGTCATGGCCTTGGGGCGACTCACATCACCATAGATGATAGGAGGCTTGACACAGCGGGATCCATAAGACTGGACCCACCCATTCACAGTGAAAGCAAAACCAGACAACTGCTCACCAAAGTACTCAACCATATCGTTTCTCTGCAGTGGCAACATGGAAAGACATAATGAGAACAAAGTAAAGCCTATGAGAAGTACTAGCTATCTGTTTGAGACAAAGCTAACCTCTGGCTCTCCATGCACCAAAACATCGATGTCAAGCTCTTCCTGAAGTCGGACAACTTTGTTTATTTCCTCCTTCATGACGTTGACATAATTATCCTCAGAGATCCTGAAAACAGAAGAGAAAAACAAGTTTACATAATATATAATTTTACAACTTGATATCATCAGAAAGTCAGATGGCAACACTATCTGAAGAGCAGGAATTGTTACTTCTTAGCCTTGTATTCACGGCGAGTTCTTCTAAGATCCATGGTCTGAGGGAAAGATCCAATAGTGGTTGTTGGAAGAATTGGAAGGTTCAGCTTCTTCTGCTGGGCCTCTAGTCTGGCACTTACATTTGTGGCACGGTGGTGATCAGAACCCTTCAAAGCAGCAGCCTGGGAAGGAAAAAACAATGATCCAAGGTAAACCCAATGGAGTTGCAACAGGCCATTCTAGAGAACGAAAAACAAAAAAAATTTCTGAAAATCACTTACAGCTTTTTGGACAGCCTCGTTTGTCACCCTTGGGGAGGATTTTCGTGAAGCATGAGCAGTAGAATTGGAAGCAAAGAATGCCTGTAGAAAGAAGAATAGACAATGAAACGCTTAGAATTATTCCAACTATTTGTATTACAGTACGTGCTAAAGTTAGTAAATACGGAGTAACAGATTTTCAGTGTAGGCGAGTACTCCGACTTATTTAGATCGAATCTATTGGCACCCCCACCACCCCAACAATATAAATATATACGTATGCATGCATGTAGTATATAAGTATGTCCTACTCCTAAGTATGTATTTGTGCATGTATGCACACTATCTGTATCTTATAAGCAGAAAACTCTTTAAATGAAGTTAAGAAAATAGCTGCCGAAAGGGGCCAGTTACTCTACCGATCAGAATTACAATATATATATATATATATATATATATATATATATACTGAGAGAAAGAACTTCCCAAGCTTCTCCAAACCTTTGACACCTTAATTATCAATAAGTTTACAAATTGATCCAGAACCATAATTTAATACATTCACTATTGAAAAACACTGAATGTAGATTTCAAAGAACTCCAAAATTGTCTAAAACGAGTTTGAATAGACATTTTATAAACTTGCAAGTCCTTTCTTTATAACTTTGTAATTTGTGCTGTCAAAATTGGAACAGTGGAAACTGGAAAGCAATATATGATGAAATAAGTGAAGTACCTCATCCTTGTTCTCAGACAATGCTTTGGCAAGAGCATTCACTTCAACTATTTTCTGTGCAGCAAAAGCAAGCCATGACTTTAGCTCCTTATCCAACTTAGTCTCATTTACTATGTCAACCGCAGTGTGAAGAAGAGAGCATGAAGTGGAGACTACGACTTTGTCTGAGAGAGAACATAGATAGCATTTTATAAAAAAATTTATATGTAGCATTTTGTAAAATTTCAAGCCAAGTAAAGACGAAATGCAAACTTGTCCTAGTAATTGATACCTTTTCCAACAATGCCCTCAAGAGACTGCAGAGTACGGAGTGAGGAAGAAAGATCATTAGCCCAAATGTTCCTTCCATCAACCACTCCAGCAAAGAGAATTTTGCCTGAAGGAAAACCACCTTTAATCAAATCAAGGGTCTTTGTTCCACGAACCAGGTCAAATCCAAACCCACTGACACCCTTCAGGGAAGTAAGTGTTTTGTATGCCTCAGCTGGAATATCAGCAAAGTATGTCTCGATTAGAACATTCAAACCAGCTAGAGAAGACTCTAGCTGTGAGTAAGCATGAGTAAATGCTTGCAACTGGTGGGCCTCAAGATCCATCACAAGGGTGGGCTCATCAAACTGAATCCATGCTGCACCAGCAGCCTTTAGTTCATCCACAACTTCCCTGCCGGGCAATAATCATTAGTACAGATTATCAAGAGAGAAGCATCTACAAGATATCTTAGTATGTTTAAATTAATTTTGATCTATCTCTGTTCTATAATGTGCTGATCCACCAGAAAAAGGGTTAAATAAAAAGTTAAGTCCTTACTTGTAGACTGGAAGAATGCTGTCAAGTAAAGAAAGAAGAGAGAAGGATTTCTCCACACCCTTTGCTGGTTTTGACAGCAACAAGTAGGACACAGGACCAATAAGGACAGGGACAGTATTAACTCCAAGCTGTATCACAGGAAAATAATAGCCCATCAGGGAACCAAGTGACTCATATAATTAAGTAGAGAACAGAAAATCAGAAATCAAAAACAAAATAAAATCCGTAGCTACACCAGACCAATTAAATCAGTGAAAAAGCTCTCCATTTCACTTGGCGGCTCCCCCTTCTAACTTGCACCCTTTCACATGGTTAAGCTTCATTTATTTTATATTTGTTTCTGGCTTCAGGACTTTACAAGCGGTCCATATGCGATCACTTGTGATATCAATAATAACTTTTTATAAATACAAAGCTGGGCAATGCATGGAAACAGATGGAAATCTGTCACCTTCACCTGACTCATAATAATGTTAAAAAAGTTTTTTTTTTTTTGACGAATATAATAATGTTAAAAGTTAATTGAATGTATTTTATTATTTTTGACAATGAATTACTCATTTTGTATTAAAGATCTCACTTGTAGCAGTTCCTCCATTTCTGTAATGGCTCCACTAAGGGAAGAAGTTCAAATTCCATGGAAACTAATAAATATATTAATTTTGTTTCAAGGGAACATTCAGACTCTCCTTGATCGTTTTAAGTAGTAACAGCAAGGGAGAAAAATAAGAATGGAAAGGTACTCTAGTAAGCTTACAGCTTTGGCCTCCTTGAATTCATCAACAGCCTTGTGAGATGCATAGGAGAACTTGACAT
Source organism: Bretschneidera sinensis (assembly GCA_023935145.1). NCBI lineage: Eukaryota > Viridiplantae > Streptophyta > Magnoliopsida > Brassicales > Akaniaceae > Bretschneidera > Bretschneidera sinensis. The sequence goes on from CM043701.1 coordinate 9,607,700, forward strand.
CTGGTCCCAATTCAGGGACAATGTAATGGCTGTAATGAAAAGTAAATTGCATTGCATTACAATGTTAGAGAAACATAAGCCCAATTTCTAAACATGCTCAAAACATGAAGAGAATTCATCACTTACTAGTTGGTATCAAACCACTTGGTCATCTCCATAGCAGGAACAGAGGCATTACCCCTAGCCATGGAGAAGTAAATATCGAAACCAATTTCACTGCTGTTCCAACCATATCTGGGGGGAACAGCGCCAAGCATTGCTGTGGTATCCAACACTTGATCATAGTATGAAAAAGTGTTGCTAGGAATATACTTGATTCCAGCATCAGCCATCTGCTTCCAGATGGATGCCCTGAGGTCTGCTGCTACTTTCTTCAATTCCTCAGCATTGCTCTTACCATCCCAGTAAGATTCCAAGGCAAACTTGAGCTCTCTCTTTGGGCCCATGCGAGGATACCCAACAATATGGGATGCCATGGCTCTGTTTCAGCATATGCAAAATAACAAAATTTAGATTCCATTGCGAGGTTTAAAAACATTCGATGCTGTATCAGATTGCACACAAATCCACTACCCATCACCAATGAGAATCACCCAAAACTAATATTGAAATGCAAAATAATATCAGATCAGGAAAAACAGATCCATCAATTCAAGCTTTATCCAATTAATGAGCAGAAAATCAGACAATTCAAAATAAGACTAAAAAGAATATATAAAAGTATAAAACATAGTATGAAAGGCAAAAACCAGTTGGCCAAAATGGAACTTCCAAACTTCGACATCAATTGTAATTCAAATTACATTAAAAGTTCCTCAACATTAGAAAATAAATGTAGCTAATCCAAGTTAAGTTAAGCTGCGTCAGAAATGTTAACAGAAACAAGAAAACATAATCTTAGATGGAAATAATGAATAAAATGTTGAGATAACGTGGTACAAAGTAAAAACACAAAATCAATCTGACACCTAATCCTTAAAAATATATTCCTTTGCTATTAAATTCTAATATAATCCACCAAGTGTCAACAACAAACAATCAAAAACCAAATGGAAACTGAACGCAGGAAACAATAACTACAATTATTGAGAGCTTAACTCAAAGCAAGATTGAAAGCTTCCTCGGAACAGATTGGATCCGAAGATTCAAGCACTATAAAATAAACAGAAGAAGTAAAAATCAATATAAAAAAAAAAGCACAAACAGATCCAAACTAACTTTTGTTTTTAGTAAAAATTGTATTAATAAAGCACCAAGGGGGGTTCAACCAATCCAAAATAACAAAGTCCGTTTGAAATAGCAAACAATCTCAAACTCCATCCATTTCACTCAATGAATTATGAGTATATTTGGTAACGACAAACAATATTATCACTCAATACTAAAATATTTGGTTTCATTTTCTTCGCATTTCCACCATTTTCTCATCTACCAAACAAAAACGATCCACACCACACAAACTGAGAACTGAAAACAAGAGTGTAACCTCGGTGTCCGATCTAGCAATAAGCAAGGGAGCAAGAATAGATAAAGAAATTATCCAGCGAACGAATAGAATTCATTCCTCTGTCGATTTATGAATGAATTCGAATAAAAAAAATATGAAATGAATAGATTTAGATATTCGACATATACCTGGTACGGACAGTGACGCGAAGAAACGAGAGAGAGTTGGTTGAGGAAGTGAGGGAGAGAGAGCTTATCGATGATGATATTCTCCTTAGAGATGCGAACGGTGCGAGTCTGTGAAGGGCGACTTGGCTCATTTATACTACTCACTACTGTACGTAATACTCTCCTCTCTCTTTTTATTTATTTATTTTTCTCACCACTTTTTTCTTTTTTTTTAAACTTGTTTTCTAATTGGGGTAACTTTTACGTGATGCAGGTGTACGAAAAAGGATGGTGAGCCTTCGCTTATTTATGGAGTAGATCCATTTGAAACCCAATTGAATTCTGCCATCTGGCAATTTATGGTATGTTGGCTACATCACGGTTACAATTAGGCAGTTGATCAACTCCCATTTGTTTTGATGGTAGAGTAAATTCTACCGAATCTCAAAATTTTAAAAAAAATAATATAATGTAAATTTTAATTTATTATTTTTATTGTTGAAAAGTTGACCTCGTTAAACAATTAATTGATTTTGATTTGTTTTAATCGGGTTCAAGTTGAAATCATATTAACTAATCAGTGTAACACGATTATTAAATGATCAAAATCTGAGGTGGTTTTTTTTTTTTTTTTTTTTTTGATGTTGCTGGTAATTATTTCTTACGTCCAAAAACCAGTTATGTTTACATGTTACTCTAACTAATTATAATTACATGTAAAATTTTCTATGAACTTCGATATTTTAAGAATCCATGAAATAAATAGAGGTAAACTTGAATCAAATCGAGCTTGAATGTTAAAGTATTCAAACTCGATTGGATTTAAAATGAAGAGACATGAATTCGAGTTTGGCTTGATTTAAAATAAATAGGTTTGAACTCGAGTTTGAATCTATCTCAAACTCGATAAATATTATGATGGCTCGAGCTTAGCTTGATCACAAACGAGTTAAATAAATATTGGTTTGAGCTTGAGCTCGAGCTCGAGTTCGATAATACCTTATTGAATTATTCGAGAATTTTTTAACCGAACCTTAAAAAACCTAATTCTAACATATTTATTTTTAGATATTCAAATAAAAAAGATCGTGATCCTTTCTGCTTAAACCAAGATCTCTTACCATTTTGGAATGACATTATCATTGTGTCAAAGCTTTGGTGTAGTGTGTCTATTTGAAATCCATTTAAAGATTCTAAGGAAAAAATATTTTGAAATTTATAAATCTAGATATATTATAGAATTAAAGTTTTAAACGCATCCGAGGAGATCAATATCTATTTTAAAATTTAGGCTTAATTGGTTGACTGCATTTTTAAAAATTACCTCATGATTGACTCAATTTTCAAAAAATACCTTGAGAATTTTTTTGGGCAAAAAATACCTTGTGATATGTTTCTGTTAGCAAAAAAATATATTGTGGTTGACTAAAAGAAATATATCATAAGGTATTTTTGGCTAACAGAAACATACCACAAATGTATTTTTTACCACAAAAAAACTTCGAGACATTTTTTGAAAATACATTCAACCACATAATAATTTTTTGTAATTAAGCCTAAAATTTATAAAACATTAATATTTTTTTTGATAATATAATTCTTGTGCATAGCACAAGGTGCTAATATTTATAAAATGAAAACAAAAAAAGAAAGAAAAATGTCTTTAGCATATTTATAATCCTAATTCCATAAAATAAAAATAAAAAAAAGGTCCAGCCTGCGTAATTATGGAATTACGAAGATTACTCAAAAGAAAATTTATGGAATTATGTACCTTTGGTGGGAGGAGAGTGGCCTACCACCACGACTTGTCCACCAATTCTTTTCTTTTTTTTAAAGGTCTCCACCAACTTTGTTGATGTAACCTTAGAAGGTATGATTGCGTGATTTGGGTATAGTCAAAATAGAGTTTCTAGATTATTTGTAAATAATTATATTCATGGTGAGCAAGTTTCTCTTTGAAGAGAAGATTTAACGGTATTAATTTTTATAATTGATCTTTTATGTGTTATACTAATAGATAGAGTTTCATTGATAAGTGCTATTAAGAAAACCTATAGTTTTGGTTATTGATTCGAATCCGTTAGCATGAAATATTTTTTTCTTTTCAATTACATGGTCATAGATTTAACTTTTAAATTATATGATATATTATCTCATCGTAAATATTACCAATTATTGAAAATCCAACAAAAAAAAATCCATTTCGTTACTTCTCATACTGAATAGGTAAAACAGGACCATTTTTAATAGAAATTTGTGCATAAATTAGGGGTAACAAAATTTCCACACAAACTCTCCATCCGATGAGACCGAGTTTGGAAGAGAGTTTATCTCTTAAAACAGAGATGTAAACAATAAAAAGTTTCGGATAAATTTGTGACTACGCAAAAATGACACTCCTCTAATATCCATTATGTTCTGAATATATTAATATAATATATTTATTAATATTTTATTTTAAAATTAAAGTTAACAGAAAATTTTTGTATTATTCACGGGAAAGGATGGAGATTTAGATGGGATTGGTGAAAAATATTCCCTCTAAAAAGGGAACGAAATATAAATAGTTTATAAAGACAGGGAATGGACGAGAAAGGAAAAGAGAAGGCACTCCCCTCTAACCACTCCCGTTTCTTTCTCTCCCATTACCCGACGTTAAACTACTCCTCAGGAAAAAAAAAAAAAAAAAAACTACCTCTCACTCTCCTCTTGAACCCAAATTTTCGACTCATACTATCATTTCCCAAAACGAAGCCATGAATGCCAGATTATACCATCAAAAAGTTTTTCTCATATTAATCAAATTCAATCCATCGTTCCTATAATTTGTAAAACACTTTTATCCTATTTTTTATGGCTCGTGACCTCAAAAGTAGAATTTAACCTAATCTAACAGATATACACTTTGGTCCAAGTGAAAAATGGGATGGTAAAAAAAAATCAAAGTTTAGAAAAAACTGTCAATTTTCGAAGGTAACTAACGTTTTTTTTGTGCATTTTTGCTAAAATAGTTATGATGGTCATTTCCTTTGAAAATTTTCCATGAACTAGGTTTCAAAAAGTTAATCAAAACCAAATGGATCATTTCCCAAACGGAACCCTCAAAGCCTAATAATACCCTCCATAAGTTTTGCTAAATGTTCTAAATGAAATACACTTTGGTCTAAGTGGAAAATGTGATGGTAAAGAAAAATCAAAATTTGGAAGAAATTGGTCATTTTAGAAGGCGGCACACGTTTTTTTGTGCAGTTTCGCTAAAATAGTTACGATTGCCATTTTCTTTGAATATTTGCCACGAATTAGACTTCAAAAAGTTATATCAAAAGCAAAATGATCGTTTCCCAAAGTGGAGCCCTGAAGGCCAAATTATACCCTTCAGAAGTTTTGGTCGTGTTAATCAAATTCCCTCACTATTTTCTATAATTTGTAAGGCACTTTGTATCCTATTATTTGATTTCTAGTAACCTTGATAGTTTAATTTAACATGAATCTAGTGCAATACAGTTTTTTACAAGTGAAAAATAGGATAATCAAATTTTGGAAGAAAATTTGTCATTTTCGAAGGATATAGATTGCATTTTTTGTGCATTTTTTATAAAATAACCATGATGGTCATTTCCTTTGAAAATTTTTCATGAACAAGGTTTCAAAAAGTTTCATCAATACCAAAAGGATCATTTCCCAAAATAGAGTCGTGAAGGCCAAATTATACTCTCTTGATATTTTGGTCTTGTTAATCGAATTCTCTCAATCTTTTCTACATTTTTTAATGCGCTTTTATCCTTTTTTTATTGGTAGTAACCTTGAAAGTCAAATTTAACATGGTCTGCGTGAAATATGCTTTTCCAAGTGAAAAATGGGATGATCAAAGAAAATCAAATTATGGAAGAAACTGATCATTTTCCAAGGTTATAACTCACATTTTTTGTGCATTTTGGCTAAAATAGATATGATGGTAATTTTATTTGAAAATTTACTTCAAACTAGGTTTAAAAAGTTACATCAAAATAAAGGGATCATTTCCCAAAACAGAGCCTTGATGGTCAATTATATCCTTAAGAAGTTTTGCTTGTGTTAAATCGAATTCTATCTCTCTTTTCTACAATATATAATTCACTTTTATCCTATTTTTTTTATTGCTGGTGACCTTGAAAGTGGAATTGAACATGATCTAAATAAAATATACTTTTTCCAAGTGAAAAATGGGATGGTCATGAAAAAACAAAATTTGGAAGAAACTTGCTATTTCCAAAGGTTATAGCTCATGTTTTTTTTTTTTTACAATTTCGCTAAAATAGTTACGATGATCATTTCCTTTGAAAATTTGCCATGGAATTGCTTTCAAAAAGTTACATCAAGACCAAAAGTTTCATTTCCCAAAACGGAACGTTGAAGGCCAAATTATACCCTCCAGAAGTTTTACTCGTGTTAATCAAATTATCTCCCTCTTTTCTACAATTTGTAACGCACTTTTATCCTATTTTTTGATTGATAGTAACCTTGAAAGTGGAATTTAACATGATCTAAGTGAAATACACTTTTTTCTAAGTGAAAAATGGGATGATCAGGGAAAATCAAATTTTGAAAGGAACTGATCATTTTTTAAGGTAGCTCACGTTTTTTGTGCTTTCTAGCTAAAATAGTTATGATGATTATTTCTTTGAAAATTTACCTCGAACTAGGTTCAAAAAGTTACATCAAAACCAAAGGGATCATTTATCAAAATAGAGCCCTGATGATCAATTTATACCCTTCAGAAGTTTTGCTTGTGTTAAATCAAATTCTATCTCTCTTTCCTACAATTGTAATTCACTTTTATAATATTTTTTGATGGATAGTGACCTTGAAAGTGGAATTTAACATGATCTAAGTGAAATGCACTTTGGTCCAAGTAAAAAATGGGATTGTCATGAAAAAACAAAATTTGGAAGAATCTTGTCATTTTCGAAAGTTATAGCTCATATTTTTTCTTATATTTCACTAAAATAGTTACGATGACCATTTCATTTTGGAAGAAATTTACCATGAGCTAGGTTTCAGAAAGTTACATCAAAATCATAAGGTTTATTTCCCACAACGGAACCCCGAAGGCCAAATTATACCCTCCAGAAGTTTTGGTCGTGTTAATCAAATTCTCTCACTCTTTCCTATAATTTGTAAGGCACTTGTATCTTATTCTTTGATTGCTAGTAACCTTGATAGTTTAATTATCATGAACCTATTGAAATACAGTTTTTTACAAGTGAAAAATGGGATGATCAAGGAAAATCAAATTTTGGAAGAAAATTGGTCATTTTCAAAGGTTATAGATCGTGTTTTTTGTGCATTTTTGATAAAATAATCATGATGGTTATTTCCTTTGAAAATTTTTCATGAACAAGATTTCAAAAAGTTCTATTAATACCAAAAGGATCATTTCCCAAAACGGAGCCATAAAGGCCAAATTATACCCTATTGATATTTTGGTCTTGTTAATCGAATTCTCTCCCACTTTTCTACAATTTTTAATGCACTTTTATCCTTTTTTTATTGGCAGTAACCTCGAAAGTCGAATTTAACATGATATGTGTGAAATATACTTTTCCAAGTGAAAAATGGGATGATCAAAGAAAATCAAATTGTGGAAGAAACTGATCATTTTTTAAGGTTATAACTCACAGTTTTTGTGAATTTTGGCTAAAATAGTTATGATGGTTATTTTCTTTAAAACTTTACCTCAAACTAGGTTTAAAAAGTCACATCGAAACCAAATGGATCATTTTCCAAAATAGAGCCTTGATGGTCAATTATACCCTTTCAGAAGTTTTGCTTGTGTTAAATCGAATTCTATCTCTCTTTCATTCAATTTGTAATTCACTTTTATCCAATGTTCTGATGGCTGGTGACCTTTAAAGTGGAATTTAACATGATCTAAGTGAAATATACTTTGGTCCTGGTGAAAAATGGGATGGTCATGAAAAAACAAATTTTGGAAGAAAGTTGCTATTTTCGAATGTTATAGCTCACGTTTTTATGTAATTTTGCTAAAATAGCTACGATGGTCATTTCTTGTGAAAATTTACCATGGACTTGCTTTCAAAAAGTTACATCAAGACCAAATGGGTCATTTCCCAAAACGGAATGCTGAAGGCCAAATTATACCCTCCAGAAGTTTTGGTTGTGTTATTCGAATTCTCTTCCTCTTTTCTACAATTTGTAATGCACTTTTATCCTATTTTTTGATTGCTAGTAACCTTGAAAGTGGAATTAACATGATCCAAGTGAGATACACCTTTTTCTAAGTGAAAAATGGGATGATTAGGGAAAATAAAATTTTGGAAGAACAGGTCTTTTCGAAGGTAGCTCACATTTTTTGTGCATTCTGGCTAAAATAGTTATGATGATTATTTTCTTTGAAAATTTACGTCGAACTAGCTTCAAAAAGTTACATCAAAATCAAAGGGATCATTTCCCAAAATAGAGTCATGATGACCAAATTATACCCTTCAGAAGTTTTGCTTGTGCTAAATAGAATTCTATCTCTCTTTCATACAATTTGTAATACACTTTCATCATATTTTTTTTATGGATAGTGATATTGAAAGTGGAATTTAACATGATCTAAGTGAAATACACTTTGGTCCAAGTGAAAAATGAGATTGTCGTGAAAAAACAAAATTTGGAAGAATCTTGTCATTTTCGAAGGTTATAGTTCATGTTTTTTTTTTTTTGAAGTTTCGCTAAAATACTTACGATGATCATTTCATATTGGAATAAATTTACCATGAGCTAGGTTTCAAAAAGTTCCATCAAAACAAAAAGGTTCAATTCCCAAAACAAAACCATGAAGACCAAATTATACCCTCTAGAAGTTTTGGTCATGTTAATCAAATTCTCTCACTCTTTCCTATAATTTGTAAGGCACTTGTATCCTATTCTTTGATTGCTGGTAACCTTGATAGTTTAATTTAACATGATCTTAGTAAAATACATTTTTTTACAAGTGAAAAATGGGATGATCAAGGAAAATCAAAATTTGGAAGAAAATTGGTCATTTTCGGAGGTTATAGATCATGTTTTTTTTGTGGATTTTCGCTAAAATAATCATGATGGTCATTTCCTTTGAAAATTTTCCATGAATAAGGTTTCAAAAAGTTTCATCAATGCAAAAATGATCATTTCCCAAAACGGAGCCATGAAGGCCAAATTATACCCTCAAGATATTCTGGTCTTATTAATCGAATTCTTTCCCCCTTTTCTACAATTTATAATGCACTTTTATCCTTTTTTTTTTTATTAGTAGTAACCTCGAAAGTCGAATTTAACATGATCTGAGTGAAATATACTTTTCTAAGTGAAAAATGAGATGATCAAAGAAAATCAAATTGTGGAAGAAACTGGTCATTTTCAAAGGTTAAAAGTCATTTTCTTTGAAAATTTACCTCAAACTAGGTTTAAAAAGTCACATCAAAACAAAAGAGATCATTTCCCAAAACAGAGCCTTGATGGTCAATTATACCTTTTCAGAAGTTTTACTTGCATTAAATCGAATTTTATCTCTCTTTCCTACAATTTATAGTTCACTTTTATCCTATTTGTAGATGTCTGGTGACCTTGAAAGTGGAATTTAATATGATCTAAGTTAAATATATTTTGGTCCTAGTGAAAAATGGGATGGTCATGAAAAAACAAATTTTGGAAGAAACTTACTATTTTCGAAGGTTATAGCTCACTTTTTTTTTTTTTTTTGCAGTTTCGCTAAAATAGCTACGATGGTTATTTCTTGTGAAATTTGCCATGGACTTGCCTTCAATAATTTACATCAATACCAAAAGGATTATTTCCCAAAACGGAATGCTGAAGGCCAAATTATACCCTCCAGAAGTTTTGCTTATGTTATTCGAATTCTCTCCCTCTTTTCTATAATTTGTAACGAACTTTTATCCTTTTTTTATTGCTAGTAACCTTGAAAGTAGAATTTAACATGATCTAAGTGAAATACACATTTTTCCAAGTGGAAAATGAGATGATCAGGGAAAATCAAATTTTAGAAGAAGCTGGTCATTTTCGAAGGTAGCTCACGTTTTTTTTTGCATTCTGGCTAATATAGTTATGATGATCATTTTCTTTGAAAATTTATGTCAAACTAAGTTCAAAAAGTTACATCAAAACCAAATGGATCATTTCTCAAAATAGAGCTCGGATGACCAAATTATACCATTAAGATGTTTTGCTTGTGTTAAATCGAATTCTATCTCTCTTTCCTACAATTTGTAATTCATTTTTATCATATATATATATATATATATATATATATATATATATATATATATATTTGGCTACTGACCTTGAAAGTGAAATTTAACATGATCTAAGTGAAATACACTTTGGTCCAAGTGAAAAATGGGATTGTCATGAAAAAAAAACAAAATTTGGAAGAAACTTGTTATTTTCGAAGGTTATAGCTCACCTTTTTTTTTTTCCTGAAGTTTCGCTAAAACAGTTATGATTATCATATCATTTTGGAAGAAATTTACCGTGATCTAGGTTTCAAAAAGTTACATCAAAACTAAAAGGTTCATTTCCGAAACCAAAACCATGAAGGCCAAATTATACCTCTAGAAGTTTTGGTCGTGTTAATCAAATTCTCTCACTCTTTCCTATAATTTTTAAGGCACTTTATCCTATTTTTTGATTGCTAGTAACCTCGATATTGTAATTTAACATGATCTTAGATAAATATATTATTTTACAAGTGAAAAATGGGATGATCAAGGCAAATCAAATTTTGGAAGAAAATTGGTCATTTTTGAAGGTTATATATCACTTTTTTTGTGCATTTTCGCTAAAATAATCATGTTTATCATTTCCTTTGTAAATTTTCCATGAACAAGGTTTCAAAAAGTTTCATCAATACCAATAAGAACATTTCCCAAACCGGAGACGTGGAGGCCAAATTATACCCTCAAGATATTTTGGTCTTGTTAATCGAATTCTCTCCCCTTTTTCTAAAATTTGTAATGCACTTTTATCCTATTTTTTATTGGTAGTAACCTAGAGAGTCAAATTTAACATGATAAGTGAAATATACATTTCTAAGTGAAAATGGGATGATCAAAGAAAATCAAATTGTGGAAGAAACTGATCATTTTTTAAGGTTATAGCTCACGTTTTTGTGCGTTTTCGCTAAAATAGTTATCATGGTCATTTCCTTTGAAAATTTTCCATGAACTAGGTTTCAAAATGTTTCATCATTACAAAAAGGATCATTTTCCAAAACAGAGCCTTAAATGCCAAATTATGCCCTCCAGAAGTTTTGGTCGTGTTAATTGATTCTCTCCCTCATTTCTATAATTTGAAATGCATTTTTATCCCATTTTTTGTTGGCTGGGGACCTCCAAAGTAGAATTTAAAATGATCTAAGTGAAATACGCTTTGGTCCAAGTGAAAAATGGGATAGTCAAGATAAATCAAAGTTTGGAAGAAATTGGCTATTTTTTAAGGTTACATCTCACTTTTTTTGTTCATTTTCGCTAAAATAGTTATGATGGTCATTTCTTTTGAAATTTTTCCATGAACTAGGTTTCCAAAAGTTACATCAAAACCAAACATATTATTTCCCAAAATAGAGCCTTGATGACCAAATTATACCCTTAAGAAGTTTTGCTTGTGTTAAATCGAATTCTATATCTCTTTCCTACAATTTGTAATTCACTTTTATCATTTTTTTATGGCTAGTGACTTGAAAGTGGAATTTAACATGATCTAAGTGAAATACACTTTGGTCCAAGTGAAAAATAGAATTGTCATGAAAAAATAAAATTTGGAAGAAACTACTCATTTTGGAAGGTTATAGCTCACGTTTTTTCTGAAGTTTCGCTAAAATAGTTACGATGGTCATTTCATTTTAGAAGAAATTTACCATTAGCTAGGTTTCAAAAAGTTACATCAAAACCAAAAGGTTCATTTCCCAAAACAAAACCGTGAAGGCCAAATTATACCCTCCAAAAGTTTTGGTCGTGTTAATCAAATTCTCTCACTCTTTCCTATAATTTGTAACACACTTGTATCCTATTCTTTGATTGCTAGTAACCTCAATAGTGTAATTTAACATGATCTTAGTGAAATAATTTTTTTTTACAAGTGAAAGATGGGATGATCAAGGAAAATCAAATTTTGGAAGAAAATTGGTCATTTTCGAAGGTTATAGATCACTCTTTTTTGTGCATTTTCACTAAAATAATCATGATAATAATTTCCTTTGAAATTTTACCATAAACTAGGTTTCAAAAAGTTACATCAAAACTAAAAGAATTATTTCCCAAAATGGAACCCTGAATGCCAAACCATACACTCCATAATTTTTTATCGTGTTAATCAATTTCTCTCACTCTTTCCTACAATTCGCAATGCACTTTTATCCTATTTTTTTTTATTAGTAACCTCAAAAGTGTAATTTAACATGATCTAAGTGAAATAAACTTTATAAAAAGTGAAAAATGGGATGAACAAAGAAAATCAAATTTTGGAAGAAACTGGCCATTTTAAAAGAGCTCACGTTTTTGTGCATTTTCGCTAAAATAGTTATCATGGTCATTTCCTTTGAAAATTTTCCATGAACTAGGTTTAACAATGTTTCATCATTACCAAAATGATCATTTCCCAAAATGGAGCCTTAAAGGCCAAATTATGTCTTCGAGAACGTTTGGTCGTGTTAATTGAATTCTCTCCCTCATTCTTACACTTTGAAATGCACTTTTATCCAATTTTTTGTTGGATGGCGACCTCAAAAGTGGAATTTAAAATGATCTAAGTGAAATACGTTTTGGTCCAAGTGAAAAATGGGATAGTCAAGAAAAATCAAAGTTTGGAAGAAATTGGCTATTTTTTAAGGTTATAACTCACGTTTTTTTGTTCATTTTCGCTAAAATAGTTATGATAGTCATTTCTTTTGAAAATTTTTCATGAACTAGGTTTGTAAAAGTTACATCAAAACCAAAGAGATCATTTCCCAAAATGGAGCCTTGAAGGCCAAATTATACCCTTTTGTTGACCCTCGCCCGTATTTTAATGATGGCAAAACACAACTGTTATTTAACTAACAAGTTTAAACTAAGTTGTATTAAGGATCAAACACATTCAACCAAGGAACAAAGTGCAAGAACTCGAACTAAATCAAGTATCAAGTGAAGACTGAAGATCTAGTATAGGTCTTAAGGTTTAGAACCAATGTAAGTCTCACTTATACATTGTATTAGCTTGTTCAATGGCTCGAACACAAAAGATTTTCTAAAAACCATTGTTTTTAAATGTTTTTAATGAAAAACAGAAGAAAAACTGGGTTGGAAGATAACCCAGTCGACGGGGGTACATATACCAGTTAACTGGTATATGGGACAGAAGGTACCCAGTCGACTGGTACATGGACAGTAAGTCCCCAGTCGACTGGATGATATATACCAGTCGACTGGATGAATCAACCCAGTCGACTAGTAAAATGGACAGAAAGTCCCCAGTCAACTGGATGATATTTACCAATTGACTGGATACCCAGAAGGTCTGAAAACGTGATTTTTTAAAGTAAACCCAGTCGACTGGTATCTCAATCCAGTCGACTGGTAGTTCAAAAATATGACCGTTGGACTCCAAATCTGAACGTTTTAAAGTAAATATTTTTCAAATTAAAGTCCAAAAAGGCCATATTAATTGATTGCTATATAAACCCATTCAGTTAAGCATTCAATAACAAGCTACATATATTCAAAAAGAGTTGATCTCACATAATCAAGTTTTTATACTCTTGAAACACAAAAAGCTTTGAAATAATCTTGTTGAGCCATTTCTTCAAGCTTTACTTTGAAAGAGAGACATTTCTATTGTAATAAGCTTTCATTTGTTGTCTCTCTACCTTTTACTTTACACCATCTTTGTAAAGGGATTACTTCCGAGAGGAAGGGGTTACTTCCGAAAGGAAGGGGATTGTTCGGTTTAAGAAACTCATGTAATTTGCTTGTGTACGGCTTGTGCAACACTCGGCTAAGTTGTGCGACTAAGTTTTCTTAGTGGATTACTTCAAGGGGTTCCTTGAATAGAGTGGACGTAGGGTCGGAATGAATCCGATATTGCCGAACCACTATAAACTGTGTTTGCATCCTCTTTCCTTAAACTCTTTATTTACAGCACTTTACTTGTATTAATTGTTTGCTGCTTATCAGTTTTTATAAGCTTAAATTAATTCCGCAAAAAGTTTTTAAAAACCCAATTCACCCCCCCTCTTGGGTCAAAACCTCGAGCTACAATTGGTATCAGAGCTTCGTTCTCTTAATTAGGCTTAAAATCATTGAGTTGATCCAATGGCAGCAAATAGCTACTCTGAGGGACACTCTTATACTAGACCACCATTGTTCAATGGCTCAAATTATAACTATTGGAAAAATATAATGAAAATCTTTGTCGAAGGACAAGATTACAATCTATGGAGAATCATAGAAGAAGGACCTAGAATTCCTTCAAAAGAAATAGTTATTGGAGAGACTCTTCATACAATGCCTAAACTCAAAACTGAGTTTACTGACGAGGATTGTAAGACGATGTCTCTCAATAGCAGAGCAACAAGCATGCTTCATTGTGCATTAGATATTTCTGAATATAGTAAAATATCTGCATGGGTTTCTGCTAAAGAAATATGGGACAAATTACAAGTCATATATGAAGGAACTAGTGAAGTTAAAAAGTCTAAAATTTACATGCTAATTTCTGAGTATGAATCATTTAAGATGTCTCCTAACGAAACCATTTCTGAAATGCACTCACGGTTCACCACTATCAGAAATGGTTTAAAACTGCTTGGTTAGAATATTGAGGAGGTTGAACTAACCAGAAAAATCTTGAGATCTCTGCCACCAGAATGGAAACCAAAGAGGACAGCCATATAGGAGGCCAAAAATCTTGACAAGCTTGATGTTGAGACGCTGCTTGGGTCATCATTGACATACGAGATGGAAGAAATGACTCCCATCGTCAATGATGATGAGAAGAAGAAAAAGAAAATTGCTCTCAAAGCTTCTACAAGCAACAAAGAAAAGAAATTAGAACAAGAAGATGAGAGCAGTGAGAGAATGGTGAAATGGCCTTAATCACCAGACGATTCCATAGGTTCTTGAAGAAAAGCAAGAAACCTTACACAAAGGATCCCACCTCAAAAAGGGAACCACTTATGTGCTATGGCTGCAAGAAGCCAGGACACATAAAAGCTGACTGCCCAGCTTCAAACAAACCATACAAGGGCTTTAAGAAGAAAGCTATGGTAGCAACTACCTGGAGCGATGACGAAAAAGATGAGTCATCAGACAAAGAAATCGGATACGAGGAAATTGCCAACCTTTGTTTGATGGCAATTGATGATGAAAGTGAGGTAACATCTTCTCCCTCTTCAAAAAATAATATTGTTACTAGTAGTGAAGAACTGCTAGAAGTAATAAATGAAATGCATGAATAATTGAAGAAATTTGATTCTAGAAATTATGTTCTTAAGAAAGAGGTATCATCTCTCTCTAAAGCGATGGTAAATCTAAGAGAAGAAAAAGAAAAACTATAATCTTTGTTATATGATTCTTCTCAAGATTTTCTCAAAAATGAAAATGAGAATTTAAAAAATAAAATTTCTGAATTAAATAGCACTATATCAAGACTTATGCTTGGTAAAGAAAAACTTGATGAAGTGATTTCTTCCCAAAGATTAAGTGGAGGAAAATCTGGTGTAGGATATTCTCCATTGGGAAAGCAAAAAGAGAGCTTATTCATGAAAGCCTCTTGTGTAGAGGGAGCTTCTACTTCAAAAGCTCCTAGCATGGTTAAAAGCACTCCCTCGATAAATGCTAGGAAGTCTAGAAATTTTAATGTTCATACTAAATTGAAGCATCCTAAAAATACTCATGCTTATATGTATGCTCATTCTAGAAATACTTATACACATCCTAGAAATAATTATCATGCTCAATCTAGGAACAATATGTATAATCAAAGAATGCATTCTGCTCATGCTAATCCTAGGAATTATCATCATGGTTATCCTAAAAACAATATGCATACACAAAATAATGCTAGCATTTATCCTAGAATGCATCATCATACTTTTTATGGAAATGACATGCATTTTCATACTCCTTACCATAGAAACATGAATTATAGGAATGCACAAGTAAGATATCCTAGAAATTTCTATAACTATCATGTTAGGATTATGCATCATCAACTTGTTCATAGAGCACCACATGTTAAGAAAGTATGGGTCCCAAAAGGAACCGTATTTTCAAGAACTAACCCCAAAGGACCCAAGAAATTTTGGGTACCTAAAAGTGCTATCGTATATCCTTGTGTGATGTAGATTTGCCTCCACACCAAGGAGAAAGGTAACTGTTGGTACCTTGATAGCGGATGCTTGAAGCACATGACCGGTGATAAAAGCATATGCAAGGAGCTAACTTTAAGAGATGGTGGACTTGTGACCATTGGAGACAATACTAAAATAAAGATCATCGGGCATGGAAAATTCGGTAATGATTTCTTAACCTTAGATAATGTATTGCTAGTACAAGGCCTTAAGCCTAATTTACTTAGCATTAGTCAGTTATGTGACAAAGGATACAAAGTCACATTTGAGACCTCTCATTGTCTAGTTATAGACATCAAGAGCAACAAGATCAAATTCATTGGCTATAGACATGAAAATGTCTACATAGTTGATTTGAAATCCCTGCATTCTGATAATGAAAAATATTTTCCTGCTTTTAGTGAAAATCTATGGCTATGGCATAGAAGGCTTGGTCATGTAAACATGAACTTGCTAAAAATTGTTTCAAGAAAAGAATTAGTTATTGGACTTCCTAAAATCAATTTTGAAAAAGACAAAATTTTCAATGCTTGTCAAATGGGAAAACAAACCAAGATTTCTTTTAAAGCAAAAAATATAGTCTCAACTAGTAGACCTTTGGAACTTTTGCGTATGGATTTATTTGGTCAAATTAGTACCATTAGTCTAGGTGGCCATCAATATGCTCTTGTTATTGTTGATGACTATTCAAGATATACCTTTGTTATTTTTATTGCTTACAAGGATGAAGCTTTCAAAGGATTTGAAAAGTTTTGCAAAAATGTACAAAATGAAAAAGGAATTTGTATTTCAAGCATAAGAAGTGATCATGGCAAAGAATTTGAAAATCAAAGCTTTTCAAAATTTTGTGATGAAAATGGAATTAATCATAACTTTTCAGCTCCTAGAACTCCTCAACAAAATGGAGTTGTTGAGAGGAAAAATAGAGTTCTAGAAGAATTTTCAAGAACAATGCTTTGTGAAAATAATTTACCAAAATATTTTTGGGCTAAAGCCGTGAATACTTTTTGCTATATTTTAAATAGAATTTTGATAAGGCCTTTGCTTGATAAAACTCCATATGAACTATGGAAAGGGAGAAAGCCCAATATTTCCTATTTTCGTGCTTTTGGTAGTAAGTGCTTCATCTTAAATAACAATAAAACTAACTTGGGTAAATTTGATTCCAAGACCGATGAAGGGATATTTTTATGATATTCAACTACTAGTAAGGCTTATAGAGTTTTCAATAAGAGAACTCTAGTAGTAGAAGAATCTGTGCATGTAACTATCGATGAATCTAACCCAATGAGTAGTAGAGAAATTTCCTTTAAAGATGATGCAAATTTTCTTCCAAGAATGGAAACTCCTACTCCCATTATTGACCCAAAAGTGAGTTCACCTCAAGCTAATGAAGAGATGAAAACTCTCAATTTGGACCAAACTTCCTCAAGTCAACAAGAGGAAAGTCTACCCAAGGATTGGAGGTATGCAAATTATCATTCAATTGATCAAGTGATTGGTGATCCTTCACAAGGGGTAAGAACTCGCTCTTCCATTAGAAATATTTGCAATTTTGTAGCTTATTTGTCTGAAGTAGAACCTAAGACATTTATAGAAGCTGAAAAAGATAATGATTGGATAATTGCAATGCAGGAAGAGATAAATCAATTTGAGAGAAACAATTTTTGGAAACTAGTTCCAAGACCAAAAGATCATTCAATAATTGGAACTAAATGGGTATATAGAAATAAAATGGATGAAAATGGTATAGTAACTAGAAATAAGGCTAGATTAGTTGCTAAAGGATATAACCAAGAAGAAGGAATAGATTTTGATGAAACCTATGCTCCCATAGCTAGATTAGAAGCTATTCGAATGTTATTAGTAGTTGCACGCTTTAATAAATTTAAGCTATTTCAAATGGATTTGAAAAGTGTCTTTTTAAATGGCTTTATAGAAGAAAAGGTTTATGTTGAGCAACCTCTTGGATTTGAAAATCCTAGTCTTCCAAATCATGTCTACAAGCTTTCTAAAGCTCTATATGGGTTGAAGCAAACTCCAAGAGCATGGTATGAAAGACTAAGTAAATTTTTGATTAACAATGATTTTGTAAGAGGAAGAATAGACACAACTCTCTTCACAAAAACTCACAAAAATGACACTTTGATAGTTCAAATATATGTTGATGATATTATATTTGGTGCTACTAATAAATCTATGTGTCAAGAGTTTGCAAAGTGCATGCAAGGTGAATTTGAAATGAGCATGATGGGAGAACTTACCTACTTCCTTAGACTGCAAATCAAGCAACTAAAAGGAGGTATCTTCATCAATCAACAAAAGTACATTAAGGACCTACTAAAGAGGTTCGGGATGGAAAGCTCAAAGCCATGGAACGCCTATGAGCACAACTACTAAACTTGATCTTGATGAAGGAGTTAAAACTGTAGATTCTAAATATTATAGAAGCATGATAGGTACTTTACTTTATTTAACTGCAAGTAGACCTGATATAATGTTCCGTGTATGCATGTGTGCTAGATTTCAGGCTAATCCTAAGGAATCACATGTAGTTGCAGTAAAAAGAATCCTTAGATATCTACAAGGAACCCAGACCATAGGATTATGGTACTCTAGAGAATCATCTTTTGAGCTAGTAGGTTACTCAGATGCTGATTTTGCTGGATGTAGGTTAGATAGAAAGAGCACAAGTGGAACATGCCAATTCTTAGGTGCTATATTAACTTCTTGGTTTTCCAAGAAACAAAATTCCGTTGCACTATCAACCGCTAAGGCGGAATATGTAGCAGCTAGAAGTTGTTGTGCCCAAGTGTTATGGATGAAACAACAACTAGATGACTATGGCATGAACCTAAAAAATATTCCTATATTTTGTGATAATACTAGTGCTATCAATCTAACCAAAAATCCTATTCAGCACTCTAGAACCAAGCATATAGAGATTAGACATCATTTTCTAAGAGACTATGCTCAAAAATGTGATATAAGATTAGAATTCATACCTTCAGAAGATCAAATAGCTGATATTCTTACAAAACCCCTAAGTGAAGCTAGTTTTTGTAAGATTAGAATGTTGATGGGATTGCCTGATTTTGATAAACTGAATGTTTGATTGCATCTCATTTCATCATTTGCATATTTGACATTGAGTGAAAGAATATTAATCCTTGTTTAATTATTTCCCTCACTCAAAAATGTCATAGATAAACAAATTCGTGCAAAAAATTCAAGACTGGAAATTTTACTAAGGGTCCAGTCGACTGGTAAATGTTCTCCAGTCTACTGGTACATCTACCCAGTCGAATGGTAAGTCTTCTCCAGTTGTCTATTAGGTTGAATCCCTGTTTGGCGCCAATTTTTGAAAAATCTTTGTCCTCCAGTCGACTGGTAAAGGTAGCCTAGTCGACTGGTACATGTCTGCCAGTTTATCCAGTCGACTGGTACGTTTACCCAGTCGACTGGTAGGCAAACTGTTCATCTTTTCAAAAAGCCCCAGTCGACTGGTAACTCGACCCAGTCGACTGGTATCGCGATATTATAAATATGATTGTTCATTTTTCTGAACTTTTACGCCATTTTCGAACTCCCAAATTTCCTCTCTCTAGAAAAGTTCACCATTTTGATCCAAAAACCATCCAAACTTCATCTAAACACACCGATCTACTCATCCATAAAGAGATTTTTGACTTTCTACGATTAAAATCTCTTATTTTCACCAAAATCCGTTTCCCCAAAAACTCTTTTTTTTTTTTATCAAAATGAGCGAAAAGATCCGTATAAAACTCACAACAAGTGGACCTAATGCGCCTAAAAAGCCAAGGTCTTCAAAACCTTCGGCTTCGGAGTCAAAAGGGAAAGGGAGCAGTGGGCTCATCCAGCAAGGAGCCCAGAACAGAGTTGGAGCAGACTCTGTTTTACAGTCCGGCGGCACATGCAAGGTATAACTCTATAATCCGTCACAAAAAAATCATGACGGGTAGAGTCGTTGATTTCGACTCTATTCGCCATGGAAATTTTGATATTCTACCAGCCTTTGAGGCAATAAATCTGACCCCACTGGTCAGAATTCATGAGAAATATTACCCGCGACTGATTCACCAGTTCTACGCGAACTTGGTGAAACCCAGTCCTCTGGCTCTGAGATTCAGAACCAGAGTCAGCGGTGTGGAGTTTGAGGTCAACATTGACCTCTTGATGAGCGTTCTGAGAATCCCTGTAAGGGGCATTCAATGGAGTCTGGATGGATGGCCAGACAACTTTGAGGTTGAGGAGGCCTGTCGGATAGTCAGGGGAGACCTTAACTATGTGTATAGACCCACTACATTTCATACATGTAGTGACATGCCCCTCGACTCAAAGATGTTTTAGCTGATTGTCAGTTGAACCATTCACTCGAGACTCGGGAGTCGAGGGTATCTATCTAAAATAGATACAGTATTGATTTGGTGCCTAAAATCTGGGCACCACTTCAATTTATATCCTCTGCTGCTCGCCAACATGATAAACGGTGAAGCAAACGACTCCGGGTGTCTTCCTTATAGGATGCTCATTACGCTCATCCTCCAGCACTTCCGGGTACCTTTGCCTGCCTCTGAGGCTCAGGATATCGGATTGACGGACATCATCAACATCTCATCACTGAAGAAGATGGGATGTACTGTTCGTGAAGGATTCCTCTATCCAAAGGCCGGTAAGCACCTGAGGATCCGAGAGGATGCGAGCGACAGTGATGAGGATGCTGCTGCTGATACAGCTGCTGAGATGGAGACGGATACTCGAGCACCTCCCATTGGTGACTCGAGCACTGGTCAGACTGGTTACGGAGACGTCCTACGAGCTATCACAAGCCTCTAGATGATGATGGAGTCTGGTTTTCAGTCCATGCAGTCTGATTACCAGAGACTGAGCTCCTCCATATACCACCTACGGGACGACTTCGAGTTACATCGAGAGTACACTGAGGGTTCCCTAGCTAAGATTAGGGAACTTCTTCGTGACAGCTCGGACTCTCCCAGACCTTGAGTCTATATCTTTATTATGTACTTAGTGTTTTCCAGCTCTTATCACGTAGCACGGACATATCATGTACTATTTTGTCTTAGTTATGGCTCTTTGAAGCCTGTTTGTGTATTGACTTTTTATATATGATGATGTATTTCTATTAGCCATATTTCTTGCATTTATTTACGCTATTTGTGATATCTTAGCACTTTTTAAAACTCTGTTTAGCCACTAAACTGCTCTAAAATGCCTATACGTGTATGAAAAATTTCAGTTCTTCCCGGGAAGGCTTCCGAAATCCGAATGAAGCCAAATTTTCGCGTACAAGTTTTTTTTCTTATACTCTAGATGATTGTATTGGCTAATTACCTTATTTTTTTTGTTTTCTGCCCCCTTTGGTTGCTGTTGTCAAAACAGGGGAGAAAAATGAGAAAAACGAGAAAATCTAAGTGAACATAACCAATGCATAGATTTAGGGGGAGTATTGCTCCATAGCATTATAAAAATGTTGTTTATTGATTGGTTGAGTTTGATTCTGGATTGGTTGAAAGAAATATAAATTGTGTTTGCTTGTTTACAGGGTGGTTTTACTCAAAAAACAGAGGAGACTCTGTCCAAATTTTTGTAAAATCCTAACGCTTAACTTTTAAAACTGTTTTCACATTATTAGTTTCATCATCATAAAAAAGGGGGAGATTGTTGACCCTCGCCCGTATTTTAATGATGGCAAAACACAACTATTATTTAGCTAACAATTTTAAACTAAGTTGTATTAAGGATCAAACACATTCAACCAAGGAACAAAGTGCAAGAACTCGAACCAAATCAAGTATCAAGTGAAGACTGAAGATCTAGTATAGGTCTTAAGGTTTAGAACCAATGTAAGCCTCACTTATACATTGTATTAGCTTGTTCAATGGCTCGAGCACAAAAGAAATTCTAAAAACCATTGTTTTTAATGAAAAACAGAAGAAAAATTAGGTTGAAAGACAACCCAGTCGACTGGGTACATATACCAGTCGATTGGTATATGGGACAGAAAGTACCCAGTCGACTGGATGAATCAACACAGTCGACTGGTACATGGACAGTAAGTCCCCAGTCGACTGGATGAATCAACCCAGTCGATTGGTAAAATTGATAGAAAGTCCCCAGTCGACTGGATGATATATACCAGTCGACTGGATACCCAGAAGGTCTGAAAACGTGATTTTTTCAAGTAAACCCAGTCGACTGGTATCTCGACCCAGTCGACTGGTAGTTCAAAAATATGACCGTTGGACTCCAAATCTGAACGTTTTAAAGTAAATCTTTTTCAAATTAAAATCCAAAACGGCCATATTAATTGATTGCTATATAAACCCATTCAGTTAAGCATTCAATAACAAGCTGCATATATTCAAAAAGAGTTGATCTCACATAATCAAGTTTTTATACTCTTGAAACACAAAAAGCTTTGAAATAATCTTGTTGAGCCATTTCTTCAAGCTTTACTTTGAAAGAGAGACATTTCTGTTGTAATAAGCTTTCATTTGTTGTCTCTCTACCTTTTACTTTACACCATCTTTGTAAAGGGATTACTTCCGAGAGGAAGGGGTTACTTCCGAAAGGAAGGGGATTGTTCGGTTTAAGCAACTCTTGTAATTTGCTTGTGTACGGTTTGTGCAACACTCAGCTAAGTTGTGCGACTAAGTTTTCTTAGTGGATTACTTTAAGGGGTTCCTTGAAGAGAGTGGACGTAGGGTCGGAACGAATCCGATATTGCCGAACCACTATAAACTGTGTTTGCATCCTCTTTCCTTAAACTCTTTATTTACAGCACTTTATTTGTATTAATTGTTTGCTGCTTATCAGTTTTTATAAACTTATATTAATTCCGCAAAAAGTTTTTAAAAACCCAATTCACCTCCCCTCTTGGGTTGAAACCTCGAGCTACAATTGGTATCAGAGCTTCGTTCTCTTAATTAGGCTTAAAATCCTTGAGTTGATCCAATGGCAGCAAATAGCTACTCTGCGGGACACTCTTATACTAGACCACCATTGTTCAATGGCTCAAATTATAACTATTTGAAAAATATAATGAAATCTTTGTCGAAGGACAAGATTACAATCTATGGAGAATCATAGAAGAAGGACTTAGAATTCCTTCAAAAGAAATAGTTATTGGAGAGACTCTTCATACAATGCCTAAACTCAAAACTGAGTTTACTGATGAGGATTGTAAGACGATGTCTCTCAATAGCAGAGCAACAAGCATGCTTCATTGTGCATTAGATATTTCTGAATATAATAAAATATCTGCATGCGTTTCTGCTAAAGAAATATGGGACAAATTACAAGTCACATATGAAGGAACTAGTGAAGTTAAAAAGTCTAAAATTTACATGCTAATTTCTGAGTATGAATCATTTAAGATGTCTGCTAACGAAACCATTTCTGAAATGCACTCACGGTTCACCACTATCATAAATGGTTTAAAACTGCTTGGTAAGAATATTGAAGAGGTTGAACTAACCAGAAAAATCTTGAGATCTCTGCCACCAGAATGGAAACCAAAGAGGATAGCCATACAGGAGGCCAAAAATCTTGACAAGCTTGATGTTGAGACGCTGCTTGGGTCATTATTGACATACAAGATGGAAGAAATGACTCCCATAATCAATGATGATGAGAAGAAGAAAAAGAAAATTGCTCTCAAAGCTTCTACAAGCAACAAAGAAAAGGAATTAGAACAAGAAGATGAGAGCAGTGAAGAGGATGGTGAAATGGCCTTAATCACCAGACGATTCCATAGGTTCTTGAAGAAAAGTAAGAAACCTTACACAAAGGATCCCACCTAAAAAAGGGAACCACTTATGTGCTATGGCTGCAAGAAGCCAGGACACATAAAAGCTGACTGTCCGGTTTCAAACAAACCATACAAGGGCTTTAAGAAGAAAGCTATGGTAGCAACTATCTGGAGCGATGACGAAGAAGATGAGTCATCAGACAAAGAAATCGGATATGAGGAAATTTCTAACCTTTGTTTAATGGCAATCGACGATGAAAGTGAGGTAACATCTTCTCCCCCTTCAAAAAATAATATTGTTACTAGTAGTGAAGAACTGCTAGAAGTAATAAATGAAATGCATGAAGAATTGAAGAAATTTGATTCTAGAAATTCTGTTCTTAAGAAAGAGGTATCATCTCTCTCTAAAGAGATGGTAAATCTAAGAGAAGAAAAAGAAAAACTATCATCTTTGTTATATGATTCTTCTCAAGATTTTCTCAAAAATGAAAATGAGAATTTAAAAAATAAAATTTCTAAATTAAATAGCACTATATCAAGACTTATGCTTGGTAAAGAAAAACTTGATGAAGTGCTTTCTTCCCAAAGATTAAGTGGCAGTAAATCTAGTGTAGGATATTCTTCATTGGGAAAGCAAAAAGAGAGCTTATTCATGAAAGCCTCTTGTGTAGATGGAGGTTCTACTTCAAAAGCTGCTAGCATGGTTAAAAGTACTCCCTCGATAAATGCTAGGAAGTCTAGAAATTTAAATGTTCATACTAAATTGAAGCATCCTAAAAATACTCATGCTTATATGTATGCTCATTCTAGAAATGCTTTTACACATCCTAGAAATAATTATCATGCTCAATCTAGGAACAATATGTATAATCAAAGAATGCATTCTGCTTATGCTAATCCTAGGAATTATCATCATGGTTATCCTAGAAACAATATGCATACACAAAATAATGCTAGCATTTATCCTAGAATGCATCATCATACTTTTTATGGAAATGACTTGCATTTTTATACTCCTTACCATAGAAACATGAATTATAGGAATGCACATGTAAGATATCCTAAAAATTTCTATAACTATCATGTTAGGATTATGCATCATTAACTTGTTCATAAAGCACCACATGTTAAGAAAGTATAGGTCCCAAAAGGAACCGTATTTTCAAGAACTAACCCCAAAGGACCCAAGAAATTTTGGGTACCTAAAAGTGCTATCGTATATCCTTGTGTGATGTAGATTTGCCTCCACACCAAGGAGAAAGATAACTATTGGTACCTTGATAGCGGATGCTCGAAGCACATGACCGGTGATAAAAGCGTATTCAAGGAGCTAACTTTAAGAGATAGAGAAAGGTAAATGTTTTTAATAAAAAACAGAAGAAAAACTGGGTTGGAAGACAACCCAGTCGACTGGGTACATATAACAGTCGACTGGTATATGGGACAGAAGGTACCCAGTTGACTGGATGAATCAACCCAGTCGACTGGTAGATGGACAGTAAGTCCCCAGTCGACTGGTAAAATGGACAGAAAGTCCCCAGTCGACTGGATGATACATACCAGTCGACTGGATACCCAGAAGGTCTGAAAACATGATTTTTTCAAGTAAACCCAGTCGACTGGTATCTCGACCCAGTCGACTGGTAGTTCAAAAATATGACCGTTGGACTCCAAATCTGAACGTTTTAAAGTAAATCTTTTTCAAATTAAAGTCCAAAACGACCATATTAATTGATTGCTATATAAACCCATTCAGTTAAGCATTCAATAACAAGCTGCATATATTCAAAAAGAGTTGATCTCACATAATCAAGTTTTTATACTCTTGAAACACAAAAAGCTTTGAAATAATCTTGTTGAGCCATTTCTTCAAGCTTTACTTTGAAAGAGAGACATTTCTGTTGTAATAAGCTTTCATTTGTTGTCTCTCTACCTTTTACTTTACACCATCTTTGCAAAGAGATTACTTCCGAGAGGAAGGGGTTACTTCCGAAAGGAAGGGGATTGTTCAGTTTAAGTAACTCCTGTAATTTGCTTGTGTACGGTTTGTGCAACACCCGGCTAAGTTGTCCGACTAAGTTTTCTTAGTGGATTACTTCAAGGGGTTCTTTGAAGAGAGTGGACGTAGGGTCGGAACGAATCCGATATTGTCGAACCACTATATACTGTGTTTGCATTCTATTTCCTTAAACTCTTTATTTACAGCATTTTACTTGTATTAATTGTTTGCTGCTTATCAGTTTTTATAAACTTATATTAATTCTGCAAAAAGTTTTTAAAAACCCAATTCACCCCCCCTCTTGGGTTGAAACCCCGAGCTACACCTTTCGAAAATTTTAGTCGTGTTAATCGAATTCTCTCCTTTTTTCCCACACTTTGTAATGCAATTTTATCCTTTTTTTTTTCTAGTAACCTCAAAAGTGGAATTTAACATGATCTAAGTGAAATATAGTTTTTCCAAGTGAAAAATGGGATGATCAATGAAAATTAAATTTTAGAAGAAACTGATCATTTTCGAAGGTTATAGCTCACGTTTTATTGTGCATTTTGTCTAAAATAGTTATAATGGTCATTTTATTTAAAAATTGACCTCAAACTAGGTTCAAAAAGCTATATCAAAACTAAAGGGATCATTTCCCAAAATAGAGCCCTGATGGTCAAATTATACCGTTCAGAAGTTTTTCTTGTGTTAAATCGAATTCTATCTCTCTTTCATACTATTTGTAATTCACTTTTATCCTATTTTTTATGGCTGGTGATCTTGAAAGGGGAATTTAATATGATCTAATTGAAATACACTTTGGTCCAATTGAAAAATAGGATGGCCAAGAAGAATCAAATTTTGGAAGAAGCTGGACATTTTCGATGGTTATAGATTAAGTTTTTTTGTGTATTTTCGCTAAAATAGTTATTTATGATGGTAATTTCTTTTGAAAATTTTTCATGAACTAGGCTTCAAAAAGTAACATCAAAACCAAAAGGATTATTTCAAAAAATGGAGCCTTGACTGCCAAATTATACCCTCTAGAAATTTCACTATTGTTAATTGAATTTTCTTCCTCTTTCCTAAAATTTGTTGGGGTGAGCATGAAAACTGGTGGTCCCGTAGATCTAATCCAAATTGGTGTAATTAGTTGGGTTAGGTTGACTTTTGGTTGAGAAAATTTTGACCCCGATGGGTTGGGTCACGAGTTAAAAAATTTTAACGTGACTCAAACCAATAACCTAGTCATTATGTAATATTATTTTTATATATTTAAAATACACTTACTTTAAGGATTGATGGACTACATTCATATTTTGATAAGTTAGTTTGGATTGCAATATATATATCGTATGCATGTTTGTGTGTGTGCGTGTATACACACACACACACACATATATATATATATATATTATCATCACGCACACACGCACACACACATATATATATATATATATATTATCATTTCTTTTTTTCTTCTTAGAAGCCCTCCAACAAAAAATGTTAGTGTCCATCAAAATTAAAGGCCAATTATAATTTAATATGTGAGGAACATGCTTATTTTTAATATATTTTAGTCAAAGATGGTCATTTGCTCTTGTGAAAGTATTTATTTTAGACTTTCAATATGTTTTTCAAAAGTTTGATGAATTAATTTACTCATCCTATGTTCATTCACTTTTCGTTTTTGGTATGATAGAACTTGGTTATGAAGACTCTAGGACCAAATTTATTCTGGCGTTGAAATTTTGAAGAATTTAATTAATCAAACACCTTTATTCTCTAATTTTTATTTACTTTTGCATGGTTGGTATTAAATTAAGGTTGCGTTAATTTAAAATAATATATTTGAATGGACTAGGTTAGATTAGGGTTGGATCGGTTCATGGGTTGGGTTTAGTTGAGAATTTTCAAACCTGATATAATTGGGTTGTGTTGATTTTTTAAGCCAACCCGACCCATGCTTAACACTACAATTTGCAATGAACTTTTATTCTATTTTTTTTATGGCTAGTACCTTGAAAGTGGAATTTATTACGATCTAAGCGAAATATGCTGTGGTTCAAGTGAAAAATGGGATGGTCAAGAAAAATCAAAGTTTGGAAGAAACTGACCATTTTCGAAGCTTATAGCTCACGTTTTTTTTTTTTTGTGAATTTTCACTGAAATAGTTGTAATGGTCATTCCCTTTGAAAATTTTCCACGAACGGATCATTGAAGGCCAAATTATACCCTCTAGAAATTTTGCTCGTGTTAATCGAATTCTCTCCCTCATTACTTCAATTTGTAATGCACTTTTATCCTATTTTTTGTTAGCCGGTGACCTCCAAAATGGAATTTGACATGATCTAAATGAAATATGCTTTGGTTCAAGTGAAAAATGGGATGACCAAGAAAAATCAAAGTTTGGAAGAAACTGACTATTTTGTAAGGTTATAACTCGCATTTTTTGTTCATTTTCGCTAAAATAGTTATGATGGTAATTTCTATTGAAAATTTGTCATGAACTAGGTTTAAAAAAGTTATATCAAAACCAAAAGGCTCGTTTCCAAAAATAGAGCCCTGAAGGCCAAATTATACCCTTCAGAAGTTTTGATCGTATTAATCGAATTCTCTCCCTCTTTCCTACAATTTGTAATGCACTTTTTTCCTTTTTTTTATTGCTTCTAGCCTCGAAAGTGGAATTTAATATGATCTAAGTGAAAAATGGGATCATAAAGAAAAATCAAATTTTGGAAGAAACATGTTATTTTCGAAGGTTATACACGTTTTTTTGTACATATTCGCTAAAATAGTTATGATAGTTATTTTATTTGAAAATTTACCTCGAACTAGGTTCAAAAAGTTACATCATACCAAAAAGGATCATTTCCCAAAACAGAGCCCTCATAGCCAAATTATACCCTTCAGAAGTTTTTCTTGAGTTAAATCGAATTTTATCCCTCTTTCCAACAATATGCAATGCATTTTTATCCTATTTTTGATTTCTTATAACCTTGAAATTCAAATTTAACAATAT
Organism: Bretschneidera sinensis; assembly: GCA_023935145.1. Lineage (NCBI taxonomy): Eukaryota > Viridiplantae > Streptophyta > Magnoliopsida > Brassicales > Akaniaceae > Bretschneidera > Bretschneidera sinensis. The sequence goes on from CM043701.1 coordinate 9,636,483, forward strand.
CTAAGTGAAATACATTTTTTTTTCCATGTGAAAATGTGATGATAAAGGAAAATCAAATTTTGGATGAAATTGGTCATTTTAGAAGGTTATAACTCACGTTTTTTTTGGGTGCATTTTCACTAAAATAGTTATGATGGTCATTTTCCTTGAAAATTTACCTTGAACTAGGCTCAAAAAGTTATGTCAAAACCAAAAGGATCATTTCTGAACACAAAGCCATGATAGCCAAATTATACCCTCTAGAAGTTTTGCTTAAGTTAATCGAATACTATCCCTCTTTCCTACAAATTGTAACACACTTTTATCCGATTTTTTGATAGCTGATGACCTCGAAAGTGGAATTTAGCATGATATAAGTGAAATACACTTTTTTCGAAGTGAAAAATGGGATAGTTAAGGAAAATCAAAATTTTAAAGAAACTTACCGTTTTCGAAGGTTATTACTCACGTTCTTTTTAACATTTTCTCTAAAATAGTAATGATGGTCATTTCCTTTGAAAATTCTCCATGAACAAGGTTTCAAAAAGTTTCATCAAAACCAAAATGATCATTTCCCAAAACAAAGCATGGAAGGCCAAATTATACCCTCTAGAAGTTTTGGTCATGTTAATCAAATTCTCTCCCTCTTTCCTATAATTTGTAATGTATTTTACCCTTTTTTTTTTATTGTTAGTAACCTCTAAAGTTGAATTTAACACGATCTAAGTGAAATACACATTTCCAAGTGTAAAATGGGAGGAATAAAGAAAATTAAATTTTGGAAGAAACTGGTCATTTTTAATGTTATAGCTCACATTTTTTTTGTACATTTTCAAGAGAACAGTTATGGTGGTCATTTTCTTTGAAAATTTATCTCTAACTAGGTTAAAAAATTCACATCAAAACCAAATGGATCATTTCTCAAAATAGAACCTCATGGGCAAATTATACCCTTCAGAATATTTGCTTGTGTTAAATCGAATTCTATCCCTCTTTTCTACAATTTGTAATCCACTTTTATCCTCTCTTTTTTTATGGCTAGTGACCTTAAAAGTGGAATTTAACATGATCTAAGTGAAATACACTTTGGTCCAAGTGAACAATGGGATGGTCAAGAAAAATCAAATTTTGAAAGAAATTGGCCATTTTCGAAGGTTATTGTTTACGTTTTTTCCGCAGTTTCGCTAAAATAGTTACAATGGTAATTTCCTTTGAAAATTCACCATGAACTAGGTTTAAAAAATTTACGTCAAAACGAAAAGGATTATTTCCCAAAACGGAGCCTTGAATGCTAAATTATACCCTTTTGAAGTTTTGGTCGTGTTAATTGAATTGATTTACTTATCCTATATTCATTCACTTTATGTTTTTGGTATGATGAAACTTGGTTATGGAGATTTTAGGACCAAATATATACTAATATTGAAGTTTTGAAAATTTTGATTAATCAAACACCTTTAAAATCTAGTTTTTATTTACTTTTGCATGGTTGGTATTAAATTAAGGTTGTTTTAACTTTGTCTAAAGTGATTTAAGGTAGTTAATTTATATATGATGGTTTGTAAGATTTAATAAATTCTTGTATGAGTTTAATTTTGGGATTAATGAATGATGAATAATAGTTATAAAATATATTTTCTTATATAATATATTTGCATTAATTTTTAAGTGAAAAAAATACAAAACCGGTGACCCAAATCGATTTGAATTGATTGGGTTGGGGTTCGATTTGTTGATTTTTTAGGCCAACCCAACTTATGATCACCCCTACAATTTTAATGAACTTTTATCCTTTTTATTTATTTATTGCTAGTGACCTTGAAAATGGAATTTATCATGATCTAAATGAAATATGTTTTGGTTCAAGTGAAAAATTTGATGGTCAAGAAATATCAAAGTTTGGAAGAAACTGACCATTTTTAAAGCTTATAGCTCACTTTTTTGTGGATTTTCAATAAAATAGTTATAATGATCATTTTCTTTGAAAATTTTCCAAGAATTAGGTTAAAGAATTTACATCAAAATCAAAAGGATAATTTCTCGAAATGGAGCCCTTAAGGCCAAATTATACCCACCAGAAGTTTTGTTTGTGTTAATCGAATTCTCTCCCTCATTCCTACAATTTGTGATTCACTTTTATCCTATTTTTTGTTAGCTGGTGTCCTCCAAAGTGGCATTTAACATGATCTTAGTGAAATACGCTGAAAAATGGGATGATTAAGAAAAATCAAAGTTTGGAAGAAATTGGCTATTTCCTAAACTTATAGCTCACTTTTTTTGTTCATTTTCTCTAAAATAGTTATGATGGTCATTTCTATTGAAAATTTGTCATGAACTAGGTTTCAAAAAGGAACATCAAAATCAAAAGGATCATTTCCCAAAATGGAGCCTTGAAGGCTAAATTATACCCTCCAAAAGTTTTGGTCGTGTTAATTGAATTCTCTCACTCTTTCCTATAATTTGTAATGCACTTCTATCTTATTTTTTTTATTACTAGTAACCTCAAAAGTGGAATTTAATATGATCTAAGTGAAATACATTTTTTCCAAGTGAAAAATGAGATGATCAAGGAAAATCAAATTTTGGAAGAAATTGATTATTTTTTAAGGTAGCTTACGTTTTTTTTTTTGTGCATTTTTGCTAAAATAGTTATGATAGTCATTTTATTTGAAAATTTACCTCAAACTAAGTTCAAAAATTTACATCATAACCAAATGGATCATTTCCCAAAATAGAGCATTGAAGGCCAAATTATACTCTTAAGAAGTTTTGGTCGTGTTAATCGAATTCGATCTCTCCCTCTTTTCTACAATTTGTAATGCACTTTTCTCCTATTTTTTGTTGGTTGGTGACCTCAAAATTGGAATTTAACATGATCTAAGTGAATTATGTTATGGTTAATGTGAAAAATGGGGTGATCAAGAAAAATCAAATTTTGGAAGAAATTTGTCATTTTCAATGGTTATAACTTAAGTTTTTTGTGCATTTTCGCTAAAATAGTTATGATGGTCATTTCCTTTGAAAATTTTCCAGGAACTTGGTTTTAAAAAGTTATATAAAAATTAAAAGGATTATTTCAAAAAGCCTTGAAGGTTAAGTTATACCCTCCAGAAGTTTTACTTGTGTTAATCGAATTCTCACCCTTTTTCCTACAATTTGTTAGGTATGAGTATGATAACCGGTGGACTCGCGGATCCGACCTTAACCTGTGTAATGGGTTGGGGTTTTCAAAAGTTGTGTTGGCTTTTGCTAGAGAAATTTTTGAAACCACTGGGTTGGGTTGGGTCACGGGTTAAAGAATTTCAACTCGACCCAAACTAATAACCCAGTCATTATATAATTCTATTTTTTATATATTTAAAATATAGTTACTTTAAGGATTGATGGACTAGTTTCATATTTTGATAAATTAGTTTGGATTGTACTATGTATTTTGTGGGTGTATATTTGATGAACAACATTCATATTTTGATAAGTTAGTTTGAATTGCAATATATATTTAGTATATCTGTTTGTGTGTGTGCGTATTTGTAACGACCCATTCCGGGTTGGCCACTCTCGAGACTGTGTCGTCACGTTTTGAAATCCTAACACAACACATATATGCAACAATATAAAAACATATATCAACTAAAATGTTGGAAAATCACCTCTCTAGAATCCCAGGTTGTGATCTTTCCAAACCCCCAAATCTAGAATGATTTGTTCTAGAACAAAAATCAAACCTTAAAGAGAAAACACAAGCAATTGTTGTCAAGGTTCAGTAATTTGACTATGTCCCTGTGAGCTCCTCTGAGCTCTCTGCACTAAATCAATGAAGTTCTTACAATTACAGCAACACCCCTTCAAGAACCCTTTTGTTCTTGAAGAATTAAAGAAGAGAAAAGAAAGTGATAAGAACTAAGTGTTTCCCTGGAATTCTCCCCAAGAAAATTCCAATTACAAAGCCCTTGAATCCCCAATCTTGACTACTATCTTTCACTAGAAACACCTCTGAAGATTTGAGAGCCTATCTCTCTCAACACCAGCCACTCTTAGAATGAGACCTCTTCTTGTGTTTCTTCCCCACACTCTTGTGTCTTTGCACTCTTGTGTGTTGAGTTTCACTCTTGTGTTATTGCTCCTAGGTGACCCTTTATATAGAGCAACAACTTCTTTAACTAATCTTGAAATCATTCCCAACCCTTAGATCTTGAGAACCAAACAATCATGGCCCTCCAAGAAGTCTAAGTAATCTTGTGCGTTTTAACCAAGTCCAACGCACCAACTCAAAGTGCTTAATAAAAAGCATCAGGTGTGACTGGCGCCGCGGCCCAGAACAGAGCAGGCTTCGGTGCACACCAGGGCAAAACTCCTCCAGGTGCTAGGCACCATGGCACACAAGGCCTGGGCCATGGCGCACAGCCCTGTGCCACCTTGTGCCGCGATGCACACCTGGTGGAGGATCTTTCTTCCTTGCTGTAGGCTGCAACGCACCCTCCTTGTGCCGCGGCTCAAAGCCTACTGAAGCTTCAATCTTTAACCATTTAATTCTTAGACAAATTCCCAACAATCTTTACCTTTATCTAAGCAATTAAACCCTGTGCAGAGAACTCAGGATCCAAACACAACATGAGTCACCATATCATCCAACTCCAATCCTAAGAAGTCCAAGGCAATGATTGAACTTGCTTAGAGGTAGAACTTTAGTACCTAAATCTGCAGGATTTTCTTCCAAGGCCACTTTGTCCACATGAATGCATCATTTCATAACATTTTCCTGAATGAAATGATACCGAACATCTATATGCTTTGTCCTCTTATGGAACACCGGATTTTTACACAAATGTAATGCACTTTGGCTATCAAAATACACCACCACCAGCTCTTTTAGGACCTTCAACTCTTCCAACAACCCTTTGCACCACATAGCCTCCTTAATGGCTTCCGTTGCCACTATGTACTCAGCCTCGGTTGTTGAGAGTGCTACCACCGGCTGCAACTGAGCCTTCCAACTTATACAATATCCGTTTAAGTTGAAGAAGTAGGAGGTAATCGATCTTCTTTTATCCCGATCTGCTCCATAGTCTGAATCAGCATAACCTTCTAGATAGATGGACTTACCCCTTTTCTCGTAAATAAGCCACACATCTGGGCTTCCTTTCAAGTACCTCAGCAACCACTTCATCCCAAGCCAATGCTCATTTCTAGGATTACTCATACACCTGCTGAGAACACTTATTACATGAGCAATATAGGGTCTAGTGCTTACCATGCTGAACATTTCAGATCCAACCGCACTAGAGTAAGGGACCTTTTCCGTTTCCTTCTTCTCCTCATCCGTTCTAGGACATTGATCGCTAGAGAACTTGAAATGACCAGCAAGGGGAATCTTTATTGGTTTACTATCTTCCATAGAAGACTTAGATATCATCTTTTCTATGTAGGAAGACTGAGAAACCTTCAACCTATTTCTCTCCTTTTCTCAGATTATACTCATCCCAATGATCTTTTGTGCATAACCAAGATCCTTCATCTCAAACTCCGAACTAAGTTAAGACTTCAATTTTTCTATCATCTCCCTGCTATTACCAACCAACAGCATATCACCAACACAGATGATGTTAATCACCATTTCCTCTACCTTGTGATCTTTGTAGTACAAGCATGAATCATAGTAACTCCTCATGAAACCCAAGCTAGTTACGAAGGAATCGAACCTCTTATTCCGTTGCCGAGGTGATTGCTTCAGGCCATAAAGAGATTTCTTCAATTGGCACACCAAATCTCCCTACCTTCCTTCCTTATAGCCTTTGGGTTGCCTCATGTAGATGGTCTCATCAAGCTCTCCATGTAAGAACATTGTCTTCACATCAATTTGCTCAATCTCCCAATTAAATTGGACCACCATAGCTAACACTATCCTTATCGTCTTGTATTTTACAACCGATGAGAATATTTGGATGAAATCTATGCCTTCTTTTTGTGTGAACCCCTTTGCCACCAGCCTAGCCTTATACCGAACTTCATCCCCTGGAGTGTTACCTTCTTTGATCTTATAAATCCACTTACAATCCACAACTCTCTGTTTTTCTAGTTTGGGCACCAATTCCCAAGAGTTGTTCTTCCTTAAAGAATGCATTTCTTCCTCCATAGCTAGCTTCCATCTTGACGAATCTTTACATTACATGGCATCAATGTAAGTTTCTGGTTCACTCCCTCTTTCTGAATAAGGAGTTGCTATATTAGCATTTGGCAAAACCATATCTCAAAGGTGGTCTGACTAGCCTTCTTTCCTGGTCCATTGTGAGCTGATAATCATTCTGATTTGCTGCATCATCCCCTTCTAGTTCAGCCTTCTCTTGAGTGTCCTGAGCTTGGCCTTCATCAATGGGCTCTACCTGGTCCAAACCCTCTTGCCTTCCTTGCTCTACCTGAACTGAATTTTCCTTGATGCTATGCTCCACAAATACCGGGCTGGTTTGCCCACTATCCCCTGCATGGTTAGTTTTCTCCAAATAGGGAAATAAATGCTCATTAAAAATGACATCCCTACTTATTATGAGTTTAGTTCCTTTTGGCTCTAAGGACCACAACCTATACCCCTTAACCTTTTCACCATATCTTAGAAACACACATTTTCTAGACCTTGGGCTAAGTTTATCATCCTTTTGATGTGCAAATGTTGTGCGATAATATACCTAAATAAATGGGTAAATAATCGCACTTGTTTTACTTGCAAGTGCACAAGGTCAATAGTGTAGCATAGTGTGCGAATGCAAGATCATCTCCACAGGGATTGGTAAAGTTTAATTTAGAATTATAATTGCAATGTAAAAAGATAGAAATAATAAACTGAAGGGTGATTTGATAATAATAAAGACATAGGGCTTTGATATCCACCACTAGTCATACATTCCCGATTTTGTATAAAGTATCAGTGCTCTAGCCATATTATGTGTACCTACTGGTTGCCAACCTAAGGGCATGGTATCTACTCCTTAAGCTATTGATTTCCCTAAGCAACGAGTTAGGCATGGTATCTACTCTAACTCTTTTCTTCCTTAAGGGATTCAGCATGGTATCTGCTTGAGTTGTTCCTTAAGAAAGCATAGGTACTGTGGAAATCGACAACCACATGAGACCTAGGGCATGGTATCTACTCCTGGTTTCCCATGTTGATTAACCCGGGTATCCGGATAAGATGGTCCCTTGTTACTAATGTTAGACCCAGGACTCGGTCATCCAAATTGATCTAACTAACCTATCCATATCACATGCATACGTTGGCCTTACACATACATATGAGGAATGTAAATAAGCACAGGTGTTAATCAAGTTAAGTAACATAATAAGCTATGCAAAGATTTAATCAATGAATAAAAATATGGGAATGCATAACTAGGGCTTCAATCGAGCCCTATAAGAGAGTTAGTTACACATACTAACTGAAGTAAACATAATTAAACAAAACATAAGGGAGAAGAATAAACCCGAGAGAAGAGGCGTCAATTCTCTCCCAAGCTCTCCACTCCAAGTAAAAGAAAAGAGAAAAGTGTTTACTATCTAAGGTGTCTTTTTGTGTGTGAGTTACAAGTGTATTTATAGGTCTTTGAGAAGTCCTAATAGACCCATGAGTCCTAAACTTTCCTAAAACGAAAATCTTGTATTTTCCAAAATAAGGTTCTGCAGTTTACTGTTCACGCCCGTATCTTTGCGCTCGATCGCAATGTGTCCTCATGTGCGCTCGATCGCATGTGTCCTTGCGCTCGATCGCAATGTGCGCTCGATCCTACAAGTGTGCGCACGATCGTATGTGCGCTCGATCGCATTGCATGTGCGCTCGATCGCACTTTATCCAGAAAGTGCTCCAGGGCTTCTAGATTTCTTCCTTAAAGTGCCAAAACTGCTTCTTTTTCTCCAAGACCCTATAAAAACATGTAAAACACACAAATGGAGTAAAAGATACCAAATTAACATAATAAAGGATCTAACAAGTGTAAATAAGGGGGCTTAAATATGTATATTTAAGCGTCTATCACACCCCCAAACTTACATATTGCTAGTCCCTTAGCAATACAAAACCAAAAACTAAAACAGAAATATAGATAAATCCAATGTTCATAGTGTCTATAAAAAAAATCTAGATTTTACACAAAACAATGATGCGCATTCATGAGCAAGCTTAACAAGTGTAAACATATATCTGCAATGAATAAGAGTTTTGAACGTAAATCATATTCACTAGGTATTTTAAGATATCACAAGTTTGACTTTGGTGTGTGGTGATCAGCACATAAAAGGTTGGGTTTTCAAGAAATTCAAACAGGTAGTGTTTCGATGACTCAAGATTCACCAAACTTCCTATTAGAGTCAACAAATATGGCATAGACTTTTATTTGCGAGATTTTTGCCAAGTTAGTTCCCTTAAGCTTTCTTGATGACTCGTGTAACGAGCGTTTGGCCAATGACTCCCAAACCAGATGGTTTTAGGGCATTAGGTGTAAAGACACCCCTAAGGACTTACTAGCTCGAGTCAACAAGGCTACGAAACTAACTGATTTTTATGCTACCATTTAGAATTTTCCACCTTTTGACGTGACACTCAATGCTTACTGAGGCAAGAGGGCCAGTTACTCAGCGAAAAATTCCTTTTTTAATGATCACTTTAGAATTTTCCACCTTTTGACGTGACACTCAATGCTTACTGAGGCAAGAGGGCCAGTTACTCAGCGGAAAATTTGTTTTTATTGATCATTAGGAGCATTTTTTTTTCTTTTTGAGTACGAATCAATCTTTTCTATTTTCATATGCCAAAATGTCAATCTAATGGTCATCTAGTTCACAGTCAAGCAAAAGAAACATACCAATCCAAATAACATGTCATACCCCACACAGCTATGTGCTAATGTGCTCGTGATAGCTCAAGTTAAACTTGTGAATTCTTAAATGCCAAAAGGGCAGTGATCTAGGTTCAAAACTTGTTTATTGGCCTATATGTTCAAAGTGTTAAGCTTACTGATGAAGTCGAATCATAACATTTTGTTTAGATCATAAAAAGTTTATTGGACATAATGAACAAGCATTTATCTATGAAAATAATAACAAAACAACAACAACAAAAAAAAAATGTGGGACATAGTGAGTGTGTGAATGTGTCCCCATACCCCCAAACTTAAATGGCACATTGTCCCCAATATGTGAATAGCATGGAAGGAGCTGACCTGGGAGATGGAGAACTGATGGCTGACATGGCTCGTAGCACACCCCCAAACTTCAACTTGATGCACTCACGTTGTCCTCGAAAAAGAAAGAAAAAGAAAAAAAAAAACAGACATAAAGAGGAAAACAAGTAATGAACAATAATAGAAAAGTAAACTATGAAATACTAATAATAAACTATGAAAAGGATATGCTGTGGGGTGCCTCCCATGAGCGCTAAGTTTTACGTCTTCAGCCAGACGTGGTACTCTTTCACTGCTGATCATCAGGTGGTGCAATCGGAGAGGTACCGGGTGCTGGAGGTAGGCGATCAAGTATGGCCTGCAGCATGGCCTCCTGGCATGTAAATCGTGCCTCCAAACTGTCGATGCGCTGATGTACAAGAGTGGTGGCAGCAGCGACCTCACCTCGGAAGGAGGATAGCTCAGCTAAGAAGTGCTGGGACTCGGTGGGTCCCATATCCGAATGGTCCTCCTCCTGTACCGAGCTCATGACAGGGGCCTCGGTCTCCATGTGATCCTCCTCTACTCGCTCAGCTACTGGAGCAGGGACTGGGGGTCCTCGTGGCATGTGTGATATGCTCTGTGTCCACTGAGCCCGCCCAAAGATAGGATGCTCTCGTACTGGCCCGTCACTATGGGTCCCCTTAATCCCCTTCTTCTTGAGGATGGAGGTGAGTAGGAACGAGAAAGGGAGTCCCCAAGCATTGGCCGTGGAAGTCTGACGGCCATGTACGTGATCCCAGAACTTGTGCAGCTGGCTCCAAATGACAGACGGTATGGAGAACCAGTGGCCTCTATGGAAGGCGTATAATGTCTGAAGAAACTGGTCTCGCCGCTGTGTCTTGTGCCCCAACGGACACACATTACACTGGAGGATCGTATCGATGAGCCATAGTCTGGGGGGCAGCTTGGATCGGCCGGCCGCATTGTTATGCCTGTCGGCATACTGGCTAGCGCACATATCCATGATGATCTCGGCCAGGGCAAAGGACTCCGGCTGCTTCTCGATATCAGCGCCCTCAGGAAGGGACTCATCCGTGCAATGAAGAGTAGTGGCAATATCGGTACTGGTCACCTCGATGGGCGTGCCCATAACTGAAGAGGTGAGGACCCCCGGTCTGCTGCAGTCGAAAGATAAATGCTCATAAAACTGCACTACGAGTTGGGAGTAGGCAGTGGAGCACACCGGCTTAAACAGCCTCTTCAACCCTCGGAGTCGGAGTGCTTAGACTGCCCATTGAGTGGCATCCATGTGCTGGAATATGTCATCGATGGCGAAAGCCGTTTCGAACAACAACTCCCGTTGCTTGATGCTGGGCCGGGATGAGGAGGCACGACTGCTGGAGGCACCAGACGTGGAAACAGATGGTCGAGACATGCTGGTGCTTAGCTTTTGGCTGATTTGCGATCGATCCCAGTGGTGTGCGCTCGATCGCAACAACCTTGCACTCGATCGTACCCGGTCAGGAATTACGTCTAACAGCTTATGTGCACCAAACAGGCAAGCTATAATCTGTTCAATGTGGAACTCGTTCCTACCCCTCCTGCAACCAAACAATCATACAATCAAACACACAACAATGTATATGTAAAAGGAAATCATAGTTTCTATTTAAAATTCTTTTATGTGGATAATACCTTGTGCAATGTATGACGGAATGTGACTAGGGAGGGGGGTTGACGGCGGTGCTGGTGGAGGATGGCGGTGCTGGTGGAGGTGATGATGAGGTGTTGTGGTGGTTGGGTGTGAGGTAGGGTGATGTGGGTGGTGGAGTTGTGTGCGAGTGAGAGTGAGAGCAAATGTGCAGGGGGCGAGTGACGTGAGTGAGGGAAGTGAGTGAGTGAGTGAGTGAGTTCAATTTTTATAAATGTCTCTGCCTCGAGTGCGCTCGATCGCACACAAGGTGCGCTCGATCGCCTCATGCGCTCGCTTGTGTTTTCAGGACACGTTCGATCGCACTCTTGCGCTCGATCGCACTAAAGGGTGCGATCGATCGCAGGTGTGGCAGATACGTATAATTAAAAACTTACTTTAAAAAGAATGACTAATTGAAACAATACAACCTTACCAGTTGTTAGTGGCTTCAGTACCACTAACCTTACTATAGGTGCTTGAGCTTTAATAGATGATTAAATTTTTACTTTGCTCAAGCACTCTCTTCTGCGACCGTGCTAGTTGTTTGGAGGGAAACACCTAGAGTCCACCTCTTGGAGCTCTAGTGCTTGTGTTTCAGTTGTATCCTGGACTGATTCAAGTGCCAAGTCTTCATTTCTTGGAAGGAATTTAGTGTCAAGGTATGGCTTGGCTCTGTGTCCATTGATTGTAAAAGGTTGATTTCTGTTGGGACCACAGACTTCTAATGCCCCATGAGGGAAGACCTTGGTGACCATATACGGACCATACCATCTGGATTTCAGCTTGCCTGGGAAGAGCCTTAATCGTGAGTCATATAGCAGCACCTTTTGTCCTACATGGAACTCTTTCCGGACTAGTTGTTTGTCATGATAAGCTTTCGTCCGTTCTTTGTATAACTTTGCATTCTCATAGGCCTCATATCTTAATTCTTCAAGCTCATTTAGATACAATTTCCTTTTCTCACCCGCTTGCTTCATGTCAAAGTTGAATTGCTTAATGGCCCAATATGCTCGATGTTCTAATTCCACCGGGAGGTGGCATGATTTTCCAAAGACGAGGCGGTAGGGAGACATGCCAATTGGAGTCTTATAAGCTGTTCTATATGCCCATAGAGCGTCGTTTAAGCGTAGAGACCAATCCTTCCGATTTGGCTTTACTGTCCGTTCTAGGATTCCCTTGATTTCTTGGTTGCTTATTTCGGCTTGGCCACTGGTTTGAGGATGATAAGGAGTGCCAACTCTATGAGTAATCCCATACTTTAGGAGTAGTGCGGAGAAAGAACGATGATGGAAGTGGCTGCCCCCATCACTGATGATCGCTCTTGGAGTTCCAAACCTAGTAAAAATGTTAGCCTGCAGAAACTCGATAACCACTTTGTGATCATTAGTCCTTGAGGGAACAGCCTCAACCCATTTAGACACATAATCCACACCCACAAGAATATATAAATAGCCAAATGAATTAGGAAAAGGTCCCATGAAATCAATGCCCCATACATCAAAGAGTTCTACTATATGAATATTTTGTAAGGGCATTTGATTTCGGGAAGAAATGTTACCTGTCCGCTGGCATCTATCACATGAGCTGCAAAAGGAGAAAGCATCTTTAAATAACTTTGGCCAATAGAAACCAGATTGGAGTACCTTAAGAGCTGTTCGTTTTGCTCCAAAATGACCTCCACAAGCCAACTGATGGCAATGTTTCAACAAGCTCGAATGTTCCTCTTCTGGGACACATCTTCTGACGATTTGATCAGGGCAGATCTTGAAAAGGTATGGGTCATCCCATATGTAGTGTCTTGATAGAGATATTAGCCGTTTCTTTTCTTGAGTGATCATACCTGGGGGAAAAATTTTAACAGTTAGATAATTAACTATATCAGCATACCATGGAAGTTTTACCTCAAGTGCAAATAGTTGTTCATCGGGAAAGTTCTCGTTTAAGGGAAACTTTTTATCATCACTTTCATATGGGAGTCTTGACAAATGATCCGCAACTACATTCTCACTGCCCTTCTTGTCCTTGATTTCTAAGTCAAATTCTTGGAGTAAGAGTATCCATCTGATTAGCCTAGGCTTTGCATCTTTCTTAGAAAACAAATATCTCAAAGTAGCATGGTCAGTGAATACAATAACTTTAGAACCAATAAGATACGATCTAAACTTCTCTAAAGCAAAAATAACAGCTAATAATTCTTTTTCAGTAGTAGAATAGTTGAGCTGAGCATCATTTACTGTTTTAGAAGCATAGTAAATAGCATGAGGTACCTTATTGTTTCTTTGACCCAAGACAGCTCCCAAGGCGAAGTCACTGGCATCACACATTAATTCAAAAGGTAGATTCCAATCTGGTGCCATCATTATTGGGGCAGAGGTGAGAACGTTCTTCAAGGTGTTGAAAGCTTGCATACAATCTTTACTCCATTCGAACTTGGTATCTTTAGTCAATAGTGCACAAAGGGGTCTAGAGATTTTGGAGAAGTCTTTTATGAATCTTCTATAAAAACCCGCATGTCCGAGGAACCTTCTAATGCCCTTGACCGTGAGAGGGGGAGGTAGCTTTGAAATGATGTCAACCTTGGCCTTGTCTACTTCAATACCTTTGTCTGAGATGGAGTGACCCAACACAATACCTTGTTGAACCATGAAGTGACATTTCTCCCAATTTAGTACTAGATTAGTTTCTTCACATCTCCTTAGGACATTTTCCAAATGATTTAGGCACTCATCGAAAGTAGATCCAAAGACACTGAAATCATCCATGAATACCTCAATATATTTCTCTACCATATCGAAAAAAATGCTCATCATACATCTTTGAAAAGTGGCTGGTGCGTTGCATAAACCGAATGGCATTCTTCTATAAGCAAATGTACCGAAAGGACATGTGAATGTAGTCTTTTCTTGATCCTCAGGTGCTATGGCGATTTGATTGTATCCACTATATCCATCCAAGAAGCAGTAATAACTATGACCGGCTAATCTTTCTAGCATTTGATCAATGAATGGCAGGGGAAAATGGTCTTTTCTAGTTACTTTGTTTAACCTCCGGTAATCAATGCATACTTTCCAACCCGTTGTTTTTCTTGTAGGTATAAGCTCTTTATTTTCATTTTTTACCACAGTAATCCCACTCTTTTTGGGAACGACTTGGACTGGACTTACCCATTTGCTATCCGATATAGGGTAGATGATGCCGACATCTAGTAGCTTTAGTATCTCGGCCTTTACTACCTCCTTCATATGTGGGTTAAGTCTTCTTTGAGCATCTCTAGTGGGCCGTGCTTCCTCTTCAAGGTAGATGTTATGCATGCACTTAGCTGGACTTATCCCCTTAATGTCAGCAATGGTCCACCCAATAGCAGTTTTATGCTCCCTAAGAACTCTTAATAACTTCCCTTCTTCTCCACTACTCAAGTTGGCAGCAATTATCACAGGTAAGGTCTCATGTTCTCCCAAATAGGCATATGTGAGATGCTCAGGTAGCTGCTTGAGTTCCAATGTTGGTGCCTGCAAAATGGATGGAAGAAGAGTAGTATTAGTAAGTATGAGAATTTCAAATGGAGGAGGATACATACTGGAGTATTTAGGAGAGGTTGCAAGATGGTGCACAGCTGTGACGATGTCATCAGTAAGATTTTCATATTCTTGCTCAATATCCATCTCAGTGAAGCTATTGGTGAGAGTAGTCTCCAATGAATCAATGTGTTGGACCTGAAATGCTTGCTCAACAAAGTTTTGTATCATACAAACATTAAAGCAGTCAAAGTCATCTTGAGGAAACTTTATTGCATCAAATATTTTAAATTCTATCTTCTCACCATTAATTTTCATACTTACTATACCCTTTTTCACACAGATTTTAGTGTCGGCAGTCCTCATGAAAGGTCTCCCTAGTATGATAGGTAAAGGTAATGGCATAGGGCATTCTTCCATGTCTAATACAATAAAATCTGCAGGTAGAATGAACTTGCCAACTTTTACTAAGACATCCTCGAGAATACCTCTAGGTCTTTTAATACTCCTATCTGCCAACTGTAAGGTAATAGAAGTCGGCTGTAGCTCCCCCAAACCTAGGGTTTCGAATACTGTGTAAGGTAGCAAGTTTACCCCTGCTCCTAAGTCTAGTAATGCCTTGTCAAACAGTTGATCACCTATCCTACAGGGTATGGTAAAACTACCCGGGTCTGTCAGTTTTGGTGGGAGTTTCCTAAGTAGTACAGCACTTACCTCCTCAGTTAATGCTACAGTCTCATGTTCTTGAAATTTTCTTTTATGAGTACAACAATCTTTTAGGAATTTAGCATAAGCAGGTATTTGGTGAATTGCATCTAGTAATGGAATATTAATTTCAACTTTCCGCAAGGTCTCAAAAATATCAAGCAGTTTATTGTCTTCCTTTTGTTTTACTAACCTTTGCGGGAAGGGTGGTGCATTCACCTTCTCCGTCTCACTTACCCTTAATGCTGATGGTGTTTCTTTGGACGGTGCTGTAAGTTCATCGGATCCAATCACCTTGCCATTTCTTAAGGTTGTGACAGCTTTTAGTTGTTGATGCCCACCAGGGTTGGGTAGTGTTTGAGCTGGGAGCTCTCCTTGCTTTCTGCTACTGAGCTCTTTAGCTAATTGTCCCATTTGTACCTCTAGTCTTTGAATTGCTTGCTCATGTGCCGCATTGGTTTGTTTTTGCTGAGTCATGAACTGTTCTTGCGATGTCATCAGTTGTTTTACTAGACTTTCGAGGTCGTTTCTTTTTGGTTCAGAATTAGCATGGGCAGTGGGCTGCTGATTTCGTTGCTGTCCTTGGTTGTTTTGATTGTTGCTCCATGAGAAATTTGGGTGATTCCGCCATCCAGGGTTGTAGGTGTTTGCATATGGATTATTCTTTGGCGGATAGTTGTTGGGTCCCACATAATTTGCTTGCTCCGGATCTGCAGATAAAGGACAAGCATTAGTATTGTGATCATATTGAGAGCATATTGCACATACCTGTAGTGGTGTAGCTGAGGTAGTTTGAACAGCCATGGCTTTTACCAATAAATCTAGTTTTCTTTCC
Organism: Bretschneidera sinensis; assembly: GCA_023935145.1. Lineage (NCBI taxonomy): Eukaryota > Viridiplantae > Streptophyta > Magnoliopsida > Brassicales > Akaniaceae > Bretschneidera > Bretschneidera sinensis. Next base: position 9,652,356 of record CM043701.1, read on the forward strand.
ATTGCAGCCATTTGAGGGGAAGACCCTCCATTTGTATTTACCTCATACACACCTTTACCTTTGGTCATATGTCTACCTCGAGAGGAGAATTGCTGAGTGTGTTCGCTAAGGGTTTCAAACAGTTCCATTGCCTCTTCGCTGCTTTTCTCCATAAGGACTCCTCCACAACCTGAATCAACAATACATTTATTAGTATCATTTAAACCTTCGTAGAATGCTTGTACCAGTTCATCTTGAGGTAGGTTGTGATGTGGGCATTTGAGTAGCGATTCATTGAAGTGTCCCCATGCTTCGAAGAAAAGGTCCCCATCCTTTTGTTGGAAGGATTGGATCTCCTTCCTCATTTGTCTTGTCTTTTGGGCTGGGAAGAATTTCCTCAAGAATTTGCTTGCTAACTCCTCCCAAGTGTGGATGGAAACTGCAGGCAAGGAATTATACCAAAGTTTAGCATTATATTTTAAGGAAAAAGGGAATAGAATTAACCTTATTCCTTCTTGGTCTAGTCCTTGTATGTGCTGGAACTTGCAAAGATCAAAAAATTCTCGAAGATGTAAGTGTGGATCTTCATTAGGAGTTCCCCTAAAATGCGTCAAGGCATTCAAGATTTGCGGAGATATGTAATAATTTCCCGCTGCCTCAGGTTGATATGCGATGCATGACGGTTGATCGATGTTCCGAGGGATGAAGGATTGCTTCATTGGAACTCGTGCAGGTGGTTGCTGGTTTTCGAGCTGTTCCACCATTTGTGTTTCGTTCTCGATTTCTCCTTTGTTCTCCTCAAAGTTGTCCCTAAGCCTTTGTCGGATGGTCCGTTCCAGCTCGGGATCAAGGGAAAAGAATTCCGGATGTCGGGATCGAAGTCCGTGCATAAAGCAGAAAAAACAGTTTTAGTGCAGCAGTGCAACTCTACTGTTCGGGTACTCTCTGCCCTAAATACGATCGATCGCACAGGAGCTTGCGATCGATCGCAATTTCCACAGAAAGTGCAAGTAGGGTTTCGTGAAGTACTTGAAACAGAAAATAACTTGATTTAAGTTTTGATAAAAGATGGTAAAAATAAAATAATAATAATGATAAAATGAAAGTAATCCTAAAGGGAACTTTTAGCGCAATCCCCGGCAACGGCGCCAAAAACTTGTTGTGCGATAATATACCTAAATAAATGGGTAAATAATCGCACTTGTTTTACTTGCAAGTGCACAAGGTCAATAGTGTAGCATAGTGTGCGAATGCAAGATCATCTCCACAGGGATTGGTAAAGTTCAATTTAGAATTATAATTGCAATGTAAAAAGATAGAAATAATAAACTGAAGGGTGATTTGATAATAATAAAGACATAGGGCTTTGATATCCACCACTAGTCATACATTCCCGATTTTGTATAAAGTATCAGTGCTCTAGCCATATTATGTGTACCTACTGGTTGCCAACCTAAGGGCATGGTATCTACTCCTTAAGCTATTGATTTCCCTAAGCAACGAGTTAGGCATGGTATCTACTCTAACTCTTTTCTTCCTTAAGGGATTCAGCATGGTATCTGCTTGAGTTGTTCCTTAAGAAAGCATAGGTACTGTGGAAATCGACAACCACATGAGACCTAGGGCATGGTATCTACTCCTGGTTTCCCATGTTGATTAACCCGGGTATCCGGATAAGATGGTCCCTTGTTACTAATGTTAGACCCAGGACTCGGTCATCCAAATTGATCTAACTAACCTATCCATACCACATGCATACGTTGGCCTTACACATACATATGAGGAATGTAAATAAGCACAGGTGTTAATCAAGTTAAGTAACATAATAAGCTATGCAAAGATTTAATCAATGAATAAAAATATGGGAATGCATAACTAGGGCTTCAATCGAGCCCTATAAGAGAGTTAGTTACATATACTAACTGAAGTAAACATAATTAAACAAAACATAAGGGAGAAGAATAAACCCGAGAGAAGAGGCGTCAATTCTCTCCCAAGCTCTCCACTCCAAGTAAAAGAAAAGAGAAAAGTGTTTACTATCTAAGGTGTCTTTTTGTGTGTGAGTTACAAGTGTATTTATAGGTCTTTGAGAAGTCCTAATAGACCCATGAGTCCTAAACTTTCCTAAAACGAAAATCTTGTATTTTCCAAAATAAGGTTCTGCAGTTTACTGTTCACGCCCGTATCTTTGCGCTCGATCGCATGTGTCATTGCGCTCGATAGCAATGTGTCCTCATGTACGCTCGATCGCATGTGTCCTTGCGCTCGATCGCAATGTGCGCTCGATCCTACAAGTGTGCGCACGATCGTATGTGCGCTCGATCGCATTGCATGTGCACTCGATCGCACTTTGTCCAGAAAGTGCTCCAGGGCTTCTAGATTTCTTCCTTAAAGTGCCAAAATTGCTTCTTTTTCTCCAAGACCCTATAAAAACATGTAAAACACACAAATAGAGTAAAAGATACCAAATTAACATAATAAAGGATCTAACAAGTGTAAATAAGGGGGCTTAAATATGTATATTTAAGCGTCTATCAGCAAACGTAGCACATCCAAAAGTCCTAAGGTTGTTCAACTCAGGAGGTTTACCACTCTATATCTCCTCAGGAGTCTTAAGATCTAAAGCTCTAGAGGGTGATCTATTAACCAAACATGCAGTAGTACACATAGCTTTCCCCCAAAAAACATTTGGGTAATCCATAACCAATTAACATGCATCTAATCTTTTCCATAAGGGTCCTATTCATCCTCTCAGTAACTCCATTTTGCTGAGGGGTTTTCACAACCGTTATATGTCTTAGAATCCCATTTAACTCACAAAATTTATCAAAATCCTTATTAAAAAATTCTAAGCCATTATTGGTTCGTAAAACTTTAACTACCTTACCCGTTTGAGTTTCCAACAACTTTTTCCACACCATAAACTTATTCAAAGCATCTGATTTATTTTTAAGCAAATAAACCCAAACCTTTCTAGAATAATCATCAATTAAAGAAAGAGAGTAAAGATTACCTCCTTGTGTTGGTGTTCTTGCTGGTCCCCAAAGGTCCACTTGAATATAGTCAAGAATACCCTTAGATTTGTGCACTCCGGTGTTGAAGCTGACCCCATGTTGCTTCTCAAGAACACAACATTCGCAGAAATCAAGTTCCTCTACCTTGTCACCATTAAGTAAACCATTCTTACTGAGAACTTGCAGCCCTTTTTTCGCTCATGTATCCTAAGCAATTGTGCCAAAGAACTACCTTATCCATCTCAACCATCAAGCTTGCTGCTTGATCCTTGATGTCCGTGTCTCCGATCATCTCATAGAGACCATCCTTCATATCTGCTTTGATCACTACCAAAGATCCCTTCGTTACCTTGATCTTTTCTCCTTCTGCTTTGTATGTGTACCCCATGGAATCAAGCTGCCCCAATGAGATCAAATTTCTTCTTAAATCCGGAAGATATCTCACATTCCTCAGCAGCCTTGTAATTCCATCAAACATCCTCATTTGGATGTCTCCTATCCCCCTCACTTGGCAAGAAGTATCGTTCCCCAAGAAAACTTTTCCATCATTTGTTTCCTTGAAATTCTTGAACCAATTCCGGTGAGAGCACATGTGATAAGTGCACCCAAAATCCAAGATTCATTTCTCGCTGCCTTGCCCCCTACTCACATTTGAGCACACAACAAGAACATCATCATCTTGCTGTTCTCCCTTAGTAATTGAAGCCTCTCCATTGTTAGTATGGCTTCTTCCTTTCTCATCCCTTATCATCTTCTTGCAATCTTTCTTGAAATGACCCTCCTTATTGCAGTAATAGCATCGTTTTCCTCCAAACTTCGGTTTGGAATGCGATCTCGCATGGCTTTGCCCTCTACCCTTTGATTTGTCTCGGTAGTTGCCATAGATATTACTACCATTCTGAGTTGTTGGCCTTCTTCTAACGAACATCCCTTCTCCACTTGATCTTTCTCTCATCTTGGCTTTGAAATCATGAGCCCTTATAGCATTGATCACAATTTCTTTGGTTAGTGTATCTCTTCCATATTCAATAGCATTAATCAAGCTCTCAAAACAATCAGGAAGAGAATTCAACAAAATAGCAGCCAATTGTTCATCCAGGAATGTTATGCTACAACTAATCAAATCTTGAACTAGTTTATTAAACACATCAAGATTATCTTGCAACTCTTTATTAGGATCAATTTTAAAAGAAAAGATTCGTTTCAGAAGATAAATTTTATTAGGGAGAGTCTTAGTAAGAAATAACTCATCTAGTTTCTTTCAAATGGCAGCTGGATCTTCTGAGTCTCCGCACTCCCTTGTCACACTATTCGACATGTGCAACAATATGGTGTTGTACGCCATCTTCTTCATCTCATTCCGCTGGAGCTTCGTGATACTTGCTGGAAAATCGTCATCTTCTCCAATAGCTAAGTCCGCCTTTTGTTGCATAAGAACTACCTTGATTTTCCGCTTTCAAAGGGCAAAGTCTCCTTTTCCATCAAACTTCTCAACAATGAAGTTTGAACCCATCTTGCGGAGAAAATCCCAAGATTTATGCAACACCCATAATTACTTTCCAACCGTCTTCTCTCCAACTTCTAGACTTCAAGAACCCGATCAAATCTTGATCCCAGCACCGTTCTTGAACCACCCAAGAAGTTTCCTTTGATTCTTGGAGCCTTGCTCTGATACCCACTGTTCTAGCTCTGATACCACTGTTGTTCTAGCTCTGATACCATTGTTAGAAAATCACCTCTCTAGAATCCCAGGTTGTGATCTTTCCAAACCCCCAATCCAGAATAATTTGTACTAGAACAAGAATCAAACCATAAAGACAAAACACAAGCAATTGTTGTCGAGGTTTGACAATTTGCCTATGTCCCCGTGAGCTCCTCCGAGCTCTCTGCACTAAATCAATGAAGTTCTTAAAATTACAGCAACACCCCTTCAAGAACTCTCTTGTTCTTGAAGAATTAAAGAAGAGAAAAGAAAGTGATAAGAACTAAGTGTTTCCCTAGAATTTTCCCCAAGAAAATTCCAATTACAAAGCCCTTGAATCCCCAATCTTGACTACTCTCTTTCACTAGAAACACCTCTGAAGATTTGAAAGCATATCTCTCTCAACACCAGCCACTCTTGGAATGAGACCTCTTCTTGTGTTTCTTCCCCACACTCTTGTGTCTTTGCACTCTTGTGTTATTGCTCCTAGGTGACCCTTTATATAGAGCAACAACTTCTTTAACCAATCTTGAAGTCATTCCCAACCCTTAGATCTTGAGAACCAAACAATCATGGCCCTCCAAGAAGTCTAAGTAATCCTGTGTATTTTATCCAAGTCCAACGCACCATCTCAAAGTGTTGAATAAAAAGCATCAGGTGTGCTGGTGCCGCAGCCCAAAACAGGGCAGGCCGCGGCGCACACCAGGGAAAAACTCCTCCAGGTGCTGGGCGCCACTGCGCACAAGGCCTGGGCCATGGCACACAGCCCTGTGCCACCTTGTGCCACGGTGCACACCTGGTGGAGGATCTTCCTTCCTTGTTGTAAGCCGCGGCGCACACTCCTTGTGCCGCGGCTCAAAGATTGCTGAAGCTTCAATCTTTAACCATTTAATTCTTAGACAAATTCCCAACATGAATATATATATATATATATATATATATATATATATATATATATATATACACACACACACACACATAAATCTTAAACCCTCAATAAAGGAGTTACATTATTAAAATCCCAACTGAAATAATATATACAACATATTATGCATGATTATTTACAATTTTTTTCCATTAGTTTGAGGATGTGGACCATGTGGATTACAGAAAATGACTCAATTTGAATCCTAGCTCACCAATCTATTTGTCCTACCCACTACCTAAAATTATTTAACAATGAAGAGTGAGCTTCACAAGTGCAATGAATTAAATTTACTAGAAGCACTCGATTATATACTTCCAATGACATATTATAATTCAATCGTTTCTAATTCACCAATATTGATCATTTATTTCTTCACATATAATAATTCAATCTTTCAAATAATTTCTAATATTCATTCATCTATTATCTCATATAATTCAATAATAACATTCTCTTATCACTGCGCATATCATAATTCCAACCATTTATCAATCTCTTCTTAAATTAATCATCAAACATATAAATTTTTCTTCTCATGTATTTAATCATCATGAGATTATCAATTCAACATCACTATTTACCTCGTTATGAGGTTCACAGCAAATAATCAATCAATCAAATAATTTTTTTCATATCATACTTTCATATTTCTTTCTCATCATATCTGTCTCTCTATGAGACCCATTTGTCTATCAATAATTTTACAATGAAGACCGATACTTTAGCAACTCAATCAATAATAATTAATATTTAAAACAAATGTAATGCATGAATTTAAATTTTCTTTCTTTCTTTTTCATCAGATCATTTCATATTATCATCTATGAATGTTTTCCCATATGTCGACATGTTTCGGCCAGACCAGCTGCCTTCCTGGTCATTTTGGCCAGACCAGTTGCCTTCCTGGTCTTTTCAGCCAGACTAGTTGCCTTCCTGGTCTTCCTTTTTATGCATATGAGCAATAATATCCAAGCAAGCATACATCAAAGCATTCAATTCAATTATCTAGCTTTTTCAAAATTATTATTTTTATCATATTTATTAAATTGTCTCATCATATATCATATCAATTTTTCAATCGTATTTTTCAGAAATTCCATAAAACTTCTTAACATATTTTTCATTCATCTATCCTTTTTAAAATATAAATTCTTATATGATTAATATTCAACATACTTTGTAATTCCTAATCAATTAATTTTTCATATATAACAGAAAATACATCATTCAATCATTATAATTCAACTCTTTATTCAAATATCATAAATTCATATTCTTATTGGTTTCGATTACTAAAAGCAAATCTAACTCACCATGTAGCACTTAAAGCTACCTATGGATCACCTCTTTGCTTTTCCTGCTCCTTTCAACAATTTATTGAGATTGCTGATCACCAACACCTATCATAAACTTTCATAAATCTTACTATTTCATAACTTAATTTAAACAATATAATTATTTAGTTATGAGTCCTATTGAAAATTTACCTCAAATATGATGAAGTCTTGCTATTGTAATTGAATGACTGTACTATCTCTAATATCGGAGAAATTTTCTTTATAACTTTTTGCTAAGAAATTTTAATTGAAGAAAGAAGAAAACCAAATGGGATTTGGTAAGAAATACAAAACAAAACAAAAAAACTAAATTTTTATATTCAAACCACCCCCACCGTTTCAGCACATTTTACCTCCCTTATGTCTTGCATGCAAAGTGCATGCATGGTGGAGACTACACCGGGGCGTCCAGGTGTTATCCATTTTTTTTTCTCCTTTCCTTTGTGACAAGTGTCCAGGTTTTTTTTTTCTAATAGTAAATGTTTCATGTATATATTATTTTAATTCTATGTAATATCTATCAAATTACTTCTTTACCTTTACTTTAAGAACACGGGTATTACCCCGTGTGTGTGTGTGTGTCTATATATATATATATATCTTATTATTTCTTTTCCTTTTTCTTCTTAGAAACCGTCTAACAAAAAAAATGTTAGTGTCCCTCAAAATTAAAGGCCAATTAGAATTTAAATATGTGAGGAACATGCTTGTTTTAAATACTTTTTAGTTGAAGAAGACCGTTTATTGTCGTGAACATATTTATTTTAGACTTTCAGTTTGTTTTTCAAAAGTTTGTTGAATTGATTTACTTAGCCTATATTCATTCACTTTATGTTTTTGGTATAATGAAAAATGGTTATGGAGATTTTAGGACCAAATCTATACTGGTGTTGAAGTTTTAAAGAATTTGATTGATCAAACACTTTTAAAATCTAGTTTTTATTTACTTTTGCATGGTTTGTATTAAATTAATATTGTCTGAACTTTGTGTGAAGTGATTTAAGGTACTTAATTTGTAAATGATGGTTTATAAGATTTAATAGATTCTTGTATGGGTTTAATTTTGGATGTAATGAATGATAAATAATAGTAATAAAATATTTTTCTTACATAATATATTGCATTAATTTTAAGTGAAAAAAAAAATACTAAACTAGTGATCCAAATCGACCCAAACTTATTTGAATGGATTGGGTTTAGTTGGGGTTGGATGGGTTCATATGTTTGGTTTTGTTGAGATTTTTCCAACCCATTATAATTGGGTTGGGTTAATTTTTTAGGCCAACTCGACCCATGCCCATCCAATAATTAGTAATGAACTTTTATCCTATTTTTTGATGGCTGGTGACCTCAAAAGTGGAATTTATTATGATCTAAGTGAAATACACTTTGGTTCAAGTGAAAAATAAGATGGTTAAGAAAAATCAAAGTTTGGAAAAAACTGGCCATTTTCAAAGGTTATAGCTCACATTTTTTGTGCAATTTTGCTAAAATAGTTATGATGGCCATTTTCTTTAAAAATTTATCACGAAGTAGGTTTTCAAAAGGATAATTTCCCAAAATGAAGCCCTGAAGGCCAAATTATACCCTCTATAAGTTTTGCTCGTGTTGATCGAATTCTCTCATTCTTTTTAACAATTTGTAATGCATTTGTATTTTATTTTTTGTTGGCTGGTGACCTCCAAAGTGGAATTTAATATGATCTAAATGAAATATGGTTTGATCCAAGTGAAAAAAAAAGGGTGGTCAAGAAAAATCAAAATTTGGAAGAAACTGACCGTTTTCAAATGTTATAGCTTATGTTTTTTGTGCATTTTCACTAAAATAGTTATGATGGTCATTTCTTTTGAAAATTTACCATGAATTAGGTTTCAAAAAGTTACATCAATAAACCAAAAGGATCATTTCCCAAAACAGAGCCCTAAAGGTCAAATTATACCCTCTAGAAGTTTTGGTTGTGTTAATTGAATTCTCACTCTTTTTCCTACCATTTGTTATGCACTTTTATCAATTTTTTTTATTGTTAGTAACCTCGAAAGTGGAATTTAACATGATCTAAGTGAAAAATGAGATGTTCAAGGAAAATCAAATTGTGGAAGAAACTGGACATTTTCGAAGGTTATATAACCATGTTTTTTTGCATTTTTGCTAAAATAGTTATAATGGTCATATTTTTTTGAAAATTTACCTCGAACTAGGTTCAAAAAGTTACATCAAAACCAAGTGGATCATTTCCCAAAACGGAGCCCTAATGACTAAATTATACCCTTAAGAAGTTTTGCTTGTGTTTAATCGAATTTTTTTCTCTCTTTCCTACAATTTGTAACGCACTTTTATCCCTTTTTTTTATGGCCGGTGATCTTGAAAGTGAAATTTAACATTATCTAAGTGAAATAGACTTTGGTCCAACTGAATGGTTAAGAAAAATCAAATTTTGGGAGAAATGAGCCTTTTTCGAAGGTTATAGCTCACTTTTTTGTGCATTTTCGCTAAAATAGTTACGATAGTAATTTCCTTTCAAAGTTTGCTCGAACTAGGTTTCAAAAAGTTATATCAAAACGAAAATATCATTTCTCAAAACATAACCCTTTATATTTCTAGAAGTTTTGCTTGTGTTAATCGAATGCTCTCCCTCTTTCATACACTTTGTAATGCACTTGCATCATTTTTTTTATTGATGGTGATCTCGAATGTGAAATTTAATATAATCTAACTGGAATACACTTTTTTCTAAGTGAAAAATAAAACAATCAAGAAAAATCAAATTTTAAAAGAATTGAACATTTTTTAAGGTTATATATAATGGGTCTTCCTGCAATGATGGATGTATATTCGTGCATCTTTTCTATCTAACATTCTAATTCTCCACGAAGCCAATGAATTTTAAGGTTTGTCTCTCTTCTTTTTTCTTTTTAAAATTATTTCTTCCAAATTGGACACCAATAATAATCAAGGAAACCAAAAACAAAGGATGGAAAACCCTTCTCTCCGTAAGATCTTTGTTATTGGTCAGTGTTGATACGGAAAATTTATATTGAGTTTGTTTGGTAGATTTAATGCCATCTTTAAGGTTCTGTTTAATTCAAATGAGGGGGTGATTATAATCTGCTTTGACCAGGCTGTTCTGCTTTCTACCCCTGCTTTTTCAACAATCACAATCCATCCCTTCATCAAGACGATCTGGACTCCTCTTCAGAATTGTCTTCCCCACGCAGCCTTTGCCTGAGAATGGTAAAAATGCTGGGTCTGGTTGGGTGTCTGACCAGCACCAAACCCATTATACAGAGATGTACCGAATCTTCTCCTCCCAACTAAACCACCATCCGTTCACGTGATCATCATCTTGGCTGCTGCTGGTGCTATAGGAATGCACCGCTGATTTGGTGCAGCATGAGCTTGTAGGCGTTGTTGTTCTTGACGAGAGGGATTTGAGACGGGTTTAGCAGAGAGTTCATTATTTTGCATTTATATGCTAGAAGTTTCTACAAAGAAGATAGGATTGGGGATAGGGATTTCAAAAGATAAAATAGAGATCTTCACTGTAAGGTTTCGTCATTGTTCTTCTACGGTCTTTGCTTTCCAATTTAATTGTATGCTATTTTGGGTACTTGATTTACGAGAAAAACTTATGGTAGTAATTGTGAATTGCAGATGTTTGTTACATTTACAATTATCTATGGAAAAGCTTTTTGGGAGAATGTTTTTCTTTAAAAATCACTCCACCTCCTTGAGGTTTGTTTTGTGTTTATGCATATGTTTGTTTGCTCTGTTGACAAATTTGGTATGATAGGAGTTGTTTGGTATTGGTTTAAAGCCAATTTAAAACAACCATTTATACTACAAGAAAACAAGGGACGGGATTTTCCATTGTAGAAACATACAATCCCGTCACTGCAAGATATTCAGGTCGCTGATTTTTCCCCCCAAAAAATAACGTTATAATCGTATTGACGACGGGTTTAGCGAAGGGAAACACGTCACTAAAAATGTTGAATTTTCAACATAGGGAATCCCGTAGCTAATGTTGTCACAGATAAGTTGATAATGTTCCATTAAAGAGAAAAATGACTGCTTTAAGTTGGTTTTAAATCAATACCAAACAACGTTGATAGGCTTTGTTCTCGATTAGGGAAAGAGAGAATTACATAGTAAAACCAGCTTATGATATTTTATACCCATGTAATAAGTGATGATATGTCAGAAAAGACTGGTGGTTCAGTTGTCATATCACCACTTGGCGCAGTCATGATACTTGTAGGTTCAGGAAATGTATTCATTTTTAGATTTTCAGTGAAAGAGAAACAAACCAGTGTTCAATCTAGAAGATGTTACATCTCATAAATGTAAACTTTAACTGAGAATTTTATTAGCATAATGCTTGCTCTGTGGAATTCGAGAGGGGAAGATATCATTCTGGAGGAGGGAGAGTTCCTTGGAGGAATGAGGAGAACATGGTGAGTGCACGCCCTGGTTGGTAGCTCGGAACCATATGTCCTGCTCCTCTCACTGTGATAAAAGTCAGTCCTTCATATGCTACTGCATACCCGCCAACCTGTGTCATCATCAAAGTTTCATCATATGTTTAGCAACTAAGTTTCTAGCTCTTCTAGGCCTAATAACAATCTTTGCTTTACACAAGTAAGCTAGGACAACTATCTTGTATTGCATGAAATTATGATCTGTTTCCTTTCACTAACCATACTGCTTTGAAATTAACAGAACGTGGAATCTGTAGGTAAGCTAGAGGATTTTTGTTAAATCAAGATCACCGTATTACCTCATACTCATTCATGTACCATGGATGCCAAGTAGCCTTGGTGGGAAGGTTGAGAGTGTTTATCGAGTACCTGGATGACGTTACTGGCACCACGGAATCTGTGTCTCCACTGAAATGGTAACTTCAATTAGTAAAATAATTTTTTAAAATGATCTTGATTTAATTTCAATGAAAATTAACTATAGCTAGTACTTTTCGGTGAGAATATATTGTGTATCAATCGCCACCCTATGTACAAATTAAACGTTAAGGATCTAATTTATTATAATGACTGATTTGTTTGGAGTCAAAGCTAGCTTACCTGTATATCCAGACTCTAATGCCATCTGCTATGAGACTCTTGATGATGGGCAGGATGGTAGTTGGGCTATCAGTCCAGCCAAGACCTCTGCACATTAATGAAGCAAAGGAGAACATATCCATTTAGGTTTAGGTAGACTATTCGATATATATCAGCAGGCATGACATGGTTACTAATTAAAAGTGAATGATCCTTAGTACACCTGCAATAACTCCATGATGTTTTTGTTGCATGGAGAGATGTTTGCACCTCTGCAGTATTCAGATATTGAACCACATAGTCAAGTGAGCAGGGATCAAAGTTATCGACCTGATAAAAATTTCACATCAAACACTCCAGTTTCTCTGTGCAGATATATTTGGGATTCTTAAACTACAGCATAGAATTAGCTAGCTAATTGCAATAAGATAGACTTACTGAACCAGCAGAGGCATTATTTAGTGAAGGGTCGTGGCAGAGGGGGGCATAAATGTTGTAACCATCAATATCACCTGACTCTTTACCAGACTGCTCTAAGAAGTGCTCACATTCTTCAGAAAAGTTTCCATTCACAAAGTCACAGTTTGTGCGGATGCCTATGTTGGTTTCATCAGAGTTTAAAGCATGAGTCCATAAATAATCATATACTCCCATCAAAGTTGTAGGATCATCAATCCATGCATTCCCTATCTGAAACATTTGATAATGAAACATAGTTGATCAAAAATAGTAATCCCTCCAGAAGAGATCTGTTTATATATAAATATATATATGTGTGTGTGTGTGTGTTGAACTTATACCGCTATGCCTTTGAGATTAATGACAGTTTGATTTGTGTTTTTGTTGTTGAGAAGGATGGTGTATGCGAGCTGAGGCACATAGTGACCAGCGTAGCTCTCTCCAGTTATGTAAAAATCCCGTGTTTTATATTGCGGGAACCTCTCAAGCCAGTTTACAAGAAAGGCATAGGCATCATCTGCAGTACTTTTGTCCCCTGTGTGATCATAGTCGGAGGATGTATTTGAATATGAAAAGCCGACCCCAGCAGGTGATTCCAAGAAGATTACATTTGCCACTGCATTTTGTTATTAATTACTCTAGTTAATGAATTGCTCTAAAACTCTTACCTAACAAAGAACAAATTTTTTGCTTTAAGTTGCACTTAAAGCATGTACCGAACAACACCATAATCTGCTTACCGTTGTTCCATGCATAGTTATTGCGGAAGAGTGTTCTTCCATCGCTGTTTACTCTGAAGGGTCCTAATTCGGTCATGGCTCCTACACCAAATGAGGAACATCCTGGTCCTGTAAACCACAGGTATCATTTTCGTTAGAAAATGAGTGTTAATTACATCTATTATGCTAAACAATTTGAAGGAAGATGAAGATTTTGATAATCGAAAAAAACCATGATTTCATCTCAATTTCAATTATAAGCTTCAATTTTAAACAACTGATAATTCGATTTCATGACATTCTCAAGGCACCCACTTGTAGTCTTTAATTTAATACTAGTTACAAGGCTAGCTATTGTTAAGTTATTGTAAGAGTCAAAACAAAAAAGGCAAAAGCATTTCTTCATTACAAAAAAGAAAAATTCTGTAGAATTTTTGAATAATTTATCTGTGGGTAGTTGAAGACAAATGAAACAATATCTTACAATGTAGTAGATAAAGTAACAACCGTGCAAACGTAGTTAATACTGTTTAGCCTAACTATAGTTTTAGCATTTGGCAATCAAAAAAGTATTTGAAACAGTTTTTAATAAACAGTTGTGAATCTAAAACCTTATTAGCCTTTAGTAAAAGCGTAAAACAACCGTGGCTCTGCATCTGAGACAAAATTCAGTCTCTTAGTATATGCTTTTCATTTTTTATAGATTTTTTTTTTCTTTCTGTGCGTGTGTTTGGCCTAGCTTCTTTTTTATGGAAGCAAAAAACCTTTTTGAAAACTCTACCAGGTAGTAAGGCTGATATGATGAACTATAATATGAGAGAAGAAATGTTTCTGCTGTTGACAATAAGTTATCAATGGTTATTTTGTGATCAGAAGTTAGTGCAGCTATAGCAAAATTATACCTCCATTGAGCCACAAAACCAAAGGATTGGCAGAGGAGTTCTGTGGCGACTCAGCAAAGTAGTAGAAAAGAGCTCTTCCAGCCTGTGGATCTACGGTGACATAGCCAGCGTATTGATCGAAATCTAGATCATTAGGCTGTCCAGGTAATGCACCAATCTTGTCAGCTAGCGTCGACCCATCTTGAGCTCCATTAATGTAAACAGGGGAATACTCTTTTTTCGAGGCTTCGGATTCTGTCCATGAATGTGCAAGAGGAGGGGTTTTTGACCTCTTCGACTTAAGCAACCTGTGGAGGTTATCAACCTGATTGGCTTCACATAAGATAAATGCCAAAAGGCTGATTGAGATCAGAAGCAGCCATGTGAACAATATTTCTTGTTTCATCTTTGTTGATCTATGGCCTGCTTAATTAGTGCTAGCTTACCATGGTAATTAAGGTGTGTAAACCATGCAAATATATAGCTAAGCATGACGTTAACTTTAAAGTAGTTGTCTTGTTTCTTACTGCTCATGGCCTTTGAACAATCCAAATGACAGCTAAATCTATGTTATCAACGCTTCTATATTTGCTTACATAGTAATTATCTTGATTGTTGGATTAAGGTCCTACTATGTTACCTAAACTAGAGTATGAGATGTGGGTAGTTGTTCAAGTAATAGATTTGTCTATTTTTATCATTTTTCATAAGTTTTTTTTTTTTTAATTTGAAATGTCAAGTGTTATACCGTTTGAATGTTAAAAGTTCAACACAAATACGATATAATAAAGTGAAGAGTTTGTATAACTTAGGGTCATAAGTTTTTGTTTACATAAAAAGAGATAAGAGAGTCAACAGAGGTACTTAAGAGATCTCTAATTTACTCGTTGCTTCATTAAATAAGGCTTATTTTTGTCTTTATTTTGCTGCAAAACGACAATAGTATTGGTTGAGTTTCCCTCCTGCAATTTATTTTATTGGTCTACGAACAGAGGATACAATGATTTGGTTGGTAATAACCAAACCTGAATGTATTCAAGAAAATTTGTCAAATTGGAGTATCACTCTGACAATTGGGCTCTTAACCAGCTGCTAGCAGGCTGACGCTAACATTACAGATTACTAGTGATAGGCAACAAAATTACTAGTATTGTTTCACTCTAGTCATGTATGACCAACAAATGTAAATTTTCGATTTGGTCATTTTCAGTGTTGAGAAAGATATTGTATTGGAATCACACACCAATTGATATACAAGGGAGTCCTATATATACAAGCCAATAGGAGAGGCAAAGCTATACACAACCAATATGAGACTAAATTAACTAAGAAATACATAATCTAACAGCCCTCCTCAAACTCAATGTGGAGCACGAGAAACCAACTTGAGTTTGGAAACAATATCGCGAAAATGCTCTGGAGGATGTGACTTGGTAAATATTTCTGCGAGCTGATCCTTGGATGTGACAGAATGAAGCTGTAGGGAGCCCTGAAGGAGATGATGACGGACAAAATGACAATAAATCTTAATATGTTTGGTCTGTTCATGAAACACATCATTATGAGCAATATGAATAGCACTCCTATTGTCACAATATACAGGAGTGGCAGCAGAAAGTGATACACCGATATCTTGTAACAATCATCGCAACCAAAAAAGCTTAGAGGTAGTGTCAGCAAAAGCAAAATATTCTGCCTCAGTACTAGATCGAGCAACAACAGTTTGTTTCTTACTACGCCAAGAGATAAGAGAGGTGCCGAGTAGGAAATAATAACCGGTGGTAGAATGACGATCTGTATGATCACCTGCCCAATCTGCATCGGTATAAGCACACAACTGAAGAGGAGACTAAGAGGAGAAAAAGAGCCCATGAAATAATGTCCCTTTTAGGTAACGAAGGATGCGAAGAGCAGCAGCAAAATGAGTAGAGCGAGGAGCAGCCATAAACTGACTCACCTGATGGAAAGCATACGAGATATCAGGTCAAGTAATAGTACGGTAGACAAGACTGCCAACCAAATGTCGATTCAAAGTAAGATCAGAAGAAGTTCGCCATCATGAGGTGTAAGACGAGCATTAAGCTCAGTTGGTGTGTCAACAACCTTACTGTCTGTGAGATTGGCCCGAGAAAGCATATCAAGGATATATTTGGCTTGTGTCAAATAATAACCATCAGAAAAAGATGAAATCTCAAGACCAAGAAAATAGCTGAAAGGACCAAGATCTTTCATCTCAAAGTGTTGACTGAGAAACTGTTTAAGTTCTTGAATACCAATGGGATCATCCCCGGTGATAATCATGTCATCAACATATAACAGAAGAAGTATGATGCCCTGGTCTGTGCGGCGAACAAACAAGGCTGAATCATAAGAGCTGATGGAATATCCAAGGCTAGACACAGTGTTGCTAAACTTAGCAAACTATGCTTGAGGAGCCTGCTTAAGATCATATAGAGCTCGGCGAAAACGATATACCTTGTTTGTTGGATTAGATAGTCTAGGAGGTGGCTGTATATAGACTTCTTCACTAAGATCACCATTAAAGAATGCATTTTTAACATCCATTTGAAAAAGTGACCAATGGTGAGAGGCTGCAACAGCCAGCAAAGCACACACAAAAGATAGATGAGCAATTGGAGCAAAGGTCTCCTCATAGTCCACACCATACTCTTGAGTAAAACCCCTGGCAACAAGTCGAGTCTGCACCTGTCAACAGTACCATCTGAACAAGTCTTAATTTTGTAAACCCACTTACTGCCAACCACAGACTTTCTAGGAGGCAAGTCAACCAAATCCCATGTATTATTCTTGTGTAAAGCATCAAGTTCTTCTTTCATCGCAGTCTGCTAAAAAGGGTTAATGGAAGCCTCACGATAGGAGTGGGGCTCATATAAAGTAGCTAAAGCATGAAAGCAATGAAAATCCTGGAGATGGAATGGAAAAGATCTTACTCTGGTAGATCGGTGAAGGTTTGGAGGGAAAGTGTGAACATGATCCTCATATGTAATAGACCCTGGGGGTTCAGGCGAAACGACATCTAGAGTATCAGGTGGAGTGGAATTGAGAGTATTAGGTGAGGGAGACTTGGGCAAGACATCGCTAGTGTGAGTAGGAGAAATAGGAGTCTCCATAAGTGTGGTAAAAGGAGGAAAATATGGCATGTTGAATTTGCCAATTTCATGAAATAGTCTATACTCCCAGAAAACTACATAACGGGAGATGTGAAGACGATGAGACACAAGATTATAGCACTGATAGCCTTTTTGTTCAATTCCATATCCAAGAAAGCAACACACCCGAGAACGAGGCTCGAGTTTGGTGCACTCATTGGGTTGGAGTAAAACAAAACAAGCAGAACCAAAAACATGAAGATGGTGATATAAGAGAACAAAGCCAAACAACCACTCGTAAGGAGTGCAATTATCAAGGATAGGGGTAGGCAGCCTATTGATCATGTAGATAGCCGTGAGAGTGACTTCACCCCAAAATGGGGTAGGAACAAATGTGGAAATGAGGAGGGCTCGAACAGTGTCTAAAATGTGCCTAAGTTTACATTCAGCTCAACCATTTTGTTGTGAAGTGCCAGAACCTGACAAGTGAAGAACAATGCCATAATTTTTGAGGAGGGCTTGAAAAGCATGTTGAGTATATTCTAAAGCATTGTCAGAACGAAAAGCTTTGATGGGTTTTGAAAATTGGGTTTCAACCATTTTGGCAAAAGTACAATAAATATCCAATAATTCAGAACGAGATTTCATTAAAAATACCCAAGTGTAACGAGAGAAATCATCAACAAAAATTGCAAAATAGCATGAACCACTCATACTAGCAACAAGAGAAGATCCCCAAACATCAGAATGAATTAAATCAAACAAAGCAGTAGCATGAGACTCGCTATTATTAAAAGGAAAAGCCGACTATTTTCCAAGTTGACACAAAATACAATCAAAAGAACTTTTAGACACTTACCCTAACAAACCCTTTGAAGTTAACAGTTGTACCCGAGATGCAGATGCGTGACTAAGATGCAAATGCCAAAGTGCGAGGGATGGTGGTGACAAGGAGGCAGCAGCAGAGACGTTGGAGGCGGGAAGGTGTAAGGATGAGAGTTCGAACATGCACCCAATTCTACGCTCGGTTCCAAGGGTCTGACCAGTACGAGGATCCTGCACAGTCACACCAGAAAAGTCAAAGACAAGTCTATATCCAAGTTCACACATTTGCCCAACGGAAAGAAGATTATAGGATAATTCTGGCACATGAAAAACTTCAGGAATAAAAAGAGAACGACTATTGATGATGCCTATAGTTTTAACAGTCATAGTGGAGCCATCACCTATGCGAATGAATGAGGAATGGGGTGAAGGTGCAGAAGTGGTAAATGAAGCTGGGAAAGGTGTCATATGGTTGTAACAAAGCGAAATAAAAAAATCAAGAGGCAGCATTACATGGCAGCACTGAGAGGGCATAGGAAGATGCATTACCAAAACGAGACTAGATGACCTGATCAACTATTGCCTCGAAGTCAGCTGCAGAAAATGTGACAATAGATCCTGATGACCTGCCAGGGGGTGCAACTGAAGATGTAACTGTAGCTAGAGATGGATATGGAACAACTGAACATAAACTTTTTCTGCCATCTAATACAGACTGAACATGATGAAAAATATCTTTTTCTGCCATCTACAAATGCCAAAAGCACAAACAGACCACAAAAATTGAATTCGGGAGAGAAAACTGAGAAGAAAACACCTGGTCAAATTTGGTCGTCGGTCAAGGCTGACGTGGCAAGATGCTGACGTGGCACAGATGCTGACTTGAGGGTGCATGAGACCTCAAACGGTGGAGGTTGACGCTAATCTAGAGACGACTAGGGAAGACTTGTCGGATGCTGGTGGTTCCGTCGAAAATTGAGTGGCGGAGGTGGTTGTTAGCGGAAGCAACAATGACGAAGGACCAAAAAATTTGGGCGGCGCGTGAGGGAGCGTGCAAGCTCTGATGGAGCTGTACTTGGCGGTTCTGGAACTGTTGTCTTCTGATGTTTCGAGTGGTGTTGACACCTGCAAGAAATGATGAAAGAAAGACGAAGAACTGCTTGAGATGGAGCAGTAAACTTGTCGAAAAATGCTAACTTGCACCGGAAAAAGAGAGAACAAAATTTGGGTTTTGGTGATTTTAATTTCAGAATGTTGAGAAAGATATTGTATTAGAATCACATACCAATTGATATACAAGGAAGTCCTATATATACAAGCCAATAAGAGAAGTAAAGTTATACACAACCAATATGAGACTAAATTAACTAAGCAATACATAATCTAACATTCAGATTGAGAAGAGGTGTCTTGTTTAAAACATTGTTAGAATTTAAACTTTATTTAGTCCTCCTTTGGTCTAGTTTTTGGTATAGGAAATCAGAAGTTGGATGAAACAGCATTAAAAAAAAAAGTGATATTGTGATGAATCAAAAGTTGAAAACCGTTTCAAAAATTTGATCATCGACCCGACAAAATATATATAAATAGGTTTTACTAATTGACTACGAATTGAGGGGGATAAAAGTGAGACATTACTGACCCTGAATTCAACATAACACAAATTTGGTATTAGAATATGTAAAATTGAAAATAAAAAAATATTTTATTAGTTTTGGTTGACTGTATGGAAAATAAGATGATAAATTATTATGATTTATTCATGTTTACATAGTTAGATTTTACATAAAAAAACATAAAATTAATCTTATCTCATTAATCTTTAAACCAAGATTTTTTTCCACCCTTACACATACAAAAAAGAAACATAAAAATTGAACTAATCTTTTTTTGGGTTTTTCTGTGTTATCAATTAGAGTTTCAAAAAATTATCAATAGAGTTTCAAAAAATTACCAATAGAATTTCATAAAAAAAAAAAGGTATGCTCTGCTACCCCTCTCTCTGTCATTGCCCCTTAAACACCCAATTTAACAAGAAAAGCAAAGGATTCAACAAAGGCAAGTTTTTTTTTTTCAACATAAAACATCAATGAATCAAAAAAAACCTTTACATCCAGATGCAGTTAATCCTAACTGAGCAAGTTAATGAGCATGCCTGTTACTAGTCCCACAAACTTTAACAACCTTACCCTAAAAAAAAAAAAAAAATTAACATTGGAAAACAAGAAAACAATGCATCATGAGCTTCAATAAATGCAATGTTAGAAAGATGAGGGACCACTTAGAAATATAATCAAAACTATAGGGTTTAAAATGATATTTTCCCAAAACATTTCAAAAACCAAGTAACCCACCAAACAGGAAAAAAAAACTGAACCTGGATTTCACTTGGCCTCCGGCTTAGCCAATCCAAGTTTAGATCCATCCGTGCTTCTAATTTTCTGTCATTTTGCTAGATTCCCTTCCATTTCCGTACTGATTTGATGCAGAGACTACGATTCCATCAAGCACATTCTCTAATTTCATCCCCAAATGTTAGTTAAAAACTGAAAGCTAACCAGCAATCTGAAACCTCAAATCAATTTCCATGGACTATTCGACCCTCCAATCCAGGGCACCCACTGCTTACTTTCCTCCCCACCGTACCCAGCTACACCCTCGCATGCACTCTTTCTCTCCTCCTCATCCTCAAAACGTTAGACACGCCAAATTCCTCATCCCGTTGGCCTCTCTCTTCACTATCCCCTTCCTCTTTTACCTCTTCACCACCGCCCGAAAGGTCCATCAGTCCCCGAAATTCGCGGAGCTCACATCCCAATTCTTCGGGGTTCACATCCACTCGGGCCCCACAGGGTCCCACGTCCGCGTCTTCGAGTTCTTGGGCGAGCGCCGGATGCCCTTTGTTGCTTCCATGAGGATTAGACGGGGGCTTGCGGAAGAGCCGGAGAATGCGGGCCGCTCGATGAAGGAGTTGATTGGGTTTGCCAAGAGCAGAGTTCCCAAGAGGGAGTGGGGAAAGACCAAGGTGCAGCTGATGGCCACTGGTTGGGAGATAAAAGGCTTGGGGTTGGAGGTCGGGGAGAGGATCTTGCAAGACTGTAGGCGGGTTCTGAGAGCGTCCGGATTCGCGTTTAAGAACGAGTGGGCGCGCCTGATTAAAGGTTTGGGTTTTAGTTTTTTGTTGTGAGATCAGTTTTATGGTTTCATTTGGTAATACTTTTGTTTGTTTCCATCATTGGTATGTTGAAATGCACTTTGATTTGGTTTTGTCAATTGATGTTGTTTGAATTATGTATAAATTTCGTAACTTGACACTAGGTTGAATTGAAGCTAGTTTGTTATTTTGCTGACGCAATTTGAATTACTATATAAATATTAATGCAGGTACTTAATCTGTTTGAGGAGTTAGTTTGACAAGTTATTTGATTCTTAGCTATTAGTGGAAAAAGTGGGTGTCTGCTGCATCCATTTTTTTTTTCCCAGTTTTTAGTGTCAATTTTTATGAATGTTGATTATTAATCAGACTGATGGATCCACGTATTTGTTGATGAACTTTTTCCCTCTCTTTCCTTCTTCAGTTCTTTTTCCCTTTGGTAGGTTGATTATAGTGCATTCACATTATTTGGTTGTTCTAAGCAATTCACTTATGTTCAGACTTCAGAGGTCTAAATTCATTTCATGCTGCATCACATATGAATACACCTTTAATTACCAGAAATGTGCTATGGGTCTATACGTTTATCATTTTAGAAGTTGCATTTGTCTTATATGTAATTTAGGTAAAAGCATTTTTTTATAAGTAAAAGATTCAATAAAAAAGAACCAGGGGGTGCAAGTGTGCAGCCCATTTACAAAAGAAAAACTCAATAAACTCTATGAGAGCTATCACATTTACAAAAAAATTTAACCTTAAACCAAAAACTTAGTATTGAGCCATCTATCACGAATCACTTCTATGGACCTCTCTTCATTGTCAAAAGCCCTCCTATTTCTCTCATTCCAAACAAGCTAATAAATAGTGAGGTGAATCGAAGAGAGAGCCTTCATCGACACTTTAGAGGTTTGAATAACATTCCAAGCCTATAGTTCATCTTTCACGGAGCTGCCAACCGCCCAGGAGGTCCCTGCAACACTATAAGCCATCTCCCATAAGCTTCTAGTCAAGGGGAAGGGAAAACCAATCTCCCATCTCACTTTTCTATCCTCTTATTTCCAACATCTCCATATTCTCTTCTCTCACTTTTCTCTCATACTAAACATAACCTAAAAGATTACAGTGTCTAGTTGGCATTGGGAGAAAATGTCGTTATATTATACCAATGCCATATAATGATGCTTTTTAAGTATTCACCATGTTCTGCAGCATAGTGTCCTGCATATATGTACTTCAACTATGTGGCATGGATTTTTCTAATTCATTTGTGCTTTTATGCTCTTAAAATGCCTAAAAAATCATTAGATTTGTTCTATGTTTATAGATGCACAGGTAAAAGTATACAATTATATCAAAATTAAAACTAAAAAGCTTTCATTTATGCCTTGACGCTTAGTCCTGCCCGCTTTGGAGCATTGGTAAGGACATTTCATCGCCCACTTTATCGTCAGGGGTTTGAGAGGTGTGCGTGGGTTTTAACAATTTAAAAAATATCTTGAGGCTTACATCTTTTTTGCTTTCACTTGGATGGAGCGTTCCGTTGTTGATTTAAAGTCTAAGATTTCATGGAACATGTTTTTTTTTTTTCTTTTGGGTAAGGAAGTTATTTTCTTGATCTTCCTCTTCCAGTGAATGAATATGGATTGTTTATAAAAAAAAAAAAAAAAAGCATTGAATATGTACCATTTCTTGAATTGTTGGATGTACTTAAGTTTATTAATTAGACTTTGTTATTTTCTTTTCTTTTTCTGTTTTTAAGTGCTCTCCTATATAGTTATTGTGTTTAGAGTTCTGCCCCTTGTCTTGATGTTTTAATTAATATTTTTTTTAATTATATTAGAAATAAGAGGACTTACATCTTGCTGGTCAAGTTCTCTAGCTTTTTCTTGATTCCTTCATTCCTTTACTGATGGCAATGTTCAACATCAAAATTGTAACTTACTTATTCGAGGTTAAATGATATTTGTTTTATAGATTATTTATTGTAAAGAATTACTAAAGGCTATTAGTCTAAGTTGTTATAGATGTTAAATGAACACTATTAATCTGAATTACATATTGTGTGATCTTGATGTAGGTGAGGAAGAGAGCATTTATGCTTGGATTGCTATTAACTATGCTTTTGGAACCTTGGGAGGAGGACCCGAGGAAACCACTGGGATAGTCAAACTTGGTGGAGCTTCTTTGCAGGTTTTTTTCATTCACCAAGTGTTACTAGCCATATATGTGTGTTTTTGTGTGCATGTTTGGACTTTCTTTATTCTCTCCTATATTGACACCCTTAGAAACCAATGTCTAACTCCTATCTAAACACTTACAGGTAAAATAAAAAATAAATTCATTGAGAGAGAAATAGAATTCAAAAACGGAGGACAAGAATTCATCCTAAAAGAAAAAAAAGGAGACTACATCAAAATAGCCCTCTAATCTCTATGCATATCACTTGAAGAAAGACTCTAAAAACTCCCGTGGATGAAGCCCAAAGACAGGAAAGGAAAAAAACCCACCTTTGATACTTACATGTACAAAATTCAGTGTATTATGTCTCAAGTATTTAGCATTGTTTTCTTTCTCCTCTTCTCTTTAATATGTTAATCTCAAAGATTTCTCTCGTTTCTCAAAATTTCAACAGTTCCATCTAATTATCCTTCTTCCAATCTAAATTTTGCCCAAGAACAGGTTCTTTCTTCTCCAACCTTAGTCCATTATTTGTGTTGACTGTTGAGGTTCATGCGTGAGTAGAATTCTGTGTCAAAAAGATGTGGGAGAAGTGAACTTATATACAATGGTGGGACCCAACACTTTTAGGGTTAAACTTTCGTGTTGCTCTGTGTTAAGTCCTTATTTGGAGGCTCTCAACCAAAAGAGTGCTTCCAGATGAAAAAGAAAAAATGTTGATTTTCAATGCATTAGGTATGAAACCTTCTAGAGAACTATAGAGACACACAATGTGTAAGTGGTTGCATGGCATGTGGAAGTGCAAGGATGTGATGGGGATTAAGTGGCTATGGCTAGGTTTGCGTACTCCTTGAGTAGTAGTAAGATGCCGCTCTTGATTGAGTAGGTTTTTTGGAAATTTGTGATATGTATGGTGGAGTGTGGCTTCACATGTCACTTTAAAGAAATACACGATTTAGTCCTTAATTCTAGGACTGATTGGTTGATTGGTTATTTTAGGAATCATGTAAATACTGTAAACCCATAATCACGGGTAGTTAGTTAGGGAAATCCATTTGTCAAAGGGATTTGATTTAGGAAGAGTTAGTTTCCTTATCTATCGTAGTTTTCTCGATTTCTCTCTCTATTTTTCAGCTTGTACAAGCTATGGCCTGTAACGTTTTGATTTTAATTAATTCAATATTCTTATTTTTATCGTAGTATTAGAGCTTTAGGCTCTTTTCTGGGAATCACAACCTTAAGCCTTCATAGCCATAGTCTCCTCAGCCTTAATTGCCGAAGAGATATCGTTTTCTCCTTTTTTTTCATACACTCTGTTTTGTTTTCTGAGGTTAGAACAGAGTATTTCTCTGGCTTTCATCGCCATATATATATATATATATATATATATATATATATATATATATTTCTGTGTACCCTTTTCTTAAACCCAATCCAATATGTCTGAGACCAAAGCATCTACTGAGGAAACCATATTGCATCAAGCATCTGGTGACCTGCAGAATATCCAAGCGTTATATAGACTAAATGGAAAAAATTTCTTGAAGTGGTCTCAATTTGTTCAAACCTATTTGAAGGGAAAAGGAAAGCTCAACCATCTCCTTGGTACAGGTCCGAAGAAGGAAGATCCAAAGTTTGACGCATGGGACGAAGCGGATTCCATGATCATGTCATGGTTATGGAACTCGATGAATCCTGAAATCAGCAACACCTGCATGTTTTTGTCCACAGTTAAAGAGGTTTGGGATGCTGTTCGACAGATATATTCGAAGGCTCGTGATGCAGCACAAGTGCATGAAATTAAAGTCAAGATTGGTTCGATGAAACAAGGCAGTAAATCTATTACTGAGTATGCAAATTTACTGCAGAACCTGTGGCAAAAGCTTGACCATTATCGGTGCATTAAGACTAAAGGCCCTGAATATGATGCAATCTTGAAGAGCTTTATTGAAAAAGATTGAGTCTACAATTTCCTCGCAGGACTAAATGCTGAGTTTGATCAAGTTAGGGTCCAGATTCTCGGCAAAGAAGAGGTACCATCTCTCAATGAGACCATCTCTCAGGTTCGGGCAGAGGAGAGTCGAAGAGGGGTTATGCTTGAAACTCAAGTCACGGAAGGTTCAACTATGGTGACCAAGATAGAATAGCCAATCCAAGAAAGTGGGAAGGCAGATTTGTCAAGATCTTCTGGACGAGACAACAAAGATTCTCTCTAGTGTACCTACTACAAGAAATCAAGGCATACTAGAGAGAAATGTTGGAAATTGAATGGCAAGCCTACCACTGCAAGCAGAGAATGGGGATACCGAGGAGGACAACTGAGGAATCAAAGTTAGGCACACATGACTACAACTCAAGCAAACTCAGAAACAACACTAAACCGAGGAGAATTTAATAAAGAGGAGATTCAGAGATTCAGAGACTTGTTAGGGGCGTTAGAAAAGCCCAAAACTAGTGGTGCATGTTCCTTGGCGCTCTTAGGTAAGTCTGTTCTTTCTCATGGGCTAAATATCTCAGATAGATTCATCACAGACTCCTGGATCATTGATTCGGGAGCTACTGATCACTTGACCCCCCCTTCTTCATCAAAGTTGACACCGGGCAGAATAGCGATTATTCTGCAGGCTAGTCGAACAGATAGTTCACAGGGAGTAACACAAAAAAAACCCTAAAACAATACAGAGAAACTACTCTGATGTTTTATTTTAATTTATTCCAAAAATACAATGATAATATTTCGAAACCCTAAGACCTTATTTATAAGGTCGAAGCTAAAATAAGAAAATTAAATTAAGGCCGAATTTAAATTAAATAAAATAAAAAGTTTCCTAAAAACTAAAAACTGCCAATTTGAAGGTCTAAACTTCCTTTTTTTGGCTTAAAAACGATAAGGCTTAGTATGTAATACTAAGTTTTTCCCGAAAGCTCGTTTCCAATCAGATTAGGGAGTTCGGGGCCCAATCCGAGCTCGTGGCCCGCTAAACGATGTAAACCGGCTTAGGTAGCCCACTTGTCATCTGATAGCTCAGCATCATCTGACTCGGATCCTCCTGCATCAGTCGCCCCAGGTTGGAAAGAACTCGTCCTCGAGTTCACAATAGCCACATCGGAATCCCCAAAACAAGGACTCAAGTGTTTCACATTAAAGACCTCTGGCGGCAACCCAGAAGGAAGATCCTCTGGTATCAGGTCAGAAAACTCTGCTAACAGCGGCAAATCCACTCTGAAACCGAGATCTCCATAACGATCCTCCCGACCACGGTGTTCCCCGAATCGAGTAGGATTGTAATACGGGTTTTTGAAACTGGAATCGGAATCGTGATCTTTCATCTCACGATCACCGAAATTCTGCGCCGTTAGACGCTGGGTTAACTTTGCAACCTGCCTCTGTAAATCCTCAATCATCACATCCTGAATGTTACGATCACGACGTGGGGCTTCCTCATTCTGAACCTGCCCACGACGACCACGACCACGACCACGATCACCAGCCATAGAAACTGATGAAATCTCACCCCAGGAAGATGCTGAAGCTCTGATACCAACTGACGCCGGGCAGAATAACGATTATTCTGCAGGCTAGTCGAACAGACAGTTCACAGGGAGTAACACAAAAAAAACCCTAAAACAATACAGAGAAACTACTCTGATGCTTTATTTTAATTTATTCCAAAAATACAATGATAATATTTCGAAACCCTAAGACCTTATTTATAAGGTAGAAGCTAAAATAGGAAAATTAAATTAAGACCGAATTTAAATTAAATAAAATAAAAAGTTTCCTAAAAACTAAAAACTGCCAATTTGAAGGTCTAAACTTCCTTTTTTGGCTTAAAAACGATAAGGCTTAGTATATAATACTAAGTTTTTCCCGAAAGCTCGTTTCCAATCAGGCTAGGGTTTTCGGGGCCCAACCCGAGCTCGTGGCCTGCTAAACGATGTAAACTGGCTTAGGTAGCCCACTTGCCATCTGATAGCTCAGCATCATCTGACTCGGATCCTCCTGCATCAAAAGTTTGACATTTATTCTCCGTGTCCAAGCAATAGGAAAGTTTTAGTTGCAGATGGTTCTTTCACCACGGTGGCAGGCATAGGGGATATCCAAATTAATCTACTGTTTGTCCTTAAAAATGTCCTTCATGTTCCTAAGCTATCCACTAATCTAGTATCTATACAGAAGTTTACTCATGATATGAATTGTAACGTGACCTTTTATTCCACTTACTGTATATTTCAGGACCGGAGCACGAGGAAGAAGATTGGACTTGCTAAGGCGAAGGACGGACTCTACCACCTTGAAACATCAAGTAATTCAAAAAGTGTCAAGGATAATCTACCTTTGTCATTTCTTTCCCCTTCCAGTAAAGACACAATCTAGCTTAATCACCAACTCCTTGGTCATCATTCATTTGTAGTTTTGAAAACTATATTTCCTTCTTTGTTTAAGGGATTTGATGTTGGGAATTTTCATTGTGATGTTTGTGAATTTGCCAAACATAAACGTGTTTCTTTTCCAGTTAGCAATAAAAGAAGCTCTATTCCTTTTTATTTGATTCATAGAGACATATGGGCCCCTTTACCTTTCCAAATGTGACGGGTTCTTGGTGGTTTGTCTCTTTCATTGATGATTGCACTAGGATTTCTTGGATTTTCCTACTTAAATTCAAATCATATGTGAGTACTGTTTTTCCTAGCTTTCATAATATGATCCAGAATCAATTCAGTGTGAAGATAAAAAAATTCTGATCGGACAATGCTAAGGATTACTTTAACCAAGTTTTGTCTCCTTATTTTCAAAAAGAGGGAATAATTCATGAATTTTCGTGTGTTAATACCCCACAACAAAATGGAGTTGCGGAAAGGAAAAATGGCCATTTATTAGCTACAACTCGAGCGTTCTTATTCCAACAAAACGTACCAAAATCATATTAGGGAGAGGCTGTTCTTACAGCCACTCACATCATAAATAGATTGCCTTCTAGGGTTCTTGAGTTCAAAACACCAATAGAATTACTCTCTCAGTTTTATCCCGATTTGAGTCTCACAAATAATCTCACATTACAAGTATTTGGCTGTACTTCCTTTGTCCATATCCATAGTAATAATAGAGGGAAGTTGGAACCTAGAGCAATTAAGTGTGTCTATGTTGGATACTCGTCAACCCAAAAAGGATACAAGTGTTACCACCTGCCTACTAAAAGATTCTTTGTTTCAACAGATGTTACTTTCGAAGAAGGGAAACCGTACTTCACTTAACCTTATCTTCAGGGGGAGTAATCATTAATGGAAGATAAGGATAGAGATTTTTTCTTGCTAGATTTGCCTTCCTCCTCGTCCAGTCCGTTCTCTAATCCTCAAACGACCACATCTCCTTTATCTGCCCATGAGCCTCAAACACAGCCTTTGCAGCCAGTTCCTACACCCTTATCTGTCCATGAGCCTAAAACACAGCCTTTGCAGGCAGTTCCTCCATCTTCTCACAACCCAGAAATTCCAATCCGTGACACTTGGAGATATGAGCAAGTGTATTCAAGAGGTCGAGCTCGAGTTCCAGAACCAATGCAGGTCCAAGATTCTCCCCCAAACTCTGAAAATGAGGTAATTACAGTACTACTTGAGAGTGGAAACCATGATCTTGACCTACTAATAGCTATTCGGAAAAAAAACAAGGGAGTGTACTAAACATCTAGTATATCCACTGTCTCACTTTGTGTCATTCAAAAAATTCTCACCATCTCATAAAACCTTTCTTGTAAATCTAAACAGCATTTCAATTCCTAAGACTCTATCTGAGGCGTTATCCAAAGAAGAATGGAGGAAAGCTATGAGAGTGGAAATGGAGGCATTAGAGAAAAAAGAACATGGGAAATCATGGAGTTGTCTAGAGGGAAAAATTCAATGGGGTGTAAATGGGTGTTTACTGTGAAGTATAGGGCAAATGGAGTTCTTGAGAGATATAAAGCTAGATTGGTGGCTAAGGGTTACACTCAAACTTATGGAGTGGATTACTAGGAAACTTTCGCTCCAGTTGCAAAAATGAATACAGTAAGGGTCTTACTGTCATTAGCTGCCAACTTCCTTTGGGACTTGCAACAATTCGATGTCAAGAATGCATTTCTTCATGGTGATTTGGAGGAGGAGATATATATGGATATTCCATCTGGTTTTGGAGGAAAACTAGGCATCAACAAAGTCTGCAAACTAAAAAAGGCGTTGTACGGTCTCAAACAGTCGCCTAGAGCTTGGTTTACAGATTTGCAAAGGTGATGTTAGCCACAAGATACAAGCAACGTCAGGGGGATCACACTCTATTCATTAAACATTCGGATGCAGGGGGAGTTACAGTTTTATTAGTGTACGTTGATGATATAATTGTAACTGGGAATGATGAACATGAAAGGAGTCTCTGAAGCAGTGTCTAATCAAAGAATTTAAGATAAAGTAGTTGGGAAGACTGAAGTATTTCCTAGGAATTGAGGTGGCTCACTCAAGACAAGGTATCTTTATTTCACAACAGAAGTATGTCACTGATCTCTTAAAGGAAACAAGAAAGCTGGCGTGTAAATTTGCATATACACCAATTGATCCGAATCACAAACTTGGAGAAGCAAAGGAAGACCCTACTGTGGACAAACAGATGTACCAGAGTTTAGTTGGAAGACTCATTTATCTCGCACATACAAGGCCCGATATAGCATATGCTGTAAGTATAATAAGCCAATTCATGCATAATCCGAGGGAAGTTCACCTACAGGCTGTCTATCGAATCCTACACTATTTGAAGGCTAATCTGGGGAAGGGAATTTTGTTCCGAAGAAACACAGGAGCGGTGCTTGAAAACTATGCAGGTTCACCGGTGGACAGGAGATCTACCTTGGGATACTGCTCTTTTCTTGGGGGCAATCTCGTTACATGGAGGAGTAAGAAGCAGAATGTGGTAGCAAGATCGAGTGCGGAGGTAGAATTCAGAGCGATGACACAAGGAATATGCGAGTTACTGTGGTTAAAAATCCTTCTTGAAGATTTGAAGATCAGAAGAGATGAACCTATGAGACTTTATTGTGATAACAAGTCTGCAATAAACATTGCACACAACCCTGTGCAACATGACAAGACAAAACATATTGAGGTAGACAGACATTTCATAAAAGAAAAATTAGACAGTGACCTAATCTGTACTCCATATGTGTCCACAGAGGATCAGTTGGCAGATGTGTTTACGAAAGGACTAAACGATGCACGATTTCAAGAGATTATTTCCAAGCTGGGAATGGAAGACACCTATTCACTAGCTTGAGGGGGAGTGTTGGAAATACACTATTTAGTCCTTAATTCTAGGACTGATTGGTTGATTGGTTATTTTAGGAATCATGTAAATACTGTAAACCCATAATCATTGGTAGTTAGTTAGGGAAATCCCTCTGTCAAAGGGATTTGATTTAGGAAGAGTTAGTTTCCTTATCTATCCTAGTTTTCCCGATTTCTCTCTCTATTTTTTAGCTTGTATATAGATAGCCAAGAAATGGCCTGTAACGTTTTGATTTTAATTAATTCAATATTCTTCTTTTTATCAGAGTGTGGCTTCACATGTCACTTTAAAGAAACAGTATGATTTGGCTCATTGATGGTTGAATGGAATGAGAGTGTATGGTTTACATGCGATAAGGAGTTAAGGCTCACCTGTGAAGGGGGAAATTAAGTGAAGCTCATGGCAGAGGTGGCAGATCTGATCTGCCCCAAAAACCTGACTCGACACACCCTGAAACTTGAAATGACCTGAACATCAAATGACCCATACTCAAGATGACCCAAACCTGACCCAAAACCCATATTGACGCGATTTTTGTTATTATTATGTTTTAAGAAACTAAATTACTTGTTAAATTGATGGTGGTCGTGTAGAAGATAGTCTCATAATTATAGATAAAATGAAGGTAAAATTAATAGTAAAATTTACTTATAAGAAACATCATATTGCAGGTTGTTCCTTCTACAAGCATCGGTTTCACAACATATGCTTGATAAGTTCTTGACTACATTCACACGGGAAAAAATCAAAGAAAATTATTTCTCTCTATTAGTTTTTTTATTGTTAATTTCCACGCACACGTCTCCAATCCTTGCCCACTTTGTACGCGGGGACATGCATAAAAACCGTTCCTCCTTTATTTCCCTTTTCATGTCCTCTGTACAATGAAACAATTATTTATCTATTCCAGTCAAAGTTTTATGTCTGTAAAACCTTAAAGGTTTAAATTATTTATATAACGTTGATAACATAATGATGAATATTAATATGAAGAAGTTGGTGTTTGGATGAAATATATGTTAATGTGTTTTCGTAAAATCTGTGGGGACCATATTTCTTATTTTCCTGAAAAAAGCGGAGGTATCTTAGTGTTTTCAAGCTTAATATATATATATATATATATATATATATATATATATATATATATATATATAATTGGTCCATGTCTTGTAAGCTTAAGCTTTTGGAAAAACTGGGTACTAACATGGTGTAAGAGCCAAATGTCTTGTGTTGAATCTCGATGACCCTCAACTTGTTTCTGTCTCTGATAAATATTCAGTTGGGTTTTATCTTGTTATGTTTCAGGCTTAATGTGCTTGGTTCATAAAATGTTTGGGCTTATGCACTAGGGGAGGGGGGTGCTAGTGTTTATGGGCTTGATATACATTGTAGGTTTAATAAGTAACATATTTTCGGTGACAATTTCTGAGACCTGGGAGGCCCTTCTCTCCTTGACTGAAGGCTCCCATCAACTTTAAGTTTTGGGATAACTCGTTACTAATGCATATCTTGTAGAACGTGCTTGTCAAATTTTTCCTTGGAAAAGCTCAGGGAGAATCAGCAACCAACAAATTTTGTTGTAATTTCATCATCAGAAAGGCAACACTCAATTTTAGCACATTATCCATTAGTGCATATTGTAGTGTTTTGAATAACTGTATTTTAGGAACAATTGCTTATAGACATCACTTGCTTATCTCCTTTGTGGCCACTGTTGGAATCTGGTTGGCTGAACAGCTGTGAAG
Organism: Bretschneidera sinensis; assembly: GCA_023935145.1. NCBI lineage: Eukaryota > Viridiplantae > Streptophyta > Magnoliopsida > Brassicales > Akaniaceae > Bretschneidera > Bretschneidera sinensis. The sequence goes on from CM043701.1 coordinate 9,684,753, forward strand.
AGTGCCTTTTGAGTAAGTGTTGGATATGACTGGACATGTGCTAGTTATTTTCTTTCTTTTTTTGTGATAAATACTAGTTATTCATTTTAGGATGATACTTAGTGCCACGATTCTGTCATGAAATTTAAAATAAATAATAAATGTAGAAATGTTATGCATAAGTTTTATCCACAATACAATGTGTTTATTGATGTTTGATGTACTCCTTTATCTTTTGGCAAATTAGTTTTATTCATCTAATGGTGGTGAATTGAACTTTGAACCCTTTAATTAATACTAGCAGGTTACATTTGCTCTTAGAGAACGGTCAGAGGTGCAATCTTCACAAAGTATCAAATTGGCCGGAGTTACTTACAATCTTTACAGTCATAGCCTGCCACAACTTGGCCAGGTGTTACATATCTACATTCTGTTATTATTTGATTATTATACTATATTATTTTAGACTTTTGTTCATCAGCTTGACATTGGGCATAGAATTTTGTTTCCATAGATAAAGTTGATTTATTTCTTGTAACTTGAAAAGTGAAAGGTAAGTTTGTAATTTTTTTTAAAATCTTAAAAAAAACGCTTGAAAACATGGTTAGTTGACATCTACTGACATTCAGTTTCTGTAACAATAAGAAAGAAATGACTTTGCATTTGATGCTAGAAAGGAAAGGAAATGAATTGGATTTTTTTTCTTCTGTTGTTTGGAATAAAATGAGAGTTCAATTAGAATTTTTTTTATCTATTTGTATTGCAAATGAAATAGAATGGAAGCATACTTTTCGCCTTTATGCTCATCATGATGAATAAAAAATACAAGAAATAAGAAAAAGTGACGGGAAAGATGGCCGAAATGGTTGTGAGCATGCACACACACAACATAGAGATTATCTACTAGGTACTCTGAGACAAAGAGAAAGAATGGGTGTAAGATTGGAGTTTGTTTTTAGCTTGCAACTTCCATTTCTCATCAAATCCTGACAAATATTTTTGGAGTACTTTTGGCTAAAAGAAAGATACATTATCATACTTAATTTGGAATAATCTTATTATAAGTTTTCTAAACATAGTAGTACATGTTTTAGTCCAAAACATGTACTTTTGTAGAAAGGTCTTGGGTTTTAAACCCAAGCCTGTTTGTATTAAGTCACATTGAGGGGGAGTGTTGAGATTAAATTTTTTGCCATTCTCTGATCTACTAACATATTCCCATGCATGAAAGAGCAAGTTTGTGATGAATGAGATAGTGTGTGCTATGTTGGTGTCTTAGTTATGGTGAGGACTTCTAGCTCTGGTGGGATGGTGGTAATGATAGCAGCATTGATGTGACAATGGCGAGCGGGGTAGCAACTTGTGTTTGTGGTTTGCCTGTGATAGTGATGATTAGGTTGTGTTGGTTATGATTGTAATGCTTAACAAATTATTGTGTATTTTTTCATTAAGTAGAGTGTCATGCTTGGAAGCTTTTAAATTCTTTGTAAGAGTGACAATGGTGGTTAAAGCATAACACTTACTAAAAAATTTGGTGGTTAAAGTGTATCAAGAATTTGTGGAATTTATTTCCGAGTATTGCTCTTAATTATAATAGCTTAAAATATATGTTGCTTTAGCAGTGATTCAGTGAACTAGGGTCAGGTCTGAAATCTTTGCTGATTTATAAGCGGATGGTTAGGAATTATGTAATCCAACAGATAGGGTTTGTTATTGTCAGTGGTTTTATTCTATTAGCTATAGTAAATCAACATTTTTATGCATCATGGCTTGTAACCTTCTCTGCGGAGTTAATTGAATGTTCATTCAATTGAGGATTTGTAGTTTTCAAACTTTAGATTGAATGGAATAATTGGGTTCCTTAAATTGAATGGAATACTTATAAAAAAAATCATTTGGTTCCCAGCATATAGTGCATTCAGTACGGTATGTTCATGAGTAATATGAAAACTTTAGGTAGGGTAGTGAATAGACTACCAACGTCATTACTCTACCCTACTTGAGTCACCAAAGATAGCCGTAAATTAGTGTACGGTCAATCATAAGCCTAGCTTCTATCACAGGGAATGGAATTTTTAGGACTTGTATTGTTCCTGTATTGTTCTTTTTACCGAAAAGATTGGTGCTTTAGTGGCAGGACATTAACCAGGAATTTGTGGCCGTTGTTTTTTCACAGGATGCAGCTTGGGAATCATTATATGAGCAACGCAATTCTAGAGAGTTGACCACAAGTAAGTTTTAGGTTCACAATTTATTGTATATTCCGTCAGGGTAAAGTCGATCACTTCATACTTTGATGTTGAACATTAAGAGTCCATATTAGTTGATTACGTTGCTACAGTTTTCCCTTCCTCAAATCTGCCCTTATTTAGCTAGGGTACTTTGTAGGTTGTAATTGCTTGTTTAGGCGGAGCATTATGTATTTCAGATATAAATTACTTCTTCATTGGTTCTAGGTGGTTTTATCTGTTGCATGTATGATTTCACATTTAGTTAGCCCTTCAATACCATGTTAGAATTACATGATGTAATTGAACCTTTGCTGACTATTGTAAGAACCTTTTGATTGATTTTTATTCAGTTTCAAAATCTAGTGGCGAAGGTGTTGGTAACCCTTGCATCCCCAGGGGCTATGCATTGACATCAAATGTTACTGATGTGAAATTTACGACATCCAATCCTGCTGGAAACTTTTCGTTATGCAGATCTGAGGCTTTCGCGTTGTTAAAGAGAAAGCAAGGTAGCATATCCTGCTTCTTTATTTTAATGAGTATGGGTTGTTTAATTTGCTCTTGCTTTTATTGACCTGTGTGTTCTAAGGACACTGAATGCCTTTTTTTAAAACATTTTAGTTATTATATATAGCATTTCGGCAATAAAGAAGTTGTAAAGCATGTCTTTCACATGTAGGGAATCCTTCTAATTACTGTTGATCTTTTTTCAAGAAACAAAGTAAAAATTGGAACTACCGTTCTAATTGTTGATATTAGTAAGAGAAATATAACCTAGAACTGAGATAAGCACTCATTATTTTGCCTGTGCACTGTCACTATTTATAGCAACTATGGATGTGCGTATAACCCCAACTAAATGGGTAATGCTTTTTAGAATTCCGTTATGTTGTAGATCATGGTCACATTGTCTTCATATGAGTGAGGTGCAGTTAAGAACAGATAACAAGGTATCTGTTTTTTAATACGTCAACACATAGTTTGACATCATAACCAATTTGTTATTTTGCTTGATATGTTAACATGTGAATTGGCTTTGATGACACAAACTTAGACTTTAGGCTCATTTGTTCCTGGAATAGATGTTTCGTTATGACATTGCAGAGACAGATTATCTGAAACACATTGATGGCGTTGACCTTGGGTATGGGATAAAAACATGTTATTAGGTTTTTTTTGTTAACTAAAGGTTATACATTGGGGTGTGAACGCAGGTACCTAATGCTGGGCTAGTGGATTGGTTTAAACTCAAAGTCTTATGTTTATGGTTCTTAGTAAAAAGCTGAATTTCAAAACAGTTGATATGATGTAACTTATGATTATTCCATATCCAATAAAAAGTGATGCACAAGGTGTCCTGCCCACTTTGGAGCGTTGGTAAGGAAATTTCCCTGCCCACAAAGTGGAAAGAGCTTCAATACGCGTGTGGGTTTTAATAATTAAAAGAAAATAAAAGGTGATGCACTAGGCATTTGATATTTTAAATACTTTTCTATGAAAAGATCAGTAGTTTTTTTTTTTTTTTTTTTTTTTTTTTTTTTTTTTGTAAAAACATTCTCCAATCATTTTGTAGTTCATATCCTTTTTTTATTATCAATCTTTCTTTCTCACAAATATTTTTTTTATTGGCATCAACATAAATTCTTTTTTCCCATGGTATACCTGTTACTCGAATTCTTTTCTGTGGACATTCTGGTTGGAAATACATCTTTTGATGAACTTTTTGTTGCAAAGACATCTTTTTGCTGCACTGTTGGTTCTCTGATTCTTTAGCTTTTCTATCACCAATTGGAGGAGGACATGCATCAACCTTTCTTTGTTATTTGTGCAGATCAATGCTTGCATCCACCTTGTAAAATTTTCTCATCCTTCTTTTTGGAGTTAAAAGACAAGCCTACTTCGCCAGAAAAATTCGCCTACATTTCTGAGGTTTGTAAACAATATGTAATCTGGATTTTCAATTGTCAAAAAATGAGTTGACATAATTTTAAATCTCGTTATACATGGGCTGAAAGCTTATAAGATTATATGTACTCCAATCTGATATTTAGATCAGGTGTGATTCTTTAAGCTGAATATATTCTAATTAAATAAAAAATTGAAACATTTTGGAGGACATAAAAACAATTGGTTTTATATGTTTTTAGCAGTTGAAAAGCTCTGCTCAAGCGAGCTGATACTTTGCCAGCCTAAGGCATTAACCTGACTCAATAGTACAAGGCCTTACTAAAGTTCCTTGGGACAAAACTCTTGATTCCTGGACCAGAAGAGTTTATATATTAATATGAGTTCAAGCCACATGCCTGGACACAAAGCAATCCAACAAAATTAGCCTAGCTAAGTTTCGCCTACTTTTCACTTTTCAGTAATCCCTATCTGCTTAGGTGAGCACTGTAGTATGTTTTTGTGGTCTCTTGGGCTTAAACACATTATCTGCCTAGGTGCACACTTTAGTATGTTGTTGTGGTCTCTTGGACTTTACACATTATAAAACGAGCTTACCTAACTCACTGCCTTGAAGTCTTGATGAATTGACGATTGAAGTGGTGCATGCAAGTGCATTGTCTTTTAGTAGATCTTGGGATTCCAAGATCATTTTTTCTTTTCTTTATGATTGTTAATCTAGTTATTGTCATTTTATTTGATCCTATTATTCGATCTTCGACAGTTTTTTGGGCTAGTTCCTACGACTTCATTGTTTGAATTGATGGAAGCTGGGCAACATTACTGTGAAGATGATTGGGACGACCTGAAAAATCAACATCAAAGTGTTGATGATTTGGATTTACTCAAATATTGTTTCTCTTCAGCATATACGGTGGCACTGTTGTATGACAATCTTGGACTTTCTATGCATGATAAAAGGTACTGTATCTTTGTTTACAGCTAAGTAAGGCTGATGCAATCTTCTTTTGTATCCTTTATGAATTCTGAGTTTATCACTGTCAAAGTTTATCGTAGTTTTTCTCCGGCAAAGCTTCTTTTTGCCTTATTTATTTGAGGTTTTCTCTGGTAGATGTTGTTACACTTCTTCATATTCTTTTGTGATGGCCTTTATCATATACATATTTGAGTGAAGCCTTAAATTAATGAGTAAAGAATGATGATCCTCCATCCGGTGAATGTTCCTGAGAAAGAAATTATGACTGGGATTATTCTATCAGAGGGAAAATGGTTTTAGGAATTAGACGGGGACAATATATATCTATCCTATTATCTTCTGGGAGACAGAATGCTTAAAGTGCCTAAATCCACTACCTATGCTTATGATTCATGATGATAGCTCCATTTCTTTTTTTGTAAACAATGACATCTCCATTTTTTATTCGGAATATTAATCAGCCTTTGCCTTCAATAGTACTTCTGCATGATCTGTAGGGAGACCACCCTATAGTAGACAAAAAGGACATTTTAAACTTTTTTTTAGGTTGAAGTTTGGTCCCTTAATGTGGCACAAGTACTTCTAATAGGGAGCCACCATATCCATGTTGTACCAGCACTCAATATGATACTTCTTTGATATTTCTCTTTACAAATTTGATACTTCACAAACATCCAAAATTTAGAAGTTAGTTTTTGCCACATAACTGAAGTTCTTATGAGAGGTGTTTTAAGAATGCTAGTTGGAGAGAACCCTGTCCTTTTTTTGTGGGATACTCTTTAAAGCATATCTTTTTGACAGATATCCTCATAATACATCTACATTTTTTATTCGGAATAATAATCAGCCTTTGCCTTCAATAGTACTTTTGCGTGTTCTATGAGGAAGACCACCCTATAGTAGATAAAAATGACGTTTTAAATTATTTTTTTAGGTTGAAGTTTGATCCCTTAATGTGGCACAAGTACTTCTACTAGGCAGCCACCATATCCATTTCGTACCAGCATTCAATATGATACTTCTTTGATATTTCCCTTCACAAACATCCAAAATTTTGTAGTTAGTTTTTGCCACATACCTGAAGTTCTTATGAGGGGTCTTTTAAGAATGCTAGTTAGAGAGAACCCTGTACTTTTTTTTGTGGGAAACTCTTTTAAGCATACCTTATCCTCATAATAGTACATCACCTAGGAAACCTTGACAAGCTGGCTCTCAAGTTGGTCTGTGCATATTGCACTTGTCCAATTTGCCCAGCTCATGATTGCAGATGAAACTAATTGTGCTCCCGACAGAACTTTTGAATGGATCTTCATCCTTTTAAACAGGAGTGGAAAGTTTTATTGTCTTGACCTATGTTCATATGGGAGAGAGAAAGATGGGGAGTCTTTGTGGGTCTATTTGGTTCTCCAACTATGCTTAATAGTTTGTTCCTTGTAGTGATATCTGCCTTATTTTCATGGTGCAGTTGTACCCAAACCCGCATCTTTGCTCACCATCTACACTCAATCTGGCTGCAGTCAACTATTTTTCCATGTTGCTGCATTGTTATTGTTAGGAGTGTAGGGTTAAAAGGGTATTGATGTAATTTCTCCATATTATGTTCTCTATATAAACCACTACTAACCTTTAGGGTTAGTATGCTTTGTGTGCCTGTAACAACACCGCCTCCAGTCTCTCTCTCTACACTCTGTCTCTCTTCTCCCTTTCTAACTCTCAGCCTAAACCCTAAATACACAATATCAACAGTTATATTCCAACTAAGACCATATGGTGGATCTTTTCCTAAATAGAGCCAGCACTTAAGAAGCGTTGAATTTTAGTCTATCTTTTTTCATCATGCTAGAGTTTTGTTTCCAAAATGCATCAGAATTTATAGTGTTAACAGTTGACTTTCCTTACAACTGTGTTTCCCATATTGTAGTTTCCTACTTTCCTTTATTGTAAGATTAACACATTATAAATACCGAAGGGGAGAGCAACAATAAGAGATTTTTCTCTTACCACCCATTCTCCTAAAACTTTTCTTTCTCCTCTTCCTCCCTTATTTTCAATTGAATTCATAGATGGAGGTTCTACCAATTTCCTAAATCATAGATTGACAATTTTTAGGATGGTCTAGCCAATATGCAAGGAAGACCTGCTAATCTAAGTGTTGAATAATTTGATACAAGTTTATTACTGGCACATTTACAAGCTATACAGCTTGCATGATTTATTATGATGCTCCATCAGGCATAATCCGTGAAGTATCAATTTTATGTTGGCTACTATAATGTAAGTGCATAACACGTGCATTCTTACATGAATCATTGTTTAATTAAGCCTGATAGCTGTACAAGTGCCTGGCCTGATTATAAGGAGACTAACTATATCAAAAAGAATATATTCTAGTCAAAAATTACAAAAGGATACCTTGTTTTGTTAAAGTAAGAAAAAAACTCATCGATTTTTATATTGCTTTCATTTTCAAAAATGTATATTTACAACTTACTTATATAATATGAATGGGTATATGTCACCCCCATAAAAAAATTTTGGATCCGCCACTAATTATTGTGCTTTTAGTTTACTACCATTTATTAGTTATAAAAAATAATGCTACCGTTTATTTATTGTTTTTCTCTTGTTTATTCGTCATGCATCTATTTGGTATTAGAACAAAATATGATCTGCATCAATTTGGTATTAAAAACATTTTGTCTTTGTCATGTGTCAAACTTATAACTTGAAATACTTCTCTTCAGCAAGTGTTCTTTGATAACCATCATGCATCTCAAAATTTTATAAGGTTTTCTTTTCTCTCTTTCTCCATGAATTTGATATCAGAAAGTTACTGTTTGCAGAATTGGATTTGCAAATCACACTGGAGATCCCCTTGATTGGACTCTTGGAGCTTTCATCTTCCAATCAGTCTTGGAACCCCTTGAATTTGCACCTGAGCGCCTCGGCCAGATTGTTGGAAGTGAGTCGGTCACATACTTCTCATTGTTTGCTTTTCTTTTAATAGCTTTCCTTGCCATATTTATTGTACTTCAATGGCGAAAACCACATTTGAAAACCATATATGACCTAGAGAAGGGGCACTATATTGTCACCCGACTGCCCCAGTAGCTTCTCCTCACTTCCCCTAACTATTCTGTATGTTCTGCTATATGGAGTACTTAATGATTCAGAAATTTTCACGCACACGCAGAGAGAGATGTAGTTTGAAACTACAAAGTACCTTGTCGGACGCTGGGAACGTATTTTTGGTGGATCCCAGCTTATTTTTTAGCTTAGATGCCAAATGTCTACTCAAAATATAGTTGGATATTAGAATGATTTGATTGACAATTGTGGGACTAATATTGATATCTGAAAAGATTGAAATCTCAAGAATTGCTACAAAAAAAGTCCCAAGGGTTGAACAACTCCCAACTCAAAAAAAAAAAAAAAAAAAAGGAGAGTGAAGGGGAAGAGAACCAACCTTGACCTCCATTTTCGGGATGTGAGCCGGAAACCTTGCCTGTGACCAATCGAGAAAATGAATAGATTTCATTTTGGGAGTGATTCATCCTTCTTCATGAGTGCAGTACAACGGAAATATGGTGTAAATTATATTGTTGTACTGCTTACGTTTGATTACATTTGTATGAACATGAACAATAACAAGAAGTTTGGCGATATTACAGATTAACAAATTGTTAGAACAGAAACAAGATAATTAATTGGTCTACATGGTTTTGTTCAAGGAAAATTGATTAGTGTGTGCTGCTTGATAGAGCAGTGAATCTGCGAGAAATCGAGAACTGGTGAGCATGTTAAGACTTCTCATGATCCAAATTGTTCTTCGTTTTATTTATTTTTTTCCCTTTCACTTTAGGGTGTTCTTCTTGTTTTTCAGTTCTGTAAGGAACTTTAGGCTCTATTAATAAAGTAACAGATGCGATATTTGGATTCGATTTGAAGATGCTAATTGCTTTTCATTTTTTGTTTTTATTTTCTTAACATTTTTTTTCAATAATTTGAACATTTTTAATATAATTTGGAAACAACATTTTCTTTTAACATAATTTTAGAAAGGGTAAATTACAACTATATTTCTCAGGTTTGATCATAAATATAATTACATTCTAAATTTTCAAAAAATAACAATCACATCTCACTGTTTAAGAACGTTAGCTGAAATTTTGAAAATTACCCTTCTTTTAATACGTTTGTACCTCACATGAGTTATTTATTGAATGAAACAAAAAAAAAAACATATAATGTCATATCTTCATTTAATTTGATTTTGTTATATTTTTTAATATTTTTATGTATTATGGGATGCATTTGTGATTTTATATGAAAATTTGAGAATGATATATTTTAAAAACTTTGGATGCAATTGTATTCGTTACCAAACATGTGTTATGTTATAATTTATCTTATTAAAAAAATTGAGAAGTCACTTTTTCTTGTCTCAATTTGAAGATGCTTAGACGATATTTAATAAAGTAACATATGAGAGAATTGGATTTGATTTGAAGATGTTAATTGCTTTTTGGTTTTTATTTTTATTTTTATTAACTTTTTTTTCAACAATTTGAATATTTTTAATATAATTTAAAAAAAAACAACACTTTTTTTTAACATAATAATAGAAATAATAAATTACAATTACATCTCTCAGGTTTAAACATCCAAATTGTTCTTGGTTTTTTTTTTCCGGTCACTTTAGGGTGTTCTTGTTTTTCAATTCTGTAAGGAACTTTAGGCTCTATTAATAAACTAACAGATGAGAGAATTGGATTCGATTTGAATAAGCTAATTGCATTTCGTTTTTTACTTTTATTTTTCTTAACATTTTTTTTCAACAATTTAGACATTCTTAACATAATTTAAAAAACAATACTTTTTTTTTTAACATAATATTAGAAAGAGTAACTTACAACTGCATCTATTAGGTTTGGTCATAAATACAATTGTATCTCAAGTTTTCAAAAAATGACAATCACAAATGTTGATTGAAATCATGGAAATTACCTTTCTTTTAATATGTTTGTATCTCACGTATGAGTTATTTCTTGAATGAAAAAAAAAAAAAAAAACATGTGATGTCATATCTTCATTTAATTTGATTTTGTTAAATTACTTAATATTTTTATGCATTTGTGATTTCATATGAAAATTTGGGGAGAACGATATATTTTAAAAACTTTGGATATAATTGTATTTATGATCAAACATGCGAAATATTATAATTTACCCTATTAAAAAAAAATTGAGAAATCACTTTTTTTTTATTTATTTCAATTTGAAGATGCTTAGACGATATTAGCTTAAATCATTTGCCAAACATAGCCTTAGAGTTTGTCTGCAGCAATAAAACTTGAGAATAACTTGTTCAACTGTTGCAAAAGGAAGTGACAGTTACTAGGAACTTGAAGCTTAGTGTTCCTTTAGGAGCTTTAGGGTATGTTATAACAGATTTTATCTGAAACTAAAGAGCATTGCTTGGTAGTCTTTCCTGAGCAACTAACCAGAAAAATTCTTGGAAACGTTTATCAATTCAAGATAACTTTCAAAGGCAAAGCAGGAACAACGAGTAATTTGTAAACTAGTTATAAGCAGAATTCACAATGGACTCACCTGAAGTTGTTGGGCCCCATCATTATCATCATATATTTGGGGATTAAGCTTTTTACTTGGTTTGCACAAATAATGAAATAAGATTAATACTTTTAAAATGAAGTTTGTGTATTTTTTTGGTAAAGTATATTGTTATGCCTAACTAAAAAAATATAATTTACAAAATATTTTTATATTTATATTATTTAAATATAAATGTTCTGAAAGTACTCGCTCTCACTTTCGTTCTTGTGAAAAACCAAGTGAACTTACCACTACATTGCTGTGTTACTGTTGAAAAACTATATTGAGATAAAATTTCGGGCTGTGACAAGCAGCCAAGCCACCGGGTTTTTTCTTTTCCTTTCGTCTTAAATGACAGTTTTTGAACCTATCCAGACTCGTGAATCCTGACAACTACTTTGTCAACAAAATAAGTTTCGAAGGTAATGCTAGAAATGATGAGGAATGGAGTGACAGAAGCTCCATCAAATGCTTAAAACTGGAACTGCATTTGAGGAGTGTATCCAAGAGCATTCAGATGAGCAGCCATAGCCTTGTTCATCGGTGGTGGCCCGCACCGTAATATCTGACGGAAGATCAGTGTTACTGTTAGTTGTTTGTGCTAAACAATGAGAGAGAGAGAAATGGGATAATATTAGTTCACCTGAATATCAGCTGCTGGTGCAGGCAAGTGAGTTTGAATCATTTCCTTGGTTACGAACCCAACACCACCATCCCATCCTTCAGGTGGCTGCCACATGATATTTCAAGAACATGGAAAAGCGGTAAAAATCAAGGTCACTTGCATGCAGACTAAGTTCACATTGAATCTTTAAAGTGGCCAGTAGCTATAACGAGCCTTGCATGTGAATAAATTAAGTGTTGCAAAATTAATTGTATCAACCATTTGATGAGAACTTAGATATCACTATTGATATAACCGTTCCATCTAAATAGCCAGACGCGGAGAAAACCAGAACAAATTACCACACGATTTCAAGAGAAAATGTCTACTTCAGAGTTTTTAATGACAACACCATATATCCACGCCATTTGTTAGGGAAAACACAAAACAAAAGAAAGAAAGAAAAACACTGCTGCACACATAAATTTACATAGCTATATCAAGACTTTCTTAGCTAATGTGTCGAGGCCCAAGAGAAAGAAAGAAAACAAGTGTTAAATTGTTAATATATTTTTATTTTCTCAGGATTGGAGAACAAATGATGCCTGGCCTTTTTTGGGGGAGAGGGAAGAAGCAGTATAACCTATTGCCCAAAAATTGGAATAGCTCTATTTTTAAGGGGAGGACTTCCGCCTTCCAAATTTATAATAAAAATATGTATTTTACCATAGATCATATCTGACAACCTCTGGACTACTTGTTGATGAAGACAGTTGCATAGATGTATTGCCATATGCAAAGACTATCTTGCTCTTTTACGCAGTATTGAAAACCATTTAAGAAGTTTCCAAATCTGTTCTTAATATTAACAACTTGAACATGCACATAATTATTTTTTTTATCAGAAAACATACACATAATTATTCTTTTCTTTCTCTAAAAGCTGCTGTATGCATTCCGATTTTAATTAGACAAACAATCCAAAACATAAAAGAGACTTTTAATAATGTGAAGTACCTTGAAAAGATGCAACTTAAATGGAGACAAAACGTAGACAAATCAAGATAAAACTAATAGTGGAGCAGCAAACGAAAAGTATAATACCTGATTCAGAACATAGTAGACACTGAAACGGTTAGAATAGTTACTGGCAAGACGATCCAACTCTTCCTGAAAAATACACCAGTAAAAGTCAATCCCCTCCCATCAACCAGTTGTCCTATAATGTGCATCCATATTGTTTTAACAAATTGTTAGCATTTTAAAAAATATTTGATCTCATAATCTCAGTGAAAACTCCTGCTATTAAGTCAGAAAGAAATTTTGTCAAGAATTATTTAGTTTCCTACAGAAATGTACACAGGAATTACATTTCTCCCAACCATGCAATGTAGCAGCCCAAGGATACTAAACTAAGGCTTCACATTGACATATGCAAGATTCTTTTTTCCTTTTTTTTTTCTTGGTACAAGGGAGAGGAAACTATTTCCATGAGGAATAACTACACTAGAGCTATCTCTGTCTAACAATAGAGTAAGTAGAGAGATATAAGCATCTAGATTGATATAGCTGAGAAAGCAGTAGGTACCAAGTTTGTTAAGGCAACTGCACAAGAGTTTCCTTCTCTTACATCCTGTTTAGTTCACAGGATTTTTCAATTCCTTTCTGTCTTAATTTCAGTCAATTCTAATTCCAATTCCGTTTACAATGTTCGGTTGGTTTTGTTGGAGGAAATTACCAATTCTGAAGAATTGGCAATTCCTCAAAATTTGGAACACGGATTACTTGCACTATAGGAATTCTATGAACTCTACAAATTCCTCTTCATTTACAAAAAAATGGCCATACCATAAGCACAGAGTATGAAATCAAATTAGTAGACCCCTCCTACTACTCTTATTCTACACTTACCAGTAAAGTAGAGGGTGGAATCAAGGCTAATGCCTATCTCAAATCTTGAGGACCGTGAATTCCATGCTAAGCCTTTAGCACTTCATCGATATTCTCAACAACCACCCAAGAGATTCCAAGAACCAGGAGTGTCATACCCCAAAGTTGCCTAGTCCACGAAAACCTTAACAAAATATGAACCACGGATTCACTACTCACAAAGGTAACACCAATTGACGAGAACATTACCACTCTTTTGCAAGCTGTCGATAGTTAAGATTCTCTCCCGAGTGGCCTCCCAAGCAAAAAAAAAAAAAAAAACTTTCAAAAGAAGCATAGTCTTCCAAATAGCTTTCCAAGGGAAATTGTCCCTCCCCACAACCGGATCAATCTTGCTAGTTCTTTGTGGAAAGTTTTGACATCAAATATTCTTCCCACCTTAATCTTCCAACTCACCCTATCCGCGCAATCCAACACCACCTTAGAACCAAAAATCTTCCCAAAAGAATTACCAAACCTTTGGATATCCCAATTATGGGTATTCCTATTAAAAGGGACACCCCACACAACCTCACCACCTACCAAAGAGACACGAGCTAATCTAAGCCTCTTTGTCCCTAGCCAAAGATTAAATAATCACGGAAAGGTATCATCACACTAAGGGTCATTCCAAAATAAGGTAGTGGCATTGTTACCCACCTAATTCCAAGGAAAAAAAAGTCTTCCCAACCTTTTATCATCCTTCTACAAACACTCACCATGTACACCCTTTCTTTCTTAGACATCCACGCACTATGCTCCACCCGGAATGTAGCCTTTACAATTTTCCTCCATGAGTGCTCTTTTTGAACCATAAAACTCCATATCCATAACCACTTCCCAAGAAGTGTTTTGTAAAAAAGAAACAAGCGGTTTGAGACCAAGGTGGTTTTCAAAGGGTTGTGTCACCACACCCCAGTTTACTAAGTGGTGCTTATATTCATCCTCCACCCCAAAGGAACCGTTTTTGAATATCTTCTAATCTTTTCGCAACCATCCTTGGGATAGGTAGGATCGACATAAAGTAGATTACTAGTGATGAGAGTCAATATACCTCCTCTGGAAATGTAGTTTTTCTAACAACCAGCCAACTTCTTTTCAAACTTTTCAACAATAGGATCCCACGCCCTCTTCGCTTTGAACTTAGCAGAGGAACCCCAGTTAGCTCATTTGAAGAGAGCCCACTTTACACCCCAAAATGCTAGCCAAAAGAGAACCATCCACCCGATTCCCCAAAAGGATGAGCTCAATCCAAAGCAAAAGATGGTGCACTGTTTCAGCTTTTTCCTTCCACAAAAAACATCTATTTATTGATAATAAAAAGTCAAGAGTCATCATACAGTGATCTCATAGCTAATTTTTCTAGGAAGGCAAAACCCTAAGATCCTGATAAAGATTAATCCTAACTCTTAAAATAAAGCTAATTTGAACTGTCCAAAATAACATAAAAAGACATTAAAAACCCTAACTAAAATACTGACACGGCAGAATGAAAAAGTGACAGGAATAGTAACGCATCACATTACTGTGAACATTACTGGGAATAGTATCGCATCACATTATCACCACAGTACTTCATTTTTTCTTTTTATTTTTGAGCTATGTCTTCCAAAAGAAAGAGAGAGAGAGAGAGAGAGAGAGAGACAGAGCTTACCTTCAGCAAAATGTCCTCCAATGTGACATTGGCATAAATGAGATGAATATTTGTTTTGTCACTTGGGTTTTCCAATATGGCTCTAGCAACCTATGGGAACAAAAATGAGTAAGATGCAATTATTGAACCCACACTGATGTTTCATTCAAGAGAGAGAGAGCAAAGGCAACAACCTCCTCTAGAATTACATACTTGGAACATTGGAGTAATGCCAGTGCCTCCAGCCAGCATCCCAAATGCTCTAACTTGGCCAGGTTGATACTTGAAGCGCCCCTAAGAGTAAAAAAAAATTACATTGATTATGAACTAAGATCAATCAGAGGCTACAATTTATATCACTTCTACAACTGAAAGGTTGACATTTGATAAGTTAGACAATGAGCATTTAACAGTGTTCTCCATCAATCCACCTTCAATTACCTACAAATATGTTTCTCAACACTATCCTATTTTTTGATAAGTAACACTCAATCCTATTTAAAATTATATG
The DNA here is from genome assembly GCA_023935145.1 of Bretschneidera sinensis. Taxonomy (NCBI): domain Eukaryota; kingdom Viridiplantae; phylum Streptophyta; class Magnoliopsida; order Brassicales; family Akaniaceae; genus Bretschneidera; species Bretschneidera sinensis. The sequence continues at coordinate 9,700,137 of CM043701.1, forward strand.
TCGAAGACTGTAAATTTTTGCATTGAACAAGCATATTGCATAAACACACGCATACACATGCAAGCAGGTGCATACAAACACAACTGTGTTCTCGTGTGTATATTCTACAGAACTACTGTATCTACCCCACGTACACAAAATTAAAAATCAGATATTTTTGAAACATTTTCAATTCAACCGAAGTAATAAATTAAAATAAAAAATAAAAAAAATTCTTAAACGGATTATTATTTTTCGCAAAGTTTCGAATTATCACAAAATTAATAGTTCAAAATGAATTAAAGCACATGAAGAAAGAAAAAGGAAAAAAAGAAGTAAAAGAAAAGAACAGTTGTTTAATGATTACATACTGCCTCCCTTTTCAAAGTGCTCTGTTGAAGATAATAAACAAAGTTGTCCACTAGGTTGGACATGACTTGGCCAAGGATCACTAGGGATCAAGACTGAAAGAGTGATTTCAAATTTTGCAAAAGCTTCATGAGATTATGATGCAATCTTGACAGATAGTCTGGTTAGAGGAAATCTAAAAGGTTCATATTGTGGAGTTAGATGTTGATAGAGGACAGGATGACTCTAGAACGAAGTGAAGCAAGACTTTAAGGAAGTATTTTCTTCTCTTAGTTTTCTCCCCTCCCCTCCCCATTCTTTCCTTTTTTTTCCTTTTATGTGCCTTGCTTGCATGGTGAGACATCTTCTACATCCTCATTTCAAAATTCTAAGCAATTAAAATATCAAAGAACTCTGTGGAGATAACGATGTTATTCACACAACATTTCACCATTAATTCAAACAGAATATGAAGTCCATTGTTGCTAAATAAGTTCCTTACTCCAGATTTTGCTATAAGAATTTCACCACAATCAATATTACCATAGGAGTTTCCACCAATCAATAATAATGTTTGTGGTAGAATAAACTACTTATAAAAAATGTTAATGGTAGAAGAATCATATTTACTAACATGATAACTTAAGCTCACTCATAAGTCTACAGAAATGGGGTTTAAAAGGACCTTGGAGACAAGAAATATGATAACAGCAATAGTATACATTGTACCAGAAAAGAGGAAGAACTTTTACCTTGGGTCCCTTCACAGCCAAGTAATCGCCTTCACGCATCTCCTGAAAGTGGTGGGACATCCTTCCTTGTGGATACATCTAGATGTAAAAACCAGAATTACAACCTGATGCCAATATGGAAAAAAAAAAAAAAAACATCTACTTCTTGACAGATAAATTACTTGGTGATAGAATATGAGAACCTTTATAACTAATTCAAAATATCCAATGTCTGAATCCAAAGTTGTTGGAGTGTATGGCTTAATTACTTCTTCGCCTTGACTATCCTTTCCTCTGTTTGAGAAAATAACCTTAGTTATGAGTGGATATATCATGATTAGTCATCATGCACGTAACTAACATCATAAGTGGCTGATGCAGATATTAAGCATTGGAAATGTATCACAAATGAAATTAGTATAAGACAATCATGAATCTGGACCTGCAACTCATGTGTTGTCCAATTGGAAGTCCTAATACTGAAGTAGGTGAAGGAAGTGCAAATATAAACTTAGCCACATTATGGCTAAGTTGGGTACGTTTTACAAGTTTGAATTCCTTGAAGTTTGCAGGATCCAAGCAGCCTATCAAGAATACAAAGTATCAGTTTATAGATTGAAAACAGGCATAACCTCCTGACCTACCTTCAAAAAATCTTAAATATAGAGAGCATAGAAGTTTAAGAAGAAGCAAACATGGAGCAAAAGGAAGAGGAAAAAAGAAAAGAACAAATGGCATTAAAGGAAACAAACAAATGTACAAGCAATAAAGCAGGGAAAGAAATTGAAGTATAAACCTCAGCATCTCAGATGCAGAAAATATAGAACAGCTTAAACATCAAAGGTCCAAGAGACGAATATGAGAGGCTTTTTTTTTATTTATATTCCTTAATTGAGGTTGTATGCCTACAGTGAGGTTTCTCTCTCTCTCTCCTATTGCTATTCTACTATTCTCGGGCTACTTTGCACAGTAACTAGAACAGCCCCTGAACTTCTCCAGCCCTAATCTCATTCGGAAATCTTCCTCCCTCAATATCCTGTCTTAAACCTTGATTTCATACGAAATTTACAACCCTTTCAGGTTCTAAACGCATCATGAAAACAACAGGACAGATTCATCAAATCTGCCTTGCATCAGTTTGGTATCAAAGCTGCCTTGCATCAGTTTGGTATCAAAGCTAAAGGATCCTAATTCGTATGCTCCCCTTCAATTTTGAATCAATTGTTTCTTTACCGCCATGTTCACAAAAGTAGAATTGGATTCTAAGTTTGAAAGCTTATCAAAAGACTATGAGTTGTTGCAGAAACAAGAGGAATCTCTTTCTATTAATCAAGATTATGAAGACAAACATGGATGAACACTTCAAAGAACTTAAAATTGTTGTGAAAAAACTAACAGACTCGACAACTGCTTTCCTAGGAAAAAAAAACCCTTTGCAACAGCTATCAGAAAAGAATCGAAGGCCTCTAAATCCAACCCTAGTGCAGCACCATCGCTTCCAAAGACTTCTACAGCTATTCCTCCTTTAAGTTACAACGGAACTAACCTTATTCTTTCATCCCACAACATCTTCAACAGAATGTTGGTTCATCACAACAAAGTGCAAGGTAAGACGCAACCTAGTGTTTCACCAAATGTTCAAAATCAACAAGTTTCAAAAGAGCAAGACAAGAGGAACATGAAATGTGAGGAAGTTCCAAACAAGGATGAACATGCTGAGTCTTCAAAGGACCAAAGCAAAGATGAGAATATGTTAAGTGAGCACAATCTTCCTTCTATTGACTGCATTATGCCTAAGTTATTTCAAGCTACAAAAGAGAATGAATATTTAGTATCGTCCTTATATTTTGGTAAGAAAATCAATACAAGCAAGTCCCACATTTTTGTCATTGGGATGGTCATTGCATGTCCAAATGAACATTTTTGTCATTGCATGTCCAAAGGTTGAGGATCTTAATTCTTCAACACTCTAAAACTAGGCTGAGTTTTCTTTAACCTGGATAGAATGGTGCAGCCATGGAAGAAAAAGTATAGCTTCTAGAAAATTTTGTAATTTTACAATTTTCTGTAATCTTAAAGTATTTTGGGTAGTGTTATTTAGTATAATTCAATATGTATACTTGGAGTCCAAGTTGGCCTAGGATTATCAGTTACTAGTAAAAGTCTACTTGAGAGGTCAAATCCTTGCACAACAAGGAAGGTAGTCTATATAAAAAGTTATAATATTATGTACATACAGAAATCCTTGAAATTAAGGATAACATATGGCATAGGGATGTTACTAACATATAATAATATGATGCATCTTAAACTTGAAATCCAAGGTGCTTTAATTGCATAATTTAATCTCCTTATTTCCAGAAAACAAAAAAAAAAGGAAAATTCATTTTGAACCATATATATCTTGGGTCTATCTCGATCGTGTCATCTTGTATTCCAGATGTAACCTCACATATTTTTTACAAGCGAAAAAGAAATCTTATAACCTTTTCATTTTTCGGATACATAAAGAATATTTACAACACTGACACAAAAGAATTTTGAAGTACCCTGCTTGATATGTGACTAAAACTAAAAAACCATCTTTCATTAATTTTTTTTATAAGTCAACTTTCATTAATTTTTTTCATATGAACATGCCATCGCCTATCTTCATCCATAGTAATATATTTAACTATACCCTATCTGTTTTATATGTAATTAATTACCTATTTCCAAGGTCCTTTCAGTGGCAAGTATATATTTTCGTACATCTTGAGGAAAAAGAATTACTAGCAACTTTGAATGGATTTCAGAATACTCCACTTTTACATACATATACGAATGATTTGATCTAATAAGCACATACAGCTTAATAAAGCTAATATAGCTAACATTTACCGATGTTTTAAGAGATTTAATTGTTTCAGTATAGCATGTTAAGAAAAATACACCACATGATCACATCTCCATCAAAGAAAAAGAAAAATACACATCTTAATTTCTCATTACACGAAAATCTAAAGTATATCAATTCTCCATTAAACAAGCAACTTAATTCAAAATTTTCTGTAATTAGACAATAAATAAACAATTAACAAAAAAACTCAAAATCAAATGTTCGTATAAAGTATAAAGTATGAGGGAGATCGAAAGTACCTTTTGGTTTTTTGTTGGAGTAGAAATAGTAGGCTCCAGCGGCAATGGCAACGAGAGCGACGGTTATGCTAAGCATCTCAATCCTGTGAGAACGTAAAATTTCCATTTTCGGACTTCCAAAACTTTTGCAAATGAACAAATTGGGAGAGAAAGAAAGAGAGCTGTTTTCAGACGAAGAGCTCTGTCGTGTCAACTACTCAAATTTATTTTTTAGTAGGTCAACTACTCACTTTTTCGTCTATAGATCTTACCTTTTTTTTTGGCCAATTTTGAATTTTTTAAATATGAGGAAATTTGTCTATTGGTGAGAAATCGGAAAGATGGGGCACGCGTAGGTAGATAGAGTTTACCATGTCAACCGTTGATATAGTCCATGAAATGCTTTTTATTTCTTGTGAACAAAGCTAGACCAAATTTTTTTTTTTTTTTTTAAAGTAACAGAAAATATGTTTTCTAGAAAATTGAATGTGTTATAATAGCTGTTTTATTAATTTTTTTAGCTCACAGTTTTTATTAAAAAGCTATTTTCTTTAAAAAAAATACAATAATAAACCAAAAATTTTATATTCGGATCGTGGAAAAAAACCATATTTATAGATTTACTCAACCTCAAGGTAAGAATCTCTCGAGAAATTCTTGTGTTGCATCAAATGCAAAACTCATTTTTACAGTGAGGCGAAAACTTAATTGATAATTTTGAAAAATTTATTAGTAACGTTTGTACATACTTAATTAATGTTATTAGTGAAGCTCATAAAAATTATCAGTCAAATTTCTACTTTAATGCAAAAATAAATTTTACATTCGATACAAATAAGAATCTCCCTTAAAATTAGTCTATAAACTAAACGGTTTGGAATATGGAATAATAAGTATTCAATTATAAATAAGTTGTGAATGGCAAGAAGGATATATACTTGGTCCAAATCTTTTAACATATTGGGTTATTTTAATTTAATTTTCATATAATTAATATAATTTAAAAAAAAAGTTTTGTATTTTATCTTTTTAACATAATTTGAAAACTAAAATACACGCATATCATTATGATTTGACACATTTTCATAACAAATCATAAATTTTTTTTATACATAATAAACAAGTGGTTTGCACTTAACGTAAAGTGAGCTTTACATTTATTCAAATATTTATTTATATCTATTTGGACGCAAGATTGACTCATTTTGATATCCAATAAATTTTATAAACCAAATCGACCGTATGCAGAAACTTTATCATCACTAATTCTTCTATTGGCAACATTTGTGCGAAATTTCAAGCGTTCAGCAAGAGGGATATGATCTAAATAAATCTATAGAAACTAGAGTTGCCTGCCGCTTAAGCTTGGATGGAAAATCACGACTGACAGGCAAACGGCTCTTATAGCAATCAACTTCAGTCTTTTTCGCCTTAACTGATGGCGATAAACTTGATTTAACAGCAGTAGTCCTGCTTGAAACATGGGTTCTCAAACTCATCACTCCAATCACGAATCATCCTCGTTTTGATCTCAGGCAAAGTTATTTCAGTTTTAGGTCTAACTGAAGATTCGCTTTCTTGCATTTTAGCTTTGTTCAAAGCCTGTAACAACGTCCTAGGCTTCTTCAAGCTTGATGCAACTGAGCTAGCATAACTCTTTCAATATTCGCTTCAGCCTGAATGGAAGGTTTAGTTTTTGAATAGAGTCCGTTTGATTTATAGATAAGATTATAGTTGGATAAGATTAAGATTAATATGGGATAGGATAAAAAGAGATTAAAGTAGTAATAATTAATACTATGTTTGGTTCATGAGATTGCTAAATTGGAATTAAAGTGAAATAAGAAGTCTAAATACAAGATAACCTAATTTTATTCATCCTTAACAGTTTCTAATTTTTTACAAATCTTAAAATTTAATTATTATTATTATATTTTATTATTATAATAATACTTATTATTAAATTATTATATTTATCATCATAATTATAATACATATTATTATAATTATAAGAATACTATTATTGTCAGTATTATTATAATAATATTAAAAATACAATTATTTTATTATAATATCATTAAAAATTATTTCTTTTATTATCATTAAATAATATATTTTTATTTTAATTCCTATTGAAAGAGTAATAAATAATATTTACTATTAAATTATTATTTTTATCATCATAATTATAATAATCATTATTCTAATTACTGTAATAATATTTTTATAATAATAATTATAATTTATTAAGAATAATAATTAATATTATTAATATAATTATTATAATTATCATTAATATAATTTCGATACTCGAACAAATACCCATATCCAACATGTATTCCCGAATCTAAATAACATAGTGAAATACTTGATGATACACCCTGCTCACTTTGTTGGAACGAAGACAATTCCATTTTCCTCCGAATTACTAGAAATGTGAACACCAGAAAAATCTTGATATATCATACCCAAATTGCATCGCCACCTTTTGTGGCGACTATTTCTCTTCACAATCTATTATTCTAACCAAATCAGTAGCACGCAAGCATCGCGCTAAAGAGGAACATGGCAACGTATATCCAAATCAGCCCTAGCTCCCGCATTTCTAGTTAGTTTAGGGAATGGATCAACCGACCACACCTTTTTTTTCTTCTCCTAACTCTTATATTTTTTGAAAGATTTAATTTAATTCTAAACCTTATAGGAAATGGACAACCCACTATATATATAGGGAAGGGGATCACCCAAAAAATTAGTAGAAGCTATCAAAGGCTAGTTGGCGTAGTAAACTTTAAAAAGAAATCAAGCCAGGTGAAATAGAAATTTTCCAACGGAGTATCAAATCTAATTAACAATGCAAACCATGTTACCTCCCGGAGTAAAATTTCTGCCTACGGATGAAGAACTTATTGTGTTCTTTCTTCAAAAGAAATTGAAAGGAGAGAAACTGCCTAATGATGCTGTGAAGGAGGATTGCGAGATATATGAGAAAGAGCCATGGTTGATATTTGATAAAACTTTGAAACAGGATTTCTATGTGTTCACTAGCTTAAAGAGGAAGAGTAAATCAAGAATGGAGAGAACAGTTAGTTGCGGGACTTGGAAAGGTCAGCACACTGATGAAATTTGTGATCGTAAGAAAAAGGTTATCGGCTACAAGAAATCGTTTGTTTTTCAGGAAAACGAAGATCAAGGTTCAAATCCTAGGAAGAAATCTTCAAAGAATGGGCGATGGATCATGCATGAGTTCTGTATCAAAGAAGATGTAAGTTTCCCTGTTTGTGTTAACGTGCATGGATTATCTGTTTGGAAGCTTTTTTTTATATATGCTGCCTTGATTAGACTAATTTTTCTTATATTTCTTGGTTGTATATAGCAGGATGAATATGTTCTCTGCCGAATCAAAAACAAGGAGCTGGATAAGTTGAAGATCGGGCTTAAAAGAAGTTGTACTTTTGATAATCCAATCTTTTATGCGCAACCCAAAAGAATCCATGCTCATGAAACTAGTCAAAACATTGAAATTCAAAGGTCTGGCGAAGAAAACATGAGTTTAGAGGAAGTGAGCAGGCAGCAACAGATGATCAGAGATACCAACATTGCTGCAACAGAGCAATATTCCTATGAGTTAACAATATATGATGGACTAGAAGATATCATTCCCTCGATGCCTTCATTAGATTAAAGGGTTAATTCTGAAATTTAGCTGATTGGTGTTAGATGATTTTAGAGACTTGCTCAATGAAAAGTACTGTATAGACTTTGTTTAAATGCAAACTAAATCATCAAAATTTAAAGTTTTTAAAGCAAAAAGCACTAAAAAAACTTTAAATTTTAATAATTTAACTTGCATTTAAGCAATTCCCAAGCAATACGATAAGCTTCTATTTGCATACAAGCTACAGTATTATTTGGTTAATGAGGATTTTAATTTTGGATTTGTTTTTATTATCGTTATTTGTTTATTTATATGTTTATAGAGACTTCTACTTGCATACAAAGTATTTTTGAATGCGTTATCTGTAATAATTTTTCATATATGCAAAAAAGTTTATTTTAAGTCGAGCTCGAATGGATAATCTAAGGCTTAAGCTCGAGCTCGAATTCAAGCTTGTTATTTTAAATTGAGCCGAGCTCGAATACCTTAGTATTCAACGCGCCAACAAAATTATGGGGAATCAAATAAGGATTCTAGATCCACATAAGAATTGACGTATTTGATACAAACATTTTTTTTTATTTTTTTGGAAAAAATTGACGTAAATGTAAAAACATATACCGGGACAAGGATCCTCTCCAGTAACTCAGGAAAAATTGTCTCAAAGTACACCAATTAATGAATGTTACGTCATCCATAGTAGTTATGTGACATTCATCAAATGGTGTCTTGAACCGGTCTGGACCTCAACCACCTTTGGTTAAAAGAATTTATATTATAATTTCTCCTTAAAATAATATATATATATATATATATATATATATTATATATATATATATATATATATATATATATGAGAATCAAATAAAAACTTACTCTACTTATTTTCTAAAACCCAGGTACCTACTAAGGTTATTATTTATTATTCTCAAGTTTCAAGATAAAAAATAAATGGAATATCATTAATTTTCAACTGTATAAAAGCAGGAAAAAGACAAAATTAAGTAAGATTGGTAGTATTGAAATTTAATTTTATAATGTCTTTTTTTCCCCTTGAATATCACCATTAAAAAGAAACAGAAAAACAAAAAAAAAAACTTAAAAGTCTATTGACATGATGACATCCCACAAGTTTTTGTATCTCTCTCACACATATGCATAGGCTTAACAAAGTATTACACATTTTTTTTCTCTGCCGCACTACACATCACTCACTCAAACATGGACGGATCTATAATGTGTTGAGTGTGGGCAATCGTTTCCACCCAGCTTTTTAGAAATTTTTAAACTTTTTATTATTTTAGTATGTTTTAAAATATATTTTAGAATTGTCCCCATTCAAATAAGAATTGTGGAGTCAATTTAAAATAAAAAGAAAATACACAACCCTTAAAAAGTGGGTAACTTGTATAATTAAAAAAATGTTCGACCTCCAATCATGCTTATATTTTTAATTTTTTTTACATTTTATTGAGTTACTTTTAATATTAATTTTATGCCACCAAAGTTTTGATCTTGTAATAAAAATAAATTTAAATTATGCTTCGATACATTTGTCCCATTCATAACATGACTAAATATTTTGTTTTATAAAACTTGGTAGGTCTTTGAAAGTTTAGAAATGAAACAATCAAAAATCAAAATAAAATAAAATAAAACTATTGGGATTAAATAAAAAAAAGACGGTAACTAAATTGTAGGTAACTCAAGTTCAATTGAAATATATGATCTTAAATAGAATTTTGGGCCTTAAAAGATGAACCTAATAATAAGGAAAGATTGAGAAATCAAACGTTAGTGAAGTAGAAATTGATGAAAAATAGTGATAAATTTGTTTAATAATGTAAACACGTATATCTTCAACTTCAAATTGATGGTTGCAAATCATTGACCTACAAGGCTACAGAGAAAAAAAAATGAGTCAATTATTAAAGTGCAATTACCTTTGCAAAAAATCTTTAACTTACAATAAAATATATGTTTGGATCAAGTAACGAGAAGAAAATAGAGGAGAAAAATATTTCTCCAAATTATGTTTTTTTTTATTCTTGTTTTTCACTTTCCCTTCATATTCATAGATAAAGATATTTAGAATAATACATTTATCCTTTTAAATCCCATCATTTACTTTAAAAAAAATTAACTTTCAAACAAATAGAGATTTCAGAATATGTTAGTCCTATCTACAGACATGTAGTGCCGACACCTATGCTTTCATTAAAATATCCCCATATTGCCATTCGAGCTTTAGCTTCATCTGCTCCAATTCTTTACTTTGATGGTATCGCGCCGAAAACTGGTTATTATTCTATTGTAACTAGGGATTTTAAAGTAATTACACATCAAATTTTGATTGCATGATGATCCAATATATATAATGTTCTTTAAACTTAATTAATTATGTCATTTATTTTTTTTCCAATTTTCTTTTATTTGTTTAATTATGCAGGAAGCCAGTGAGAGCTTCAAAGCCTGGTGGTCTTCAAAGCCAGTGAGAGCTTCGAAACTTGTGGAGACTTTGTGTCCGACTTGAATAATTTTTTTGGATGAGTATCAAATTGACGAAAAGCTTAAGCTTTTAAAATTAAGGCCCAAACCACTTATTTAAGTTATTATTGTTTTTTTACTTATGTGGGATTATTTTTTTATATTTCCTCTTACTAAACAAAAATAAAATTAAATCCGATCAATTCATAAAACTAAAAAGATAAAAGTTCTATTAAGTAAAATTTCAAACAAAAAAGAAAAATGTTTTTGTATGGAATTATAACCTTCGAAAAAAGCTAGTTTCTTCCAAAATTGATTTTTTTTACCATCTAATTTTTCACTTGAATCAAAGCGTATTTCATTTAGATCGTGATAAATTACACTTTCGATAACACTAACTATCAATAAATAGGATAAAAGTGCATTACAAATTGTAAGAAAGAGGGAGAGAATTCGATTAGCAAGAACAAAACTTCTAGAGGGTATAATTTGATCTTCAGAGCTCCGTTTTAGGAAATGATCCATTAGGTTTTGATATAACTTCTTGAAACCTAGTTCGTCACTAATTTTCAAAAGAAATGATCATCATAACTATTTTAGCGAAAATGCACAAAAATGAGAGTTATAACCTTAAAAAATAATTAGTTTCTACCAAACTTTGATTTTGCGTGCCCATCCCATTTTTCACTTGGACCAAAGCGCATTTCAATTAGGTCATGATAAATTCCACTTTCAAGGTCACCGACTATCGAAAAATATAATAAAAGTGATTACAAATTGTAGGAAAGATGAAGAGAATTCGATTAACACGAGCAAAACTTCTGGAGGGTATAATTTGGCCTTCAGGTTTGAGAAATGATCCTTTTGGTTTTGAGCTAACTTTTTGAGACCTAGTTCGTGGCAAATTTTCAAAGGAAATGACAATCCTGACTATTTTAGCGAAAATGCACAAAAAAACGTGAGCTATAGACTTCGAAAAATGTCAGTTTCTTCCAAAATTTGATTTTTCCTTATCATCTAATTTTTCAATTGGACCCAAAAGTATTTCACTTAAATCGTGATAAATTTCACTTTCGAGGTTACAAGCCATCAATTAATAGGATAAAAGTGCATTATAAATTGTAGGAAACAATGAGAGAATTCGATTAGCATGAGCAAAACTTCTGGAGGGTATAATTTGACCTTCAGGACTCCGTTTTGGGAAATGATCATTTAAGTTTTGATGTAACTTTTTGAGACTTAAGTTGTGGAAATTTTTCAGTGGAAATGACCATCATAACTATTTTAACGAAAATGCACAAAAAATGTGAGCGGTGACCTTCGAATATGTCCAGTTTCTTCCAAACTTTGATATTTCTTGACCATCTCACTTTTCACTTGGACCAAAGTGTATTTCACTTAGATCATGATAAATTCAATTTTTGAGATCACCAATTATAAAAAATTATGATAAAAGTGCAATACAAATGGTAGGAAAGAGGGAGATATTTCAATTAACACCGGCAAAACTTCTAGAGGGTATAATTTGGTCTTTAGGGCTATGTGTTGGAAAATTATCCTTTTGGTTTTGATGTAACTTTTTTAAACCTAATTCGTGATAAATTTTCAAAGAAAATGACTATTATAACTATTTTAGCAAAAATGCACAAAAAATGGGAGTTATAACCTTTGAAAATGACCAGTTTCTTCAAAACTTTGATTTTTCTTGACCATCCCATTTTTCTCTTGAATCAAAGTGTATTTCACTTAGATCATGATAAATTAAACTTTCGAGGTCACCAACCATCAAAAAATAGGATTAATGTACAATACAAATTGTAGGAAAGACTGAAAGAATTCGATTAACACGAGCAAAACTTCTTGAGGATAGAATTTGGTCTTTTGGGCTATGTGTTGGGAAATTATCCCCTTGGTTTTGATGCAACTTTTTGAAATCTAATCTGTGAAAAATTTTCAAAGGAAATGACCATCATAATTATTTTAGCAAAAAATATACAAAAAAATGAGTTACTTTCGAAAATGACCAATTTTTTCAAAATTTTGATTTTTCTTGACCATCCCATATTTCACTTTGACCGAAGTGTATTTTACTTAGATCATGTTAATTTCCAATTTTGAGGTCACCAACCATAAAAAAAAAATATGATAATAGTGCATTACACATTGTAAGAAAGAAGGAAAGAATTCGATTTAACACGAGCAAAACTTCTAGAGGATATAATTAGACCATGAGGGCCTTGTTTTGGGATGATCTCTTGGTTTTGATGTAACTTTTTGCAATCTATTTTCGGGTAAATTTTCAAATGAAATGGAATCAGAACTATTTTAATGAAAATTCATAAAAAAAAAATGTGAGCTATCTTTGAAAATGATCACTTTCTTCCAAAATTTGATTTTTTTTACCATTATATTTTTCACTTGGAAAAATGTATATTTCATTTAGGTCATGTTAAAATCCACTTTCGAGATCACCAGCAATCAAAAATAAGATAAAATTGCATTACAAATTTAGGAAAGAGGGAGAGAATTCGAATGACATGAACAAAACTTCTGGAGGATATAATTTTTCCTTCAATGCTCCGTTTTTGGAAATGATCCTTTGGTTTTGATGTAACTTTTTGAAACCTAGTCCACTGCAATTTTTCGAAGGAAATGAAAATCGTAGCTATATTAGCAAAAATGCACAAAAAACATGAGCTAACCTTCGAAAATGGCCAAAGGATCATCAAAACAAGCAAAACTTCTAGAGGGTATAATTTTGCCATTAAGGCTCCGTGTTGGGAAATTATTCATTTAGTTTTTATGTAACTTTTGAAACCTAGTTCATAAAAAAATTTCAAAGGAAATTACAATCGTAACTATTTTAACGAAAATGCACAAAAAAAATGTGAGCTATAACCTTTGAAAAGACCAGTTTCTTCCAAAATTTGATTTTTTTCCCTTACTATCCAACTTTTCACTTGGAAAAAAGCATATTTCACATAGATCGTGAGAAATTTCACTTTCCAGGTCACCTACCATCAATAAATAGGATAAAAGTGCATTATAAATTGTAGAAAACAATGAGAGAATTCGATTAGCACGAGCAAAACTTCTAGAGGGTATAATTTGGCCTTCAGGACTCCGTTTTGGGAAACGATCTTTTAGGTTTTGATTTAACTTTTTGATACCTAAGTAATGACAATTTTTCAAAGGAAATGACCATCATAACTATTTTAGCAAAAATGCACAAAATGTGTGAGTTACCTTTGAAATTGGCCAATTTCTTCCAATATTTAATTTTTCTTGACCATCCCTATTTTCACTTGGACCAAAGCTTATTTCACTTAGATCATGATAAATTCAACTTCCGACGTCACCAGCCATCAAAAAATAAGATAAAATTGCAATACAAATTGTAGTAAAGAGGAAGAGAATTCGATTAACACGAGCAAAACTTCTAAAGAGTATAACTTGGCCTTTAGGGTTGGAAATTATCCCTTCGGTTTTGATGTAACTTTTTGAAACCAAGTTCATTGAAAATTTTCAAATGAAATGATCATCGTAACAATTTTAGCGAAAATACACAAAAAAGTGAGTTACCTTAGAAAAAATCCATTTTCTTCCAAAATTTGATTTTTCCTTAGCATCCAATTTTTTACTTTGACAAAAGCGTATTTCACTTAGATCTTGAGAAATTTCACTTTCGAGGTCACCAACCATCAATAAATAGGATAAAAATTGCATTACAAATTGTTGAAAACTATGAGAGAATTTTGTTAGCACGAGCAAAACTTCTGGAGGGTATTTAGCCCTCCATAAATGATCCTTTAGGTTTTTATTTAATTTTTAGAAACCTAATTCGTGACAAATTTTCAAATGAAATGACTATCATAACTATTTTAATAAAAATGCATTAAAAATGTGAGTATCCTTCAAAAATGGCTAGTTTCTTCCAAACTTTGATTTTTCTTGACCATCCCATATTTCCCTTGGACCCAAGTGTATTTCAATTAGATCATTATAAATTCAACTTTTGAGGTCACCAGCGATAAAAAAAATTGGATAAAAGTGCGATACAAATTGTACTAAAGAGGGAGAGAATTCAATTAAAACGAGAAAAACTTATAGAATGTATAATTTCGCCTTCAAGGCTCCGTTTTGGAAAATGATTCTTTAGTTTTGATGTAACTTTTTGAAATCTAGTTCATAGAAAATTTTCAAAGTAAATTACCATCGTAACTGTTTTAACGAAAATGCACAAAAAATGTGAGCTAACCTTCGAAAATGGCCAAAGGATCATCAATACTAGCAAAACTTCTAAAGGGTATAATTTGGCCTTTAGGACTCCAAATTTTAAAATTATCCCTTTGGTTTTGATGTAACTTTTTGATTCGTGGAAAATTTTCAAAAAAAATGACTATTGTAACTATTTTAGCGAAAATGAACAAAAAAATGTGAGTTAACCTTCTAAAAAGACTCGTTTATTTCAAAATTTATTTTTTCCTTGCCATCCATTTTTTCACTTAGAACAAAGCCTATTTCACTTAGATCATAAGAAATTTTACTTTTGAGGTCTCCAACAATCAATAAATAAGATAAAAGTTCATTAAAAATGGAAGGAAAGAGGGAAAGAATTAGGTTAGCACGAGTAAAATTTCTAGAAGGTATAATTTTGCCTTCAAAGCTCCATTTTGGGAAATGAAACCTTTAGTTTTGATGTAACTTTTTGAGACCTATTTTATATCAAATTTTCAAAGGAAATAACCATCATGACTATTTTAGCGAAAATACACAAAAAAAAAAAAACGTGAACTACCTTCGAAAATGGCCAAATTTTTCAAAAATTTGATTTTTCTTTACCATCCCATTTTTCACTTGGACCAAAGTATATTTCACTTAAATCATGTTAAATTCCACTTTTGGAGATCATCAGCTTTCAAAAACTATGATAATGGTGCATTACTATAATAACTCATCCCGAGTTGGTCACCCCCGAGACGGTGTCATCATATTTTGAAATCCCAATAAGACACATATATGCAACAATATAAAAACATCAACTGAAATTATCTACATACATAAATCCTAAACCCTTAACAGGGGAGTTACATTATTAAGAACCCAATTGAAACATTATATACAACATATTATGCATGAATATTTACAAACATTTTTTTTATCTTTCCATTAGTCTGAGGATGTGGACCACATGGCTTATAGATAATGACTTCGTCTGAATCTCGGCGCACCAATCTATCTATCCTGCCTACTACCTGTAATTATTTAACAATAAGGAGTGAGCTTCACAAGCTCAGTGAATTAAATTTACTAGAAGTATTCCATTTGTATAATTCCAGTCACATCTTATAATTCAATTGTTCAAATAGTCTTCCATATTCATTCATTTATATCTCATATAATTTGATAATAGCATTCTATTATTACTACTCATATCATAATCCTCATCATTTATCAATCTCTTCTTAAGTTAATCATCAATTATATCAATCTTTCTTCTCATATATTTAATCATCTTGAGACTATCAATTCAACCTCATAATTATCTCGTTAGGAGGTTCATAGCATATAATCAATCAATCGGATAATTCTTATCATATCATACTTTCATATTTGTCTCTCTGTGAGACTCATTCATCTATCAATAAATTCACAATCAAGAATAACATTTTAGTATCTCAAGTGATAATAATCAATATTTAAAACAAATGCAATGCATGAATTTAAATTATCATATCATTTCATATTATCATTTGGGAACGTCTTCCCACATGTTGACATGTTTTAGCTTTGACCGACTGCCTTCCTGGTTCTTTTATTTCCAACATATGCCAGCTGTCACGACATATGAACAATAATATGAAATTTGAATATGAGCAATAATATAAAAATAAGCATACATTCAAACAATCAATTTAGCTATCCAGCTCTTTCTCAAAATTATTTTTTTATCATATTCATTAAATTATCTCCTCATATATCATATAAAATTATCAATCATAGCTTGTCAAGAATTTCATTTTTCCCTTCATTATATATTTAATCAACTCATTATTTCAATAATATTACTTCTCATATAATAAATATTTAACATATCAATTATGCATATCATATCCATCAACCAAGTTTCATATATCATCCAATCATAGTTTAATAATTAATTCAAATATCATCACTTTATATTTCATATTTATCTTGATTACTAAAAGTAAATCTAACTCACTACGTAGCACTTAAAGCTACCCGTGGATTACCTCCTTGCCTTTCCTGCTCTTTTCAGCAATTTCCTCCGATTGCTGATCGTCAACACCTGGCATAATATTTGTATTAAAATTTCTAATTCATTCTTCAATTTTTCTATAATTCATACCTTTAAATTTCTACATCAAATTCATGGTATTTTCATGTATACTAAATTTCAAAAATAAAATTCACATTATTACTTTTTGTTTTTCTTAGAACTTTCCTCGACTCTCTTTAAAATTCTCTCGTAAACCTCTTCAAAATTTGACACTTTCAACCTTTTTTTCAGTCCACAAGTGTTTAAAGAAATAGAGTAATTTGAATTGAAGAAAGAAGAAAACCAAACGAGATTTGGTAAGAAATATCAAAATAAAATAATAAGTATATTAACTGCCCTCCATCGTTTCTCATGCCTTGTTGTTTAACATGCAAAAATTGCATGTTACTTTGACAACACCTCGACTCAAGGTGTTGTCCATGGTTTTTTTTTTTACAACATCCACTTTTCTTTTTTTATTTTTTTTTCTTCTTTCTCCTTTTGTGACAACGTCCATAATTTTTTTTCTCTTCAAAAGAATTATTTTATTCAATAATAAATCTTTCACGTATATATATTATTTTAAATCCATGTCATATTTATCAAATTACTTCTTTACCCATACTTTAAGAACACGGGTATTACAATTCTACCCATTTTATAAAAATTTTGTCCCCAAAATTTTCTTACCTAACTCATGAAACAATTATGGATAATATTTCTTCATTGTTACCTCACACTCTTATGTAATCTCTTCAACATCTTTATTCCACCACAGAACTTAAACTCATGGAATAACTTTATTACACAAGACTTGTTCTTTTCTGTCTAAAATTCTTACCGATATTTGTATAAAAGTCAAATCTTCCTAAATTCCTACAGCTTGGCTCGAAATATTAGAAGATTCATCATGTAACTGCTTTCCCAAAAGTGAAACGTGAAATATGTTATGTAACTACTTCAAGTCTAGAGGCAATTGTAGGCTATACACAACTAGCCCAACTTTCTCAATAACTTCATAGGGCCCCGTATACCTTGGACTCAACTTTGCTTTCTTTTTTACCCTCAACACACCTTTCCATGGAGATATCTTCAAATACACCCAATCAACTACTTGAAACTCAAGAAATCCTCTTCTATTATCAGCATTGCTATTCGGTATACTCTATGCTACTTAAAGGTTCTCTCTAACAAGTTTGATCCTCTCAGTTGTTAACTCAATAATTTATAGACCAAATATATTTCTCTCTCCTAGTTCTTCTCAACATATTGGAGTTCTACACCTTCTACCCATATGTTTAAGGATGAAAAGCTATACTAAATTGTAACTGCGTACCTATGGCTTTCTGAAAGCCTCTCCAAACCAAGATTTAAATCTAGCATCTCTATTTGACACTATGCTTAAAGGTATTCCATGCAACCTCACAATCTCGGCTATATACAGTTAAGCCAACTTTTTAGGACTCCAATTAGTTTTAATTGAAAGAAATTGAGATGACTTATAAAGTCTATCTACTATCACTCACATAGTATCGTGACCTCTCTGAGTATGGGAAAATCTATAAACAAAATCCATACTCACATTTTTCTACGGTCATTCCTGTTCTGTAGTAAGCCTCCCGAATGTTTATTCTCTGACTTAACTTACTGACAAACCAAACATTTAGAAATATATTTAGCTACATCCCTCTTCAATCCTAACCACCAGTAATTCTGTTTCAATCCTCTATACATCTTATTGTTACTCGGGTGCATCGAATATACATCATCATGTGCCTTTCTCAATATCTCATTTCTCAACTCAGCATCATTGGGAACACAAATCCCATGTTCCAATACCAAAATATAATCATTTCTAATTTTGAACTCATATTGCTTTCTACTAAGCACCTCCTGCTTAATCTTCTCTATCTCCTCATCTCTAACTTGCATTTCTAACAAGCATTTTACTATGGATGACAGTACAACCATATTTGCTAACAATGATCCTCTATAACTGATATTCAACTTCATTCTTATCTCTCTTAAATCTATCATCAATTTCACATCATGACTCTCAATAGCAGTTAATCTTTTTGTAGATTTTCTACTCAATACATTTGCTACCACATTCGTCTTTCCTCGATGATAATGAATTATACAATCATAGGCACTAATCAACTCCATCCACCACCTCTGTCTCAAATTCAACTCTCTCTAGGTAGGTAAGTATGTTAAACTCTTGTGATCAGTAAATATCTCACAAGTGACTCTATACAGGTGATGTCTCCAAATCTGCAAAGAAAACACTATGGCAGCCAACTCTAAGTCATGGGTTAGGTAATTTCTTCACGATTGTTCTATTTCGTAGAAGCATATACCACTACTTTCCCATGTTACATCAACACACATCCCAACTCTTGATGGGATGCATCACTATTCACCACAAATCCTTCATCACCAGAAGGAAGTACTAATACTGGAGCTGTAGTAATTGGAAACTTTTCTCACACTCCCCAGACCATACAAATTTCACCTATTTCCTAGTCAATCTAGTCAACAATACTGCAATAACAGAAAAATTATGGATAAATCATCTATAATAACCAACCAACCCCAAAAAGCTTATGATCTCAATCACACTACATCTACCTTCTATGGATCAATTGCTATATCATCTCCAAATACTACATGCACCAAGAAATTTATTTCATTCAGCCAAAATTCACATTTAGGAATTTATAGCATACAATCTCTCTCCTCTCAAAATCTCTAACACAATTTCTAAATGTTTTACCTACTCTTCCTTAGTCTTAGAATACACCAAGATGTCATCAATGAACACAACCACAAAATTATTGAGAAATGGTATAAACATTTTATTCATCAAGTCCATGAATGTTGATGGAGCATTAGTCAACCCAAATGGCATCACAAGAAACTTATGACCATAACGTGTCCTAAAAGCAGTCTTAGGCATGTCTCTCTCCTTTATCCTTAACTTATGATAACCCGATCTCAAGTTTATCTTAGAAAACACCCTAGCCCCCTGTAACTACTCGAATAAATCATCTATTATGGGCAAAGGATATTTATTCTTGATGGTGATCTTATTCAACTGTCTATAATCAATACACAACCTCATCGCTCCATCCTTCTTTTTCACAAACAATACAGGGGCTCCCCAATGCGACATACTAGGTCGAATAAACTGTTTATCTAGCAATGCCTGAAGTTAAACTTTCAACTCTCTCAACTCATCTGGTGCCATTCTATAAGGTGCTATAGATATGGGTGCTGATCTCAGAATCACCTCGATAGAAAACTCAATCTCCCTGTTGAGAGGCAAACCAGAAAACTCCTTAGGGAACATATCAGAAAAATCTTTCACTACCAAGATTTCTTCTAACTTCCTAATCTCCTTTCTAGAATCCACTACATATGCCAAATACCCCTCACAACCTTTCTTCAATCATTTACTAGTAGTCAAGGCAGAAATAAGACAGTTGGCAAGTATCTTATGTTCTCCCTAAAAATTAAACTCATCTTGTCCTGGTATCTTGAACACCATATTCTTCCTAAAACAATCTACCCAAGCATGATATGCAGATAACTAATTCATTCCCATAATTAAATCAAAATCTTTCATATCTAAAGGCAAAAAATCAACTTCGAATTCTCTATAAACCATACTAATCACACAACCTCGATAAATTGTCTCGATAACAACCCTGTCCCCAGTAGAAACCTCAACAATAACAACATGCATCAAAGGACTAACACTAGCATTAATAGATTTCATATAAACATTGGATGCAAAAGAATGGGTTGCACCAGGATCAATCAATAATCTAGTAGGTCTATCAAGAATAGATACCATACCCATAACAATATCAGGGGTGGCCCGTGCATCTTGTTGGGTTAATGCACAGATTTTGCTATCTCTGGGCTGTAACTGATCACTGCATCCTCTCTCAGCTACTGATCCTCTGCCTCTGCCCCGTATACTCTCTAATCCACCACCTCTCTCCACTTGTCTTCTCTCAACACCTCCAGTACCTATGTCATCAGATTTCCCTACTGGACAATCTACACTAACATTTCCTCCCTCACCACATACAAAGCATATATGAGTAAGGAAATTTCGAGACAGATGCCCTATCTGATTGCATCTAAAGCAAACCCTTGGCTCTCGATCATAAATCAGATTACCACTTCCCCTTGGTGGCATACTTACTCATCTACTATAACTCCCAGATCCCATAGCCTGTCACACAAATCTAGGGGTCCCACCGATATTACTCTAAGCTATAAAAGTAACAGATTCTACTTGCCTCTGACTCTGTACTACAGTTCCTTATGACAAGGAACACCCCCTCTAGGGTGGTCTCCCACCCTGCACACTCATACTATTACCACCTCTGGGTCCCTCAAATCTAAACCTCTTCAACCAATCCCTCCTAACTCTAAATATCCTTCTCAATCTATAATGTTTTATCCACCAGTATAGTATAATTCTCAATAACCATATAAGAGAGTTTAGTTCGAATTTTATAGTGTAACTCATCTAAAAATCTCTTATATTTCCTCTCATCTGTATTCACAAACTCGGGTAAAAACCTTGACAGGGCTATAAATCTAATACCATACTCAGCCATAGATAAAGTACTATGCCTTGAATGAATAAAATATCTCTCTTGTTATGCTCGAAATGTATCTGGCAAATACTTCGCAAAGAACACATCCTTAAACTTATGCCAAGTTAAGGGTTGTTCTACCTGTGTATTCAATCTAGGCAGAATATCCTCCCACCATTGAAAAGCATCACCTTCCAGCATAACTGAAGCAAAAGCATCCTTCTGTCTATATGTCACTAGTAAGACTTCAAAATATTTCTCAACATGTTTAATCCATTGCTCAAATTTCATAGGATTTACAGATCCTCTAAAAGACTGGGGTTTAAACTTAAGAAATCTCACAAAATAATCCCCTTGCATCTCATATGCAAACACACCATCTCCTTCATGAGCCTCTTGTCTCACCACATCAGGTTATGTTCTACCCCTGTCTTTTAATCTTCTCTGTAAATTATCAGTCCTTTCTTCTGCTGCATTTATCCTCTCTATAGCACTATCAAGAACTTCTCTCAACTCATCCTTCCTAATATCATATTCTTAGTACCAGCTTCACTAGCAACTTGTTCCCTTGCATGAACCACAAACTCAACCTCCCTCTCTGCTTCATCTCTTCTAAATATTAAGGGTCTACCATGTCCCCTCTGATTCAGAACTCTACTTCTAGCTCTAGCACGTCCACGTATCATCCTCAAACTCAGCATTAAAATATAATTTATTTAAATCTTCCACTTATTTAAATTTTTATGCAGTCTACTGAATCATAAAACCTAATGCTCTGATACCAAAATTGAAACGACCCATCCCGGATTGGCCACCCCCGAGACAATGTCGTCACATTTTGAAATCCCAGCAAAGCACATATATGCAACAATATAAAAACATCAACTGAAATTATATACATACATAAATCCTCAACCCTTAACATATGTATTACATTATTAAGATCCCAACTGAAACATTATATACAACATATTATGCATGAATATTTACAAATATATTTTTTTATCTTTCCATTAGTCTGAGGATATGGACCACGTGGCTTAAAAATAATGACTCAGTCTGAATCTCAGCTCACCAATCTATCTGTCCTATCTACTACCTGAAATTACTTAACAATGAGGAGTGAACTTCACAAGCTCGGTGAATTAACTTTACTAGAAGTATTCCGTTTGTATAATTCCAGCCACATCTTATAATTCAATTGTTCAAATAGTCTTCCAATATTCATTCATCTATATCTCATATAATTCGATAATAGCATTCTATTATCACTACTCATATCATAATCCTCATCATTTATCAATCTCTTCTTAAGTTAATCATCAATTATATCAATCTTTCTTTTTATATATTTAATCATCTTGAGACTATCAATTGAACCTCATAATTACCTCGTTATGAGGTTCAAACATATAATCAATCACTCAGATAATTCGTATCATATCATACTTTCATATTTCTTTCTTATCATATCTGTCTCTCTGTGAGACTCATTCATCTATCAATAAATTCACAACCAAGAATAACATTTTAGTATCTCAAGCGATAATAATCAATATTTAAAATAAATTCAATGCATGAATTTAAGTTGTTAGATCATTTCATATTATCATTTGGTAACGTCTTCCCACATGTCGACATATTTTAGCTTAGACCGGCTACCTTATCGGATCTTTTATTTCATTTAGATCCGATGCTTTCCCGGTTCTTTTTTTTTCAACATATAACAAATGTCACGGTTCTTTTATTTCATTTAGACCAGCTGCCTTCCCGGTTCTTTTCATTTCATGCATATGCATATGAACAATAATACGAAATATGAATATGAGCAATAATATAAAAACAAGCATACATTCAATTTAACTATCCAGCTCTTTTTCAAAATTATTATTTTTATCATATTCATTAAATTATCTCCTCATATTTCATATCAAATTATCAATCATAGCTTGTCAAGAATTTCATTCATCCCTTCATTATATATTTAATCAACTCATTATTTCAATAATATTACTTTTCATATACCAAATCTTTAACATATCAATTATTCCTATCCATCAACCAACTTTCATATATCATTCAATCATAGTTTAATAATTAATTCAAATATGATCACTTTATATTTCTTATTTGTTTCGATTACAAAAAATAAATCTAACTCACCACATAGCACTTAAAGCTACTCGTGGATCACCTTTTTGCCTTTCTTGCTTCTTTTAGCAATTTTCCCCGATTACTGATCGTCAACACCTGACATAATATTTATATTAAAATTTCTAATTTATTCTTCAATTTTTCCGTAATTCATACCTTTAAATTTCTAAATCAACATATGGGTATTTTCATGTATGCTAAATTTCAAAAATAAAATTCACATTATTGTCTTTTGTTTTTCTCAGAGATTTCCTAGACTCTCTTTAAAATTCTCTCGTAAACCTCTTCAAAATTTACTCTTTCAACCTTTCTTTCAGTCCCCAAGTGTTTAAAGAAATAGATTAATTTGAATTGAAGAAAGAAAAAAACCAAATAGGATTTGGTATGAAATATCAAAATAAAATAAAAAGCATATTAACCTCCCCCCGCTGTTTCTCATGCCTTGTTGTTTAACATGCAAAAATTGCATGTTACTTTGACAACAGTTGGACTCTAGGTGCCGTCCACAGTTTTTTTACAACGTCCACTTTTTTTTTTCTTTTTTTTTCTTCTTTCTCCTGTTGTGACAACGTCCAGATTTTTTTTTCTCTTCAAAAGAATTATTTTATTCAATAATAAATCTTTCACATATATATTATTTTAATTTCATGTCATATTTATAAAATTACTTATTTACCCATACTTTAAGAACATGGGTATTACAATTACGCATTGTAGGAAAGAGGGAGAGAATTCGATTTAACACGAGCAAAACTTCTGGAGGGTATAATTTGGCTATGAGGGCTCTATTTTGGAAATGATCCATTTGGTTTTGATATAACTTTTTTAAACTTATTTTCTGGCAAATTTTCAAACGAAATGACCATCGTGACTATTTTAGCGAAAATGCATAAAATACGTGAGCTACCTTTGAAAATGACTAGTTTCTTCCAAATTTTGATTTTTCTTTACCATTACTTTTTTCACTAGGGAAAAAGTGTGAAAAAAGTGTATTTCACTGTAATCATGTTAAATTCCACTTTCGAGGTCACTGGCAATAAAAAAAATATGATAAAATTGAATTACAAATTGTAGAAAGGAGTGAGAGAATTCGATTAACATGAGCAAAACATTTAGAGGGTATAATTTCGCCTTCAGGGAACCATTTTGGGAAATAATCCTTTGGTTTTGATATAACTTTTTGAAACCTAGTTCGTGGAAATTTTCAAAAGAAATGATCATCGTAAATATTTTTGAAAAAATGCAAAAAAACCGTGAGCTATACCTTCGAAAAAGGCCTGTTTCTTTCAAAATTCGAGTTTTCTTACCATCAAATGTTTCCCTTAGACAAATGCATATTTCACTTAGATCGTGAGGAATTTCACTTTCGAGGTCACCAGCCATCAATAAATAGGATAAAAGTGTGTTATAAATTGCAGGAAACACGGAGAAAATTTGATTAACACGAGCAAAACTTCTAAAGGGCATAATTTGGCCATCAGGGCTTCATTTTTGGAAATGATCTCTTAGGTTTTGATCTAACTTTTTGAGACCTAAGTCGTAGAAAATTTTCAAAGGAAATGACCAGCATAACTATTTTAGCAAAAATACACAAAAAAAAAATGTGAGCTATAACCTTCGAAAATGGCCAGTTTCTTCCAAACTTGACTTTTCTTGACTATCACAATTTTCACTTCGACCAAAGCTTATTTCACTTAAATCATGAAAACTTCACCTTTTGAGGTCATCAGCAATGAAAAAATAGGATAAAAGTGCAATACAAATTATAGGAAAGAATGAGAGAATTCGATTAACACAAACAAAACTTCTAGAGGGTGTAATTTGGCCTTTAGTACTTCGTGTTGGGAAATTATACCTTTGGTTTTGATGTAACTTTTTGAGACCTAATTCATGGAAAATATTCAAAGGAAATGGCCTGTAATACCCGTATTCGTGAATTAAGGGTAAAGCAGTAATTTAATAATTATGTCATGAAATTTAAATAATATATTTATGCGAAGGATTAGTATGGAATAAAATAATTCTTAAAAAAAATGTGAATAGTAAATATGAATAGTAAATCATGAATAATGAATAATAATTAAAAAAATCTGGGACGTGAATGTCATTAAAAGATTTTTGGGATGTGGACGTTATTAAAAGATTTTTGGGACATGGATGTCATTAAAGGATTTTTGGGACGTGGACGTCATTAAAAGAAAAGAAGTTAAAAAAAAAAGGTCAAAAGTTGTGGGAAGTAGGTGTAATACCTGCTGCCAATTTCAGAAGACATTTGTAGTCAACAAACGTGGGTAGCAGGTATAATACCTGTTACCAATTTCAGACGGCATTTGGGAATGCTTTACGCGTCTCCACAACGTGGAGACTGTGGAGACTTTTGAGAAGGGGGGCTGCTGAAGTTTTCAGCCCAAGTTTTCATATATATAGCATATGTAAACGTAAAAAAATTTCACCCATGAGATTTCGTTTTGTTTCCTCTAAATCGTCTGTTTTCTTTAAATCTTTGGAGACTTAAAGAAATGTTGGAAGAACAAAATTTTGAAGAGATTTTCTGTGGAATTTCATAGAAAATCAAGAATAGTTATCACAAAAGCATGAGGTAATATCATAGTGTTTATTTTTGAATTTCTGACAATTATGAAGTTTCCCTAAGTTCAAAGTGGGAACTTTCAAAGTGTGTGGTTTATATCGAATTGAAGAATAAATTGAAAAATTTATATAAATATGATGTCAGGTATTGACGATCTACAACTGGGAGAATTTTCGAAAGAAACGAGAAAGGCAAGAAGGTGATCCACGGGTAGCTTTAAAAGCTACGTGGTGAGTTGGATTTACTTTAAGTAGTCTAAATAAAGATCAATTATTTGATGATAATATTAAATTTAATTATTAAAGTATGATTGAGTGGTAGATAAATCTTTGGGTGGATAGATATGGTATAAATGTTAGAATCGTAGAAAATTATTATGTGAGAAGAAATATTAGTAGAAAAATGAGTTGATTTAATAGAACTTCTTGAGGAGCTATGGTTGAGATTTTTATATGAATTTTTTAGGAGATAAATTTTAGTAGATCTTAACAATCTTTGATGGATAATTTGATGAGATTTGGGGTGAACTTTAGTGAATCTTGACAAGTTTTAATGGAGGATTTGATGTGATTTGGGATGAGAGTCTTAGTGGAAAATTTTATATAAATTTGAGAATGATCAGGAATGCCAGTTTAATTGTTTTAAAATTTTGTTGTTTTTATGTTACTGATCATATGTTCATTTGATATCATTGTTCATATACATATGCATTAAATGAGAAAGAAAAGAACTGGGAAGACAGCTGGTCTAATGAAACAAAAGAACCAGGAAGATAGCCGGTCTAATGAAAATGAAAGAACCGGGAAGGCAGCCTGTCTAATTGAAAAACCGTGACAGCCGGTATATGCTAGAAATAAATTCCGTGACAGCCAGGATAAGCTATAAAGAACCGGGAAGGCAGCCAGTCTAAATGAGAATGAAAGAACCGGGAAGGCAGCCGGTCTAAGATAATAACAATCTGTCGACAGGTGGGAAGACGTTCCCATCATAATCATTCATGCATTTGCATCCGTTTTAATTATTGTTGCATTATTGAAATGATGAGGTGTGATGTATCATCGTGAATATAATTATAGATGATTAAGTCTCACAGAAAGAGACAGTTATGATGAAAATATTATTGAAATGCTGAGGTGTGATGTATCATCGTGAATATAATTATAGATGATTGAGTCTCACAGAAAGAGACAGTTATGATGAAAATATTATTGAAATGCTGAGGTAGGATGTATTATCGTGAATATAATTATAGATGATTGAATCTCACAGAAAGAGACAGTTATGATGATAGTGCTGATATGTGGGATGTTATTTTGAAATTGTTTATAGATGATTTGGTCTCACAGAGAGAGACAATTATGGTAAGCAAGAAGCAAAGAATGATAATAACCATCTAAATGATGGACTTTATGATAAAAACCTCATTGCGAGGTAATTATGAGATAATTGATAGTCTTAAGGTGGATCAATGATTGAGAAAAAGATATTGATAGAGAATGAATCATATGACATGTGTAATGATATTAGAAAGTTGTCATCAGGTTATGTGAAAAATAAAAGATTAAATATTAAAGGACTATTTATGGAATTTGGAATACTTTTAGTAAATTTAATTCACTGAGCTTGTGAAGCTCACCCCTCATTGTGCAATGATTTTCAAGTAGCAGGCTTGACAAATAGTTTGGTGATTTGAGGTTAAGAAGAAACCGTTTTCTGTAAGCCGCGTACGTGTCATCATCCTTAGACTAATGAGAAAATAAAAATGAAAAATTTATTTGTAAATTTTCATGCATTTTACGTTGTATAGAATGTTTTAATATTGGGTTGATGTAAATTTCTTTTGGTATTATTTATTTTCTTGCATATATGTGTTGTGCTGAGATTTCAAAATGTGATGACATCGTTTCAGGGGTGGTCAACCCGGGATGGGTCGTTACATGGCCATCGTCACTATTTTAGTGAAAATGTACAAAAACGTGAGCTACCTTCGAAAAAGGTCAATTTCTTCCAAAATTTGATTTTTCCTAACCATCCAATTTTTCACTTGGACCAAAGCGTATTTCACTTAGATTGGAAGAAATTTCACTTTCGAGATCACCAGTCATCAATAAATAGGATAAAACCGTAATACCCGTATTCGTAAAGTAATGGTAAAGAAGTAATTTAATAAATATGACATGGAGTTAAAATAATATATATATATATATATGCACGAAAGATTTAATTTTTATAAAATAATTCTTTTGAAAAATAAAAAAGGACGCGTGGACAACATAGGAGGAAACAAAAAAGGTTGGTGTGCAACACCTGGAAGTCCAGGTGTTGCATGTATTACATGCATTTGGACAGGTTTCATTTGGAGAAATGGTGCACACAGTGGGGGTGGTGGGTTATTATAAAAAAATGATTTTTTATATCACTTTATTTTATTTATCAAATCTTATTTGGTTTTCTTCAACTTCATTTCAAACTATTCTCTTTCTTTAAACACTTGGGGACTGAAAGAAGGGTTGAAAGAGTAAAATTTTGAAAGGGTTTACAAAAGAATTTTACACAGAGTCATGGAAAGCTCTAAGAAAAACATAAGGTAATAATGTGAATTTCATTTTTGAAATTTAGCATACATGAAATTCTCGGAATTCGATGTGGGAATTTTCAAAGGGTGTGAATTATGGAAGAATTGAAGAATAAATTAGAAATTTTAATATAAATATTATGTCAGGTGTTGACGATCAACAATCGGGGAAAATTGCTAAAAAGAGCAGGAAAGGCAAGGAGGTGATCCACGGGTAGCTCTAAATGCTACGTGGTGAGTTAGATTTACTTTAAGTAATCAAGATAAATATGAAATATATAGTGATAATAATTGAATAAACTATTAACCTATGATTTGATGATAGATGAAATTTGGTTGATGAGTATGATAGGAATAATTGATATATATAAAATTATTATATGAGAAGTAATATTATTGGAATAATGAGTCGATTTAATAATAAAGGTGATGAATGAAATTCTTGACGAGCTATGGTTGATAAATTGATATGATATATGAGGAGAAGAATTTAATGAAATTGATCAATTAATTAATTGAGAATAAGCAGGATAGCTAATTTGAATGTCTGAATAAATACTTGTTTTTATATTATTGTTCATATGCATATACATGAAATAAAAGAACCGGGAGGGGGCCGGTCTAAATGAAAATCATGACAGTCGGTATATGCTGAAAATAAATGAAAACCGTGACAACCAGTATATGCTAGTGATAAATGAAAACTATGACAGCTGGTATATATTGGTGATAAATGAAAACCGTGACAGCCGGTATATATGGGTGATAAATGAAAACCGTGACATATGCTGGTGATAAATGAAAACCGTGACAGCTGGTATATGCTGGTGATAAATGAAAACCGTGACAGTCAGTATATGCTGGAGATAAAAGAATCAGGAAGGCAATCGGTCTAAGATAAAAACATGTCGACATGTGGGAAGATGTTCCCAATTAATAATTCATGCATTGGATCTGTTTTAAATATTGATTTTATTACTGAGATGCTAAAGTGTTGTTCCTGATTGTAAAATTATTGATAAATGAATGAGTCTCACAGAGAGACAGATATAGTGGGAAAGAAATATGAAAGTATAATATGATAAGAACTATTTGAGTGATAAACTATATGCTGTGAACCTCATAATGAGGTAATTATGAGATATAATTGATGGTCTCAAGGTGAATAAATATATGAGAAAAATAGATTGATAAAGAATGGAGATTATGATATGAGTAGTGATAATAGAATACTATTACCAAATTATATGAGATATAGATGAGTGAATATTGGAAGACCATTTATACGAATTGAATACTTCTAGTAAATTTAATTCACTGAGTTTGTGAAGCTCACCCCTCATTGTTAAATAATTTCAGGTAACAGGTAGGACAGATAGTTAGTGAGCTGAAATTCAGACAAAGTCATTATCTATAAGCCACGTGGTCCACATCCTCAGACTAATGAGAAAAAAAAATATCTGTAAATATTCATGCATAATATGTTGTATACAAGGTTTGGTTAAGATCTAAATGATGTATCTCACATGTTAAGGGTTGAGTATTGATGTAAATAATTGCAGTTAATATTATTTTTTTTATTGTTGCATATATGTGTCATGCTGGGATTTTCAAAATGTGACAACATTGTCTTGGGGGTGGCCAACTCGGGATGGGTCATTACAAAAACTATATTACAAATTGTAGGAAAGAACGAGAGAATTCGATTAGCATGAGAAAAACTTCTATAAGGTATAATTTGGCCTTCATGGCTATGTTTTGGGAAATGATCTATTAGGTTTTGATGTAACATTTTGAGACTTAAGTTGTGACAAATTTTCAAAGGAAATGACCATCATAACTATTTTAGTGAAAATGCACAAAAAATGTGAGCCCCTTCGAAAATGGCCAATTTCTTCCAAACATTGATTTTTCTTGACTATCATATAATTCACTTGGACCAAAGCGTATTTCACTTATATCATGATAAATTTGACTTCCGAGGTCACTAGCCACGAAAAAATATGATAAAGCTACAAAACAAATTGTAGGAAAAAGAGAGAGAATTTGATTAACATGAGCAAAACTTCTAGAGGGTATAATTTCACTTTTATTGCTCCGAGTTGGGAAATTATCACTTTAGTTTTGATGTAATTTTTTGAAGCCTAGTTAGTGTAAAATTTTCAGACGAAATGACCATCTTCACTACTTTAGAGAAATTGCACAAAAAACATGAGCTATAACTTTCGAAAAAAAATCAGTTTCATCCAAAATCTGATTTTTCCTTACCAATTTTTCCCTTGGACTTACTTAGATCATGAGAAATTTCACTTTCGAGGTCATTAGCCATCAATAAATAGGATAAACGTGCATTACAAATTGTAGGGAACAATGAGAGAATTCGATTAGCACGAGCAAAACTTCTGAAGAATATAATTTGGCCATCAGTGCTCCATTTTTGTAAATGATCCTTTAGGTTTTGATGTAACTTTTTGAAGCATAATTCATGAGAAATTTTCAAAGGAAATGACCATCATAACTATTTTAGCGAAAATGCACAAAAAATGTGAGCTATAACCTTCGAAAATGGCAAGTTTGTTCAAAACTTTGATTTTTCTTGACCATCCCATTTTTTCGCTTGGACCTAAATGTCTTTCACTTAGATAATTGATACAAAATTCAACTTTCAAGGTCACCAGCCATAAAAAAAAATGATAAAATTGCAATACAAATTGTAGGAAAGAGGGAGAGAATTCAATTAACACGAGCAAAACTTCTAAAGGGTATAATTAGGCATTTAGGGCTCCGTGATGGAAAATTATCCCTTTGGTTTTGATGTAACTTTTTGAAACCTAGTTCATGAAAAAATTTAACTGGAAATGACCATCGTGACTATTTTAGCGAAAATGCACGAAAAACATATGCTACTACCTTCGACAAAGGTCAGTTTCTTCAAAATTTTAATTTGTCCTTACCATCCAATTTTTCACTTGGATTAAAGCGTATTTCACTTAGATTATGAGAAATTTCATTTTCGAAGTCACTTACCATCAATAAATAGGATAAAATTGCATTACAGTTTATGGAAACTGGGAGAGAATTTGATTAGCACAATGAAAACTTCTAGAGAGTATAATTTGGCCTTTAGAGCTCCGTTATGAGAAATAATCCTTTAGGTTTTGATGTAAGTTTTTGAGACCTAATTCATGGTAAATTTTTAAAGGAAATGACCATCATAACTATTTTAGCGAAAATGCACAAAAAAATGTGAGCTATAACCATCGAAAATAGCTAGTTTCTTCCAAACTTTGAGATTTCTTTACCATCCCATTTTTCACTTGGACCAAAGTATATTTAACTTAGATCATGATAAATTTAACTTTTGAGGTCACCAACCATAAAAAATAAAATAAAATAAAATAAAATTACAATACAAATTGTAGGAAAGAGGGAGAGAATTCGATTAACACGATAAGAACATCTTGAGGGCATAATTTGGCATTTAGGGCTCCGTGCTGGAAAATTATCACTTTGGTTTTGATGTAATATTTTGAAACCTAGTTTGTGAAAAAATTTCAAAGGAAATGACTATCGTTACTATTTTAGCAAAAATACACAAAAATAAATAAATAAAAAACGAGAGCTATACCTTCGAAAAAGGCTAGTTTCTTCCAAAATTTAATTTTTCTTAATCATCCAATTTTTTACTTGGACCAAAGCATATTTTACTTAGATCATGATAAATTCCACTTTCGAGGTCATCCACATCAATAAATAAGAAAAAAGTTCGTTGCAAATTATAGGAAAGAATGAAAGAATTCGATTAGCACAAACAAAATTTCTAGTGGGTATAATTTGGCCTTCAAAGCTCCATTTTGTGAAATGATCCCTTTGGTTTTAATGTAACTTTTTAAAACCTAGTTCATGGCAACTTTTCAAAGGAAATGATCATCATAACTATTTTAGCGAAAATGCACAAAAAACGTGAGCTACCTTCGAAAATGGTTAGTTTTTTCAAAAACTTGATTTTTCTTGACTATCCCATTTTTCACTTGGACCAAAGTGTATTTCACTTAGGTCATATTAAATTCCACTTTTGAGATCACCAGCCATAAAAAAAAAAAAAGGATAATAGTGCATTACTCATTGTAGGAAAGAGGGAGAGAATTCGATTTAACACGACCAAAACTTTTAGAGAGTATAATTTGGCCTTTAGGGCTCCGTGTTGGGAAATTATTCCTTTGGTTTTGATATAACTTTTGAAACCTAGTTCGTGGAATTTTTTTAAAGGAAATGACTATCATAACTATTTTACCGAAAATGAATAAAAAAAGTGAGCTATAACCTTCGAAAAATGTCAGTTTCTTCCAAAATTTGATTTTTCCTTACTATCAAATTTTTTACTTGGACAAAAGCGTGTTTCACTTAGATCATGAGAAATTTCTCTTCAAAGTCACCAGCCATCAATAAATAGGATAAAAGTGTATCATAAATTGTAGGAAATTGGGAGAGAATTCGATTAGCACGAGTAAAACTTCTGGATGGTATAATTTGGCCTTGAGGGATCTATTTTGGGAAATGATCCTTTACGTTTTGATGTAACTTTTTGATACCTAAATCGTGGTTAATTATCAAAAGAAATAATCATCATAATTATATTAACGAAAATGCACAAAAAATGTGAGCAACCTTCGAAAATGGCAAGTTTCTTCCAAACTTTGATTTTTTTTTGCTATCCCATTTTTCACTTGGACCAACGTGTATTTCACTTAGATCATGATAAATTCAACTTTTAAGGTCACCGGCCATCAAAAAACAGTATAAAAGTGCAATACAAATCGTAGGAGAGAGAGATAATTCAATTAACACGAGCAAAACTTCTAGAGGGTATAACTTGGCTTTTAGGGCTCCGTGTTGGGAAATTATCACTTTAGTTTTGATGTTTTTGAAACCTAGTTCGTGGAAATTTTCAAAGGAAATAACCATCGTAACTAATTTAGCGAAAATGAAAAAAAAAATGAGTCATAATCTTCGAAAATTGTTAGTTTCTTCAAAACTTTTATTTTACTTGACCATCCCATTTTTCACTTGGACCACAACATATTTCACTTAGATCATGATAAATTCAACTTTTGAGGTTACAAACCATGAAAAAAATATGATAAAAGTGCAATACAAATTATAGTAAAGAGGGAGAGAATTCGATTAATACGAGCAAAACTTCTAAATAGTATAATTTTATCTTCAAGGCTCCGTTTTGGGAGATGATCCTTTGGTTTTGATGTAACTTTTTAAAACCTAGTTTGTATAAAATTTTAAAAGGAAATTATCATCGTAACTATTTTAGCAAAAATGTAAGCTAAACTTCGAAAATAGCCAAAGGATCATCCAAACGAGCAAAACTCCTAGAGGGTGTAATTTGGCATTTAAGACTTCGTGTTGTAAAATTATCCTTTTGGTTTTGATGTAACTTTTTGAAACTTAGTTCGTAGAAAATCCAAAGGAAAGGACCATTGTAATTACTTTAGTGAAAATACACCAAAAAAAAAAAACGTGAGCTAACCTTCGAAAAATGAGAGTTTCTTTCAACATTTGATTTTTCCTTACCATCCAATTTTTCGCTTGGACCAAAGCGTGTTTCACTTAGATCGTGAGAAATTTCACTTTCAAGGTCATCAGCCGTCAATAAATGAGATAAAAGTTCATTACAAATTGTAAGAAAAATGGAAATAATTCGATTGGCATGAGCAAAATTTCTGGAGGGTATAATTTGGTCTTCAGGGCTCCATTTTGGGAAATAATCTTTTAGGTTTTGATGTAACTTTTTGAGACCTAAGTCGTGGCAAATTTTCAAATGAAATAACCATCATAAAATGCACAAAAAATGTGAGCTATAACCTTCTAAAATGACATGTTTCTTCCAAACTTTGATTTTTCTTGACCATCCCATTTTTCACTTGGACCGAAGTGTATTTCACTTAGATCATGATAAATTCAACTTTCGAGGTCACCAGTGCATTACACATTATAGGAAAGAGGGAGAAAATTTGATTTAACACGAGCAAAACTTATAGAAAGTATAATTTGGCCTTGAGTGCTCTATTTTGGGAAATGATCCGTTTGGTTTTGATATAACTTTTTGAAACCTATTTTCTAACAAATTTTCAAACGAAATGATCATCATGACTATTTTAGCGAAAATGCATTAAAAAAACATGTGTTACCTTTGAAAATTGTCAGTTTCTTCCAAAATTTGATTTTTCATAACTATTACATTTTCGTTAGATCATTTGAAATTCCACTTTCGAGGTCACCAACATTGAAAAATAAGATAAAAGTGTATTACAAATTGTAGGAAAGATGGAGAGAATTCAATTAACATGAGCAAATATAATTTTGTTTTCTGGGCTCCGTTTTGGGAAATGATTATTTGGTTTTGATGTAACTTTTTGAAACCTAGTTTGTGGCAAATTTTCAAAGAAAATGACCATCGTAATTATTTTAGCGAAAATGCACCAAAAAAATGAGCTAACCTTCGAAAATGACCAAAGTAGCATTAAAACGAGCAAAACTTCTAGATGGTATAATTTTGTCATTAGGGCTCCGTGTTGGGAAATTATCCCCTGTTGTTTTGATATAACTTTTGAAACCTAATTTGTTGAAAATTTTCAAAAGAAATAACAATCATAAATATTTTAGCGAAAATGCACAAAAAAAAATATGAGCTATATAACCTTCGGAAAATACCAGTTTCTTCCAAAATATGATTTTTCCTTACCATCCAATTTTTCACTTGGATAAAAGCATATTTCAAAGGAGACCCATTGGAACCTATAGACTTTACCAATTAAGCTAACACTCACTTATTTTTTTTAACTTTCAAATGGTTTAATGCACTAAAAATAAAGTTTCAAAAAACTCTAAAAAAAATATTTGGAGGTTATCCAACAATTGTTGAGAATTTTGCACCCACGTATTATTTTTCATATTTTTTTTAAAATTTTAATAGTAAAAAATTAAGCAAAAATATTTTCAATACTCAGAAAAATTCTTCAAATTTTTTTTTATAATATATCACATTTATCTTTGCATATATTGTTAAGCTTTTTTTATAGGATATATTTCTAAATTTTTAAAACAAGATTATTAGTGAATAATTCTTGAACGAGTTACATTACAATTAATTTTAAAAAAATAAATAAATAAATAAATAATAGTTTAAGAACATCTAACACAAAATTTATAATTTAATGACCTAAATAGTAAAAAGTTTTAAGTATAGCTGGTGTAATTTTCCCTCAATCCTATAGCAAAACTATTTGAATTTAAAGGATGAAATTCTATAGAGGGGAAAGACTATAACGCCCAACTCTATTGTAGAGACAGTATTTTGTTCCGCGACAAGACTTAAATTTATGATCATGGTAAGGACAACATTTTGAAATAAATTGCACAGAACTTCTTGATAAGACTGAGGAAGTTCTATTGTAGGGAAACCAAAATACCTGGACTAAAATGCCATCCCTCTGTAATAGGTAAGTAAATACACTTAATCATGGATAATTGAATTCACCATTTATAATTAGAAGAGAGGGAAAAAAAACCCAAAACAGTAAACAACAGAAATTTTCTGTTCCTGATATTTTGAATTCAGAAAATAGAAAACAAATCTAAATAAGCATAGTTGAAGGGCATTGCGCATCGTTAATCAAGAAATCCTACAGATAATGTAGCTGGCCTCAACTGAACTTGAATCAAATTATTTACCTTACCAGTAGAACTGTAGAAGTGTGAGGCTTCAAAAAGTCTTTAAGATGTTTAACAGAATTCTGACTTCAAAGTTGTAAAAACAAATATTTGCAGCTAAATGATCTCAATTGGACATTTTTCATAGCCTATACTACAGAGCATGCATGTTCATCATTGTAAACATTGACCTACCAAATATTCACATCAAACAGAACCAGTGTTGCATACCATATCACTCCGTCCTCCCCATGGCAAAAGAGGGAGAACACAGTAAAAACTTAACAGTTGGACAAAATGGTACATCAATGCTTGCTATCAGCTCATAGTAAAAACTTACAATTGGACAAGATCCAGTTTACTACCCTTACGGTAATATCTTACATGCGAAACATGGCAACCTTCCTGCCATGCATAACATCAGATAGCATTTTTGTCCTCTTTTCAGCTTAGTCTTTCCTTTCTGTTTATCCAACGCCACAGTCATTT
This sequence comes from Bretschneidera sinensis, assembly GCA_023935145.1. Lineage (NCBI taxonomy): Eukaryota > Viridiplantae > Streptophyta > Magnoliopsida > Brassicales > Akaniaceae > Bretschneidera > Bretschneidera sinensis. The sequence continues at coordinate 9,736,886 of CM043701.1, forward strand.
ACACTGGCCCCAACAATCACTATCAGGTTCTTTGCCTTACCCTCCTGCCATCGGTGTCATCGCCATCTGAAAGCTGGGCCCACACACTCCGAGATTTTCCACCGCCACTGCTGCAGTCCTCCTCACAACCTGCCACTGTCTTCAGGAGCTCTGACTGCAGCACTGGGCAATTCTCTTTGAGGTATTCAAAGCCATCTGACCGCATAACAGCTGCAATATGCATGCGCAATATTAAGCACACAATCTGCCCCATTAAATAAGCATAATCTTACATTTTACCATCAAATTTCAGATTTTTCAACCTACCTAATGTTCTCCTCAAGAATGAAATATTCTACAAATACTTTTTGCATTTCCTAAATGACTACACCTCATAATGACTACTACAACCAGGCTTCAGAAGTTAATCATACTTGTAATAAATAGTCTATTGAAGAAAACTAGAGACTGACTCTTAAAATGGCAGTACTACATCCTCCTCATAATGAATGATCCTTATAAATGCCACACATGCTGATTTTAACTATAGAACAGGTTGTTAAAGACCATACTTATTATGGGCAAGACATGGCTCACAGAGGCGACAACACAAAATATGGACATGGCATATGGCCACATGACCAGGAAAGCTCCTTGGATTGCTATGCAAAGCATAACACTAGTAGGGGCTTAAACAAACACCTAATGTCTAAGGTAGCATACACATGTCAACGCCTCTATGTAACAGTGTAACAGACTGACACCAAAGGCACAAACACATGGATTGAAATTCACACACGCAGCCCAAAGACTTGGGCATACACAGAGTAATACATTGAGCCAACAACATGGTATTAGGATTGTAAGGACCAGTGTTTCCTCAGGCGGGGCGTTTTGCCCCCACGAGGCGAGGCGTTGGGGAATATACCTTTCAAATAAATTACCTTTTCTAGAAAAAATAATAATTCCATAAAAATTGCCAAATTAAGAATTAAACTCAGAAAAAAATCAAATTTATGTCTAAATATATCCATTAAAACAAGCTTTTGGTATTTGAGAAAATAAATGGAGTATTAAACAGTATTGTATTTTTTGATAAGTTAAACAGTATTTTATTAAGTTTAATAGCATAAAAAGTTAAAAAGAATTTGCCAAAAATATCATCACGTGGGCGACATAAAAAGTTAAGTCATCACACTTTCCAATGGAGAACACCAGACCAGACCCCCCTATGAGTGTATGTGTGTTCGCACGAGTGTGAGATAGAATAGAGGGAACTTCATGGATCAACAATTATCGATGATGATGAAATGAATATGATTAAAACATGAGAGGCCACCAAGATGAAAATCTCTGTCAGGAGATAATTGATGTAGGAGAAGAAAACTCAGTTAGTTGATGACCACCAGATGAGCTGGAGCACAATCTGCCAATGCCAAAATAGAATCTCTCACTCTCCACCACATAAATAACTCATTTGGCATCATCACCAAACATTCTTAGGCCTGTTAGTTGTGGAAAACATTTTCTATTTCTATCTTCATTTTCCCTAACACTTTTCTCAACAATTTGCACATTCTTAACATATTTGGAAAACAATACATCTTTGTTTTTTTTTTCTTCTCAACAAAATATTGAAAAAGATGAGAACCAAAAAAATGTTGATTTCCAAATTATATTGAAAAGATGAAAAACAAAGATATGATGTTTTTCAAATTATGCTAAAAAAGTGCAAATTGTTGAGGAAAGTGTCGAAGAAAATAGAGATATTCCTTTTCATTTTCTTTTTCCTTTTTGTGCTTGACACTGCTCTTGCATGTTTTCTGGGTAATAGGGTTGCACCCCAATATTTTTATCTTTCCAGTGACACAAAGTATGTATGGTCTGTAACAACCTCAGCCTAGACAATTCACAGGTGTGGCACAAAACATGGCATGCAACAACATTGGCCAAGACACAAAAAGGGGAAAAACCAAGCAGTTAAAAGATTCTTATAAGACACACAGGAAACGAACCATGGCAGGGAAATTATGTGGCTACTAGTGACATGGCAACGAGGCATGGCAACATACCATTAATTGAAAATAATGGCAACATCAAGTAAACCAAATGGAACCAATGGTTTAAACCTCTTAGAACAAGAAAATGTCAATGCAAGTGGTGTAACTATTTATTATTTCCTAGAGATACACATGGCAGAACATCAAATTAGGTGTGCAATTCCCTAGCTGGATCACTAAATTTTTGGGAAGTTATCCTAGGTTCATTGTGTTTTACTGACGCATTCATTTCTTCAGATCCAAACTCCCAAGTCCATTTAGCTGTCAGCAGCCTAAACCAATATTACTGCTCAAGTTCCAAAACTCATCCGTCACAAAAATTGTTATGCATCAAAGCCTGGCACAATACAAATTTGTGGTCTGACAATGCAAATTAAACAACATAGACACAAACCATTTTTTTTAACTAGCTGTAAACAATGCTCCAGTAATTTCTTTCAAAAGTTCATGCTGCTTTTGTTGTGCTTCCATAAGTTGTACCTATCTCTATTTAAAATAATGAGACTACATTTCAACCTACAAACAAGGAAGGAAAGGCGACCCACGGTGTATATCACACCTTTTATTCAATATCTAAAAAGGAATTTTATGTTGACCTTTACATTCAACCTTTTTTCATCATACATAAAGAATTCACCTCAGCATGCAAGTAAGTTGACACCATAAACTATCATCATATTATTCAAAAAAGTTATATGTGCACCCATGCAGTAAAAGAAGCTTGTTCCATTATGTATGTATTTATTCATCAGATTTTTAAGTGACATCTGCTAAGAGAAAATATAAAGTGGAAAGCAGAAAATGTACCTGCAAGGTTTTCAGCAGCAAATTTTAGACAAACAGACTTTAACTCCCTAGCATGACATTCGTCGGCCAAAGCTAAAATTTTGGCAACGGAATTTACAGATATATCCCTGCAGAGATGACATTCGCACATCAATCTGAGTCTAACCAAACCATACATGTCCGCTGCTGCCAACAACTTTGCTATTAATGTGTCATATATTGTAGATGTACAAGATGAACTAGGTGTTACAACCTCCACATCTTCTGTAAGAGTATCTCTATATACGAAGTGCAACAAGGCCTGTCAGCGATGCAAGGAAACGAAAGCAATAATAAAGAGTAAATACCATCACAAAAGCACAAATCACACGTGAAAAGTCCTTAAAGGAAATGAAGGCAACTGGAATTAATGAGATACATGTTGTACCTTAAAAACCTTAGGTTCGAGATCAGTAATCACAATCTCTTGCTTATCATCCTCTAACCCGTCAAAAAATTTAGATCGGAAAAATGGGGATCGAGCAGCCAATACCAACTTATGAGCATGAAATTTTTCCCCAGCCACATCAAAAATTACATCTGAACCGTCCATATTTTCCAGTAGCATGCCAAAATGTGCTCCTATATCAGACTCTGGCACCTGGATTGAGTGTAATCGTGGACGATCTATTGCTGAAAACACAACTCCGACTGTACAATTGATTTTCAAGCAATCATCTTTGATGAAGTCGGATGTCTCGAGCAATGCTCGTCTGAAAAAACGCTTGTATCCCCTGAATCAAAACACAAACAAGGAAAGTTAGTGTCTTGCAAAAACTATCCAAATAAAATAGCTGTCAATAAATAGTTTGGTATTGAGCTGGAATCTGTAGATGAAAAGCTTCAAATTTTGACTATGATGCAATTAATTAATTAAAATAAAGGCTAGCGATATTCCCAGATCACTAATTGTTAGGGCCAAGATATTATTTTTAAGTGTGATAAGACAAAACTTCCCTTTCCTTTAATTCAGTTACATCTTTTGTTTTGTTTTTTATTTTCAAAATTGTCTTTATTACCTCCCACAAAAAGGAAAGAAATCAAAATAAACTTATTTGATCACGTTTCCTTTTTTGATTTCTCAAGTCTCCCACTCCTGTTCTTTTTTCAACCCTATGTTCCTAGTGAGTAATTATTTTGAAGAATTTTGAGACACAATCAACCCTTTGTGATACTTAAGAAGCAGGGAGTTTTATGTGTGCAATTGCTAAACTGATGGGGTTGGTGTTTGATCCCAGGTGGTTGGGAGCAATGGCAGCAAGGAAGGGTCTTAGATTTGGTACAAAAGTAGGATTCCAAGAAATTACACTTGAGCTTGATTCTAATAACACAAAGGCTGTCCCTCATGGTTGAAAATGAAGACACATCAGTACGTGCTAGCAAGGTCTTTTAGGCGTTGACTTTTCCTTTGCTCCTAGAGCTTGTAATCAGGCTCCACATTGTGTAGATCAACGTGCATTTGAGCTCTCCGACTTTCTGGTTTGGATTGAAGATACCCTGGGTTCCTTTCTTCCCTTCTTGTTCATGATTGTTCTTCAATTTTTGGTTAATGATATTTCTGAATTTCCTCTTAGAAAGTGAGTGCATTTTGGTAAAACATATAAGGAGACTTAGAACTTAAAAAAAAAGGAAAAGTGATTAAATAATGGAGAATTTTATGGAAAAAATAAGGGAGACTTGAGAGGTAATTAATAATAAATACATTTTCCAAAATAAAAAACAAAACAAAAAATTGTGACTAAATTAAAGGAAAGGGCAGTTTTGTCCGATTACAGTATCACACTTGAAAATAATATCTTGCTCTGGCCCTAACAATTAGTGATCTGGCAATATCACTAGCCTAAAATAAAAACATAACCAGTTGATTCCACATAAACTGAGATGTAAAAACATAAATAAAAATTACTCTAGTAGAATATTAGGTGTTTATTGACAGAACCTTTGATCATCTAATTGTTCTCACATATAAAATTAGCAATTAAATGGAAAGTAATAAGATTTACAGAAACTATTTCTACTGCTCAACTTGCACTTCTTTCTCAAAAAGCATCAACGAAGAAAAAAGGAGCAAATTTTAGGCACAACAAGAAGCCAAGCATACCATCTCACCATCGAGACGAGCTAAAATGAAAAATAAAATAAAATAAAAGAGAAGTGATTGAAATACATGACAGTAGAAATAATGATAGTGGCTATCCAACTGAAATACCTACCCTTGATAATTCTCAGAAAAAAAAATTTGATAAGTAATAATTCTAAAATTTTTTAAGCATGTGAACTTAATGTAAAACCAAAGAGCCAAACCCAAGGACAGAAGATGTATAGAAGAGAGCCACTAAAGCCTAAAAAGATAAGAAAAGAAACAAAATAACATATTTAAAAACTAAAACAGATGGAGCAAACTCTTGCAAAGAAGCAGGTATGTAGGATGAAAACCCCTTCAACCAAAATAAATTTTAAAAGAAGATATCTAAAATCATTACATTGATGCTCCCTTCCATTTAACGTTCTACAATTTCATTCCATCCACTGACACCGCAGAAGACAGAATGCAGTAGCCAACATGCCTTTACGAGTTCCCAAGCACTAGACTGAAACTTTACTTATTAAAACAAAAGACCAGTTAACAAAATTGCTTTCAGCTTTATAATATTATCAGTTGAATCTTATAATAAGTAGCTGACCAAGCAGCGAGGAGGGGGGAAACAACTTTCAGTGATGGTCACCGTCAAACAATACAAATCCTTTGCTCACTATGGCAATATAAAACTGAGATATGTGAACGATTTTTTTTCTGATAAGTAAATTATATTATAAAATTGCCAAGAGGATGAACCCCAAGTACACAACCAGCATCCAAGAGAACACCTGAGGGTAAAAAAAACAAAAGAAATGAACAGAGCGAGTAAGAGACAAAAGGAAAGAAGGTAAAAGAAAATTGAGCTTCACCCTGTACATGTGGACTGGATGGTTTGCATGTACCAGGGGATTAGTCAGGCCAAAGTTTGAGATACCATTTTCATCCAAAAGAAAAAAACAAAATGCAGAAAAAGAAGGAAAACTCAAGGATGTAAGGCCTCAGCAAAATATTACATAGCTAAATTACTGCAATCTGCTACATCTGCAAGCCGTGAAAACAGCAAAACCACAGCGCGTTCCACCCTCTCAAAAATGTTAGTATCCCTTTCCAGCCAGACAACCAACAATAAGCATGGAGGTGCTGCCTTCCAAACTGATCCTATACTTTTTCTACCACACCTTACATGCCAATTCCAAGGAATTCCAAGAATCAAGTGAGTTAAAACCCAGTGCACTTCACAGATTGAGACAACTAAGGATCAAAGCTCCCTGGTTAATGCACAACACAGTTGTAAGTGGACAACAGATTCACTATTTTGCTCACACATACGACACCAATTAACAATCATAGACTTCATCAGATTATCAATTGTGAGGATCTTTCTAAAAGCAGCTGTCCAAGTGGAAATAAAAAAAAATTTAAAAAGCTTTGTTTTCTGGGAAGAAGCTTTTTCTTGGGGGACGGGGTCCTAAGGCACTCCAAATTTCTTTCATAGGAAAGATCCTCTCTTTTTTTGATAAGTAAAGAAATATTAAAAAAAGCAGCAAGAGGGTGCAACTCAAGGCCAAAGGCTAATTACAATAAAAGAAATCCACAAAATCCAAAAGGTCAAAATTATTTACAAAAATTTCCCTTTAGCTCAAAAAATAAGGATTAGCCAACTATCTCTATGGGTATCAAAACTTCTCTCAATTCCATCGAAGGCTTTATGATTTCTCTCATTACATACTAGCCAAAAAATCGAGTGTGAAATCAAAGAATAAACCTTTTTGACCTCCTTTGGCACTTTCAACCCACTCCAAAACCCAAACTTCATCTTTCCCAAATCTTGCTACCACTCAAGAAACCCCCAAAATCCTATAAGCTATCTCCTACAAACTTCTAACCAAATGGCACACCACCAAAAGATGAAACACAGACTCGTTGCATTGCTTGCAAATGAAACACCTATTTACAATTACTCTTCCCCTTCTTTGCAGATTATCAATGGTAAGAATTTTCTCCCAAGAAGATCCTCTTCCTCTCCCCCAAAATCCTAGTAACAATTACTCTCCCAAGAATTTTCTAACTTTCCTTCATAGGAATGTTCCTCTTACCAGATTCCCACAAAGCTGAGTAAAAAGACATGACTTGAAAACTGCAATTGCTGGAGAGACTCCAAGATATTATATCTTCCCCGTCCCTCTTAGCCTCACTATATATAACTCAGCAAAGAAATCCCCAACCAAACCCAACTCCAAAAACTGTTTTGGAAAAAACATACCAAATATGCTCATAAGATCTCTTGTACATTTAATAACATTATCTCTGGATTCTTCCCACGTAGTCACTTACCAAAGCATCTTTTGTTGACAGCAACAATAAACAACGTCGGGAAAAGGCCTGCTTTAATATACATGTTAATTTCACTTTCGTAATTTCAAAGCACTAACGACGTTTTGTACCCAAAACAAACGCAGCACCAAAATCCTACTTAAAACATTATAAGTAGCACCATCACCATATACATTTTGATTTATATAAGAATACACAAAATTTCTAAAAGAAAGTACCAAATCAATCTAGAAACCTCAATCCACAGACTCCCTCATACACCTACGCATATATATAAACACATGCATATGTATGTATATGTGTATATGCAATCATAAATAAGAAGAAGTACATACGATAGAATGATAAATGCGAAAACCAGTGAAAACATACCACATGCTGCCACGGTATTTGAGCGTGTAGGGCCCGCTCTCAAGGGAACGATCGAAATGGCTATGCACCTTGTGCTTCGCTTTGCCACTCTGATCGACCAGGGTCAGCTCAAAGAGAGCTCTCACATCGGTCCCTTCGCTGGCTAGCGCGATGAAAACGGATACGTAAGCGGAGTTATCCTCGGGGTTTTTACCGTCGGGATAAAAATAGATCGCCCACTGGTATCCACCCACGGTGAAATTATCGCTGGCAATGTGCTTGCCTATCCCCATGCCTTTGGCCAAGCTGTAGCCATGAATCACGAGCCTGTGCGACCCATTCACCGTCTCCGTCACGGACCGTGAGCTCGTCGGCGAGACCAGTGGGCTTCGCTCCGCTTTAGACGTTGTGGTACTGGTCATTATATTACTATGCCGTGGGTTCTTTAGGGTTTTGAAGATGAGAATTTCATGAAAATGATTGGTTGGAGCTGCTTGCTTGTTTTGTATTTGGGATCTTGGGGCGTGAATCTTGAAAAACTTGGGAGGATTCTCCCCTTTTTTGTTCAATTTTTATTGTCTGGTTTTGCTGTGAGCTGTCGGGACGATTAAATTGAAACAAAAGTAATCAGAAGGAAATGCAAATAGAGGAGAGAACACGGACTAATGACGCGTGGTGGTCCAGAGGGCTCCGAAGGTAATTTAACCAGAAAAAAAAGAGAATGATTAATTGATTATGTGAATTTCCGTAAATTTTTATATTTTAGATTTGAAAATAAAATAAATATATATATTTATAGAGGAAAAGATAAATTGAAAAAAAAATGATAAAAAAATGTAAACAATTTTATAGATTTGTTTAGGTGTGCTTTAAATCTCTCGTGCTTGATTTTTAAAATTGATTAAAAAATTAATCAAATTAAATCACATATTAATTTATATTTAATTATTATTTAATTTAATTAATTTTTTATAAATTTTAAAAATAAACATCAATTTGAAGCTAGTTTTAAGTCCACCTAGATAAAATTTTTACCAAATTTTTCACTACCCTTCATTAAAAACATTAGTTGTGTGTGTTCCTTTACACACTTTTTTTTATACATTTGCCTACTTTTCCATATTTTTAAAAAATTTAGTTGATTTATTTGAGTTATATAACATTTAAGATTGAGAAAATATAGCATACGGAATTGTTTCTTTAATTACATTGCAAAGCAAAGTAAAAGAATATAACGCATGAAAGTTAATTTATACTAATTTGTTGACAACATCGAATCTAGCCTTGTTCAATAAAGATTTGATTACAACTTAAATCACCGTAACTTTAATTTGGTAAGCTTAGTCATATGAGCTGAAGAGATGTGTGAAATGGAAAATGCACATTTACCCCTTATCTTCTTGGATAATTACACACTCAATATATAACTGATACTCCATCTTTAAGTATGCTTTTTTTTTTTGGTTTTTTGACAACCAATAATCTCATTTAAGCATATTACCCAAACATAAACTTAAATTTTTAAACAATTTAAAATTTTGATGATTTAAGTTACATTTAAGTCAAACCTAAACGCTTACCCTATTCAAGTTTATTTTCATCGGAGAAGCTACCAATTACGGATTTAATCATATCAAAGTCGAATCTCATTAAGTCAACAACTTTACAAAATAAAGAAATAAGTATATAACAAAATGAACAAAAAAATGTGCATTCTATACAAATTAAATGGAAGAAATATATTAGGTGTTACCATTTATTTAGTATTCATTATTAATTGTTTCTATTTAACCATCAAAAGAAATAGAAAACATTAAATACATCAACTGATTTGCAAATGATATGGTATAAATGGGTTGGCTAAAATATAAATTAAATGGTGTGGCACTATTATAGTGCATATGATGCATGCGTACGAGAAATTCTTATCTACACACCGATAATTATTAAGTAATTTTATTAGTGTAAAACTTTATTGATTGAAATTTTAAATGTCTCATATATCCACAAGAGATCAACATGAATATGTATTAAATATAAGAAATTAGCATGCTACCTCGCCAAATCAATTTAATCTTTATTTTACCATAAAGGCCACCACAGTTTTAGTTCGAGAACATTAGATTTTTGAATAAATGGACGTTTGTAAACATTTTAATAACTTTTAGTGATTTTTATCTTTTGGATACTATTTTTTTGGTTAATTATTAGATTTTTGTGCAATATTGTTATATGATTAAATTAAATGTTAATTTGAGTATGTAATTTTTAAGATGAACATATCGTTGTAAATCTATATTTGTTTAGCTTGTTTGTGGAGAAATATTTATGAATAAATTTACCATTATTTTGTCTTAAACTCCTATTTGAATTTAATGTAATGTAATGTATAGATATATCAAATGGTGTGGATTAAATTGATTGGTCGGGTTACACGATTAAATAGATATAGATAAAAATTATTTGAATCTTGTATGACACATAAAATGGAAACCCATGTTAGACTCTTTTACGGTTAAAAGATCGATCAATGAGTTATGTAAAAAACTTGTTAATTTTTCCCCCTAATGCAAGTCTTTGGTTGACTTCAATTTGATATAGATATATTCTGTCATAAGATCCCACTAGGTTTGTGTCCAAACACTTTGGTCAATCTTTTTTTTATTTTTTTTACTCACTATTTCAAGAATAATCTGATGTATATTGGTAACGGACTCACGGTAGACCAAATTCACCTGATAATCTCTCAGAGCTATAAATCTCTCTCCGGCGCTGCATCTCCACTTTTCTCACTTAACAGCT